>CM050523.1:59412740-60012740 GCA_027563665.1 Antrozous pallidus | reverse complement strand
GTCTGCACTAGATTAGCAGATCCCCGGAGTGGCTGATGTTCCAAATCTCCTAGACAACCTTCTTCAGATGCCCATTTGGTTCCTCCCCAGGGGTAAAGGGGACAGGAGTCTGTGTGTTAAAGCTCTCTGAGGATCTGAGGCTCAGGTCCTCTCAGCCCTGAGGTTCATTCTGTGCCCTTAGGGTCATGGGAGCCAGCTGCTGTGCGGCGACAGAACCCCTTCGGACTCCCCGCCCACCTCAGGTGAGCCCTTGGGGGTACACGAGGACCCAGGCTCTCCTCGAGGTCACAGGAGCCGATGAACGTCCTGACAACATTTCTCACATGTAACTCAGTACCCGCTTCCAGTCTGGGTGGTCGCCTGGGACAAGTCCCTGATTTGTCTCCCTCTGCCCTGTGAGATGTCTCACCTGGCAGGCCCCAAGGTGTCAGGCCAGGAACTGTTCACTGCCCTTCCATGTCAGCCCCTTAAAGGGAGCACAAGGAGGAGCCATGTGACCTCCCATCCAGTGGCCTCACCCAGTGGTCTGACCTCACTGAATCCCATGAGAGACCCAGCTCTATGAGTTGTCCTGGGCTCCAGGCTCTGCGATCCCTGTCGCCCACAGGGCTGCAGAGTCTTTAGAAGGCACTTGGGGGCTCAGGAAGGCCTGATCCGATTGTTTCTCAGTTGTTGGAAATCCAGAACCAGCTCCAAATGGGCTGGGCGTCAGGCCCGGAATGGCATCTCAGATGGCGCAGTGCCCATCTGGTTGTGCTCTGGGGTCACAGCTGGTATTCCACATGACAGCTGACACCACAGTGGTGGGATACCACCGTGCCTTTCCTCTCTCCCTCCATCCCTCTCTCCCTCCTCTCCTTCTCCCCTCCCCCTCCCTCTCATCCTCCTTCCTTTCCTTCCTTCCTTCCTCCCATCTTTCCTTCCATTCCCTTTTCTTCCTCTCTCCCTGCACCTCTCCCTCCCCTAGGT
The DNA here is from genome assembly GCA_027563665.1 of Antrozous pallidus. Classification (NCBI taxonomy): domain Eukaryota; kingdom Metazoa; phylum Chordata; class Mammalia; order Chiroptera; family Vespertilionidae; genus Antrozous; species Antrozous pallidus. Next base: position 60,011,771 of record CM050523.1, on the reverse strand, counting down.
CCAGGATTCCTTTATTGTGACCTTATAGGGACAGTCTGTCCTTATATCACCCCTGCCTCCAGGGCTCATGGACCCTCAATCCCAAAAGGCCCAGGCGCCCTGCGCTGGCATTTCCGGTCTTGCTTAAAGAAGCACTAGACTCCGACCCAGCTTCCTTCCCACAGACTCAAGTGTGTCCGCTTGCCTCCCCAGTGCACGCCCTGAGACCTGCAGACATCCGAGTCGTGGCTGCTCTGGGGGATTCTCTGACTGTAAGGACTCGGGCCCCGGGCTGGCGTGGGGGTGGCTGCATCCGCTCCCGGTGCCAGTGCCAACTCCAGGGCCTGCGCTCTTGACTCCTGCCATGTCCCCCTCCCTCTCCGCTCTGGCCTTGTCCATCTAAGGACATGGCGATGGCTTGTTTCGCAGCCCCTTTCTCACTCAGGTGTGCAGAGGGAGGTCCTTTTCAGGAGTGAACTGAATTCTCTCAGAGAGTGGAGGTTTCAGACACCTAATTACACTTTTTTAACCATTGCAAAAATGCCATTTGATTCAAAAACTCTCCTACGCCTCCCCGGGTGGGCGTGCCTCCCCTGTGGAGGATGCGGCTCAGACCCTGTCCTCTTTGCGTGGCGAGGAGAACAGCGGGGACTCCAGAGCGCTGGCCGAAGCGCTGCTCCTAAGTCAGAGAAGTGGGACTCTGCCACCCCAGAGGGCCGCGGTCAGGCGGCTCTTCTACAGCCACGGGTTGGCTTGCAGAAGGTCCCAGCGGGGAAGGAGAGAAGTGTCAAGTTCGTGAGAAATCTGCCCATTGCAGCCCACCCAGATCTGTGACCTCTTCCTGTGCTTAGGAGGAACTGGAGCGCATGACACTGATAGTGATACCATCATCGTGTCTCACATTTGTAAAGCACTCCAGAGTCTTTAAACCGTTTTTTACAACTCTGGTCCCCTTCGGTCATGAAAAGAGAGCTGTGACATAAGCAAGCCAGGCCCTCCATGCAGTGAGGAGGCAGCTGCGGTTTGCAGGCCGCGAGCCCGGGGTTTCTGACTCCCGTCCAGCGTTCTGCTCACGCGCGATGCGTGTGCTGGGAACCCCCCACCCCCACCCCGCACGCCCGCAGCCTCCGCCTCTCTCACATGCTGAGTTCCCGGTGCATTTTTGTGTGTTTCCCAAGGCTGGCAATGGAATTGGCTCCAAACCAGACGACCTTTCTGATGTCACCACTCAGTATCGGGGGCTGTCCTATAGGTAATGTTACCCCTTGGCCCCCTCCCATCCCATGTTCACGCCCGGAGATTTGGGTGGGGTTCTGTCTCCTGTAAAGCCATGGATACCAAAGAGCTGGGACCAGGTCTGGAAGGGGCTTTCAGAAGAAAACCCTCTGTGTATGTCTGCAAAATGTGACCGTGTGGTGAGTAGAGAGATCTTTAACTGCTGGTGACCTTTGTTTTTCTTTTTTTTTTTAAGTTGTGGAGAAAAAAGCAAACCAGGGTCCTTATCAGACTCCTGGTCAGCAAATCCAACATGAAATGCACCTGAAAAACACCAGCTCTCTGAGTCTTCACCCACCAGTTTGCGTGTATATGTGCACCACGTCTCTGTGTCCTGTCCATATGTGTCCATTCGTGTCGGTCTGTAGTCATCTCTGCCTTTACACGTATGCACACACCTATTCAGAAAACTCCACCATGCAATACGCCTCGGCAGGAAATAACCAAGACAACATCACAGCCAACACATGGAATGAGGGATGTGCAGGGAGCACAGGCAAACGCATATGCTCATTCGGCAAGTGCTCTAGGAATAAATGGTGGCAGAGTGCCACAGGGTTGCAGAAGGGGGATACCAACCTGGCTTCCCAGAGAAGACGGGGCCCCAGTTGTGTCTTGGCAGATTAGCCATTAGGTCCGCGGAAAGGTTGAGAGAGAACTTTCCAGCCACAGAAGTAGAAAAGCTCAAGGCAGCAGGGGAGCAGTTAGATGTGGGTGTTCTTAAGTTTCTTTCCTAATAAAGTTCGCATTGAAGCACGCTTCACAGCCATTGGCGATGAGCTCAGGATTCACAAGTTACAACAAAGCCAGCCACGAGAGGGCAGCGTGCTAACGAGAAGCGGGGTGGCCCAGCGATGCACTTGATTCCTCCCTCTCCATCACAGTGAATTCCAATGATTCGTTTCTTCTTTCTTCGGAGAAAGTGGGAGGGAACACTGGGGTGATTAGGATTGGGACCGTTCTCTGGTCACCCCTAAGGACAGTCTCAGAGCGACAGGTTTGCCAGGTGGGAGAGGTGTCCTCACTCCTCCTGTAGCCACCCACAGAGAGGATCCAGGGCCATCACCCTGAGAGCGGAGGGAATCGCCTCCCAGCCCTGATGGTTCCTAGGTCAGTGGTCGGCAAACTGCAGCTCGCGAGCCACATGCGGCTCTTTGGCCCCTTGAGTGTGGCTCTTCCACAAAATGCCACACTCTGGACGAGTCTATTTTGAAAAAGTGGCCTTAGAAGAAGTTTAAGTTTAAAAAATTTGCTCTTAAAAGAAATTTCCATCGTTGTACTATTGATATTTGGCTCTGGTGACTAACGAGTTTGCTGACCACTGCCCTAGGTTTCCATACACCTCAGCCAGGTAAGTCGCCACTAGCAGGCTGCCTGAGAGCAAAACCCAGCCTCCCCTCTGGACCCCTGTGCCCCAAATGTTACTGAGGCTGCGAGGAACAGAAACACCCGAGGGAGAGTTAGGAAGCTGAGCTTGTTCCAATCTGGAAAAAGTCTGAGGCTGTGGCAGCTGCGTTCAGTCTCAGCCAGCGAGGGCCCCGGCCTCACATCACAGTGTGGGAAACAGGAAATAGATGGCCAGCCCACAGGTGATGGAGATGCTGGACCTGCCGTGCAGTCGGGGAAGGAAGGTGATCTGACAATTTTACACACCGTTCGACTGGACAGGTTCTGCGAGTCAGATACACACAGGCCACCTTCTGCCTAACGCTCTTCTCTGCAGCACGAGGAACATGTGGCCACTGTGCCGGTTCTTCCTGCAAGTGAGGTCCAGCAGGAACTCATGTTTGTCTTGGAGAACTCATTCCAAGGCCCCATCTATCCAATGGCTGCTAGTGCTTTAAACCTTTTGTTTCTTCTAAATGTTTCAAATACCTGTCCCAAGACCCCCAGGTGTTAAAGATGACGCTCTGGGTCGGAGTCTAAGAGACAGTTTGACACATGGTGGACTATATAGACTGTTCCTCAAAGTGTGTTCCAGGGAACACCAGCCCCAGCCACGTTTCTGAAGAGGGCAAAATTTTTTGTATTTTGGGGGGAAACATCACCTACTATATCCTTCCTCTGGGGAATTCACATACATGTTAGCATATTAAAGGCTCTGAGATGATCTACAATGAAGAAAAAAATTTTAATTGTATCTGTTTAGTCCAGTGTTTCCCTTCATCCCAGAGTGCTTGCTTTGTTTGTATACCTATTAGCATCCCCTGGAAACGGCCCAGCGATTTTTAACTGGTGTGCTGCAGAAATTTTAAAACATGCAATACCTATTTCGTCAAGGGCACTGACTTTTTTCCCTTAGATTGTCAGTCATCGCTGTGAATGAATCGAACGTATACCTACTTTTTGTCAGATTAGCCAAAATTATATTTTTTGGTGTGCTGAAGAATTTTAGTAATTCGCTTATGTGTGTCATCAGGTGAATAAAAGTTACAAATCTCTATACTAGACTCATCTGAGAAAAGCAATTTTTCTGACGTCAATAATGCTCCCAGATTGGAAATACTAGACAGTGAATGATCCTAGGAAAATTAAAAACGCAATTCGAACCGCTTCCTTTAAGGAAAGTGGACAGAGTGGAGCCGGACCGGGGAGAAGTGGGCTCCGAATTGTTGGGGGTGGGTGGCCGTGAGCAGGAAGCTTGGCTGAGCATATTTCTGAGGCCCCTTGACCTGTGAGAATCGTAGCTGAACGGTGTGGCAGGTCAGAGGACTTTAGAGCATTGCCTTTTCTTTTTATTGAATTCAGTTTGCTTGTTGGACACCATTCAAAGGACCAAAATAAAATTTACTTACCAGAAAATGCATTTCTGTGTCTTATTAATGAGGTCAGCCTCACATTACTGAAGCTCCTTCAGCCAGTGTGACTGAGCACCTACTCCGCGTTCCACTGCGCTGTGCCAGCCACGGAGGCGCAAGCCCAGCCGCTGAGCTCATGGTGTCCTGTTGAGCTCGTGGAGTCATACCAATCACACGAGTCTGCACTTCTCCTGTAGTCTCGCCGTTCACATGGATCCGTTTTCTTCCATGTTTCACGTCGTTCTGATCAAAATGAGGGCTTAAACTTCCCATTCCTTATTTATTCATATAATTCTCTCTTTTCTCCTGGAAATGTTCGCTCTAAAACGGGCTCAGAGAGAGAGATTCCATAGCCTGTTGGTCCTGATCAGCTAGAACACTTATTTTAAAACAAAGATACCTTTTATAGTAGAAAGTACTTGACCTGTGTGTTTATGTGTGTCTCTATGTTTATGTTTCCGTGTTTATTGAAGGCAAAAAAGAAGCAGAGTGAGAACACAGTGATTAGAGAAGGTGCATGATTTATCATTTTCTTGCAAGTGTGGAGTATTCTGATTTAGTGCTTTTAGTTTAAAGAAAGGAGGGCCAGAAGCAGCTAAAGCAGCAGCTTAGTGCAGAATTGGAAAAGAATCAGAAGCTCATATAAATGCCCAACCACTGACTGGCCAAGTTAGGTTCAGACATTTTTTGGGAAGTCGGAGAGAAAGACCTGAGTGAGGCTGGTAGGGCAGGGCTCACCTGGCTGCTCTCTCTCCACGATCAGGAGCATTTCGCTTAAGTAAGCCCTTGACCACCCTGGTATGAAAGAATCAACTTCATGCCACACATTCCTTGAGTAAAGAACAGCCAGGACTTTGATTCATGTCCTGTGCTTCAGAAGCCTGTCCTGGTGGGCTGGATGCTAACCACAATGTTTTTATGAGCTATTGGTCTACTCTAGAGTCTAGACCAGTGGTCGGCAAGCTCATTAGTCAACAGAGCCAAATATCAACAGTACAACGATTGAAATTCCTTTTGAGAGTCAAATTTTTTAAACTTAAACTTCTAACGCCACTTCTTCAAAATAGACTTGCCCAGGCCGTGGTATTTTGTGAAAGAGCCACACTCAAGGGGCCAAAGGGCCTCATATGGCTCACGGGCTGTAGTTTGCCCACCACTGATCTAGACTAAAACTGGGATTGAGGAGGGAAGTGCATGGGGAAAAATAACAGTAAATGCAGTGCATCTGACTATTGGACTCTATTAAAATAGGCATATTTTTCTCCTTCCCATATATATTCAATTTTAATGCAGGAAAGGAAAGGAAATGTTGAGTGTGTCTTAGGGTTAGATTGAAGGCCAGAAAACTATTAGATTAGATGAAACTAGTCTGGGGTAGAAAGGCTGTGAGATTGACCTCCCCACAAGACAGAAAGGAGTTTATCTATTTTCTAAAGGTTTCCAGCTCAAGCTGGTTTCTGTTACCTTTATGGGTTGTAGTGGCCGTTAGAAAGTTAGGGAACCTCAGCTTCCTATTCTGTAAGATGGAAAATAGTGGCATCGACCTCATAAGCTTGAGGAGATGTGAGATAACGTAATGCAGAGAGTGGAGCTCCTGGCTGGACACATAGTAGATACTTAGCCACGTTCTCTCCCTCTTGATTCTCTTTTGCCTTCAAATCCTGGATTTGGGGGGAGCCAGCCCACTGGGGAATTCAGATTTTCTCAGAATCCCTCAAACACAAAGAGACGGGTGGGTCTGGCACATCTGATGGCCTGGATGCTAAAAACAAACAAAAAACCTGTGTGCTGATGTGATCTCAATGGCTTGCTCTCTGCAGTTCGGGAGGAGACGGCTCCCTGGAGACCGTGACCACCTTGCCCAGTGAGTAACCACCAGGGGCTTGAGTCTGTCCACTCCTTGCATCTGACCCTTGGGTTTCTTGAGATGCTTCTCAGCTAAGAAAGGAGGAAATGGCGTCTTCCTTAGACTGCTATTGACCTGGGAGGAGGGGCTTATTGACAACTAAATACACTGAGTCCTGTCTGGGTAGGGGTCATTCTCTGGCCAATATAAATGAATTGTGGTAATTTTTGGACACGTTAATTGGAACTCCACTAACCTGCCTGATCTAACAGAGCCCTCTCCAGAACAGCAATGATGCTGTTAACATGTGCTGCCATTGCTCTTTTCCCAGCTCTGCCTTCTGCATTCCTAATGCCTCTGTTGCTTCAAAGCACCTGGGACAGAAAAAGGCTTTATATGTGAGGCATGCATTACATTTTAATGGGGATAATCTATGAATAACCAAACACTGAATTAATATTCTTTTAAAAAATTAAAAAAATAAATGAGAGGAGAGGCGTGGGGACAGGAGGCTTATAGGGTGGAATAAACACTGTATTTGGAGCCCAGAGACCTGGGGTCTAGCTCTGTCCTTTCTGTGTGTTTGCCAGGTGACCAAGGGCAAGTCACCAAACATTCTGAGCCTCCGTTTCTTCAGCTGGCCCAGAGTGTGAGGAGACATCAGATGGGACAGTGAGGATTCTCTGAACAATTCTCTGTGAATTGTACAGAAAGAAAGAGAGAGAGCGAGCTGGGAGGCCCTTGCTGTCTTGGCCCATCCTGTTACCTCCCCGGGCTGCATGAGAGTGGTAGCGCAGCCCACTTTGGCGACTCTAGACCAGAGGAGGTCCCTGGCCTTCCACCCTAAGCTCCGCGTCCCATTCTCCCCCTCTTCTCGCAGATATCCTCCGGAAGTTTAACAGGTATCTCACAGGCTACGCCCTGGGCACGGGAGAGGCCAACGACACCAACGCGTTCCTCAATCAGGCTGTTCCCGGCGCGAAGGCTGAGTACGCATTTGGGGAGGGGGCCTGTGGGAGGGACCCCCTTTCAGGGTAATGCTGCCCTGTGTGTGCCAAGAGGGCATTTATGCAAGTGCAGCAGTGGTTTGAGAGGCTCTCAGCGCTCGCTTACCTGGCCACCCTCTGGCTGGTAGAGAGGCTGGAGCTTGGGCAGGTCCCATGCCTCGAGAGCTGACTTCCTGACCTTACTCATGTGCAGCCTGTTCTCATCATTGAACTAACTGACCAGCCTTAGCCAACTTCTTAAACTCCCCATGGCGTGATGGCGCTGGAGCGGCTCACTCCCTCCAAAGCCTGACCAGTGGCAGTTCCCCCAAAGGGGGGCCAAGCAAACGGATGGGCCAGCCAGAGCCCCCTTCCTTGGAGGCCTCAGGGCAAGGAGTCACAGCCCATCCCTAGCCCCACAGAGCTGACAAAAGTGCCACTGAGAGCCAGAGGCAGCAGAAGCAGAAGTGCTCAGCCTCCCAGGCCGATCCCCCAAGGCGCCCCCAAGGGTCCCAGCAGCCTGGGTTCCCTTGTTTCAGCCCCATCAGCTGCGCTGTTGCCACACTGTCATCTTCTTACTGATGCCCATGCCCTCTGGTTGATGGGCTCAGCCCAGACCTGTTTACTGAGCCTGGGTGATGGGAGGAGGGGTAGACAGACCCCTGTCGGGTGCCAGAAGATCACCAGGCTGTGGATCTGTCCCACCAGGGCCCTGAATTACTGGGAGCTCGAGATGCCCGGGACCCAGTCCTTTCGTAAATTACAAACCCACGCACGTGTGCAGTGTATATTTATCCTCCTTCTATTTCTAAAAGCATTTAGATATGTTTATTTTTAAAGATAACATATACTTAAGAGAAAAACCCCAGCCACTGAGAGAGAGGAAACCACTCCGTGAGTAGGAGCATTTTGATGGTTCCTGTGCCTGAGCATCACCCTGTGAGCTTCCCAGCAGCCAGGGCAGAAAGGGGAAGCATGCCACAGCAACACGGATCTAAGTTTAGGAGCTAAGCCAGTCCTTCAGAAGCGACACATTGTGTCCTAGCATGGAGTCCTAAAAGGCCCTTTGCACATGCGGTTCTAACCATTGTAATTGGCGGTTCCTTTGAACCGTGGTCAGCCAATTGTGGCTCGAGAGCCACATGCAGCTCTTTGGCCCCTTGAGTATGGCTCTTCCACAAAATACCATGGCCTGGGCGAATCTATTTTGAAGAAGTGGGGTTAGAAGAAGTTTAAGTTTAAAAAATTTGGCTCTCAAAAGAAATTTCAATCGTTGTCCTGTTGGTAATTTGGCTCTGTTGACTAATGAGTTTGCCGACCACTGCCTTTGACTACAGCTTTAGAACAAACACTCAGTTGGCTTTTCAAAGGGTTATTTGTTGTAATAATGCTCCTGTCCCTGAGCCGCGGGGTCTCTGCCAGCTCACGCAGTGGGGCTTCTGCCCTGGGGACCTCTAGGACAGGCCCTTTGGGAGGGAAAACCAAGCACTGTTCCTGACAGGACGGGTTTCCTCTCCTTTTCAGGGAACTAACAAGCCAAGTCCAGACTCTGGTGCAGCGGATGAAAGATGATCACGTGAGTCCGATTTACGGTGACTTTTAAACACTAACGTCCTCACCCACAAAAGTCCCCAAACGGACTGGTGTGCTGTGAGAACAGCGAGCCCCTGTCACTAGCGGCATCCAACAAGGGCCACCCTTCAGGGAGAGGTTTGTTGCTGATCACCATGCCCTTGAACGTCCCTCCTGATGCTAAGATTCTGTGCACTATAAATAAACCCCTAAATCCTTCCAGCTCTGCGATTCTGATTTTATTACTTCAAGTGGACAAGGAAGTCTTAGCGCTGTGGTGTTTTGGATTTGCTTGTTGGAACTCATCAAGCATGTTCCTCCCTCTGTGCAGAGAGTAAATTTCCATGAGGACTGGAAGGTCATCACGGTGCTGATTGGAGGCAGTGACTTATGTGACTTCTGCACAGATTCGGTAACGGGGCCGGGCCTGCTCGTGGCTCCTGACTTCGACCTGTGGGCTTGGGAGCTCCTCTTGGAGGACGATCCCTAGAATCAACCCTGGGATTGCACAACCACACCTGTGTGTGTGTGTGTGTGTGTGTGCACGGACCCCCTTCCCTACCCCAGGACCCTCAAGTTTCTGGCTCCTTCTCCATGTCCCAGGTAGTGTGAGGGTAGCAGGTGGCATCGACGGTGCTTCTACCCCACCCCTCTTACAATTCCCAAGAATTCCTAAAGAAAAAGACTGGAACCCCCAAGCAGTTTGAAGGAGGACTCTCTCTTTCTGTCCCTAAATGCAAGCTCTGGCTAAAGGTTCCAGTCTTCTGCTGGCCCATCTTTGATAACAGTGGTTGCTCATCTCAGATTCCCACGATGAGCTGGTGACAGCTGGAGGCCAGAGGGAGGACAGGTCCTTGGGGCTGGAGCCGAGGGGGGGTCTTCACCTCCCCCCAGCCTTCTCCTCTTAACCAGCTCCTCCTCTCCCTCCTGTCTCTTCCCAGAATCTCTATTCTGCAGCCAACTTTTTTGACCATCTCCAAAATGCCTTGGACATGCTGCACAGAGAGGTGGGTGGCACAGCTCAGGCATGGAGGGGGCGAAGGGGGATGGGGAGAAAGAAGGTGAAGGCTCCTTCCCTTTCCAGAGGTTGGGGCCTGCACACAGGGAAGCCTCATTGCATTTGGAATCAGTCCATAAAGATCTCGGGCTTGACCAGGGAAGGCAGTGTGGGCACTAATTGTCCCTCCAACCTGTACCTAGGACATTCCCTGGGGGCAGCAGCTGGGTGACTCCCAGGCTGGGCACTGCATTCTGGGCCACACGTGTGTCCAGAGCAAGCCCTTCCCTGGTCCAGTGCCCAGCACTGTGCTCTGCCCCACCCCCGGCAGAGGAGAGCCACTCTGACCACCAGACAGTTCTCTGGGTGGCTGAGTCTGGACCTGCTCAGCAGAATTAGTCCAGGTTGGGCTAGAGCAGTGGTCGGCAAACTCATTAGTCAACAGAGCCAAATATCAACAGTACAATGATTGAAATTCCTTTTGAGAGCCAAATTTTTTAAACTTAAACTATATAGGTAGGTACATTGTTATTAACTTAACTAGTGGCCCAGTGCATGAAATTCGTGCATGAGAAGTGGGGGGTTGTCCCTTAGCCTGGCCTGCATCCTCTCAAATCTAGGACCCCTGTGGGATTGGGCCTAAACCGGCAGTCGGACAACCCACTCACAATCCGGGACTATTAGCTTCTAACCGCTCACCTGCTTGCCTGCTTGATCTCCCCTAACCACTCTGCATGCTGGCCTGCTTGCCCCCAACTGCACACCCCCACCAGCCTGATCACCCCCAACTGCCCTCCCCTCCTGGCCTGATCACCCCTAACCGCCTCTGTCTTGGCCCTGCCACCATGGCTTTGTCCAAAAGGACATCTGGAAGGTCTCATGGTCTAATTAGCATATTACCCTTTTATTAATAGAGATTAGGGTACTCCTTCAATCACACTGTATGTGCGTGCCAGCGTGTGGTATTTTGTGGAAGAGCCACACTCAAGAGGCCAAAGAGTCGCATGTGGCTCGCAAGTCACAGTTTGCCGACCACTGAGCTAGAGAGAAATGGTCAAGGGCTAATGTTTGGCAAATAGGGTCCCTGTCCCACTAAACTTAAGCTAACAGGTTTGGGTTCACTCACTGATGGCTGAACGGAGCTGAACTCGTAGCATTTAGATTGGGTCTGCCACCTCATCCCATCCCAGGGGCTGCCCTTCACACTGCAGCCATGGGGCGCACGGCTGGCAGGATCCTAGGTGAAAGCCCAGTGTCAGCACTTCCCCCACCTCAGCTCAGCAGCTGGAGGGAGGAGCTCCTGGAGCCCCTCTCTTACGCCCCGCCTTCTCCTCAGGTACCGAGGGCCCTGGTCAACCTTGTGGACTTCATGAGCCCCAGTGTCATGCGGCAGGTGTTCCTGGGAAACCCAGACAAGTGCCCAGTGCAGCAGGCCAGGTAGGCGGGTGCTGGCTGCCCTCTGCTGCGGGAGCATCCCCCCCCCCCCCCCCGGGTCTGGCTCATGCAGTGGCAACTCCTTTGGGTCTTTGTGACTTGGTCTGTTCAGGTGCCCAAATCTGCAAAGGGGGCCTTGTGCCAGAACCATCCCTTTTTGGGAGGTTGGAGCCATGACTCACCCCTTATCCAACCTCAGGGTGTCTGTGATATGAGGGAACCCCTGGGAAGAGGCCAGCTGGGGCGAAGGCTAGTGCTTGAGACAGGTTGCCCCAGTCCATGGAGGGGACAGCATAGGATGGTGAAACTGAAGCAGAAGATACCTTATATGTTCACTTATTTATGTACAAATACTTGGACAGAACTTACTGTGAACTAGGCACTGTCCTGAGTGCTTTAGAGATGGTATCTCTCTCTTTTTTTAATTCATTTCAGAGAGGAAGGGAGAGGGAGGGAGATAGAGACATCAATGAGAGAGAAGCATTGATCAGCTGCCTCCTGCATGACCCTCTCCCCCACCCACTGGGGAGGAAGCCCACAGCCCAGGCATGTGCCTGACCAGGAATCGAACCATGACCTCCTGGTTTATAGATCAACCCTCACCCACCGAGCCAGACCAGACCATCTGGGCTGATAACATGAAGTGCATTTCATGGGCATGAAATAATTCATAACAAAATAAACAACTCACTGGGCACTAGTGCCAGCTAAGGAGGTTTCTGAGGGCCTGAGCATGGGAAGCCCAATACCAAAGGATGTATGTTTATTTTATTGGTAAAAATTAATATTGCACTTTCATTGCCTAAATTCATTCTTTCGGTGAAATTTGCTTCTGGCCCAGTGCCCGCAGAGCGCTACTTGTGCTGTTAATACGAGAGAGTGCTCATCCCGCATCCTTAGGACCCATGTCAGGCCTGAAACCCGCCCCTCAGCACGTGTGTCAGAGCCGCAGGCACGGGTGCTCCCAAGCCCGGGCTCAATGAGCTGCGAGTGCAGCGAACCAGCCCCTGCCTGACCAGAGCTCCGGCTCCGGGCCCTCCTGCCTCCCTCTCTGCAGCGTTTTGTGTAACTGCGTGCTGACCCCTCGGGAGGGCTCCCTGGAGCTGGCCAGGCTGGAAGCCTTCACCAGAGCCTACCAGGTGAGACAAGAAGGGCACCATTTGGTTCTGCAATGAACACACCAGCCCAGAGCCCCCGAGGGAAGGGAGGCACACAGGGGAGGGAAGAGCTGTTCAGGGTTTGAGGGAGGACTTCACCATCTAGGCCCCTTCCTCTGCCCCCCCAAAACCCACCCCACCTCCCCCCTCTACCCCCTCGCCTTCCCACCCCCTGCCTGGCTGAGGCATCTCAGGCACCTGGTTGGAGTCTAAGTGGCCAAGCCCCATGGCCCAACGCCTGGCCTGAGGAGGACAAAAGCCTTGGATACCTCCTGGGATACCCTTTCTTTCCCCTGTACCTGGGGACCCAGCTGCCCTCTCACCTCCTCAACAGGTGGAGAGGTTGCAGGTCCCCCACCTGGGGGATCTTTGGAGACTCTCCCCGTTTTCTGTTCCTTGTGGAATGTTCTCCCTGGCCCTTCAGATCTTGCAGTTCACTTAAAAGCAAAACAAAAAGGTGGCCCAACCTGTTTCCAATTCTCTGGAAAGAGCTTTGCAATCAAGTGTGTTTGCCTGCTCAGCTCACGGGAAGGGCTGAGTCAGCATTCCCCAGGGAGCTCTGCCCACCACTCCCATCCTTGTCCCAGTGGGCTCTTGGGCCACCTGGGGCCTGTGCTGAAGGCACCCATGTGTGTGTCCCCAGAGCAGCATGCTTGAGCTGGTGGAGTCCGGCCGCTATGACACACGGGAGGACTTCTCTGTGGTGCTGCAGCCCTTCTTCCACAACACCAGGCTCCCCATCCTGGAGGTATGTCCTCGCCCTTCCCAACCGGGCTCCAGAGGGAAGAGGAAACTCAAGGCAGAAATGCCACATGCTTCCACGAGAGAGCGAATGAAGCGGGGAGGACACAGGTAGCTCTCCAGGGACAGGTCAGGTGAGCGCAGCCTCTTGGAACAGCTGAGCTGCATTCTCAGAACCAACCTGATGTGGGGAAGCAGCCTCCATTTTATTGAGCATCTACTATGTGCCAGGCACTGTGCTCGCCACAAGTACCTCTGGAGGTGAGTTTTATTATCCCCATAGAGCGGAGGCTCAGCGATGTGAAGTAGCCTTCCTGAAATCGTACAGGAAATACAGGACGCAGTGGCAAGATTTGAATAGGTCCGGCTCCAGAATACTCCCTTTCTGCCACATCCACAGGCACTGTGGTCACAAAGGGAGGCTCTGGGCATTCAGGTTCCACTCCTGCTTGCTTTGCACCTGACACTCCCACTCTGAACAGAAGAGCGGCAAGGGGGCCCAGGTGGGCACTTGCTTCTACCCACCTGGGTGTTCATCCTAAGGGCCTCACCTGACTGGAGGGAGCTTTGAGCAACCTTGAGGTCCTCAAGAAAGAGGAAGGTGGCACACGGCCTTGGCACTGGCTTTGCTCAGGCCTGCCCTGAAGGTGGGTCCCATCCTCCCCACCAAGCCCACTGGGACTCTCTGGTCCATGGCTGGGAAGTAGCTTTTCCCATCTGTCTGGCCAGGACTTCCTTAGGGACTAGATCTCATGCCCCTAAGCATGGCATGAGCTAGGGCAGTGGTCGGCAAACTCATTAGTCAACAGAGCCAAATATCAACAGCACAACGATTGAAATTTCTTTTGAGAGCCACATTTTTTAAACTTAAACTTCTTCTAATGCCACTTCTTCAAAATAGACTCGCCCAGGCCGTGGTATTTTGTGGAAGAGCCACACTCAATGGGCCAAAGAGCCGCATGTGGCTTGTGAGCCGCGGTTTGCCAACCTTTGGGCTAGGGCATCATACTAATATGCCTAAAAACAATTAGGACACTTTTTTGTTAAATAAGGGAAATTGTGGGGCCAGAGGTCGATGGGGTTTGGAGTCACCCAAGGCTGTTGATCTGTGGGATTGCTCTGATCTCACTCTTGAGGTGATCAGGCCCTGCCCAGTGGCTCAGAGCACCCCCAGATGAGAAGAAGGATGTTGAGGGGTCAATCCCGGGGATGAGGCCAGTCAGCTGTGGCTCCCTCTCCACCTTCACTGCCAACAGGATCTTGAGGAAGTCTGTTTCTCTCCTCCAGGATGGGCGCTTGGATATGTCTTTCTTCGCCCCCGACTGCATCCACCCAAGTCAGAAATTCCACTCCCAGCTCTCCAGAGCCCTTTGGGTCAATATGGTAAATTGAGGGGTCCCTGTTTCTCTGGGGTCCTAGTCTAGAGCATAGCACCATCCCCCATAGAACAGAGCTAGTTCTGGGCTTCCCTTGGCCAGCAAGGGACAGAGGAGCAGTGGCTGGTACATCTGTACACGTCTATGACTTGAAAATACAGAGTCCTTACGACCCCAGGATTAACCGCACCCTCTCCTCTGTGCTGATGAGAGACTCTTTACATGAATGCAAAGCAGAACCCTCACTTATATTCACCATCTTCCATGTACCAAGCACTAGGCTAGGCAGTTTACGCCATGTTGCCTCATTGAGGCTTCTCAACAGCCCTGCTGCATTATGAATGTATGAGGAAGCCGAATCCTAGAGACACTAAGAGACGTGCCCAATATCACACAGCTGGCAAGTGGCAGAGCCAGTAGTGGAAGCCAAAGCCCCTTGCATTGAGTTGGGAGCTTTCCCAGGGCAGGGAGATGTTCATTTTCATTTAAGCAAATGAGTACACCTGTGTCTCTCTCCTTCCCCAATCAGCTTGAACCCCTGGGAAGGAAAACGGATACCCTGGACCTGACTGCAGATATACCCCTCCCCTGCCCGACACAGGTAATGAGGGAGGACTCGCTGCATTGCTCTCCAGGAGCCCAGAGCTCTGACCTCACCCTTCCCCGCTTCATGCTGCTCCCAGCTTCCTCCTGGCCCATCTTGCCCATCAACTGGAAGCAGATGGCCTTTGGAGGATGGAAGGGAGTGCATGAGAATGGAAAGGGGAGAAGCACTTATTTTTTGGATTGAGAATGAGGGTGGGGAAGATAGATTCTTGAGTCCATCTCACTCATAGTAACAATTAGGGGAGTCGGGAAGCCAGAAGGATGTATGACAAGGAGGCTCCTTTTAGCGGCGGCACGTGAGGCAGATAGGAAAGTCAGGCTGCAGGTGGAGGCCAAGCGAGAAGCCAGCAGCCAGAAGTTGTGGTTAGTGGCTGTAGAGCCCGAATGGGGAGTTTCCAGCAGGAAGAGGGTCCAGAGGACAGCCAGGAGCTGTGTGGAAAGGGGCACATCACAGTGGCCATGGTGAGGGCTCGGGTGAGGACTCAGCTCCTTTTAAGGAGGGAATGTATGTGGTTGTTTAACTTGATCTCGGGCCTAGGGTAGGGGCAAGTTCATGTTCCCACTGCCTTCAGCTCTCCCTGCCTGGCCCTGTCTCATGACTTTTTAACCAAATAAGGCTGAGATCCGAGAGCACTCAGTGGCAATAGAAACAGAGGGGCCTGACCCAATCTGGGACACTGGGTTCCCTCCTGGGTCGACTGCATCACCAGCTCCCACCCTCTCAGCAGGACAGGGAATGGCCCTGCAGCTGCCCCCTGTGTCTGCCAGGGCTCCAGAGAGGGTGGCAGCACCTCCCGGGATTCCCGCCCCCTGTCTGCTACCTTCATCACCCCAGTCTGCAGCCCAGGCTCAGCCTCTGTGCCATCAGCCTTGTCAGGAGGACAGACTGATAGGAAGAAGGAAGGCGGAAGTGAGGGCAGTGGCAGCGGCAGCAGAGGGCTCCGTTGCTGGGCCTGGTTGATGGAGCAAAGAGATAGTAACAATCAGTGTGCCATGGGTGCCTCCACTCAAAGGCCAGGTGCTGGCCCAAAGGGGGGGGCGGGAGGCCCAGAGGACTGTGCTGTGCCAGCTGTAAATGGTCTAATGCCAAGTCCTGAGCATGGCCAAGGGGTCCTTGGGGAGGAGCCAGGCAACCTCTGTAGTGGGGGTACTTGGGGACTCAGGGCAGCAACTGTAAACCATGCTGGAGGTAAATCCTATATAATAAAAGGCTAATATGCAAATTGACCTAATGGTGAAATGACCACCATGGGGCAGATGCTAAATGCAGGAGCTGCCCCCTGGTGGTCAGTGTGCCCCTATGGGGGGAGCACCGCTTAGCCACAAGCCAGGCTCACAGCTGGTGAGCGCAGAGACAGTGGGAGCCTCTCCCACCTCCACAGCAGTGCTAATGTCCCAACTGATGGCTTAGGGGAATGGGCAACTGATGGCTTAGGAGAATGGGCCTAAGCCATCAGTCAGACTTCCCCCGAGGGTTCCCAGACTTCAAGAGGGTGCAGGCCAGGCTGAGAAACCCCCTCCCTAAGTGCACGAATCTCATGCACTGGGCCTCTAGTGTTTCAATATTTTTACATCCATATGGTCACATTGAGCATCAACCATGATTGTTCACTCTGCCCATTCAACCCTCCATTAAATAGTGAAAGTGATAACGGCCCATTCCAGGGCTCTTTCATTGCTCTTCCTCCCCACAAACGTTTATTAAGTACCAGGTTGGAGTCTTGGCACCAGGTCACCATGGGTCTTAAGGGGACCTGTGCCCTCTCTGTCCTGGCAAGGAGCCCCGACAGGGTGCCCCTCCACCAACACTCAAGCCATGGTGGGCTCTGCTCCTCCTCCTGGCTGAGCCATGGTGAGCAGAGGAGAGCAAATCCAACCTCCTGGAGCCCAAGAAGCCCAGCCTAGAAGTGGTTGCCAGGCAACCCCAGGGCCCATTCCCAAAGGCTCCATCTGTCAGCTAGCCCCATTTCACCGCACCAGGCAATGTAGCATTCTGTGTTCCTCAGGTCCCATCTGCTCCCCCACCCCCTGTGTGCCCGGGAGCTATATAAAGTCCACCAGCATCTCAGTGTGAGCTGACAGGGGCCGGGCAGCTCGTATTTTAGTGCTAGCCGTGTCTAAACATAGAGGCGACAGGCAGGATCCAGCCGGGAGTGGTGTGAGCAATGAGGAGCTCTCTCAGACTCCTCCCTGCCCCTCCCCTGCCCCAAGCAACTGCAAGTGCATTCTGCCCAGCTCGGTCGGGCCCTTAACGCTCCATGGATTTCTAATGGACTTTCGGGTTGGACAGATGATTTCACAGCCGACTTTTGAATGGCCACTCTGTGGGCTGTGATGATGGTCCCCTTCCCGCCTTCCTCTCCTAACTCAGGACTGGCGGAGGCTCCTCAGACTTGGAAGAAAGTAGCTGAAAACCAGCCCCTTTCTAAGCTCTTCCTCATCTTGCTCTCTCTAAGCGTTGGATGGTCAACCCTCTACTCCATGAGTTTCCTGGATGGGAAAGCACCTCATTATTCTGTTTTCTACTTGTTGCTCCTTCTTATTGTCTCTTTTAAAATTTTCATTTATTGAATATTTTTTAGAGATTGGGGGAGAGGGGCGGAGATTGACTTGTTACATTTATTTATGTATTCATTGGTTGATTCTTGTATATGCCCTGACCAGGGATCGAATCCACAACCTTAGCTTTGGGGAATGACACACTAACTGACTGAGCTATCCAGGCACTTGTCCGTTTTAATGACCCTCTTCTTCCAGCCTTGCAAATGTGGATGTTCTCCAATCATGTCTCAGCCCTGTTCTCTCATCTCTCTCCCCACATCCCCGCACTCCGAGATTTGTCCATTTCCAAGCTTCCTGTTAAATTCCTTTGCACAAGGCTTCCCGGTCTGTGTCTTCATTTCTTTCTTTCCCGAACTCTCCTCCGTCTGTCTAAACCCTGATAGCCATTTCCTCTGGATGCTCTCTAAGCTGCAAGGTCACTCAGACAGCAGCATAAAGGAGTGGTCAGGGTATCCGCTGAGCAGGGAAACCAGAGAGAGGCAAAGAGAGAAAGAGAAACCAAAATCATCTCTGGTGACATCACAGCCAGTCTTTTATTTCTGAAAACACGGAGGTTTGTTGGATTCCATTATGTGTGCTGTTTGAGGGTGTTTCTATTTTGAATGGCACATGGGGGACACTGTTACCTTCTGAATGCTTTGGACTTCTAAATCTCCTGATCCTGCCCCGACCTCACCATCACCTCACACTCAACAAGCTCTCATTCAGAAACTCATTTGTGAGTAGGAAGTGTTAGAAGAGGAACTAAATATCTGTCTTCCCAGACAATGTGCCCCTTAGGGCTTTCCTGTTTCTGTCACCAACATGGTTTCTGTGGTTTCCACCGTTCTACAGGCCTGGAACCTCAGGCAGGACCCCGCCCGATCGGAGTCTTCCCAGTGCCCCTCCCACCTGCCCCTGCTTTCCATTCCCCACCCCCGCCCCCCATTCAGATCCTTAGCACTTCGCATGTTAAAGGTTACATGGTCCCACCTTCCCATCATACAACAGAGAATTCTATAACCTTGGGATCTCAGCAGGAGGGCCTGGGAGTCCTGTTGATGTGACTCCCGTTTGGATAAATGAATTCTTCTACCACATCCTCCCAAGGCATTACCACACCTTTGCTTACACTTCTGTACTCTCTGGGCAGTGGCTACCCATGAACAGGTTGTGAAATTAGCCTCATAGGTCATGAACCAGCCCATTGGGATGGGATGGGATAGGATGTCAGAGGTCATGGCTGCTATGTCCTCCTCCTTCCTACCACCCTTCCCCGGTCTTCTCAGCTCCCTGAACCGTTTATGGCAGAGCAGCCTCGCAATCCCTGCCTCACTCACATAATAGGCATGCCTCCTTGGAGCACGGCCCCTCTCCAGGGGCTGCCCAGACCTGCCTGTACACACTGGTTTGGTCTGAGCAGCACAGACGGAAAGCCAGAAGCACCACTCCTTCATGGTGGAACTTTAAACCTGGTGACACAGCCAAGACGAACATGACCTTTTCCCAAAGCCTCTGACGCATGGTGCTGACTCACATCAGGTGGCTGCCCTGGCTCGGCCCCCACCCCCAGGCAGGCCACACCATCTTTGCAAAGACTTTCTTGTGCTGGAATTGAATGGGCTTCACCTTCTGCTCACTGGTGTTGCCAACAGAGCCTAAGAGAGCCAATCAGATCAAATGATGGACTCTCTCCTCCATAGCATCTGCTCAACTCCAGGCCTATAAGCCACTCTGACTCATGCATGTACCATCAGCCTCTGATCAATAAAACAAGCTCAGGACACCCGGACACCTGTCTGCCACTGCCCTGGACCTGTTCCTATGGTTCCTGCTCTGGCCTCACTCCCGGATGAATCTCAGTGTCTCCCTGACCTCTGACCCATTGACTCAGTTGCCCCTCTCTGGCCCCTCTCCCAAACCTTGCAGTAGATGACCAGACACACTCTCCAGTTTGACATTCAGCTCCTCCAGGAGAGCAGGGTGCGCCTCTGCCCTCCGGTTCTTCCTGTGCTTATCGCTCTGGAACTAGCTCCAGGCCCCAGACTCTATGCCCAGTCAGGGCTCCCTTGAAGTGGGGGAGAATGTTAACTAGAGACCCACCCCCCACTGGTCTGGTCTTTGAGAACCGTACACCCCCAGATCTTACAGCCATTCCTCCCCAATCACGGCAATATGGCACACTATTCTTTGATGTTTGACCGCTGCCTGGCAGCTTCTCAGGCTCTCTGTCTGGCTGGGTTGGACACCTCCTTCTATCCTCCCCTCATCCTAGTACTCAGCATGGTGCTCTGAACACAGGGGGGTGCAGCGAAAGTGGGCCAGTTATGTATAGAATGCTCCCAGATTGCCCTCATGATGGCGAGTGCTCGGGGGATGCTAACTAACATGAGCCAGAGACAAGCCTAGTTAGTCATGGAGTCACGCCCGCCTAAGGTCTCTTTGCCTCACACTGTGGCAGGTGGTCCGGGGCGGCCTCCCTGCCCTTGGCCATGAGTACTCCTCCAGCCCATGTGTCAACAGGAATACTCACACTCAGGAGGAAAGAGAGACAGATGTGGTGCCCAGGGAGCCAGGGCCCGTGGCTGGGGGGGAGGGGGGAGGAGGAGGCACGCTGGGACTTTGGCACATGTAGATTCGATCCTTCAATTTGTATCCTGAGTCCCTGTTTTCCTCTCCCTCCGTGTTTGACCACACAGGGTCTGACTGTGAGGAATGGAACCAGGCCATTCCTGATCAGCAGGCCCGCCCAGTCAGGTCAGGCCCTGTTCTCACTCACTACTTGCTCTGTGCCTGAAACAGATCCCTCGCTCACTCTGGGCCTCAGTTGCTCCTCATCTGTAAAATGGGGGTTTCAGGGGCTGCGAACTCGGATCTGATGCCCAGCAGGAACATGATGGTGTGAATGGGATCAGATGCCAGAGAGGCAGTGGCAGGGCCAGAACTGAAGAGAGCCTGTTTCTTCTGAAACGAGGGGGAAAGAAGACATTAAAAGCAAATTGATAATCATAACACTTTTTATAAAAGAAAAAATTGCTGTAATGTGAATCTCTTGCCAGAGAAATTGCAAAGGAAAGAAAACAGATCAGTTTGATGATTAGGGAGATGTTCTTAGATCCCTGAATAAAACATACAAGACCCTTTTTAGGCCTTTCCTTTATCCCTTGCCAAAGATGATATGAAAAACCCTCTAAGGAATGAACAAAATTATGTTTACACAGTTCTTCCTATTTGAGTGCAGAAAACTCACATTAAATAAATCTAGAGGACAGGATTATTAGTTCTTATCTTTCCTGAGCAACCTCTGATATTGTCAGATAATCTCCTTGTGGTTCTTTTCTCTCTTAGAATGAGCCTTTCCTGAGAACCCTCCGGAACAGTAACTACACATACCCCACCAAGCCCGCCATTGAGGTAACTCCTGACGCACGGCTGCCTCTCTCAGGGACAAGCCATTTCCACCTGCCAGTGACTCAGGGTGGGATGCAGGTCTCAGAGTGTTAGCTTAAGCAGAAATGTGCCCTTCTTACATACTGAAAATTGGAATGTAAAAAAAATAAAATAAAAAATGGCCTAAACCACAGAGTTCCAGGATTGTCCTAACATGTTCTTCGGAGCTTACGTGACATTAGCAGCCAACAAGAGGAAGTGCCATGGATCGGTTTTCTTTGATCTTTGTACAAACATCATTTCTGATTAGCCAACTGAGCTTTTCAAAGGATGAAGGGGAGGCCATAGGTATGATGTGCCACTGACTTCCTGAAAGGTGGAAGCCGAGTGGAAAGAATCTCAATTCCAGGGCCCGGGCCCAACAGGAAGCTGATTCATATCTAGGTGGGTCCCGAGCCTGGTTGGTTCCAGTTAATAGTACTGGCTCTGAGGAACCCCAAGGATTCAGGGGCCACGTCTCAACCTTTATAATGCTGAGACCCTTTAATACAGTTCCAACCATAAAATTATTTTCGTTGCGACTTCATAACTGTAATTTTGCTACTGTTAATGAATCATAATGTAAATATCTGTGTTTTATGATGGTCTGAGGTGAACCTGCTAGCGGTTCTCAACCTGTGGGTCACGACAGGGGGTCATGTAAGGGAAGGATCTGTTAGTTGTGGATGGTCTGCAGCTGCACTGAAAGAGGAGAAAGCCCTGCCTCACGTAATAGGCATGCCTCCTAGTTCTGCTCCCACCCCTGGGCAGGCCACACCATCTTTGCAAAGACTTCCTTGTACTGGAATTTAATGGGCTTCACCTTCACCTTCTGCTCACTGGTGTTACCAACAGAGCCTAAGAGAACCAATCAGATCAAATGATGGACTCTCCTCCATGGCATCTGAAGTTGAGAACCACTAGCAGGGTTGCCTAAGACCATGGGAAAACACAGATATTTACATTACAGTTCATTAACAGTAGCAAAATTACAGTTATGATGTAGCAACGAAAATAATTTTATGGTTGTGGGTCACCACAGCATGAGGAGCTATTTTAAAGGGTTTCGGCGTTAGAAAGGTTGAGAACCACGGGCCTAGAGGATTCTGGACCACATCAGGCCTGTCCTCTGTTTTATGTGTCTTTGCTTCTTCTGCTAGAAGAGTTCCAAACCCAGCCCTACAAGGTGTGGTTTTTTCAATAGCTTGCTATTTTAGCCCCCGACAGGCAACATCCTCATTACCTGGGAACTCATTGGAAATGCAAAGTCCTGGACACCACCCCAGTCCTACTGAACCAGCACCTGTACTTAACAGGACACCAGGGCATCCGGGCACACTGCAGTGTGGGGTTCTCCCCTGTGACAGCCCCAACTGTGTCTCTTAATTTGTACGGCACCTGCTTGTCTCTGGCTCACCAGCTGGCTGAGGTAGTTCTGAAGTACTCACAGATATAGAACATTTTTTAAAGTGCCCCCTGATATTTGTCACAACAAACACATTCTTGACTTGAGTAAAACAATCCATATAGAAGAAGGAATCCATGCGGGTGTTGAATTGAACAATTCCTTGGAATAAACTAAATTATATCAAACTAAGCAAATAATATTTTTTAAAAATTTCATTT
The DNA here is from genome assembly GCA_027563665.1 of Antrozous pallidus. Classification (NCBI taxonomy): domain Eukaryota; kingdom Metazoa; phylum Chordata; class Mammalia; order Chiroptera; family Vespertilionidae; genus Antrozous; species Antrozous pallidus. The sequence goes on along the minus strand of CM050523.1, from coordinate 59,989,408 downwards.
TGCTCCCTGGTGAGAAGAGTGTTTTAAGAAGGCTTGTCTTCATCATCATCTGATTAAAACAGAAGAAATGAGCTTCCAAAACCTCTGTGGAGAATCAGCCAACCAGTCAGTGCCTGTTTGCAGAGCCCTACTGTGCGCTCAGCACTGGGCTTGTTCCTCAGGCCATCTTGGAATCATGCAGGTGTTTGCACTTCTGGGGAGGCGATTCTATTTCTCCCCCAGCTTGCTGGTACTGGTCATTTCTGTGCCCTCTGCTTCCCACCCTTCCCTTCCTCCATCACCTGGAAATGGTGCTCTGTATTTTTATTATTGTTGTTATTGTTGATTTGAGAGGGGGCGGGGAAAGGAAGAGGGAGAGGGAGAGATTTGTTTTTCCACTTATTGATGCATTCATTGCTTGCTTCTTGTATGTGCCCTGACCAGAAATCAAACCCACAACTTTGGCATGTCTGGACAATGCCCTAACAACTGAGCCACCCAGCCAGGCCAAGGTGCTCTGTATTTTAGAAACAAAGAAAGAAGGAATTTGACTAAAAGTACCCAGGTTACAGGCATTGATTTTTACACATACAAGGAAATGATTTGCTATGAAGTTAAATATCCAAAAAGATATACACATGTGCAGGGAAAAAAAAAAAACAACAACACTTGCAGAAACCAGGGACTCTGCAATTGTAAAAATGTCATGTTCTTTTCCTAAATATATCCTAATTATTGTTTCGGCTCTGGCATCCTAATTAGTGTCCATTAGCTTAATGTTAAGTAATAATACCAAAATCCAGCTGTAATCTCTTATTAGGCGTCCAGAAATGTGTTCTCTGGGAGAGCCCCTGTGGCATGAATGACTGCGCTGCTTCTCCCCTGCTTTGCTAGGGCTGCTGGCTCCACTGAAGAGTGGAGACAGTGGAGAAGGGAAAGACTATTGTGTGTGTATGCGTGTGCACCCACCATTATGTGTTTTCACAGAGGGATGGGCAGACACACATTTTTTCCTCTTTCATTTCTATCATAGACCATCTACACTAACAGATCCTTCCCTCACATGACCCCCTGCAGTGACATAGTTCTAGCTGCCACCAAACGTTCCTTAGCTAGTTCTCGGTCCGAAGCTAACTTGGCCTGCACAATGAGTGTTGGGCGTTGTGTCTTTCATCCTGTTCATTTAGAACTGGGGCAGTGACTTCCTGTGTATGGAGTGGACTCCGTCCAACAGTGTTCCCACTTCGGGTGAGTAACATCATTTCCCACATCACTCAAGGGCCTTGCTAAGTGTCCAGGTGGTGGGAGACCCTGCAAGCATATCCTGGAGTCTTGAGCGGGCCTCGCCGATTCCCACGCAATGCAGTCCCAGATCTGGTGCAACCTGCGAATAGCTGGCCTGCAACCCCTGCCGGGCTGCCAGGCCTCTCCACAAATCACACTCCTCAGGTCCACATAGTCCCAGCGGCAGTCCCTCGGGCCTCCCTGCCGTGAGGTAGGGACCATCAGGGATTGGGGTCCTCTCTGCCTACACTCATGACCTCCGCATCTAGGACTTTCCTGGACCACTCCAGTGGGAATCTGGCTCCTCTCAGGGTGGACGAGGCCATCAAGGTCATTACTTTCAGTGCCTTGGTTCCTCTAATGGATGTAAGAGGCAAAGCTGTGAAGGCCCTAGGCTGGAAATAGTGTAGTGGGGACCTGCAGGAATATAGCAGAATCTCAGACTTCTAGTCAAGTTTGTGCTTTAAAAGAAAGACCTCCCCTGACCATCTGTCCTTTCACCCGTCTATCCTAGTCCATGAGCTCCGACCAGGAGACATCAAAGTGGTGGCTGCCCTAGGTGACTCGCTAACTGTGAGTATAGAACTGCGCCAGGCTCGGGCACCCGCCAAGCCCTGTGCAGCATCAACTCTTCCTCCACAATGGCTCTGCATGTGGCTGGCACTGAAACACAGCCAGGCAGCCACCAGACATCAGTGACATAGTTCTAGCTGCCACCAAACGTTCCTTAGCTAGTTCTCGGTCTGAAGACAATCTATAATGCTCTGCCCTCTGCCCTTCCACATTCTCGCTCAAACACCACCTCCCCAGGGAGAAACCATATACCTACACATACTCCTTGCCCCATTGTCCCCAAGCATTTTGTCTCTGCTAAGGTCCTCAGCCAAACCTGCCTGCCTATATCAGGAAACTTACCTCCATCTACCTGACTCACAGGTCTTACCCAGACCTGCCCAGTGCCCCCTAACCCCATCTGAAGATGAGTTCTTTGGGACAGAGGGAGCCCAATTCCTGCACATAGCACAATTTCACCAAGTGAATCATATTAGCCAATTATTTTTAAATATATTTTATTGATTTTTTACAGAGAGGAAGGGAGAAGGATAGAGAGCTAGAAACATCAATCAGCTGCCTCCTGCACACTCCCCACTGGGCATATGCCTGCAACCAAGGTACACGCCCTTGACTGGAATCAAACCTGGGACCCTTGAGTCCACAGGTCGAAGCTCTAGCCACTGAGCCAAACCGGTTAGGGCTTAGCCAACTATTCAGCTACTGCTGTGTGCACTCTGCTAGCAATTCTGAGGGGAAAAAAGAATGAGACATAGCCACAGCCCACAAGAAATCTATTCAACTGGGAAAACAAGGAATGTACACAGAGGAAGCTACATAATCATTAGATGACATACAGCCCACCCCCCCTTTTTTGAACCAGGTATTTATTTCTGTAAAAACAAACAACTTCTCCCCAGGAGTGTGAATGTGTTTTAATTTTGGTATGATTAGTTTTGGTGCTGTGTGTATGTGGGTCAGGGGTAAGGAGGGGATGGAGCAAGATTATAAAGTGGGGTAGATTATTAATTTTTAAAAATCTTTGCATCATTTCACTAGTTATGGTGACTATGCATTATTTTTATAAGATTGAAGAGGAATCCCTCTCTCTTTTTTGAGATAGAGCATTTCGAGAAAGTTTTATAAAGGAGACAAAACTGGCAAAAGTCTCAGACAATGACTTCAGCACCGGTCCAAGCCCTTCATGTTTCAGATCAATTTGCTTAGACCTGGAGGTTTGTGTGGACAGGAAAGGAGAAGGTGAAGGGAGAAAAGTGGAAACAAGGTTATGGTGGACTCAGGAAGCTGGTAAAGGGGTTTGGCTTTGACCCTGTGGGTAGGGGAGACCCACTGAAAGGTCAGGGTCAAGGGGACGTGTGAAGACAAGGCGAGCTCAGAAGAGCAGCCGGGCAGCTGGTGAGAAGGGAGCAGGCGCTGGAGACCGTGGGGTCAGGCCGGAGGTCATTGTGTTGTCCACGGTGAGAAGATGATGGTCTCACCCCAGAAAATGGCAAAGGGAATAACCAGAAAGAGGTGGGAGCTAGAGAGTGTGGGAAGGAAGGGTCTTGGTTCTCCTAGGACTTGGTTGCTGGTTGTATGTAGAGGATTGGGGAGTCAGGGCGACTCAGAGGTGATGTGGCCTGAAGAAGAGCTGGTACATTTTCATAAAAGGTCAATCCAGGCCCTGGTTGCTACTCCAGGGCACAGGGGCCCTTCCCAGTGCCCCAGCCTGCCCCCAACCCCCACCCCCAAGGCTGCAGCCTGCTTTCTCTTTGCCTTTCGCAGACAGCGGTGGGAGCTCGCCCCGGCAATTCCAGTGACCAGCTGGTGTCCTGGCGGGGACTGTCCTGGAGGTGAGGATGTTCCCACTCCATTTCTCTGGGTGACACCCCCAACCCCAGCGGCCATGAGTGGTGTTTCCCTGTCAGCCCTGCGGAGGCGAGACCAGGCTCCGTGGCTCGGCACTGAGATGCCAAGGCCTAGTGCTCCCGTTGGTCGGAAGGGTGGTTGGTGGGAATCCCAAACCAGGGGCAGGCTCTCTGGTTCTGACTCAGAAACATGACCACCTGTGGAGCAACAGGCCGGGCAGTTTGAACAAATGTGTTTCTCTCTCCAGCGCTGGAGGGGACGGGGTCTTGGACACCCACACCACACTGCCCAGTAAGTAGCAGCCACAGGGGTGCCACCCCTGTGGCCACAACAGCCCCTCTCTGAGGCCAGGGCCTCCCCTGAGCAGCAGCAGAGGAGTTATCTGCAAGGAGGGAAGTCCACCACCCCCAAAAAGACCCCAAACTGCCCCGCCCCCCCACCTGTGCCCCAACACTGCACATCCACCTCCCATTCACCTGTGCCGCCTGCTTTCTCCCCGCTAAAAGACATTCTCAAGAAGTTCAACCCTCACATTCTCGGCTTCTCCACCGGCACCCAGGAGGAGACGGCGGGACTGAACGTGGCTGTGGAGGGCGCCAGCGCTCGGTGAGTGGACGTGGGCATGGAAAGGGGAGAGGCAGGCGGGCTGGGGAGTCAGGGAGGAGGCGAGGAGGCCGGGACCGGGAGCCTGGCCCCAGATGAGCAGTAATCGCTGCCAGGCACGGAGCACTTCTATGTGCCTGGCCCTGAGCTGGCCCTCACATGGGTGATCTCCTGTGATCTCACACTCTTCAAGATGGGCACTAGCATGAGGACACTGAGGCTTAGGAAGTTTCCCGAATGGTCCAAGCTTAGCAGAACGTTGTCAGAGGAGCCACGATCAGACCTGACTGACTCTGGCCTTTAGCTCCCTGCCCAGCAGAGGTTCAGGGAACTTCTCAGGGACTCGGGGACTCAGTGTGTGACCCCCCGGGCAGCCCCGTCCTCCCCCCCTCGCCTCAGATCCTCCAGTGTGGATTCTGAAAAGGCTGCTGTGTTGACATTAGGGAGTGAGATGTGCGGCCCCAGAACAGCATGGTAGCTGTTTGTTTTCACTCAGGTTCCTGTGGTTGACAATAATTCAGATAATTAAAGCTGAAATGCCTGGCAGAGTTCATTGATTTTCTGCACCGAACGTGCTGGGTGTTTGCTTCTAGCAGGATTGCTGCGCTCCGATCACCAAGGAAACTACGCTGCCCTGACTCACTGTGTTTACAGGAGCCTTCCTTTCAGTCTAGTCGGGAGGGCCCCGAGCTCGGCTCAGCCCTGAGACACAGGAAGCCATGTCAGTTCCTCAACGTCATAAGCAGGAGGAACTAATTTTTCTGCAAAAAAAAAGTGGGCTTCGTGGGGTCAACATCTAACTGCTGTTATGACTATTATTCTTATGACCATTCGTCATCATCATTGTCGTTTCATTCTTATTTACAGCCCAGGCTTCGTTAACCAGGAGTGATTCTTCAGTCTGTTGACATTTTAGCCCCTTGCTCGCTTCACTTCCCTCACTGCCTTTTCTATTTTACTGCTGCTCCAAGGCGGTTACTAAACCATACAGAAAGGTCAAGAGGTGAACTCCCTCCCTACAAAGGGCTTGCTGTCTAGTGAAACAAACAAATAACATTTGGGGGGAAATGGTGCGTGTGGCAACATAGCAGACTGAAATGATTTGGTACTTTGGAGTGCAACCAAGAGGATAGAAAAGTGTAGCGTGAGGACTAGGCAGTCTCAATACGGATGAGGAAGGGACCCGAGAAATCACGCCTCCCACCTCCTCCTATGAAAGGTGAGGAAAATTCAGCCCTGGCAGGGTTGGCAAGCTTGAGTGAGCTCATGCAACAAGTTGGTAGCAGAGCTGAAAGGAGAACGCCGGTCCCGTAACTCTGAAAGCAGAGCTGGAAAAGGAAATGGGGGAGGCGTGGATGAATGAGCTCAGCGGAGAGAAGGCTCACAGGGAAGATGGGACTTGCTCTGAGCCTGAAGAATATGGCTGAGAAGAGAGGAGGAAGTGGGCGTTCCTGACTTCCCCTAGGGCTCACGTGATCTTATCATCCGTGAGTTCCCTTCATCACATCTTGAACCTATTAAAAAGTTATGGGGCCGAGAGTTCTCGAGGCGTCGGTGCTGTGTGCTGTGGGACATTCTTGGCTCGTCGGCCTGTGTGCGCGTGCGCCGACATGGCCTCAAACGACTATACCCAGCAAGCAACCCAAAGTTATGGGGCCTACCCCACCCAGCCTGGGCAGGGTTATTCCCAGCAGAGCAACCAGCCCTATGGACAGCAGAGTTACGGTGGCTACAGCCAGTCTGGGGACACTTCAGGCTATGGCCAGAGCACCTATAGTTCTTACGGACAGACCCAGAACACAGGCTATGGCACCCCGTCAGCTCCCCAGGGATATGGCTCAACTGGTGGCTATGGCAGTGGCCAGAGTTCTCAGTCATCTTATGGGCAGCAATCCTGCTCTGGCTGTGGCCAGCAGCCGCCAGCTCCCAGCAGCACCTCAGGAAGTTACGGTAGCAGTTCTCAGAGCAGCAACTATGGGCAGCCCCCGAGTGGGGGCTATGGTCAGCAGTCTGGCTATGGTGGACAGCAGCCTAGCTATGGACAGCAGCAAAGCTCCTATAATCCTCCTCAGGGCTATGGACAGCAGAACCAGTACAACAGTAGTAGTGGAGGTGGCGGAGGTGGTGGAGGAGGTAACTATGGCCAAGACCAGTCCTCGATGAGTGGTGGCGGCGGCTATGGCAGTCAGGACCAAAGTGGTGGTAGTGGCGGGAGGCCAGCAGGACCGTGGGGGACGAGGCCGGGGCGGTGGCAGTGGTTACAACCGCAGCAGTGGTGGCTATGAACCCAGAGGTCGTGGAGGTGGCCGTGGAGGCAGAGGCGGCATGGGCGGAAGTGATCGTGGTGGCTTCAATAAATTCGGTGGCCCTCGGGACCAAGTATCTCGTCATGACTCTGAACAGGATAATTCAGACAACAACACTATCTTCGTGCAAGGCCTGGGCGAGAATGTTACAATTGAGTCTGTGGCTGATTATTTCAAGCAGATTGGTATCATTAAGACAAATAAGAAAACAGGACAACCCATGATTAACCTGTACACAGACAGGGAAACAGGCAAGCTGAAGGGAGAAGCAACGGTATCATTTGATGACCCACCTTCTGCTAAAGCAGCTATTGACTGGTTTGATGGTAAAGAATTCTCCGGGAATCCTATCAAGGTTTCATTTGCTACTCGGTGTGCAGATTTCAATCGAGGTGGAGGCAATGGTCGTGGAGGCCGAGGGCGAGGAGGACCCATGGGCCGTGGAGGCTATGGAGGTGGTGGCAGTGGTGGCGGGGGCCGAGGAGGATTCCCAAGTGGAGGTGGTGGTGGTGGAGGACAGCAGCGAGCTGGGGACTGGAAGTGTCCTAATCCTACATGCGAGAACATGAACTTCTCTTGGAGGAATGAATGCAACCAGTGTAAGGCCCCTAAACCAGATGGCCCAGGAGGGGGACCAGGAGGCTCTCATATGGGGGGTAGCTATGGAGATGATTGTCGTGGAGGCAGAGGAGGCTATGATCGGGGCGGCTACCGAGGCCGAGGCGGGGACCAAGGGGGCTTCCGAGGGGGCCGGGGTGGTGGGGACAGAGGTGGCTTTGGCCCTGGCAAGATGGACTCCAGGGGTGACCACAGACAAGATCGCAGGGAGAGGCCATATTAGCCTGCCTCTGGAGTTCTGGAACAGCTTTTCTTCTATACCCAGTGTGACCCTCATTGTTTTGTAACTTTCCAACTCGTGACCCACCCGTGGGTTTTTTTTGTGTCAAACTGTGTAATTGTAACCATATATCTGATCCCATTAAAAACCATCATTTTAGTTAAAAAAAAAAGTTATGGGGCCGAAACCTGTTTGACTCAGTGGATAGAGCGTCAGCCTGGGGGCTGAAAGGTCCCAGGTTCAATTCCGGTTAAGGGCGTGTACCTTGGTTGTGGGCACATTCCCAGTAGGGAGTGTGCAGGAGGTAGCTGATTGATGTTTCTCTCTCATCGATGTTTCTAATTTTCTATCCCTCTCCCTTCCTCTCTATAAAAAAATCAATAAAATATGTTTGAAAAAAAAAAAGGTGATGTGTGGTCACCTTTAACCAGGTCAGGCTTCCTTTAGAGCTTTCTGACATACCCACCAATAGCAGGACTGCATGGGTGTGACCCTGGGTGTGTAAATGAGACACGAGGGCAGGGAAGGTGTCACGTTTGCTCAGCCACGTGCCCAGCTCATCATGGGCATGCAGAGATTTTAAATGGCCGTCCTGTCCCAGCAACTGTTTCTAAGGCTTCCTCCAAGGAAGCCTCTATTGGCTGTATCTCTTTGCAGACATGATTTCTCATATGCATACTTTAAAAAAAAATAAAAAAGATTTAACTGACATACAGTACACTGTCATTAAGAGTCTGCAGTTTGATGTTTTGCATATGCATTTGCATATGCATAAACACATCCGTCACCCCCAAAAATTTCCCTGTGCCCCTTTGTAATCGCTCCCTCTTGCCCCTTCCTGTCTCTACCACACTCCAGGCTACCACTGACCTGCTTTCTGTCACTGTAGATGAGTCTTAATTTTCTAGAATTGTATGTAACTGAAATCATAGACTATGGATGCCTTCTTGTCTAACCTTTCAGCCAGCAAAATTATTTTGAGTTGCATCCGTGTTGTTTGTATCTGTAGTCCGTTCGTCTTGATTGCTGAGCAGCGTTCCACTGACACGCAGGTCTCTTATCGGGAGCATTCATTGCCTTATTCATAGCGGACATGGGGAGGTGAAGGGAGAGCAAACCCTGTCCTTTTTTGTCTCCCCAGCCTGTTTCGCTGGAAGGGGAAAGTGAGGGGAAGGAGAGTGGTGTGGAAAGAGAAGAAAAACAAAAGGATTAAAGGGCAAAGGGTGGGGCTTAGAAATGAAGGCTAAAGGAGTCTGGAAGGGGGACTCTGAGGGATAATTTAAGGCTGTGGCTTTTTTTCAAATACACAAAAGGTTATTTTTAAAACGGGCAGCCGAGTAAGAAGTGAACAGGCTCAGCTTGCAGGGAAAGCCCTGGGTGAACCGTGAGGGCGCTTCCCTGCTGGGGAGGTGGAGCAGAGGCCACCTCACGTGGCCGGGAGGACGGACCGACAGGAAGAGGTGGTGGGATCAGACAGGCCTCCAGCAGGGTCTGGTCCATGTGGCTCTGAGGTCATGGCAAGACCTTTGATTATTACTCGCCTGACATTTCTTTAGGATCAAGCCTTTCAATACATTCTGGAGGAATAAACTTAACATAATGTGAGTCTTTCGGAAACACATCCTTGCTAGGCCAAACTCCGGCAGGGTGAGCCCTTGCTCCTGCGGCCACTCTCACCATCCCTCTCTTCTCCTGCCAGGGACATGCCAGCCCAGGCCCGGGACCTGGTGGCGCGAATGAAAAACAGCCCTGTGAGTACAGGACTTGGGTCTCCAACCGGGTTGGGTCAATGGCTCTAAGAGACCCCTACGTACGCCCCACTGCAGCTCCTGCTCCGGGCATGCCCATATGAGGGGCCAAAGGAACCACAAAAAACAGGCCCTGCCCTCTCCCCCTAGGGTGGGCAGCAGAAGGGAGAGATGGAGCAGAGAGTTGGAGATTGTGGTGTTGGCCTCCAGCAGCTTCCCCCTTTAGGGCGCTGGCTCTGCAGAGCCCTATTATGTAAATGCTGGTTCTAAAAATAGGCTTCTCATTCCAGTCCTTCTTCCCAATCCCAGCCCCTGCAATCTTCTCACTAGTAATTTCTTTTTTAATGCTCTGTGTTTATGCCTTGGAATCCAGCTCCTGGCGGGACTCCTATTATGGTTGTAGCTGAGTAGAAAGCGGCTCCTTGGAGGGCTTCTCAGCCCCACCCACCTCTGAGTCCCCGCATGGCTCCTCTCTGGGCCCCACCTGCTCCCACACCTGGTCTACCCCCTGCTCCCACACCTGTTTTATCCCCTGCGCCCATACCTGAAGAGCCTTCCCAAGAAACAGCTCTGGATTTTTGCTTCCAGCTGCATCTTTTGCCCTGGCTCCTCGGCTCCTGTACTCCTCCTCCTCCTCCTCCTCCTCCTCCTACTACTACTACTATTTCTTCTTCTTCTCCTTCTTCTTCTTCTTCTTCTTCTTCTTCTTCTCTTTCTCTCTCTCTCTTTCTCCCTCCCTCTCTCTCTCTTCTCCCCCTGGCTCCAGCATCACAGTGAAGGTGAGGCATCATCTCCCTACTGTGAGACAGAGTGAGGGACACTTGTGGGGGGCTGTCTAGTCAGGGAAGCACCTCCTGAATGTGACCCCCACCAAGTACTAAACCTAGGATCTCTGTCCCCTCAGGAAATCAACCTGGAGAAAGACTGGAAGCTGATCACTCTCTTCATTGGGAGCAACGACTTGTGTCATTACTGTGAAAATCCGGTAGGCCCCTGACCCGCCGCTCGGGGACCAGGGGAGGGAGATGCTGACCACTGGCGTTATCGTGCCCGGGGCCCTGAGCTCCCTCGTGGGAGTCACCTTGCCTGCTCTCCAGGCACTGCATCTGCTCAGGCAGCCCGGGCTCATGCCTGCCCCATGAGGCCTGGCATGTCCCACTGCGGGAGGCCCTCTGAGACCAGCTCCATTGGTCTGATTCCAGAAGAGGCTAGAAGCACCCATGCTGGGCACTGCTAATGGGGTAGCCTCTGTGATGCACACACACTGATTTCTGGTAGCCAGTGGGTGGCTTGCGAGACCCACTCCCCACCTGCTTGTCGTCTCTGCCCTGTTTGTTGGTGTTTAAATGGGGGGGGGGGTGGAGGAGTACAGGGGAGCTGAAACCATGTCATATCTGGGCTGGCTGAAACTGAGCCCCTCCCGATAGGAAGGCTTGCTGCACTTCAGGGACATCACGAGTTAACCAACCTCAGCTGCCGGCCTGGGAACCCAACCCTGTGCCTAGCATTGTTTCTGTGGGGAAACGGGTCCAGACTTACAAACCTTGGGAAGTTGTAACTTTTGGAATACATCTTGTTCCAAGTTGAGGACATCCTGTATTTTATTTGGCCAGCACCAGACAGCTGCCATTACTCAGAGGTCATGGTAGGATGCTTGACAGGCACAGGCATTCATCATTCCTTGTGGCTCAGAGACACACCACCAGAGGCTGCGTGAGAATTCCTCCCTCAACACACAGGCTTGCTCTTCCAGGCCCCTGCTCTGTTCACTGCCTGGCTGCACAGACCCTGGAGGCAGTGACACCGCCCCGGGGCATTGAAATGTCATTGCATCTTAAACTCAATGGGGTCCCGGAAGCCAGAAGTGACCTCGGAGCCACCTGTGGGCACTTGGGACAGGAAAATGCCTCCCCTAGCCCCAGAATGCCTGTTCCTTGTATAAGCAGGTTTATATTGAGAGTCTTTTTGTGAGAAGGACCTGACTGCCATCCCACAGGACTAACTAGGAAGCGGCTTAACCAGCCTCCAGTTGGAAGACAGGTCAGAGGAGCCCTAAAAGGACCATAGGAGTTAGGGGGAGCCTATGGGGCCAGCATGGCCATATGGTTGGAGAAGAATGAAGCCAGTGATGGAAGGGAGTGGAGGAGTGCCGGGCCCAGCACTGCCAGGGGCGGCCTGTGGGTGTGAGATGCCACGGAGTGGGGTGAGATGGCGATGATTCGTGGTATCTGTCCACCAGCAATGAGGGCTGGGCTTCTAGCTGATCCAGTGCCATCAAAGCCCCTCTGCACTCTGCCACCATCCTGGGCACCCAGGGCCTCCTCGGCTGGGAGCAGACCTATCTCCTCCTCTGAAAAGAGCCCCTTCTTTCTTCACAGGAGGCCCACTCAGCCGGGGAATATGTTCGGCACATCCAGCAGGCCCTGGACATCCTCTATGAGGTAGGACAGAGCAGCAGCACACCCTGGGTCCTTTTTCCTGCTGGTAACCTGCCTGCCGCTCACTTCCTGGGGCTGCTCCCAGGGTGCATCTAGGCAAGTTTGGGGAACTGCGCTCTGAACAGAGCCCCACTGTGAGTAGGTGCCGTGGGAGAGGCAGCCACCAGCTCCTCTGCGGGGACATTCTGACCAGACTGCATTGCTGGTGGCACAGAGCTTGCCTCTGAAGCCCTTTGGCCTTCTTTGAAGCCAGGTGGTATGGCTTACCACAATGGGACTTCTCTGGATCTCCGTTTCTCAATGTAGAAAGTGGGGCCGATAGAGAAGATCCAGTGAGATGAATACAATTCATATTTCCTCTCTGAGGCTCAGTTTCTTTATTGGTAAAAGTGGGGCAGGGGAAGTTGGCTTGTAGATGATCCCTTAGGCTCATTCCAGTAGTCATCAGTGCCCTGTCCCCCTCCCCCATCCCCCAACTGCTTGGGGACTAAGGAAGCCCATCCCTCTGATCCCACAGCTTCCAAGGGCTTTTGTCAATGTGGTGGAAGTCATGGAGCTGACCAGCCTACACCAGGGCCAAGGCGGGAAATGTGACATGCCACTGGCAGCTCAGTAAGTACATAGTCCCGGTACTTACAAGGGGCCCTCACCCTGGGGAGCAGGGCTCACACATGCCAACAGTGAGACTGTTGCACAGAACAGACAGCCCTATCTAACGGGCAACTAGCCATGAACTTGCAAAATCACTTGTCAGGCCTCTACATTATTGAATGCCTACTGTATGTATACATGCCCCTTCCTTGCTCAGGACCTCAGTTTGCTTTTCTATAAAGGCAGACAGACAGACTAAATGATCCTTAAAGCTTCCTGAATAGTCAATGATTCCAAACTCCAGCTCCAGTGAGTTGCTCTGTGCTTGAGAGACAGCAGCAGGCACTGAGCTATACTTGGCCTCAGATACTGGCTCTGCCATTTAGGACCTGTGGGAGCTTGCCCAAATCACCCACCCCTCTCTGTGCTTTCTACTTCTCACCTGTAAAATTCCTTGCAAAGTAGATGGGAAGTCTAGAGCAAATGCATGTCAAATACTTGGCTCCACTGGGGCAGGCTCTCAGGAAATAGTAGGTTTTATAATGTCCTTCATATGACTGTCCTTGAAAGCTATTGCAAGATGAGAATTTCTGCTGGGGGCTAGAATTTATTTAAAGCTCAGCTGTTACCCTGGCAGGAAGTTGCCATCTTCTGAGGCTAGAGGGTCTCCCAGAGTTTTGCTATGGGGAGGAGATTCTGTAGGGAGTTGAAGGGTCCTATCTGGGGTCAAATGGATTTGGTGGGAAGATGACAAACTAGTTCCTATTATTGACAGGAACCTAGACCCCCAGATAAAGAGGCCAATACTAGGGATATGACAGGCTCCTCCAGCAAGGTGGTCTTACATTCCACCTGGTCAAGACATCTCAAACTGATTGACCCGCTCTAGCTTCTCAAGAAACTCCCCACTCTGGAGCTCGGAGAGAGTCCCAAGCAGCTGGAGATAGAGAAGGGAGGCCTCAGGAACATAAAGGAGACTGGGCCATCATGGCAGTCTTCACCCAGCTCCATCCCACTCCCTACCTGGTCATTCTCTGGACAAACCACAGAAGCCACAAGCTTGGGATGGAGCAGCCAGGTGGCATGGGGAATGGGCAGCCTCTCTACATGGAGACCCAGGCAACAGGTGCCAACTCTTCCACCTTCTCTCTCAACAAGCACCTGCTGGACCTTGAGGTTCAGTTCTGTGACCTGGGCCCATGAGTCAGCAAGGCTGTGTTGTGGAGGCACCTGGATGTCATCACCTTCCCATATGAGGCAGCACAGGGTCCAGACCTCTGTGGTCAGCAGCTTTCTCTGGGTGGTGGTGGGGTCATCTTCCCAGGGGCCCAGAGCCAGGCTGGCTCCCAGGGAGCTTCTCCACAGGACTCCTTGTCTTATAGGAGCAACTGCACTTGCTTCAGACGCTTCCAGGACAACTCTCTGGAGATGCAAGAACTGAAGAAGGTGAACTGGAACTTTCAGGTAGATCTGCACCCCTTCTCTTCCGGCCCCAGGTTGAGAGGCACCTTTACTCCAGAGCAAGGATCCAAAGTCGTGTGATCAGCAGGGCTCTCCTGAAAGCAAGTGCTCCCTAAGAGCAGGTCACAGCCCCTGAAATATTTATCCAGGTGGATCGAACACCAAGGATGGGGTGAGGGGAGGGTGGGCCAGGTCGTGGAAGGGCATGAGTAAGAAATCTCAGAAGGGAAGCTGAGAGAACTTCCACCTCCCAGCCCCGTGTCAGCCCTAAGAGTTGAGCAGCACTGGGCCCCCAGAGTAGATGTCATGTGATGGATGCCATCCCCCACCCTGAGGAGGAGAGAGCATTTACTGCCTGTTGGTCTTTCTCCCTTCTTAAGAACATAAGGCTTAGCCCCACCCAACGTACTGTCTCCTCCATTGACATGGTCATTCTGAGCTTTTCTGCAACTTACCCATCTCATACACAGGGCATGTTGTCTTACCTCTTCTCAGCCACTTCCCATGAGCAACTTCACCCTCAGGCATCTCCCCACATCAACTGCAGCCTACACTTCACTGACCCTACCTGCTCATGATTTTTTTTACATCTTGTCTCATTTTCCCAGTTTATATTCTGTTTAAGAATAAGCATATCTAATCTATCTCTTTTAGAGTCCATAGTTTTTAAATACAAAAGCTATGGATACTCATCCTCTAAGTTCACAAGCATTTGGGGGAGCTGGCATTGGACTGGAGCCCATGTGATAATTCACTTCTTCATGCAGTGTAAACAGGGGAGGCCTTCGGCCCAAGCAGTCTAACCAGCAGCTCAGACCCAGCCTTGCAGAAAATTCAGAGTAGAATTGAGTGGTATTTCTTCCTGCACCCTAGAGCAGCCCCTTTAAGTCCCCTTTGCCTAGATTGGGTTAGCCTCCATCATGACTAGCCCAAGGCTAGAACCTGTCAGTCCTGGCCAGGAGGGTTGAGCAGTCTCTCTCCTCGTCCGCAGAGTGGTGTCTCCAGGTTCTCCTACTGGCACCAGTACCTGCAGCGTGAGGACTTCACGGTGGTCGTACAGCCTTTCTTCCAAAACACCCTTGTCCCCCTGAACGAGGTAAGCCGCATGCATTTCTAGGAGACACATATGTGGGGCCATATCTTAGATAGTGTATTTTCTTCTCTATGTAGGCTTTTCTGTCTGCTTCTCCCGTTCTTTTTATTTATTTATTTATTTAGTGTGATTAAAACCTAGATTCATTTGGAAAGAAAAGGAGAAATTCAACATTGACCAAGCTCCTGAGACCTGGCCCTGCTATATGCTGGATTTCAATAGAATGGAAATCTTCCTAAATATGTTATTCGTTTTCAACCATTAGGGCAGAAATGCTCAACGAATAGGATGGGTGTCTCTAATTCATGTCTGTTTAAAAAATAAAAATTCAAAAATTGGGCGATTGCTTCATCCCTATCTGAGCCAGTTATCAGCAGAGTTGAAAGGATGAAAGGAGAAGTGCCCAGGCCACCTGCTAAGTGGGCGGGGTGGGCAGCAGTGCCCTGTCCCAGGAAGATGATGCCCTTGCCTTTGGTTGCAGAGAGGAGGAGCTGACCTCACCTTCTTCTCTGAAGACTGTTTCCACTTCTCAGAACGCGGGCACGCCGAGATGGCCATTGCACTCTGGAACAACATGGTGAGTGTCTCGGGCCTCGTGGGCTCCTGTCAGAGAGGGCCGCCCCAGGAGGTCGCCAACAAAAGCCTACTGGCTGCCCTAGCACCTTTCTCCCCAAAGCTCCGGAGGGCAGTGCACGTATTTGTCCTGACAGATCAGATGATTCTATCAGTAATGCCCTAGTACTGTGGGGGGATGATTTTGTGATCAGGTAGACTTCATAGAAACAACAGTTTCAACCCCTTACCGTGTGACCTTGGGCAAATGATCTCTCTCTCTGGCCATCTGTATCATCATCTGTAAAAACAATGAAAATGACACAGATCTCAGAAATTGACGGAAATGGAAAAGCGACACTCTGCACGATAATTAACATTCAACATATGTCGGCCCCATCACGCCGGTCTCAACACATTCCCAACTCTTATTTCTTTAAACACCAAAAAAGAAAAGAACCACTGGCCTCTTTTCCCAGGTTGTCACCTATTCCCGTACTTTCTTAAGGTGGCAGAGGGGACCTTCTACAATGAACATACAGCCCAGGGGCCACAGGAACCCCTGGCCTTGCGTCTGTTCCTCACTGTATAGCTGGCTCCTCACTTTTGGACAGCCAGCTCCATTTGCACAGAGCAATGAAACGCCCTGCCAGTCCTGTGGCTTCTTTTGCTTTAATCTCAGTGGGTAACCCAATCTCCACCCCCACATGCATGCATGTTCCCTCATTTCTCCCGTGGTGACTAAACAGACTGCACTCCTGCTCCTTTTACTGCCGTTTAGGCCCGCCGTGTCCCTGCCAACCACCACTGTGCAAATATTCCCACACCTGTCAACTCACCCAATAGGTCCAGTATCTCACTCGGCTGACTCACAATATTGACTTTTCCCTTAGCTACACCATCTCTTCTCCTCAGAACAGCACGTAAGCCGGTTTTATCCTTGGCCTACTTCACTGCAGACTCAGCCTTCCTCCACTTTTGTTTTCCATCTGTTGACATCATAGTCTACCCACTCCTAGATCTTTCATCATACTCTCAGTCCAGGACTCTGAATATCAAGCAAAACATCTTTTAGTTCCTTCCCACCCAACCTCCACAGGGTAATTGTTTTAATCCAAGTTTGTACAGTCTAAAGCAAAAATCTATGAAAGAAATGAATCAAAGTCCTGTTGTCTTTCCGTGGCTGAGTCATGCAGCTTCATTCCTTTTAACCCTCCCCTTCCTTCCCCCCTTCCCCCGCAAGAAATGGGTTTCTATGCATTTATCCTCCTGAGATCTCAGGGGATTCCAAGAAGGGCCCAGAATTCTAAGCCCCTAGCCAGCATTTCCTGGTGGATTCTGAGCCTGCCTAATGCCAGGAGTCTCCTGGGGCTTGATGACTCAAAAATGACAGGGCTCATAGGTCTCTTTCTGCATGAATTAAGGATGTCTTTCTGGCCTCTTCCAAAGAAGCTCAGTAGTTCTTTCCACTCACCCAGGTGAGAGGTTTTCATACATAAAGGCAACTGGGAGGGGTTTAGATCTGAAAACAAAAGATACACACTGCCATGGAGACCTACAGATAAGGATACAAGACTGCCCTTGGCTCCCCTCCCGTCATTGTCCCAGCCATACTTCGAATTTAAAAAAAACAATCAAGCAAAACTGGACTAAAATCATCTAAGAATATCTTATCCTTTGCTATATAATTTTGGGAAATAATTATACAGTTCAGTGTTTTCATCCAAAGCCATCTCAGATATAAAGCTATTGCATCACACCAACTTTTCAGAGTATTTTCTTACTGGAATTTCACCCTTAGGGTGACATAAATAAATAACAGACTCTTAGAGGTCATCTGGCCAGAATGCTCTAGAACTGAAACACAGAGACATGAAGCAATTTGCCCAGGATCACACAGCCAGTTAGTGACAGAGCAGGGATTGGCCGGTGATCCCAGGGTATTCTACTGATGACCCAACAATTCCACTCCTGGGTATATGCCCATCGGAAAGGTCTAGTTGTCTAGTGTTCTGGATACAGCACCACCTGGCCTTTATACTCCTAACCAGATAAGCTCATATGTACCCGGTGAATTCATGTCTCATAACTAGAGTCCTATGACATAGCGTCTACAGGCTTTGGCCGATGATCCCAGGGTACCCTACTGTGCAGCAAACACACTTTAGACTCATCATCTCCTGCCCCTTCTCTCTTACCAGTTTAGGCTTTGTTCGGAACGTTTGCAAAGCCAGAAATAAAAGCAATACCAGAAAATGTTTTTCCCCTCCTTTTTATTCTTTTGTCTTCTTATAAAGCTTTTCCTTATTTTTTTCTGATGCCTAGCCAGCAGTGTTGAAATCTCCCTTCACCTGCTATGTGCATCTCCCCAGGCGCTGGGTAATAACCGAGCCTCATGATGGCAGCCCTGTCTCCAGGCTTACAGCCCTTAAAACAGCCATTCCCAGCTCTGGCAGTAGAGTAGAATCATCTGAAGACTTTAAACACAATATATGCCTGCGGCCACTTTGAACATATGGATTCCCTGTGACCCAACAATTCCACTTCTGGGTATGTGCCCATCAGAGAGGAACGCATGGGTCCAGCACAGTTGCATGCAGACTTTCCCAGCAGCACTATTCATAGTTCCCATATCCACCACCAGGAGAAGGACAAACCAACTGTGACACGTTCATACAATGGAATACCTTACACTAAGGAGAAACAAACGTCAACAACATACATGTATTTCAGAAACAAGCAAATTAATAATATGGTCCTATTGGGGGGTGAATTATACTGGAAGAGGGTGGCAGAGGGGCTCAGGGTTCTGGTAATAATTCTGTTCCTTAAGCTGGAAGTTGTTTATGTGGGTATGTTCACTTCATCACAATTTATCAGCTGCTCGCTTATGATTTGTACTTGTTTCTAGATGTGTGTTAGCCTCATTGAAAAATTTGCTTAAAATGAAACAAAAATTTCTGGGCCTCATCTCCAGAAATTCTGACTTAGTCTGGGCGGCACCTGGGTTTAGTATATTTTAAAAGCTCCCCAGGTGGCATTATTATATAGGGTTTGCAAACCACAGTAGTCTGTAGAAATGAAAATCTGACCCTGCTTTCCAAGGTCCATCCTCCCCAAAGAAGAGGCCTGGTTGCTTAGCACTAAACACCAGGCCTTGTGGGAACTGACCCCAGTTAAGCTATCTGGCAGCCACTCTGCCACCCTCTGATTTGCAACTTGGCAGTCTAATAAGGAGTGAAATTTCCTGCACCGCCCATGCTGTCCCTGCCTCTGTGTGTCTGCTGTCGCTCACCCCTTTCTCCAGACTGCCCTTCCAACCGGCTTCTTACCCACCTCACCACTCAACTCTGGTGCCAGCTCCGAAGTTCAGCAGGAAGCCTTCTCTGAACCCCCAGAGCGGTCTAGAGGCCCACCCGACCCCACTGTACCCTGGCCCAGACCTGTCATTTGGCTCTTCACCCATGCATATGGCTTCAGAAAAATGGATTCTAGAAAAACAGCCCCGTTTCTGTGGCCAGCCCCACGCCTCCTGCCCCTGTACTTCTCCACTGCAATCTCCACTCCACCCAACCACTTGCTCAACCACTATGTGGTGGACGCTGTTTCACGTGCTGGGGAAGCAGCAATCAAAAAGGAAGAATGGCCCTGTTCTCATGGAGCCTAAAGTCTAGTTGGGAAGAGACAAAGAACAAACAAACAAGGTAATTTCTGACCACATTCAGGGCTGGGAACTATGACAGAGAGTAATGGTGGGTGAGAAGAAGGCCTCACTGAAGAAGTGGCCTGTGAACTGAGAGAGCCTGCCAGGCATGCAGAGGGCTGGGCCAGACTGCTCCAGGGAGAGGAGGTAGGACCTGTGCGGGCCTGGAGTCAGGGATGAGCTTGAAGCTTCTGAGGAACATAAGGGCCAGTGTGACTGGAGGGCGGGAGTATGGTCAGAGAGGTGAGCAGGGCCTAGTCCTTGAATGGCTCTCCAGCCACATGAACCGATTTTCCCTGTGGCTGTTGAGTAGCAATGAGCTAAAAGGAAGCAAGAGTGGAATTGGAAAGACCGTTAAGAGGCTGCTGGAGACCAGGTGGAGATGAAGCTGGCTGGAACCAGGGTAGTAGCATGGAGGAGGAGAGAGTGTTCTAGACTGACTGATGGATGAGGAAAAAGAGGAATAAAGGATGATACTTTAGTCTGAGGTTAAGGTTAAGGTGATTGAGGTGGTAGAGGGAAGAAGGCTTGGGAGGGTAAACTCCAAGTTCTTTGTTGGATGTGGTAAGTTAGAGATGCCTTCCAGATACTTACCTGGTGTTATCAGGTAAGCTGTTAAATAGCTGAGTCTGGAGCTCAGAGAATTGGTCAGGGATGGAGATTTAGGGGGGAAATGTGGGTATCATTAGCATAGAGGCAGTATTCAGAACCACTGGCTTACCTGAGAGTCCTAGAGAAAGAATAGGTAGGAAAGAGTATAGGACCAACTGCCAAGCCCTAGGACATTCATTCCAACCTTTGATATCAGCAACAGAGGAAGAGGAGAGAGGAGAGAGGGAGGAAGGAAACAAGGAGAGCATGATCTCCAGGGAGCCAGAGAAGTGAGTGGCTTGAAAGGGAGGCATCAACTTTGACAGATGCTGAAAAGTCAAACAAGATGAAGACATACACAAAAAAGTGACCATTGGACCTGGCAATGCAGAGGCCATTGGTGACTCTGACAGAGCTTCAGCCAATAGAGGAGACTGGAGACCCATTGGAATGGGTGTCAGAGAAAAGGGGAGATCAGGAAGTATCTCCAGTCATGATTACAAACAACTTTCCCTAGGGATATCCTATCTAATAAAAGAGTAATATGCAGATTGTCCATCACTCCAACACATAAGAGGGCTGCCCCCATGTGGACACAAGATGGCCACCACAAGATGGCCAGCAGTGGAGGGCATTTGGGAGGGACTAGGCCTGCAAGGGAGGGCAGTTGGGAGTGATCAAGCCTGCAGGGGAGGGCAGTTAGGGGTGACCAGGCCAGCAGAAGAGGGAAGTTGGGGGCAAACAGACTGTCAGGGGAGCAGTTAGACATCAATTAGGCTGGCAGGGAGTGGTTAGAGGATTATCAGGCTGGCAGGCAGAAGCGGTTAGGGGCAATCAGGGAGGCGAGCAGGCAAGCAGTTTGGAGCCAGCAGTCCTGGACTGTGAGAGGGATGTTCAACTGCCCGTTTAGGCCCGATTCTACCAGGAACCTAAACGGGCAGTCAGAAATCCCTTGAGGGGTCCCAAATTGAAGAGGGTACAGGCTGGGCTGAGGGACACCCTCTGCCCACCCCACCCCCAATACATGAATTTTGTGCACCAGTCCTCTAGTGAGAAAGAATGGCAAAGGTCGCTGGAGGGGAGGGCAGTTAAATGATGGGAGACAGAATAGTTTGTGCTCTGATAGCAGGGAACCAATAAAAAGGGAGAAACTCATACAATCATCAAACCCAAATGATCATTACCTTCCTTTGCACCACTTGGTTCCTGGGTCCCTGGGACATCGTTGGGAATCATCCAAACTGGCCTTCAGCATTTGTCTCTCACCAGGTGGTTCTGTTACAATAGAGCTAAACAGAAATAATACTCGCCTCCTGCTCACACGTGCTTTCATTTCATCTTCTCATTTGATGCTCACAACCCAATGTGGAGTTGTCAGGACAGGGTTTAATGCCCTGCCCCTAACCTGGGGGCAGTTCAGGAGCCAGCCTAGCATCATACAGCCCGTTATCAGCAGGATCCCAGCGATGACCCTGCTGTGCTCTGTCCAGTCACCATGCGGGCACCAGAGCAGCCCTCCCTCCTCTGACTGTGTTGCTAAGGAACAGGTATAAAGGCTTTAAGTCAACAACAAAACAAGACCATGAGCCAGGTGTGGTCATTAGCTGGCACAGAGTTCTTCCACTTACCTCATAGGCAATACCTAGAGTCAGGAGCTGCTGAGGTCAGAAACAGGCAGGGACAGATTATCTGATGATGGAGGCCAGAAGTTCAGGACAGTTCGAATAGGTGTTCATCCTCCTTGGGACTGGCTGCATGTCAGGGGGCAGGCTGCTGGTGGAAGGTGCTGGGCCGAAGAGGTCCGGCAGCTTGTAGTTCATCTTCAGAAGGTCCCGGGCCAAAAGTATTTGGGAGAACCTCTCTGAACCACAGTTGTTCCCAGAAATGTAGTAAACCCTTTTATCTATGAAGAGAACATACAAAGATGCTCAAGTGAGAAAACCCAATTTCTTAAGGTTGACAAGCTGAGTATAGTAATGGTGCCATGGTAACCAATGTGTTTTCCTGAAGTTGACTAGCCCCACACACTTAAAGAAGTTGGTAAATATGATGATGACCATTTTATAAATTGAAAATGCAGAATGTCTGCGATCACAGCCACCCACAAGGAAAACAGGAAATGGAGGTGCTGGGCCCTGACTTCCACTCAATGAGGCCTCTAGACCGGTCAGTCTCTCTTGGGGCTCAGTAAATCCAGGACACAGACTCAGGGGCCCATCCTGCTCTGGTGGGCCTGTCACTCTGTGAGTGAGAGTCAGATCCAGCTCTGGCCCCGGGGCTGCTGGTATCTGCTGGGGGTCTTGCTTCGTAGCTGGTTTCAGTTTTGGAAAGAGAAGGAGTCTGGTGTGAGAGACCCCTCCCGACAGAGTGGTCCCCAGCTTCAGAGGAATCAGGATTTCCTTTCTCTCACCAGCTGGAACCAGTGGGCCGTAAGACGACCTCCAACAACTTCACCTACAGCCGAACCAAACTCAAGTGTCCCTCTCCTGTGAGTAAAGGTCCCACTTGTCCAGCATGGGACGGGTGTCTGGGGTGGGGGTGGGGGCGATATAGTCACCGGGAGACACACAAATCCCCTGGGAGGCTTTGGCATCGTCCACTTCATTCACTGCCACCATTCTCACATCTCCCCCTTCCCCATTGCCCCAGACACCTTTCAGCTCCTCAGAGTGGGGGAAGCCATGGGTGAGGGGCAGGAGGAAGCAATAGGTCCTGACTGAAGTGGGAAGAGGCACTCAGGGAGGCAGGCAGGACTGGCAGAAGCTTGAGTCACCCTCTGCCTGTGGGGTCTGAGTCATGCTCTGTCTTAAACAAGGTGGGGGAGTCTCCCAAGCCAGGCATGCCACTAAGGGCTGGGGGTTGGGAGGCAAAGAGAAATGACACCAAGTCTGCCCTGGGAGCCTGCAATCCACCTCCTCCCTTCCCACCACTGCCTTTTCCAGGCCCTTACTGCCTTTACCTGGATCACTGGCAAAGTCCTGAACTTGCTCCCCAGCTCTCCTCTCTCCCCACTCCATCCATCCCATGATCACTGCCAGACACCAGCCTGCCAGTATTGTCAAGACTACTTGATACCTTTCCCTCCAGGAAACTGTCCATGGGAGAAAGGCACCTTAGACATTGTCTATTCTGTCACCTTAGACACTCTCTGCTCTTGAAAATGGGGCAGTTCCCAGACAAGCCCCACGATTGCCCTATGCTTTCCCTCCTGCCACCTGCTCCTATGGAGGCACATCCCCCCTCTCAGCCTGTGGGAAATCTTCACATCCTCCAGGCCCTGTCTGGGCTACTGTCCTGCACACCTGCCTTGGCCTCTCTCCTGTTTACACTGCTCCTAAGACACCAAAAGGCTCTTTTGTGATGTGATCGTTTCTCAACATGTCTTATCTCCTCCCCTGGGCAATGAGAGATGTCATATCTTAGCCCTCAGGCACTCACACATCTCCCCCAGCACAGGGGTCCCACAATAGGCACTCAGTTAGTGTTCGCTGAAAAGGGAGGAAGGGACCCAGGGAGGCAGGCCCAAGGGTCTTCTCTCCCAACCCCTCTCATTTTGGTTCTTCAATCGACTGCAGAACCAGCTGTCCTTCCACACTGACCTTCTCTGCTCCCCCAGCATCCCTGGATGGGAGGATGGGCATAGTTGTCCAGCAGTGGCCTAAAAGAAAGAGTTGGGGTCTCCTGCAAGACTTTTACTGGTCACCTGTCAGTTCACAATCGGGTCGACAGGAAAGGAGATGCTGGTGAGACACACAGGCGGTTGTAGCTGGGTGTTGACCACTTTGGACCCCCTCCTCTGGAAGATGTGGGCACAGTGGGATGAAGGAGCTTTGCAGACCATGAGCTGGGGACATGTGCAAGGCTGTGGTAGCTAGCATCTCCAGCACAGGCTCCAAAGAGCCCAAGGTGGGAAGCAGGATGGTTTTCAGAGGCCCTGACCCTTGACCCCCTCCTCCTCTGCAGGAGAGCCCTTACCTCCACACCCTGAGGAACAGTCAGCTACTCCAAAACCAGGCTGAAGAAGGCCCCAATGTGCTCCTCTGGGCTGTGCCAGTGGCAGCAGGAGGTGGCCTTGTAGTTGGCATGGGCGTGGTGATGGCATGGAGAGCCATGAGAAGCTGCCAATAAACCTGAACACTGTGGGATTGTAGGCCCACCAGCCGCATGGATGCTCATCTTAGAAGCCCAAGCCTTACATTCCTCCCCAACCCTTTACCTCAGCCACCACAGAGCGCACTTGCTTCCACAGCTGGTGACGTAGGAAGCCAAAAGGACCGTCCTGACTTACTGAGGCCTAGGACCGATGCTCCTGGAGTTGGCAAATTTAAACAAAGGCCAAAGCCATTTTGTTCTTGGGTTAACCTGCTTGAAGCTCTTGCCTTCCATCTGTCATGCAATGCAGGTGTGGGAGCTACAACCTTTGGTGTCATCTCAGCCAGTGCTGCCCAAGGGATGGCTGACCAAGCCAGACTGACTCCTATCAGGGGCTCCAGCCAGCACTGGAGGAGCAGATCCTCAGTCCCCAAACCCACTAATTAGATGTGGGGAGGACATTGGTCACCAGGTGCTGGCTAGAATTTGGGAGCTGGCTGACCACCATCCATTACAGACCAACACATACCTTCCACACAACTGTTTTGTACCCAGGACAACACAGAGCATTGTGGTACCTCCAAGGTTCCTGGCCAAGAAGACAAACTCCTTCAAGAGACAAGAAGCTCTGTGACAGTGCAAGTTGGCACTGCAGCAACGACGGGTAAATGCATCCGATTGCTCTCAAGACCAGGAAGAGTTCCTTGGCAAAAGTTTCCTGAAAGAGGGCAATGTTGAAATGCCATTTTAAAAAAATTAAAAAATTGAGACATGAACACCTTACATATCCACAACTTGGTTTACTCCAGGGACTACATTTTGGAATGATTTCCTCTTTCTACGTTACCAGGTTGCTGAGAGAGAGCTGGAGAGTCTGACAACATAGGCCCTACCACAGCAAGGCCCTGGCTGGATGTCTTTTCTAGATCATTCCTTTGATTTTGCACAAAAACTTGGGAAGGGGATGAGTTTTGAAACTAGAAGTGGTGGTTGCGCAGCACTGTAAATGCACTAAATGCTACTGACTTATTCCCTTTAAAATGGTTAACTGTAAGTCCTGTGAATCTCACCTCAATAAAAAGCAAACAAACTGAATCTGTTATCATCTGCATTCTAAGTATATCTCCCTATATCTCCGAGCACATAGCGTGGGATGACAAAGAATGTGAGTTAGGACCCCAGTTATATCATTTGAATGTGTGGCCCCATCAGCAGCCTGAGCCCCAGTCTCTCATCTATAAAAGTGGACTCAGAGAACCCATTTTGCCTGCCTCACAGCACCGCTGGAAAACAAGAAATGCATGTGAAAATGCTCTAAAATACTGCACACCTGGAAATGACTTCTTTTCTCCTCTGTGGAGAGCTGAGATAGTGTTCAGACTGCAGGGGACGTGGAGAGGTCGGAGACAGGTGTGGGAACGGGGCAGTAATGGATGGATGAAGAATGCCTGCCTTCCTCTCGTGAAGGGTCATTATCTTATCGCTTTTGTAAAACAAGGTAGAGTCCCTGGAGGACCTAGGTCCTGTCCCAGTATTCTCCTAGCTTCAATTTCTGTTTGTTCAGTGGGGATAGCATACCTGCTCCACTTCTTCCTAAGGGTCGAAGAAAAACATAGTGACAAAGTCACACGTGTCGTACAGAACTGCCTCATCACACCTTGTGCTCCTGGCCTACCACAGTGTAGCAACAAAGAGAACCATTAAATCCAAGAGTTTATCCCCCCACCCCCTTTGCCCTCAAGTCTCCATTCCTCCAACAGTTCCCATTTCAAGAAATCACGGAATTCCTAACCTCAAGCCCCCTCACTTGGTAGGGGTTGGAATTTACACTACCTGAGTAATCCGGGAGGCCCCGGGCTGAAAAATGAACCAACAGTGGTCCCAGGCTGGTGACCAAGGAGCACTCGATAGAAACGAAGAGAGCTCTCTGGAGGGACACACACCAGGCCCTAAATTCCCACCAAATATATGACCCCAGTGGCAGTATGCACACATTGGCCCCACGCCATGTCTCTTACCCGTAGGAAAATGATCTTTCTCATTAGGATGACACCTACAGCCACACCACATACAAAGCCAACAAATCCTGAGAAAGCTACCGTCCACATTCCGCTCCATGGAGGCTTCTGTAATTCACAAGAGATTCGTATGGATTCAGTTGGTCAGAAACCTTCATAAAGGACATGGAACTTGGTGCTCTTTAGGATGGAGAGATGATTTAGTTAGAGGCCAAAAAGAAAGGGCTCGTGGAGACTGAGAAAACTCCATTAAGTGGAAAGATGAGCAGGCGTAGTGTGATTAGGAGACAATAAGAAAGCCAGAGAAAATGAGGATGGATAAGCCAGGGAGAGTTGGATTAGTAAGACCCTATGGCAGGAGTGAGGAGTTAATAGTGATTATGTTATTACCAAGGTGGTAATATCAGGCTGCATTTGATTTGGGACTATAAATGTAATTGGGATAAGGTTGGTACAGCCCAGCTGGCATGGCTCAGTAATTGAGTGTTGACCTATGAACCAGGAGGTCACAGTTCAATTCCTGGTCAGAGCACATGCCCAGGGTTGTGGGCTTAATTCCCATTTTGGGATGTGCAGAAAGCAGCCAATGGATTTTTCTGTCTCATCAATGTTTCTATCCCTTTCTCCCTCTCCATTCCTCTCTGAAATCATTAAAAATATATAAAAATATAGAAAGAGCATATTTTTTAAAAAAGGTTGGTTCAAAGAAAAATAATACCAATAAGAGTTGACAGAGAGCTTATACTATAATAGGCATCATGGGGCACAATAATTAAAATTTCTACTTTCCTATTGTCATCCTCCCCCTTTTTAAAAATATATTTTATTGGGTTTTTTTTTACAGAGAGGAAGAGAGAGGGATAGAGAGTTAAAAACATTGATCAGCTGCCTCTTGCATACTCCCTACCAGAGATGTGCCTGCAACCAAGGTACATGCCCTTGACCAGAATCGAACCTGGGACCCTTGAGTCCACAGGCCAGTGCTCTATCCACTGAGCCAAACCAGTCAGGGCTGTCATCCCCTTTTTACAGAGAAGAAAACCAAGACTCAGAGGAGAGGTAACTGGCCCCAAGTTATACTTTCATTGCATAATGGGACATTCATCAAAATGAAAACTAGTGTCCAGGGAAGGGAAAAATCCCAAAGCATAAAACAGATGATTCCAGCAGTGAATTGGGCCAAATTATAAATAAACATGGTACAAAATAAAAGTCTAAAAAAGAGGACATTGTCTTCACAAGGCTAGGATGGCACTCTGAGTTCCTCTTTTTCAATTAAAGAATTCAGTCATCTCTAGCTAACAAACTATTATTTTAAAAATTAAAATACGATTTATTTTACTAGAATATATGTGGAGTTTCAACAGCAGGCAAATTTTCTAATTAGAAAAAAAATGAAGATACAATCCCTGAGAGAATCAGTAGACAAACCAAATAGCAATATTAGACCCACATTTTACATAATAGTCTTTCTTATAACAGGATTGAAGACAGACTATACATTTGCTTAGAAGATTAAAGACGAGAAATTTAAAACATGAGACAAGAATAAGGCATTATTCCTCCCACCCAACCCCTACCCCCAAAAAAAGCAGTTTTATAAAAGAACTAAGAATCAAATAGAATTTCTAGAAATCAAATACACTGGTGCTAAAGAAAAGTAAACTTTGGGAGGTATAACAGGGTAAATATTTAGTGAAACAGTGTTTCCTGGGTATTTACTGTATACCAGGCATTGTTTTTAGCAGTAAGTCAGTATTACTCATCCATTCCCACAAAGCCAAGGAAGGTACACCCTACTATTAGCTCAGTCTTACAGACAGGGCAACCAAAGCAGATTCTGTGTCTTTTTAGTCTTTTTGTAAGAACTGAGATAAAAACAAGTTTAAAGGATGGGCATTCAATACTTCCTTTCCATATCAGCGGTTATTCAAGGGGCTCTGTAAAAACAACCAAAATAATGAAACTATATTTGGCGCCTTACAGTTTACAAAGCATTTCAGTATATTCTCATTTGATCCTTACCACAAACTTGGAAACAGAGGGCAGTATTGTTAAGAAAAAACCAGGAAAGTGACCACCTGCCTGTCAGAGTCCTTGTTACACAAGCTCATCTAAGAGCTTCTTGCTTATCTAGAATACATTCCTAGACTGCTGTTTACTTTTTGATGGGAGCACAGACATGTTGACTAATGGATTTCTGACTAGTGGGAAAGATAACCTCAAGGTTAATTGTATCAGTTACCAGTTCTATGTCTATAAGCAGCACTATTTCAACATTCTTTTAACCAACTAACTGCAAATCTGCACTCCTCAGATTCTTCTTTGAATCGAACTTCTCCATCTTAATTATTCCCTCATTAATTTCTGCGTTAAGTCTTTGACATGTGTTCATTCTGTATTATATGAGTCATGCTTTTAACTTTTTTAAAATTAAGAAAATTATTTTTAAATTATTTTTTTAAATAACGAGAGAACACATCTTTTAAAATTTTAAGAAAATATGCAAATCCTCAGGATATATATATATTTTTTTAATTAGTAAAATTGAAGTAAGAAACAACCACCCAGTAATTCTATCCTCAGCTAATAGTTCTCAAAGAAACATTTGCAAATATGTCTCTCTAGGGAGATGGGTGCAACCATATTCATGGCTGTGTTCATAAAATCACAAAAACTGGAAATGATGAGTTCAATGTCCATCATGAGTGGATTGGGAAATACCTTAGGGTATATAACACTGGAGCATATAGGCATCAGTGAAAAATGAATCACTACGGTTTCATTTATCAACTTGGGTGAATCTTACATCTAATGTTAAAAGAAGAAAGTTTGACAAAGAATTCATAAAATCTGATTCCATTTTAAAAAGGAGCTAAATAGTGAAGGTAGTAAAGGAAATCAAAGTGACAATGACCATAAAAATCGGTCAAGTTGTGACCTTTGAGAGAAGGAGGGCACTGCATGTGAGAGGGCTTCTAAGATACTAGCATTGCTATTTCTAACGTGGATGTTGGATTCACATGATCTTGCTTGGTAACTTCCTTTGAGTTGGTGCATATGTATTTCAGGCTTTTCCTATACATATATTTCATCATATTTTTAAAGTTCAAAGAATGAAGGAAGATGGTTTATACAAGAACCAAGCTAAACTAGGTTGTTGATTTATTGAGTGGCCAGTTGCAAGGGGCTCTTTGAGGCTCTGAAGCCAGAGGACATCCCCAGGAAAATCCCCACTTTCCTGGCCCTGGTAGAAAAGCTATTCTCAAAGGCCACATACAAATCTTTGTAAGTGTTCATTACAAAGCCACCAAAGTCAAGTAAATATGAGTCAAAGTTGACCTGGGCAAAGAGACAGAGACCCACTCTTCAGAGCAGGCCCCGGATCCAGCTGGCCCCGGACCGGCCTCCTGGGAGCTGGCCAGGTGAGGCTCAGCTCCTTAGCAACAAGGAACTCGCAAGCAGCAGCAAGAGCTCACTGGGCTTCGACTGAAGAAGGCCGGGAAGGGCGCACCCCCTGGGTCTCTGTGTGATGGTCAGAAGACTTGTCACATAAGCGTGCTTCCACTGTCCTGGCAGCTGGCACTGTGCGTCCTCCCAGAGAAGCCCAGAGTCCATCCCTCTTGGCCCCGGCGCAGCATCCAGCCACAAGCATCTGCCATCAGCTTTCTCACCGTGCTAGGGGAGCAAAAGAGGGAGTGGGGGAGGGGAAGAGAGAGGACAAGGAGGCTGCCTTAAATATAGTCGGGTGTTTGAATTTCGTTCTTTATGATCAATTAAAGTCTCAAGCATCACCGGGTACCATGATTGGAGAATCCACACTGACCAGGGAACTGGGGATCAGAAAGGGGCAAAAAGGGATCCTCATCTTGAGTGATTAGGAATGACCCTATTCCTTCAACTGGAATAAAACAGGGTGATGTCCACCGCAAAAGGCTGTTAGCACATTAAATGGGAACATGTCTGAACAGGGTCTGGCGGAGGAGGTGCTTGATGAGCGGGAGCTGTAAAGGTTGGAGCCTCCTGTGTGCAGTGCATGCTCCCTGGCCCTGCAGTGCATGCCTACGCTGGTTCTCCATCCATTCCCAACCTGAGCCTGGAATAAGAGTATTGGTCTTTTAGCAAAGGCTCAGCCTCACACTAGTACCTTACGAGGAGGCCCCTTGCTTGGTCCCAGCCTCAGAGGTGACAGGACATGCCTCTGACTGCTCCCTTCTGAGCTTTATTCAATTCAGTTCTGAATTGTCTGTCTTTGCTGATATCCCAAAGGCCATGAAAAAGGCTGATGGAGCAGCCGCCTCTCAAGTGCTCTTTTCCTGGGTGGGCTCTGAACACCAGGAACATTTCAAGGCCCAGGACACGAGGGAGAGCAGGCTTTTACCACCTGACCCCCAAATCAGCTGGGAGGCAGCTGCTTTCTCTGCCCATTCTGCCAGGCGGCGGTAATAGAGCAACGTCTGTATTTAAGTGTATTTCTACACCTGATTTCCAAGGTGGAAATGGTTCTGGGTCCACTATTGTAGTTGGCATAAGTTCCCCAAGTCCGTCTTCTCCAGGACTACCCCATCCTGGCCTGGGCGCAGGACCCGCTCTTCCATTTGTGGGGTCCCGTACAAAATTAAAATACAGGACCCTTTGATGAAAAAGCATTAGGAATGTTAAGCTACTAACACAGAGCAGTAACCCAGTGTAGGCCCTTGCGAGCCCCTTACAGGATACACCGACAAGGCTGGCAGTCTACACCATTTAGTCCTCTGCACTCTCCAAAGCTAAGTGACCAAACCCGTGTCCCTTTCTGCGGGAGAGGAAAGGAGTGGACCAAGGCGGTCAGCCCCCTAGAGAGGAAGGTGCCCTGGGCCCTGGGGCTGAACCTCAGAGGCCATGCCCAAAGGAAGGTCTGCAGGGCAGTTTTGTTTTTTTCCACTTATTGGAAAAATAGCTCAGAGCATATCTCCTCTGACCAGTAGATAATGTCATTATGTGTGGAGGTTCGATTTCAACCTTTCTTTTCCGCTTCTATTTTTGTAACACATTTTTCCCAGCAGGAGACGTGATCAGGATCTCGCTGGGTCTAAAGTCCCCTGGGAGACAAGGAAACATGAGCAGTGTGCAGAGCTGTCCCACCTTCTAGAAGGTGGTTTATGCCTCATGCCACAGGGCTGCTGTGAAAATGGGGGAGCACCTGGTGTACGGCACAGAGCACTGCCTGGCAGAGTGGACACTTGATACATTTAGCGACTACTGATGTTATCCAGACAAGCAATCAAATAAAATACGAAAACCAAGGAGCCTTTTGTTACTCAGCCAAATGCTTGTTTATTTATTCAGTCCACCCCCACCCCCTGTCCCGAGTTTATATTTAGGTTGTTTCTATAGCAGAACACTTTGACCAATAAGTGTCTTCATTCTTTCAGTCCATCAGTCAGCCAATCAGCCAACGGAGCTGAGCCTCATTACCTGTGTCCTGTTTAAGCCACTAGGAAACATCGCTGAGGAGGACACAGGTCACCCCCAAAGGTTTTACAGTCTGCTGTGGGGCTCACTATGCTTTTTGATTATGTACCTATATCAGCAAAAAGCTTTAGCATGTAGAGCCCAATATAGAGATATTTACATATATATATATGTATATATATATATACATATATATATGCACTGTACCAATATATAAATCACAAGACATTACAAAAATAGAAGCTGTTAAAGAACAAAATAAAGCTGAAATGAAGCTTTGCTCTTATTAAAATAGTAATGATATTTGAGGGGGAAGAGAGCATTTTGATTGAAGGTGTTTCACTACCGTTTAAAATCTTGATTTAAAGCTCTGTAATATAAGGATTCATAGGTCTGGTTTCATATTAATTTTGTTTGCACACTTGCTTTCAGAAGTTGTCACATTTAAAAAGAAAAGGTTCCTTGCAAACATGGGTAGCTCCAAACAGAAGATACTCTGTTGGCTGTGTTAACTAAACCGTGACTGTCGTTCATTCACACACAGGTTTTTGTTGAACTGTCACTAATAAAAGGCCCCTCTCCCTGGCTTCAACCTTTATTTCTTAGCAAACGCATTGGAAGAGGTCCCATTTTGCACAAAGGGGTTCAGACCCCACTGACACTCTTCCTTTTGAGATTTTAAAAACAGGTTTTAAAATTTACTTCTTAGTGTTTTCTTTTTATTTACAGATCTGAGAGTTTTTACAGGATCACAGAACACTGGCAACATTCCCAAACATCTGCTTTCAAAATCAATTCCCTTCCTAACCTTTGTTTTTAAAAAGCACCATTGCACATAGCTCTATACAACTTAGTTTCAAAAGGCAATTACTTCTTTTCCACGAAGTGAGGTTTTGTTTGTTTGGTTTTTTCTAATATTTACTAGGTGACATAATACTGACAACCAGTTGTCATTCTAGAAAGGGTCAGCAAGTTTGGAAACTATTGATAAAAAATGCGTAATTCATCCTCAAGCTTAATGGTTGCTACAAGCACGTTGCTTGTATCTCATTACAAAAATGTTGTAAGGATTCTATTATACTCAGAAATCTTGTTTTTGTAACAATTACTGCATTGATGATATCTTTTATTTTGTGCACTTCTGGCTTTGAAGCAATAGCTGACCAACAAATGAAAGACTTCATTGACGGTGCTAGATTTGTATTCTTACCAAGGCATCTTTTATTTGACTCCTCAGTTGGTGAGAACACTTGCACAGTTTTTGCAGAGAATTACTTTTATTAAAAAAAACATTTTCTGTTGAAACTGTATCTTCACTGGTATATTTTTCTTTTAATGGTACACATTCACACAGCCACTGTATGTATATTTCATACCTGAAACAATCCAACCGATACCATAGGCTAAAATATGTTGGGGTTTTTATCTATATTAGAGGCCCAGTGCATGAAATTCATGCACGGAGGGGAGGGTGTTGTATGTCCCTCAGTCCAGCCTGCACCCTCTCCAATCTGGGACCCCTCGAGGGATGTCTGACTGACCGTTTAAACCTAATCCCAGTGGGATAGGGCTTAAATGGTCAGTTGGACATCCCTCTTGCCTGCCTGATTGCCCCTAACCGCTTCTGCCTGCCTAACCATTCCCCTGCCAGCCTGATTGACACCTAACTGCTCCCCTGCTGGCCTGATTGCCCCTAACTGCCTTACCCTGCCGGTATGGTCACCCCAACTGCCCTCCCCTGCTGGTCCAGTCACTCTTAACTTACTTCCCTTGCCAGCCTGGTTACCTATAACTGTCCTCCCCTGCAGGCCTGGTCTCCTCCAACTGCCCTTCCTTGCTGACCTGGTCACCCCTAACTGCCCTCCCCTGCCAGCCTGGTTTCCCCCAACTGCCCTCCCCTGCTGGCCATCTTGTGTCCACATAGGCATGCCCATCTCTATTATATAGGATTATCCTATCTAATAAAAGAATAACATGCAAAGTTGACTGTGCATTCGCCACACTCGCAAGCCATGCCCTCAGCCATGCCCACCAGCCAATCAGGAGCAGATTATGCAAATAAACCCCAACCAAGATGGCTGCTGCCACTGAGAGCAGGAGGAAGGCTTGTGTTTCCCTGGCAACAGAGGAAGCCAAGCTTTCTGCCTGCCTCCCTAGACCTCCACTCAATGTTACAAAGTTTCAATTATAAAAGATACAGAAATGGCAGCAGCCACTGAGCTGGAGAGAACAGAGGCTTGGGTTTCCCTGGCAATGGAGGAAGCCAAGCTATCAGTCTGCCGTTGCTGGCCTAGGCCTCCACTCTAGGCTACAATGTTTCAAACAGAAATGGCGGCCGCCTCAGAATAAGCGGAAGGCTTGGCTCTGTTCCAGGCTACAAAGTTTCAATTATAGACATAGATTAATCCCAGATCCCAGGGCCTCCACTTGGGTCACTGGGGAGCGTGGCCGGCCTGCAAACCTCCACAGGCCCCTCACCCAGGCTGTCCCTCACCCCAAGGGAACCCCTACCCTGATCTGGGACACTCTTCAGGGCAAACCAGCTAGCCCCCACTCATGTACCAGGCCTCTATCCTATCTAATGAAAGAGTAATTTGCATATTTACCATCACTCCAACACACAAGAGGGCTGCCTCCATGTAGTCAAATATCCTTCCCCCATGTGGACACAAGATGGTCACCACAAGATGGCCAGCAGGGGAGGGCCATTGGAGATTCCAGGCCCTGCAAGGTAGGGCAGTTGGGAGCGATCAAGCCTGCAGGGGAGGGCAGTTAGGGGTGACCAGGCCAGCATAGAAGAAATTGGGGGTAAATAGGCTGGCAGGAGAGCAGTTAAACTTCAATTAGGCTGGTAGGGTAGTGATTAGGGGGTAATTAGGCTGGCAGGCAGAAGTGGTTAGGGGCAATCAGGGAGGCAGGCAGGTGAGCAATTTGGAGCCAGCAGTCCTGGATTGTGAGAAGGATGTCCGACTGCCCGTTTAGGCCTGGTCCCAGTCGGGCCTAAACGGGCAGTTGGACATCCCTCGAGAGGTCCAGATTGGAAAGGGTGCAGGCTGGGCTAAGGGACATCCCCCACCACCCCAGTGCATGTATTTTGTGCACCAGGCCTCTAGTATAGGATAACCAGATACCCAATGCTTCATAATTTGTTCTAACACATAGCAATGTTTTCTCTGCATTTTCCAACAGTGTGTACAAACAAATAAGTACCTATTCTTTTTTATAGTGTATGATTTCCCTGGTTTTATGTTAGTCATTATGGTATGTAATTTTTTGCCTCTGCTACTAAGACAAGTTTAAAAAGATAGAAAAAGCTGTTAAACACTTATCATTAAGTTTAGAGAATTTTGTGAAATGTTGATTTTAGAGCCCTATGATTTCAAACATTGCTTTTAAAATACTTGGTGGTTTGTGGACACATAAAAAAATGTCTTGCTAATCCATATAATCTCATATCATTACCTTATATCTGGATGCAATATACACCCTTAGAGAGGGGCTTATTATTACTAGGGAAAGGGCTATGTAAATCTGTATTCAATATAAACTTCTTGTCAGGCCCGACTGGGTCATCATTGTCTTTGTTTCATGATGGGACCATATAGAGCCCAACTGTCAGAAAACTGTCAGCTCCACCATTTTTCTTGTTGCTCTGACAGCTTGTCAAGCCGATTTCAGTTCCGGTTCTATTTCTTGCTAACTCTGTGACCTTGGAGGACAGTCGTCACAGCATGTTGAAAGTAAATGATTGAGCAAAGGGCCACTTCCAACCCTTCTATGTTGGCTCCATCCTGCCACTCTTGGGAATGTGACATGTAACACTTGAGTGAGAATGCCAGGGTCAACCCACAGATTTTTTTACAATTGATTACTAGAGAGAAAGGAAGGGAGAGGGAAAGAGAGAAACCCTACCAGGATCAAGCCTGCAATCTGGGCGTGTGCCCAGATTGGGAATCAAACCAGAAACCTTTTGGTGTACAAGACGATGTGCCACCAGCTGAGCCACGCCGGCCAGGGCCCAGCACGCTCTGGAAGAGGAAAAAGACCAGGGCCCGGGTGTGGGACCAGAAGGCGGTTCAGGTACAGCTCTTGGCTTGGCTGAGGGACAGTTGGACTGAGTTTCCCAAACTGTGCTCTAGGAGATGTTAATGTGTGCTTGTGCTAAGGCAAAAGAAGAAGAAGAGGGAGAAGAAGAAGAGGGAGAAGAAGAAGAAGAGGGAGAAGAAGAAGAAGAAGAAGAAGAAGAAGAAGAAGAAGAAGAAGAAGAAGGAGGAGGAGGAGGAGGAGGAGGAGGAGGAGGAGGAGGAGGAGGAGGAGGAGGAGGAGGAGGAGGAGGAGGGGGAGGAGGGGAGGAGGGGGAGGAGGGGGGGAGGGGGAGGAGGGCAGTGGAGAGGGGGCTCAAAAAGTTTGGAAAATTTGCTTTCAATAGCTCTCACCTGGAAATTAGCATGGCATGTTTGCATCTGAAAGGTGCTAACAACCTCTGACATAAAGGAACAGTTTCACTTCATTTGATCTATTTCCCATCTTTGTTGAACCCAGGGCATCCTTCCTGCAGCACTCAGAAGCTGAGGTACGAAACAGTGCTGTGGAGAATGTCCATCTGGAAACACAGCTACACAAAGCATGTCTGCAGAGGCCTCCCTAGCTCTTCCCCTGCAGGCTCTCCCCCTGCTTGCCGTCCCCGGTGGACCCAGACCAACCCAAACACTTCCACCTCCTTCAGTCTCGGACAGGACGTCTAAAAACACCCTCTGCTTTATGCGACCTGACTTAGTGACAGACTCCATGCTTGGTATTCTTGGTGTCTCGCCCAGACACTTTTTTCTGCCCAGACTGTTTGCTGCCAGACTTGAATTCTTAACAATTCTTCTCCAGAATTCAGGGTCTGGGTTCTTAAAATCAGGCTCTGGACCTGACTGGTTGCCTCCTGCCTCCCCCCGGCCCTTCCTGGCCTGCCAGGGACGGGGAGCACACAGCTGCCCGTTGCTCCCCACATGGGCCGTGTCTGGGAGTGACCTTGGGTCTGCTGGTTTCTGGTACCTGTGCCCTTCCCTCTAGAAGCATTCCTGCCCCTCCCCTGGATATTCCACATCCTGTCCTCACCGGGATGCCAACTCGGCTCTCAGAGCACTTTGTTGGTTAATCTTCAGATGTTTTTCCAAAGAGTTGCAATTTGGGGAAATAAAGTAAGAAATGACCGTCACTGGCAATAAGTCTGCCAGGGCTTGGACAGAGCGCGCCTGAATCCCTACAGGATGGTGACCTGTATGTCCAAGTCAGGGGACCACCACAGCATGTGCATGGGACCAAAAGGACAACAGAACTGGGATAGTCAGTTTGCTTTCCGGACCTCTATCTGTGAGTGTGAGCAAGTCCCCTGACCTCCATGAACCCCCTTTTTCCCGTCTACAAAATAAGAATAATCATACCTGTTGAGGCATTAGCAGGGTTCAAATGAAATAAAATCTATGGGCTCTTTGAAAGTGTGCATTGCTGTAACAATGTAAGGCATTATTATCTGTATTTTATGGCTTAGCGTCTTTCTGCCCACATTACAGGCTCAGGATGGGGGCAGGGTGAGGGAGGTTGTTGTTGATTTTTAAAAGCAAATAAATATCTTTCAAAGGTTGACTCCACAAAGTGACGGTGAATCACTGGCCACTTCCCCCACTGAACTGAGAGCGAAGTGACCCATTCAACCTGCTGCATGACCATAACCAAATGGGCTTGGCCCCTGGGCTCAGGGAGATCCGAGTTCCCGTCCTACCTGGGTAAGCACTGTGCTTAGGGTCGGATGACTCTGCACCTCTCCACAGAGCAGGTCCTCCCTGCCAGGGTAAGACCCACAGGCCTAGTGCTGGGACTGGAGGATCAGAGCAAACACGTAGCATTGGGGACAATACTTTCTCTGGAATCAGGTGACATTTAGTCCCAGCCATGCCACTTACTGAGACCTCAGACACAGGACTTAATTTCTCTGTCCCCTATACTTCTAAACGGAGACAATGGTGCTTAAGGCCCCGGTTGATGTGACAACACTGTAGGGGTGTGAGCTCGGGAGAGGAAGTAGAGACAATGAAGCAGCAGAGGTGAGAGAGGTGGCAGTCATTTGGGTGGAGATGGGGGTGATGGCAGGAGGTGATGGTAGTTGAATAGGGCTGGATTGGATTCCATAGAAGAATATTTGAATCTGTCCAAAAACAATATTCAAGCTAAAAAGAGAACCTTGAACCTCAAAGGGCTTAGACCATAGCAAAGATCCCTAACAGAATGGTCCTTGGCCTCACCTGCCCATGGGATCCTAGTGACCACCTTTCTGGCATCTCAGAAGGCTTTGGTCACAGGGTGCTCAGTGAGGCTGAGGGCACAAGCCTTTCTGTGTGGGGTGTCCTGGGATGCCAGTAGAGGGAGGAGCAGAAATGCTTGCTTTCTCTCTCTGTCTGGTCCTGGGTCACTGGGCAGCAGAGCTCAGCAGGTTGCAGACAAGGCTGGGAGTGAAATTAGCTTCAGTTCCATCCTGCAAGCTTCCACTTTCTGGTGAAGTGGCCATCGGACTTTCTAAGAACCATTTAGTGAGGACGCATTACCTCTGACCTTGGAGGGGAGCAGGGTCAAGTAGATGACGGCTTTCCAGCTCTTAGGCAAGATGAAGATTCTGCTGCTCAGAGTGGCTCAAGGCTCAGTGTCAGCTGGGAGCTTTTAGAAGTGCAGAGTCTCAGGCTCCACCTCGGACCTATGAGTCAGAATCAGCATTTTTCATCCTTGCAAGATTCTCTGGAGATTTCTATGGGGCGGGGGGGGGGGGGGGGCTAGAGGAGGGAGAGAGAGAGAGAGAGAGAGAGAGGAGGGCTCCATTCCTTCTGCAGGCTCTAAAGGGAGAATCCACTTCCTGACCTTCTCCAACTGGCGGAAGTCACTTGTATTCCTGTATTCCTTGGCTCTAGGCCTCTTGCTCCCTTTTCAAAGACAACAGCATAACTTTTAAAATAAATTTAAGAGGCACTAGTGTAGTGAGCTATGTCTGGGCTAATGTCTCCTGTTGTTGTTTTTCACAGTATTAAATTAAGTATTCATTCCTCTTCATTCAACAGACATTTACTATGCACCTAGACCCTGGAGGTTGGGCAGTAAACAATACCGGTCCTGTCTAGGTCCAAAAAGAGCTTACAGGGATGTCTTGCCAAGGAATGAGAAAGGCCATGTTCATGGCCAGCCTTCCTGGGCAGATGCCTCCCTGGCTGCATGTGGGGAGCTGGGCATTCCCTGTGACACCTTCCCCTGCAGACACCTCACCTTGTTGTTGACAGCGGAGTTCAGGGAGCTGTTTGGCTGCAGGTGCTTGGAATCAGTACCTGGTGTACAGAAGGGACAGACTGTTCGTACACAAAATGAATTGCTCAACTGTGGCGAATTGACACTCCTTTCTCCTGCCCATCTTCCTCCTCCCTCCTCATCTGTTCCTCCTTCAGAATTGTCCCAAAGAGGCCTCCCTTATTCTTTCTTACCATTTTCTTTTCCCTATGTCATCTCAAAATTTCCATGTACATTTCACCAGTCTGTGTAGCAAAAAAACAAACAAGAAAAAACTGATAATCCAACAGCTTTCCAAAATTCCTCTTAAGCCAGGATGACAGACACACATCACATAGCCCTGACCCACAGCACTTCGGAGCTTCTACAGCTTTGTAACGTGACTCTACCTTTTGAAGACTCTTGAGGTCAAAGGCACAGTTGGGGCAAGCCAATCTCCCTCCCTCCCCCCCCCCCCCCCCCCACAGGCGCCAGGACTTGGGAGCCGCCAGCCTCCAGGAAGATTAAATGCAGCTGTAAAGCTCTGACGTGCCAGGTGGCCCCTAAGCTAATA
The DNA here is from genome assembly GCA_027563665.1 of Antrozous pallidus. Lineage (NCBI taxonomy): Eukaryota > Metazoa > Chordata > Mammalia > Chiroptera > Vespertilionidae > Antrozous > Antrozous pallidus. The sequence goes on along the minus strand of CM050523.1, from coordinate 59,950,369 downwards.
GCACCAAACATGGCTCAAACTCGAGGAGGGAGATGGGGGAATACAGTGCAAGCAGGGTAGCTTGCAGTGATATAACCCAAATTCACTTTCCAACTATGAGGCAGAAATTCTAGAAATTCACTCCTCCAGAGGGGAATAGAGCGCAAGGTTGTTCCAACCGGGCAGCACAGAGCAGACAGTCTGTCCAAGCACCTGAGCCCACGCCCCACCCTCTTCTCCCCAACATGCATCAGACAGACTCCTTGTCCACAAGCGGTGCTGTGGCGAGGCCCAGGCCCAGCCTTCCCTGTCCCTGCGATGGATATTGTATAACTCCATGCCCAGAGGACTGAACTTGATCTCTAGGATAGAATTTCCAGCATAGATTCTCTCTCACTACATGGAAAGAAAATTACCTCTGGTTTTCCAAGCGAAAGAAATATAGACAAAGTCCCTTCTCCCCGAGGTCCTGTTTACAACAGTGTTGACGTAGACGGGCTCATGCGTGTTTACCCAGAGTGTGTGGGTTTTCAAGTCATCTGTATAGGGTGGGGCCTGGAGGGGGGTGCGGGGAGACGAGAGGAGACCAGCATTGACAGCCCTCTCCATGCGAGGTAGTGCTTGGCCTCCTCCATCCTAGTGGCAGCAATAACATTTGTGAAGGTGACAGAGACGAGGAAACCGAAGCTCAGCACAATGAAGAGACATAGCCAGATTCACAGAGCAAAATCAGAACTCAGAGCCCCATTGCCTGATTCCAACATGCTTTCCTCTACAGCCCACTGTGTGCGGGAAGCCAGCAAAGCTCCAGAAACTTCCACCAGGGACGGCAGGGGCAGGGCCATACATGTGGAAGGAGGGTGGACTTGTAATTAAAGCTCAGAAAATCCATGACATCCTTGGAAACTATCTAACTGATAACTCCCGCGGTTTCCTGGCAGTGGAATTGGGCATTGACAGCCCGGCCTCCTGCGGGCCCTGAGGCCTTTCGTCATCTGAAGCAAGTCCCGGCAGGTGCGCAGCCTCTCGCCCTTTCGGCCGCGCATGTTGCAACAGACACCCATGTATCCACTCTCCTTCCTGCGGGCGTTAGTCACCACCCTCCTTCATGGAGCCCCTGGCTGTTGGCTGGTCCTTGATAGGAGGCCCTGCCCTGGCCCTACCCAGCTCCAAACCTGATGGAGTTTCAGGTGGCTACCCACCTCTGCCAGAAACTCCCCTTTCTCTGCCCCAGCAAACCCTCATCATTTGTCAAACCCACTCTCTGATGTGGACGCAGGAAATTTTGGCCACCTCCCTCAGAATCCAACTCCACAAATGGGTCGACCCTCCTTCCCCCAGTAGTTCTCTCCTCCCCATCCCCACTGCTCAGTTCCTGGCACACGGTCCAGCTCAGCCCACCTGAGCCAGGACTGTCCACAGGTGCAGACCCAACCATGGTGCTGTGGCTGCGAGGACAGCTACAGTATTAGATCGGGGGGAAGCATGGAGGATTTCACCACAGCACGGGACAATTGAAAGTTTCTCACCAATAACGTTTCATAAAGTGATGTATGGGTGTTTAGCATGACACATCTAACTCAGCATGCCAGTCCCTGACCACATGTAATATTGATATCCCGTCCATCTCCCCATCCTTGGAATGACAGAGCACGGCGAGGGAGAGAAGGGAAACAATCAGGTTGACAGTGCCTGCGGGCGGTGATGTCCCCCCATCGCCTTGGCAAGGAGCTGGTGGAAGAAGGGTAACGAGAAGTAGCGTGAAACATGGAGAATTCCAATTGCTCATTGGCAGTGTTTGCTCACGCAAGGCAGCCATGAAGGGCAATACCATGAAGGGCAGGAATCCAGACCTCACAGCAGCTGCCAGCTGAGAATCTTTGGTCCAGAAACAAGAGCACAAGAGAAAGCTGGTTGGGAAAGCTGGCCTCCCATTAGCCGTTGGCATGCCTCTCCAGGCCTGCCTGTCCTAGCTGCCCGTTCCAGCTTCTCCTCGGTTTCCTTACCTGTTGCCCTTCTGGCCATGGCTCCTCCTCCTGGATGGGCCTCCTTCTCCCAGGAAACAACACGTACTGGAAAAATGCCTCAGTGCCTCCTCAAAGCCAACACCCGAGACAGAGACAGGCCAGGACACACCCCAGCGGGCTCCCCACGACTCTCATTGTGGCCCAGAGAGACCGCACACTTTCGCTTACTACCCTTTTCAACTCTCCCCTGGGCGTGCCTGCCAGATGAGTGTTTTCCAGAGCTATTAGAGAATCCACCTCATGCAGTGGGCCTGGAGGGAGCCTAGGAATTGGCATTTCTAACAACACCCAGATGATGTGATGCTGTGGTACCAGGACCTCGGGAGAACCACAGAGCTAGTGATTGCCTGAGGGAGCTTTGAAATCAGTATAAGGCCCAACCAGAGCTTCCCCTTCCTACAAAGCGTGCTGTCCTGAGTCCGAGATGGAACTAGACAGATAACACACAAGCAGCCCTGCTCTCTCACCCAGGATAAGACATTGTTCACCCTGGCCAGAGGCTGGGCTCCAACAGTGTCCCTGCGTTCCTGTTTGGGGACAGTAGGCAATGAGAGGAGACTTTTCTGGTACTTTAATAGCACACCATGTGGGATGGGCCCCCAAGACAAACTTCTTGCTGGCATCTAGGCAGCTGCAGATTCTAGATCCTTGGCCTCCCGTGAATTTACCAGGCTGGCAATTGACAGGGGCCAGAGGGTCAGCCTGATGGGGCAGCACCTCGAGAAAAATTCCTCTTTGGGCCTCTAGGGAGTTGCGGCTTCCTCCCGAAACAGGACTCCAGGAGTCCAGAACTTCGTTTGTTTGCAAAACAAAAGAATATGGGCTTCTTTCCCTGGAGGTGAGGCGATTCAGCAGTCTGCTCCCGACTCCCACTTCTAGGGGTGAGAAGTAGGAGTGAAGGAACGAAGGCTCCAGCCTATCTGTCGAGGTGAGAGGGGTGTCTGTCATGTTTAATTCAGAGGGTTACCCAAATGGCATATTGATGCTATATGGCATTATGGATTTTTATTACTGTTATGCTTATCTTTTCTAGAACAGGACTACATACCAAAGCAGCTCCCCACAGCACTGGGAACAAACCCAGCCTCAGCCCACTTTCCTGAGCCCCTCCCTCCTGTATTGTTTTCGATGGTATCTGTTCATTCATCAGACACTTGCTGAGCCCCTTCTCCTCACCAGCATGTCACCAAGTCCCAGCGTCTGAAAATGAAACTGACAAGATTCTCAGCCTGAAAGGGCGCTCGGCCTGGTGGGCGTGTGGTAACAAGTGTAGTCCCAGTCCCGCAGAACGTGCTGATAGGAGGATGTGCCGAGGGCACGGGGAAGCCCAGGGGAGACCTGTAGCAAGATGGCTAGTTTCTACCTAATACCTACTCACTCTTCTTCCTTAGGAACAGACTCCCCATTTTTAGTTTCATATGGGGCAAACCAGAAACAAGATTTATTTTCCATCCATCCAGGCTGCTAAGATGTGACCATGTGATGACATTCTGGCCAATGAGATGTCCTTGGGGATGGGATACTTCTAGGAAACCTCTGGAAATGGCACTTAGCACGTAACCTTTCACCTGACTCCACCTTCATCTTTTTTTTTTTTTTTACTGCTTTGAATGTTTTTTTTATTATTATTGTTTAAAGTATTACATATGCCTCTTTTTTCCCCATTTGACTCCCCCCTACCGCACCATCTTCATCTTAAATAGAGATGGTCTTAAGATAGTAGAGCATAAACTGGAAGGAACGGGTAACGATTCCTAACAGCTTTGTCTATCAGTCCCTGGTTGTCTATCCCTAGAATTCATTGACATGAAAGAAAGTACACTTTTATCTCATTTTTAAGTCACTATTACTTTGGGTTTTCTGACACATGTAACTGAGCCTAATCTCAACTAATTCAAGCCCAGGTTACAAGTGGCCTGAGGACTTTGGACTTCATTATATAGGCAATAAAGAACTATAAACTCTTGTTTTTTGTGGTTTTTTTTTTTTCTGCAAAAAGCTTTATTGTTTCCATGTGGTCCAAGCATGGACAAGGGCTCAGGTGGTTAACAGGATTGCTAGTGGTTTCAGGGAGAAAGAGGCTCAGTCAAAAGCCAGGCACCAGGGGATGCAGAGGGGCCCCTCAAAGGCATCTGGGCTCCAAAGACGCCTGGTCGTGCCTGAGGGTAAACCCGTAGAAGAGCTACTGGCCCAGCCCAGCCTGGGGGCCGGCGGCCTGCGAGGTGAGTCAGGTGTCACCCATCTTCCTGAGGAGTTTCACCTCCTCACCCAGGAAGTAGTTCTCCAGGAAGTCACAGAGCTGGGGGTCTGCGGGTAGAACCGGGCAGGCAGGTCCTCAAGGGCCTGGTTCAGGCTCCTCTCCAAGGCCATGATGGCTTCCATGTGCCCTGAGTTTGCCCACTCGTCCTGGGGAGGCTCCAGGGCGTCCTGGAAAGACTGCAGCCACTGTGCTGGTTTTGCATCTTTAAGAGACACTCAGCGCCTTGCCCTTCTTCTCCAATTCAACAAAGAAGTGGCCCACGCCCTCCAGAGCCACATCATCAAGGTAGAAATAGAAGCCCAGAGAGAGGTAAGTGTAGAATACCCGCATACACAGGGTGGCCAGGTGGTTGACGGTAGCCTCCACCTCAGTAGAATAATTCTGACAAATTTGGGAGCAATGGTTGTTTAGCAATGAGTTAAGGTTAAACACACACACACACACACACACACACACACACACACACACATAAATGGTGTTGGCTGGTCTGGGAGGTTGAGGATGGCCGAGGTGGTTCTGAAGGTGATGACTAGAAAAGAGGTTGGAAGGTGGTTGGAGGCTGGAAGAAGGGCCATCTCTGGTCTGTTCCATCCAAACATTATTGAAGTGAGAGACAGAGCTGAGGGCACTGCCCCACCGTAATCTCTATATAAGTTGTAGAGTAACTTGACAAGGAGAGATTAAGGAAAAAGGAATAGAGACTGGAGAAGCTTGTTTTGTTGAGAGAAATGAGGAACTCTGATTTTAAGGGAAGGATGATGGATGTAGATGGTTTTAAACTTGTGGACTTGGAGTGGCTGCAATGATTCCATGCAAAAGACTCCAAAAGGGAGACCTGCTGGGATGGTTCAGTGGTTGAGCATCGACCTATGAACCAGGAGGCCACCCTTAGATTCCTGGTCATGGCACATGCCCAGGGGTATGGGCTAGATGCTCAGGAGGGGGCATGCAGGAGACAGCCAATCAATGATTCTCTCTCATCATTGATGTTTCTATCTCTCTCTCCTTTCTTCTCTGAAATCAACAAAAATATATTTTTTAAAATAAAATGGTAAAGATGGTTACAAGATGCATTACATAAATAAATAAATAAATAAATAAATAAATAAATAAAATATCCAGTAACTTTTTAAAAAAGGAACAGCTGAAACCCCAAGAGTGGGTGAGGCTTTCTGGGAAGAAGAAAAAGTGGACAGGCTCAGCTTTGCAGAATGTAAGAAGAAAGCTAACCTAAAGAAAGAAAGACAGTTGGTCTGAGAGGAAGGAAAGGCATTATGTCACAAAAGCCAAAGCATGTGTGACATAATTAGGAAACTTTTGGGAAGTAGCAATGAGAGAGAGTCCGATTATTCAACCAAGTCTGGCCAAATTGTTCTGATACCCGTGGAGTGTATGAGTTAGCATTGGCTGCAGGTGGTGACCATCTAAATTAGATTTTCTAAGCCGGTCACAGAAAACGTTGTTACAGCAAAACTGGGCCTGCAGGAAGAACAACCACCATGGTAATCGTTTTCAAAGTAAAGCGCTGCCTGCGTGAAGTACAATAGTGAATCCATCAAACCAAAAGTCGGTTTCCTAGCTGTGGTAGAAACTAAGAAACACAGAATAAAAAGTGCCTGCAGTGTGCTGGGGGACGTGCCAAGGAAGAGGGAGAGAGAAGGGATTCTGGGAAAGAATCTTCAGTCTTACAACTTCTCCCTCCACTTGGAGTCAATCTGGGGAGGTGACCTTTAACACCATCCATCTGTAGCCACTAAGAACCAACTAAGGCATGGAAAAAGCAAAAAGAGCCTTTCCTTCATATCTGGAAACAGATTCCTCTTAGGGGAAAAACTGTTTTCGCCTAGGAAAGTAACCTTTATCGAACTTGAGATGGCAGGTATGACTAGAGGCATAGATTAGCAGGAGAGAAGCTAAGAGAACGTTAAACAATAGGGGTGAGAAAAGCGGGGGATAGCAGGACTGCAGAGTCACCAAAGAACTTGTAAAAACAGAGGGGTCTCGCGGTCCAATACGACTGAAATGAAAACGTGCTCCTCTGTCTCCTCAGACTTGATTAGAGTGTGTGTGTGGAGGAGCAAACACCAGGGCAGCCATGAAGGGAGAGGCCCAAGGCAAGCACAGAGAATAAGAACTCTTTGGAGACAGGAAGCTGGAACCAGCGGTGACCTTGAGAATCAGAGCAGGAAGACCCCAGGCAACATCTGGGGTGGATTACCATAAAGGACTGACTTCACGCACAGCTGGGCTGGGGTTGTTGTAATAATAGCCAATCAGTCTTCTTAGCAATCGACCACTTGTTTCCTTATTCTATTTCTGCCTGTTTCCTGATGAGGGGGTGGCTAACAGCTTCAAGTAAAACAGATCAAAGAAAAGGAGAACTGAGAAAAGGTTGTCAGATTTGCAAAATAGCAAGTCATTAATGACGTTGGTAGGAGAATTTCCTGCAGGAGTGGGGCCAGGGTCACTGCAGGCAGTGGTATGGATTGTCCATTGCACAAAAACGGCCATCAGCAAGGCACTGCTCCCATCCTAGCCATCACACAGTGAATGTTCATGACAATTTTCCAGCCAATGGAAGAAAAGTGTCTTAATGGGCACAAGGGCATCTTATGGGCCAGCAGCAGCCTTGGTGGGGACAGAAGGCAGATGGCAAGAAGGTTATGAATAAGTGGCTAATGAAGAAATGAAAGCCATGTATTTGGAGCTCCTCAACAGGTCTCTATTGTTTATCCATTGCTGCATTACAAATTGCTCCAAGATTTAGTCACTTAAAACAACATAATATTGTCTCGGCTTTGTGCATGGGGAATCGGGGGCAAGTAAGCTGAGTGGTTGCCACAGTTAAGCTGTCACTGGGGTTGCAATCATCTCAAGACTCAACTGGGGCCGAAGGATCCTCTCCTAAGTCACTCAGAGAGAAGGCAGCAGGCTTCCGTTCCTCGTGGACTGGTAGACTGAGTTGGGCTCAGCTTCTTGTCATGCCAGGTGGGATCTTTCCACAGAGTGGCATTTTGCTTCCCCCAATGTGACTGATGAGACAGAAATAAAGAATGAGAGAATGGGGAGGGGAAAGAGAGGAAAGATAAGAGGTGAGGCAGAGGAGAAGAGCATAAGAGAGGAGAGACAAGTGAATGTTCAATATAGAAGCCAGAGTCCTGTTATAACCTAATTGATTACAAAGAAGTGTGAGTAGTAGAAGATGGGATCATCTGAGGCCACCTTAGAGGCTGCCTGCCTATCAAGACAGAAAAGCTCCCTCACTCTTTCAAAAGGCATAACCTTTCTCTTCTCCTGGGGGCAAGATCAATGAGACAAAGAATTTGGGGAAAGTCCTAAGCTCTAGTTAAGTAGGGACCAGAGTGCGCTGGTTAGCGACTGGTGGCTGAGTTGAGCCAGATGGCAGAAATAATTGCCATTGGCTGCCCCTGAGCTGGGACATGCTCGTCTTCTCACAGGGCTTTAGCTTTGTGGCTCAAGTGAGCTGCCTGAATCTCCCTTATGTGAGTATGAAGGAAAGTTCATGAGGCCAACAAAGGTTTCTAATCCAGAGTAATAGCCTGTGCAGAAGTCTAAAGAGGCATTCAAGGAAAACAAAAGGCCTCACAGGCTGGTTTTGTTTCTGCTTTCTGGGTGGAAAGACCTGTCATGCACAAGTGTGGAGGGAGGAAAAAACTCACTAGACAGGTGGCACCTGTCTTCAGCAGCTCCACTCTCTGGGGCTGTCTAGCCCCCCTAGATGGCTGGACCTGAGGCCAACTGTCCCAAATGCATGAGTCCTGCATGGCAAGTTGCCCCTGGTCTCACCCGGACTCTCACACCCACCATAAGACTCACTATACCTTCTTTTGGTCTCTGGAGCACCAAGGAAGAGGTATTCTCCATTCAAAGTTGGTGTCAGCACTTATTCTCACTCTATACCATTAGACTACAGTCAACTCTTCTAGATTCTTCATGAGGTTTCTGAAAATTTGTATCCACTCAAGTTGATTCAATATATAAATATTTATGGATGGGTCAGCTCCGGGCCGTGGGTTGCCTGAGGTGAAGTGGGCCAGGAAGGAACAGATAAAGGAGGTGGGTCATTCTGGTGGTTACATCCGGTGTTGCCCAGTTGGGGGTCAGCTCAATGGGAAGGAGACGTGCAGTTGCCATGAACCCAAATGTTAGTCAAGGGCAGAGATTGACATGCTAAGATAGTGGTTGGCAAACTCATTAGTCAACAGAGCCAAATATCAACAGCACAATGATTGAAATTTATTTTGAGAGCCAAATTTTTTAAACTTCTTCTAATGCCACTTCTTCAAAATAGACTTGCCCAGGCCGTGGTATTTTGTGGAAGAGCCACACTCAAGAGGCCAAAGAGCCACATGTGGCTTGCGACCTGCAGTTTGCTGACCACGGTGCTGAGAGAATGGAATTTAAAAGTTCTCAGCAAAAATTAATAATAATAAATAGCAAATCACTACATTGTATACTTTTAATATCTTACCATTTTACTGGTCAATTTACCTCAATAAAACAAAACCAAAAAAAAAAAAAAACTATTTCCTCATATGTCAAAAGAAGGAATTAGACTAAATAGAGGATTCTGTGGTTTCCCCTTCTTTTCTGCTATTCTGAGATTCGATAGTGTTGAAGAGGATACAGATTAGGGTTGACTCACCATAAAAATATGCAGTGGCTTATCAGCTTCTAATGAGAATTGAAGAGGGCCTAGAAGAAATGCTATATGCTCACCCTCTCCGTTCTGTTTCCATGGAGTCTCTGTGTCTGTGGAGGAAGGTGAAGCATATTTCCTGTGGGCAGTTGCTTATGTCTCCTGAGCCCTCTGGGGAAGAGGCAGCATGACAAAGCTGAAAGCATGTTGGACTTAAAAACAAGTAGACCTGGATGCTGGTCCCAAACCAGGTGTGTGAGCTTGGCAACTCGCCCAGCCTCCTTGGGTCTCCATTTGTTCATCTGTAATGGGAAGAATGCCCTGCCAAGCTCACAAGATTGTTGAGGAAAGATCTCTCTAAAACATTGTGCTAAACAGATGGTCATATTAGGAGAATCCAGTCAAAAACGATGGTAGGGCACGACAGAATGTGTGGCAAGTGGCCCATAGTTTAGAGTCACAAGGGACTTCTTAAAGATTTATAGATTCCAGAAAATTAAGATGAAAGCTGGACTTTTCAAGTCTGTCTGATAAGAGGCAACATGGCAGAGCTGTTGAATCAGTAAAACTGGAGGGTCAGAGTTCCAACTTTGCCATTTACCAGCTGGGTGACTGTGTGCACTGCACGCTCCTCTCTTGCATCTCAGTTTTCTCATCTATAAAATGGGCATAATCTTCTTAACCCTGCCTGCACCCCAAAATTGTCACAGGATCCAATGAGGTCATGTTTCTAAAAATGTGGCCGACTATAAAGGTGTTTCTCTCTCTCTCTCTCTCTCTCTCTCTCTCTCTCTCTCTCACACACACACACACACACACACACACACACACACACACGACATCAATGCTCCTGGAGTGTGGGGCACTTAGCAGGGACTCCAAACAATCAACCCTGATGAGCCTGTAAGACACAATACAGCCTGCAGCACCAGCTGTCAGATGGACTAGACCAGCGGTCACCAACCTTTTTGGACTTCACGGACCACTGTTGGTCCATGGTCCAACGGTTGGCGACCGCTGGCTAGATAGATATCTACAGGTGATTTGGGGGCAGCTACAAGCTTCATCTGCCACTTTCAGGGGAATTCCCAACCTGGAATTCTTCTCATTGGAATCCATCCTGGCAGGGCATGTTCAGATGAGAAATTGCTCAGAGAACAAGGGTGTCCAGGCAAGGGGCAAGCAGGAACTGGAGTCCAACCCAAACTCCACCCACCAGGGCATGTGCCAGGCAGCTCCTCCAGCCTTCTAGACAAACAGATAGACACAGAAAAGGGCTTTCCTTTCACTGAATGAAGGCTCTAACCTAATCCTTGCTCATGGAACTCATCCCTTCACCTCTGGAGCCTGGGAACTTACCCAGGGAGAGAAGGAAGGGGGAAAAGACACAAGCCAAACTGCACCTCCAGTTTTGAAGAATGGGGAGTAAAAGGCTACCTGTTACAAAAGGTCTTGTTGGTCTGGATAAAGACCTAAAAGGGAACTTGTCAAAGCATTGGTGAAAGTTTCTTCCATTTTAGAGAACCAAGATGGTGGCATAGGTAAAACACCCATCTTGCCGTCATACTCAACAATTTTAATACTACAACTTAACGAAAGAACAAACACCTTCCAGAATCACCAGAAAGCTCGCCGAGTGAAAATTCCACAAATAAAAGTGAAGATAAGACACTGTGACTCAGAGGAGCGGCGGCGGACGGCATTGAAAGATTAGCACGGAGAGAGGTTTGGAGCGCACGCCAGCAGAGAGGGCGGGCGGCTGAAAACGGCCAGTTTTCTTGAATGGGGAGACAAAGACGTCCCACTGGACTGATTCTCCAGCTTTGGGCGAAGTCCAGGGAACCAACTCACTATCATACGGGGTGAAAACTGGACAGTGGGAGGGCACGCCAAAACTCGGGTGCTGCAGGGATCTCCAGGCTTGTGGAGAAGGCAGCTTGCGCAGACATGACCGCACAGAGAGCGATCTGCGACTTGCTTTCTCATTCGGAAAACTGTCAGTCTGCTTTGTTTTACGACCCTGGGTGAGACATTAGGCGTGCAGACTCATTTGGGGAGAGTCTGAATTCCCCGGCAGCCTGTGGAGTTCCACAGCGGCTCTCTCTCAGAGGTTCTGGCAGCCATTGCCCCTGGCACAGAGTCCCTTGGGCCGCATAGGGCAGAGCTAACGCTGTCTGCTTGGCCCGGAGGCTCCGCCCACCCAACCTGAGCACAGCTGAACTTCACAGACAATTGGCCTGGAGGTCAACCCCTCCAAGTGCTAACAACGATTAACCTGAGCTTAACTTCAGCAAGACTGTGCAACCCATATCCACCTCAGGAAACTGGGGAGGCCGAGCCACTGTCCCTTGTAGGACATCTACCACACAAAGCTAATTGACCAACTCAGGGAAGCAGCCACCATGCAGAGACATGGAAAGAAATCAGATGTGAAAGAAATGGAGGGAAAAAAACGACTGGACATGGAATTCAAAACCACGGTTATAGGGCTTTTCAAGAGGCTCCAACAAAAGATCAAGGCCTATAAGGAAATAAGCAAGACTGCAAAGGAAATGAATGAGACCCTCAAGGATATGAATGCGACCTGCAAGGAAATGATCAAGACCAACATGGAAATGAAGGAGACCCTCAAGGATATAAAGGAGACTCTCAAGGATATGAAAAAGGACCAACCAGAAATTAAGCATACACTGACTGAAATAAAAAATATTATACAAAGACCTAAAAGTGCTCTGGAGCACCCCAAGAACCAAGTTCAAGATTTGAAATACAGAGAGGGAAAATCCACTCAGCTGAAAAAGCAAGAAACCAAAAGAATCCAAAAAATTGAAAATAGTGTAAGGGGCCTCTGGGACAACCTCAAGCATACCAACATCCGAATTATAGGGGTGCCAGAAAAAGAGAGAGACCAAGACAATGAAAACCTATTTGAAGAAATAGTGACCAAAAACTTCCCACACCTGGTGAAAGAAATTGACTTAGGAGTCCAAGAAGTGCACCGAACCCCAATATATAGGAACCCTAAGAGGACCACACCAAGGCACTGATCATAACTAAAATGCCAGGAGCAAAAGACAAAGAGAGAATATTAAAAGCAGCAAGAGAAAAACAGTTGGTTACCTATAAGGGAGCACCCATATGATTGTCAGCAGATTTCTCAACAGAAACTATGCAGGCCAGACGGGAGTGGCAAGAAATATTCAAAGTGATGAACAGCAAGAATCTACAACCAAGATTACTCTATCCAGCAAAGCTATCATTCAGAATTGAAGGCCAGATAAAGTGCTTCGCAGATAAGAAAAAGCTAAAGGAGTTCATCACCACCAAACCATTATTATATGAAATGCTGAAAGATATTCTTTAAGAAGAGGAAGAAGAAAAGGATAAAAGTGTAAATTAGGAACAACAAATACACATCTATCAACAAATGAATCTAAAAATCAAGTGAATTGATAAGCTGATGAACAGGATAAACTGGTGAATGTAACAGAATCACGGACATAGAGAGGGAATGTGGGAAGTGCAGCAAGAGACTGGACAAAAATCATGCAACTATGGGAGAGGACAGTGGATGGGGGGTGAGGGCGGAGGGTGGGATGGGTACCAGGTGGAGGGGAACTATAGGGAGAAAAAAAAGGGGAACAATGTAATTAATAAACTGAAAAATAAAGATTTAAAAAAAGAAGAAGAAAGTTTCTTCCATTTTAATGCAAAATTGATCTGAAGGCCAGAGTCAACACTTTTCTGAAATGGGAATTGTGTTAGCACAACAGTGCAGTTGATTCTGGAGCTCTCATTTGCAGCCCATTCACATTTCTTGCACCCATTGGCTCTGCTTTTTGAGATGTTTGAACATCCACCATTAGAAAAAAGGAAAACTCATCCATGTTCTCCCAGTCATCTCAGTGAATGATTCTTTGTCTTTTTCATCAGGGTTCCCCTGGGGTTTTTCACAAATGCAGGCCACCCCTAACATTTGTGGGGCCCAACACAAGAGTGCAAACAGAGCCCCATTCATGTAAGTCTATTATTTAAAAGTTCTTGATCAAGCTAACAAACAGAATATATCATACCATTCTTGCTTGATGAGCATATATTCACAATGGCCAGATTGAAATTTAGAACTCTCACCCTTGGAATTCTGCTACACAGAGAGAACCTCCCCCAAATGCTCAGCCCTGGGCTCATGGCCTTCTCTCCCCATCCTCCACTCAACTTACCCATATGCCCAATCTCCATCCACATACCCCACTAACGGTGACTCCTTTGCCATCCTTTGCATGGACTGGCCATACTGTTTGTGACCTCTGTCCTTGATAGGATGGACATAGAAACAGACCTGAAGAGGTGGCAGCAGCCTTGGGGCCATTCACTCAGGAAATTTTAGGTACTTTAGAGAGTCTCTAGGTGCTCAGAGAATGTTCTGGAAGAGGTTCGAGGGCTCCAGGAGTCACGTCTCTCCCCTGCAGACTCCTTACCCACAGGGAGAGGCGTTGCTGGAGGAGGGTCAGAGTGGGAGTCCAGTACAGGCCCGGGGTAGGAGAGGGCATCTGAGGGCATCATTGTTATTTAAAATCTGAGTGCAGGAACTTGGTGCTCACCCAGATCACTCCCACACAGTAGGACTTTGGGCAGCCTACATCTACCCTCTGGGCCCAATTGCTTCAACTGTAAAATGTGGTGTTTGAGCCAGAAATTTTTAAGTACCTTTATAAAACTAAAATCCGCCCTACTTTAAGTTTCAATAACACCGATGGAGTGTGTGCTGTGGGCCAGGCACCGTTGGTCCGTGGACCAGTGGTGGTCCATGAGGTCTGAAAGGTTGGTGACCACTGGTCTAGTCCATCTGACAGCTGGTGCTGCAGGCTGTAATGTGTCTTACTGGCTCATCAGGGTTGATTGTTTGGAGCTCCTGCTAAGTGCCCCACACTCCGGGAGCATTGATGCCGTGTGTGTGTGTGTGTGTGTGTGTGTGTGTGTGTGTGTGTGTGTATGCACACCTTTATGGTTGGCCACATTTCTAAAAACATGACCTCACGCTTTTGCAGACACAGTCTTGTACATCTGTCACTCCACACCCACTTCCCAGCCAGGCAAGCTTAGGGCACTGTGCCCAGGCTGGATATCCCAAAGACTTCCAGGGATGGATGCTAAAAACAGTATAATACTAAGATCAAGGGCCTCCAAGAGGCAACATCCAAGATTCAGTGAAGCCCATAGTCCACCTGCAGCAGCAATCAAGAGGGGCTACAGAGAGGTGGACACTTCCTAACAGACCCAGAGGAGAAAGGGTGCCTCCTGCCCAGTCTTCCAGGTGATGGAGGGAGCTGTTTAGGGCTATAGTTCAGACACTATTTCTTAATCACACACACACACACACACACACACACACACACACACACACAATTGAAAACCTCTGTGTTTTTTTATTTGCTCTTAAAGGGCCAGGCAAAGAGAGCAGCCGAAGTGGGAAAAGGAAAGCTAAATCTGAAGGAGACATGAAGGCCATTGCCAGGATTCCTGTGTTAAGACTGAGGCAGGCCTGCAGGCTTTGGAAGAGAAGGCTTCCTGTCCTTTTTCTGTTTCCCTAAGATTCTCTCTAGAGAATCAACGTTTTCAATGCCACGACCCTTTAATACAGTTCCTCATGTTGTGGTGACCCCCAACCATAAAATTATTTTCGTTGCTACTTCATAACTGTAATTTTGCTACTTGTATGAATCATAAATATCTGTGTTTTCTGATGGTCTTAGGCGACCCTGCCAGTGGTTCTCAACCTGTATGTGGGCCAAGACCCACAGGTTGAGAAGTGCTGCTGTAGAGCCTAAGACCATCGGAAAACAGGTATTTACATTACAATTCATTAACAGTAGCAAAATTATAGTTATGAAGTAGCAGTGAAAATAACTTTATGGTTGGGGGTCACCACAACATGAATAACTATATTAAAGGGCTGCGGCATTAAAAAGGTTGAGAACCACCTGACCAGTTTGGCTCAGCAGATAGAGCGTCGGCCTGCGAACTCAAGAGTCCCAGGTTCGATTCCGGTCAAGGACAAGTACCTTGGTTGCAGGCACATCCTCAGTAGGAGGTGTGCAGGAGGCAGCTGATAGATGTTTCTCTCTCACTGATGTTTCTAACTCTCTATCCCTCTCCCTTCCTCTCTGTAAAAAATCAATAAAATATATATATTTTTTAAAAGGTCAAGAACCACCGCTCTAGAGTTTCACAGTCCCCCATCTTGAGGTCAAGCTGACTCTTGTACCTCGTATCTTTGGTTCATTGGCCTCTTCAGGCCACAGACTTACTATTTAACTCTCCAGGCCTCAGTGCTCTCAACTGTAAAACGAACCTTCGAGAACAAAAAGAGATAACACCTGTTAAGCGCCTGGCCTGGAACAAGCGGCAGTAACAGCCAGGTGTTAGCAGTATACCCCTCTCACCTGGGACAGCAAGGAAACGAGAATTGCCCACGGAGAGCTAGGTCAGCCCTGCTCTCTGGCCTAAAGGACAACGTGCCACACCTTCCCTGAGGGCGATCTTTGGCATGTCACCTCAGGCACAGGACAGCCTGCAGTCCGCACAGCCACCCATACCGCCCTCCCAGCCCTCATCAAATATTGACACAGTGTACCATGTCTCCGGAACATGATACCCTGCTTCTCAGACGCTGCACGGGAGCCTGCCCTTTTCTGACCCCAGGAGATGGGGACGGTTTTTCAGGGCCAGTAAGCAGCTGCACACTTGGGAAGTCTTGCCCTCATCAGGGGCAAACCACACACACCACCCCTTTTATGGCAGGAGGAAAACTCCAGCCACCTGCCTTGAGATTTTTCCTTCTAAGCCAGCTCCCTGAGAGGGAAGGGAAGGAGATGACACTAATGTTGGCAGTCCCTCCTCTGTGCCGAGTGCAGACAGAGGGCTGTGCAGGCACGAGCTAACTCAATCCCACTGGAACCCCAAGAAGTGGGCGGTGCCGGCTACAGGTTATAGATGATGGCACTGGCCGTAAGGGGGTTAACCAGGTAACTCAAGCAAGGTCACCATGTTTGTCCAGAGTGAAGTTGAGATTCAGATGCACTTGTAAAATCAGTGAGCTTCTGCTGGCGCTACTCGGGAAATGAGAACTGAAGGTTGTGGGAGATCCCCCAAGACCCCAGTAGATCTGCTGCTGGGACTGATGCCCCGGGGTCAGGCCCACTTAGGTGGGCCCCTTTCCTTGCAGGCCAGTCACAGACGTGGGCACAATTGAAACTGTGAATTCTATTGGCTCCTGCTAAGCAAGTCCTGAGCAGATGATGTCTCCTGATCCCCAGGACCAAATCTTGTTTTCAGCTTCTTAGTAAATCAAATTACACCTATTCCTTAAGAATGATCATTAATAATAGACATTTACTGAGCTGTCCCTGTGAAGGGGTCCTGAGCTAGGCTGGAGCAGGATGGGACATAGGTGTGGCACATCCATTTCTTAGCTTAAAATCAGTGTTATCCTCCAGTTGTGTATAATCTACTTACAAGTCACACGAATAATAATAGTATCCGATGTTATTTCTAAAATGCTTTAGAGTTTAGAAAGTTAACCACCAAAGGAAGTCCATGCCTCCCAGGTGATGTTCATGACAGTCCTCTGGGATCAAGTAAAGGTTATTATGAGGAAGCTTCGTCGCAAACTGGTTAAGTGACCGTCCCAGAGTCACCAGCTATTTAGTAGCTAAGCCAGGATTGGAACCCAGGTCTGTCTTACAAATGATGTAAACCACCATGGTAAAGTCAGCCATTTTAAAGATTAAAAAAACAAAACTGAGGTGCAGAGAAATAAAGTGGAGTGGCTTGCCTAAGGTCACACAGCAAGCTGGGGTTTGAACCCAAGCAGTCTGGCTCGGGTCTGAGTGCTTACCCCATACTCTTCCTCTGTAAGAACTGCATTTCTATGCCAAGTCCCCTCCACTGGGGCAGCAGAAACCCAAGTTCTGAAAACACATCTTGATTAAAAACCATACAATTATCTGCATATATGCACAGACATGTTGAGGGAGATCTAAACAAGAGGATTTCATAAGGCTCCACAGGATCAACGTATTTGAGGGAGGTCTTACAGCAAGTACACACTGGTCAACCAAGAGGAGAAAGAATAAGTATTTCCACCCAGCAAGCCAAGGGGTAATGACACCACCCCCTCACAGAGCCAGAAATTGAGGGCAGATAGCAAGCCGATTTCCTTCATGCTCAAGCTAAAGGTCAGACAACTAATGTCATTCAGTCCTGAGCACCTACTGTGTGCCTGGTACTGGGGATTCACCCAAGAACAAAACTCAAAGATGCACAGCAGGCCCATGACTGGTGAAAGGCCAAGAGGACCGGCATTCCAGGTGGATGCCATGAACAGGTGTCCTCAACAGCCATGGTGAAGAGGGGACAGGAGGTCTCCTATGGAGATCTTGTGGCTGAGGGGCTGCTCGCAGTGGGCCCTCAGCAAACAGCAGCTGCTGGAATGATTACCACTATTTTGAGTCTTCCCCACTCAGGAGACACGTCATTGTTTGGACTCGCCAGGGCACCTCTACTGGAGGCATAGGCCGGGCAGAGGAAGCAGGGAGCTCTATATCCCGCTCGGTGGCCCCAGAGGACCTGTGTCTCTCAGTGCCAGGGGGGCTGTGCAGCCCCAGACATTAGCCTTGGCTCAGGCCTACAGAGAAACCTGCTTCCCAGCACGACTCCCACATTCCTTCTGGGTGGAATGCCTTTATATGGCCAAGTCCAAGTCCCGTGGGCAGGGACTCATTAACTCTTTACCTCCCTTTATAAAACCCCGAACGGGAGAACAAGTCCTCCTCTATCCTGAAAGTGCTGACGCCTCGGGAATGTTTTTATTTGGTTATTATCCCGTCTGCTCTGGATGAGAGCCTGTAGTGCCTGTTAACCCAGGGCAGGGATCTGTCTGAGGACCTCTGTGAACACGTTGGGCAGGACTGAATAGTTCTAGGGGGGAGGAAGGGAGCTTGTTGAGCAGGGTTTGAGTAAGGTAGGAACACCACAAACATGGTGGGAAGTATACAAAGTTGGAAAAGATGGGATTCCTGATTTCAGGGTGGTCCCTAATACAAGAGAGTAAGCAAATGGTGGTGAATTGAAAGGAAAAGCAATTTGAAAGAAGGGTGACCCTCAGGCCATCAAGTGCTCATAAAAAGCCCGAGGTGAGCTGCAACCAGTTTGGCTCAGTGGATAGAGCGTCAGCCTGCAAACTGAAGGGTCCCAGGTTCGATTCCGGTCAAGGGCATGTACCTTGGTTGTGGGCACATCCCCAGTCGGGGGTTGTGCAGGATGCAGCTGATCGATGTTTCTCTCTCATTGATGTTTCTAATTCTCTATCCCTCTCCCTTCCTCTCTGTAAAAAAAAAAAAAAAAAAAATCAATAAAATATTTTTTAAAAAAGCCCGAGATAAGAAGCAGAGGTCTGCCTGGGAAGGGAAGGGCCGGGTGCTGCTATCTGATCCTCTCCCGCCCCCACCCCAAGTGGCTGGATGAGGTCAGGACATGAGAGAGGATCCCTGCTTATCTGTGACACCTACGCAGCTGTGCTGGCCACCAGACTGGCCTGAGCAACCCAGCCGCCTCATCAGGAGCCTGCCTGGCACAGCACGTGGGGGTCACACAGCCAGGGCCAGCAAGGTAGTCCCAGGTCCCCACTGGGAAAACGCAAAGGCTCAGGCCATCATGAGACTGTAGGAAGGGCCTTCTAGAAGGCCTGGTGCTAGGCACGGCCTTCTTCAGTTCATGGCAGGTGGGACTTCCATCCTCACCTCTCTAAATGCCAGTTTGAATCATGTCACTGCCAGGCTGTCCCTTTCCCACTGCTAACCTCCTATTTAAACGCCTCAGCCCAGCATCCAGTACCCTTCCCCCTCTGGCTGCGTTCACCCTTGCAGCATCTCCCCATACTGTGCTGGTCTCCCACCATGACACCTGGCTCTCCTTCTTTTTCAGGGCAGCCTCGGTGCCCTTTCCTTCCCAGAGGCTCCCTGATCCACCCCTCACTTCCCTCCTCCCTGCTCACTCCGTCCTTCTGAAACGACCCTGCAATGTGCACCTGCCTGGTATCACTGTCACGTTCCACCTAAGAGTGGGCTCCCTTCCCCATGAACTGGGACGTTCCCTGAGGACGGCGTGAGGAGTCCAGGTGGAAAGTGGGTAGATTAGGCTCTAAGTGCATGATAGGATCCAATCACTACACGTCCAGGAGCCACGACAGCATTTTGGCTCAAGCAATTGAAATTTTTGAAAAGTCCCTGCAGCGGGGGTCAGCAAGGGGAGAAACCAGGGAGGAAGAAGCTATTGTTACCGGTGAGCCAGTTGGGAGCCCCAAGACAGGGAGACAGCAGAGGGCATGGTGACAAAGGTCCTCCTGCTCTTTGCCAGGACTGCCCACGCTCCCCACTCTTCTACTTCCTCTGTTCTTTCATTCATTCAACAAATACCAGTTGAGCTTTATGTATAGACACTGTGCTAAACACGAATACACCCGGTCCACTCTCCCTCCCCATCTTTCCCCGCTCCCCGCCTCCCTTCATCATGCCTCTCAGTCCTTGTTTCCCTGACATCTTCCTTTAGGTTACTTTTCCAACAGGAACGCGGGGCTGAGGCCCGACCTTCAGAGGGAGGGCAGGGCCCTGAGGCTGGGGGCAGAGTCACTGAGGCCCAGAAACCACGGTGCCCCTGCAGAACTTGCACAGAGACCCCGGAGCACAAACTCAGCAGCAATGTGGTCTGGCCGACCAAACAAATGCACCCGACTCTCCCCACCTCCTTTGAACCTCTACACCATACACCCTACTCCATCATTCTTAGAAAAAGAAGTCCAATACCTCCTCCAACATAAACCTCAATGACCTTCCCCCACTACTGCGAGGTCACCAACCTGAACTGGTGTATTAGTCAGGGTCCAATCAAGCAAACAGAACCCACTATGAATATTTACAACAAGGGGATTGAATGCGGGGGACCAGTCACATGAGTCACAGAGAAACTGGAAAATCTACAGGGGATGATGAGGCAACTCGGAACTGCCCCCAACCCCTTCCCCAAGGGCCGGAGGGACAAGGCGGGGAAGAGGCAGAGTTACCTGAGCCCAGGGTTAGGATCACCTGTCCCGAGCTGCACAGTAGCAGGCCTATCTGGCAGAAACCAGAAGGTAAAAAGATTCACTGCCAGAAATGCCACCAGAGGCTGAGAGAGACGGGAAAATACCCTCGTTCTCCCGGCCTCACCCTCCCGTTTCCCACCGGGAGCCCTGATACAACACAGCCTGCCGCGGCCAGCCTCCCTGAGCAGAGCAGAAAGCCGGCCACCATCAGATCTGTGAGCAGATGCACCCAGGGCTCAGCTGCGTGGGCTTTGGCGTGGCTCTGACCCTGGGCCTGGGCCAGGCCTCCAGAAGCCCACCTTGCTTGGCTCTTGATCCACAGGTTGGGGCCTGAGCATCCAAGAGAAGCCAGAGGTCATTCAGGACTTCGTTCCCCAGCCCTGGGATGATGGCTTCTGAATGCCCAGACTCACTCATTTCCACTACCTCCTTCCTTCCTATCTTCCCTCATCTTCCCTCTTCCCTTCCTCCTTTTTTCTTCTTTCTTTCCTTTCTTCCTTTCTTGATTCCTCCCTTCCTTTTCTTCCCTCTAGTATCTCTCATTCACTCATTTGAGCACGCAGGGATCACCCTCTGTGTCAGGCACTGTCCTGGACCCAGGGGACATGTTGGAAAATGAGGCAAGGTAGTGCCAGTTGCACATACAGAGATGTCTACAGGACAGGTCCACGTGTGACCCACAGAAGTAGAAGAAGGGAGGTCTGTGCTCCCGGGAGGGTGGCAGGAAGGCTCCCAGAGGTGCTGATGTTGAAGTTGAAGCTTGAAGAACATTTCAGCATGAAGCAAACAGATGTCAGCTTCCCAGGCAGAGGGAGCAGCATAGAAAGACACAGAGGCGACAAGGAGAGTTATTCCCCGGGCGGGGCAGAGGGTGGGGCAGTGCGGTGAAGGGCAGGTGGCATGAAGTAGACAGGCAGGGCTGCTTGCAGGAGGCCTGAGAGTATTTCTCTGGAGCTGTGGACGGGCTGGAAGAGAGCGAGAGCTTACCAGAACTGAGCTTGAGAAAGGCCACTCTGGCTACAGCTTAGGGAGCAGGGGGCAGAAAGCTGGTGCCCAAGCAGAAGTCCTCACAAGCAAAGGGAGGTGAAGGCAGCGTCCCTGGGCGGGACCCACAAGGACCTCATTATACAGACAGACCTCAGAGACATTGAGGGTTTGGTTCCAGCGAGTCTAATCCTTTTGCTGGTGGAGGGTCTTGTCTTCATTTTGTAAAAAAAAAAAAAAAAATGCAACAACTGTGAAGCTCAGTAAAGCAAAGTACAATAAAACAAGGTATGCCTGTAGTTGAGGTTTGATTACTTGGAAGGAGGAAGGGAGGGATGGAGGGAGGAAGAGAGGAATGAAGAAAAAGAAAGAGGAGAGAAGAGAGGAAGGAAGTGGGGAAAACCTGTTTGGAGAAAGTCAAGCTTGTTTTCAGGACTAGTAAATCAGCCGTCAGGGGCCCAGGTTGCTAGGCTACAGGAAAAGTGGAACAGCCCAATGCTAAAAGGAGCTTCGGGGGAAGTGGGTGTAATGAGGCAGGTTGCTGCCTCCTCCAGGCCCAAAGTTCCAAGCCTCACCCACCCATCCTTCCAGGGCTGATGGGACGTGGGGGAGGGGGGGTGCTCCGCCTCGAGGAAGGGCACATGGGTTCGAATGGTAGACGGGCTTCAGGGCCTTGGCTGCGTCGGAGGTGGCCACTGGGCGGCTGCAGTGCACCTGTCCCTTACCCACTGGTGCCTCGCACTCCCACACCGGGCAGCACCGTGCTGTTCCGCTGTGTGGGTCACACATTCCATTCGCCCTTTCAACCTGTTTTTAGGCCATTGGAGGTGTGGGCTTTCCTGGATCTTTATTCTTCCTGGTTTGCCCTGTGTAACCAGGTAGCTTTTTTTTTTTTTTTTTTTTTGTAATTTTAGCATCAAATGACTTGACTAAGAACACCTGTAGCTTTCTTAGCAAATTCAGAGAACGGGGGTGGAGAGAGCTGCATTACAGCAAGAATTGAGGCTTGACCCTGGAATTCACACTTGAAGCCACATGGCCTAATAGGGCCTGGAGACTGCGTATGACCAGGAGCTCCAGACGTGCATTCCTTTGCCTGTTTCCCTGCACCAGGCCCAGCACAGGCCAGCTCTGTGTACTGGGGGGAGGAGGGGAGGTAGCAGACTGGGTGAAGGCTGGGGCTGGGGGGCAGGGGCAGACTGGGAGAGGACAATGGGGCGAGGAGAGGATATATGTAATACTTTCAACAATGAAGAATTTTTTTTTAAAGACTTGCTCTGAGAAGAGTACTCTTACAGGTCAATCACATCAACCTTCTTCCTTCTGCTCTGATGCACCAATGTTCCTGCCGCCTCTGTCTGGTCCCCACAGGGTCAAGTGCTCTTGGAGCTAACAGTTTAGGAAGCTGAGGCTAGAAACAGACTCTGAGGGGCAAGGATAGGGAAGTGACAGGTGCCCGGAATAGGGACACCAGGGGAGCAAAATGTAGGAAACTGGGCGTCACATGGGGGACGGAATTGGTAAGGGATGATGGAGTCAAGATCTGATTGAGTCTCCTTACGAGAGACCAACAAGAGAGGTGAATGGAGTCACAAGAGCAGCAGCTGAAAAACAGCGAAGATGAAATGAAGACTGGATGTCGAGAAGCCCCTGGGGACCAAGGCAGGGAGGACGGAGAAGAAGAAACAGATGGTTGTCAGCAATACCTGCTCATCTCCCAATGGGGCAGAGACTGTGCAAAATAGTGTCACAAGGCCACCGCTTCCCCAGTCCCTACAGACCACCCTCCCCCTCACTCCCAGGGGGTTATCTGTGCCTCTCCTACTGAATGTGATGTTCCTGCTTACTCCCTAAAGGGCCTTATGCCACTTCACCTCTCTGTGCATCGGTTCTCATCTGTAAAATGGGCTCATAATCATCTCAACCTAACAGAGTTGTAAGATAACATAGGAGAGGTGCTTGGGCCAGGGCCTGGCACATAGGAATGACTCAGTAAGTGTGAACTGTTATGATTTTCATCATCACCTGCATTTTACTTTAAGCATGAAAAGAATGACTTCTATGAGACAGGAACTCTTACTCGCTTCTGTTGAAAAAAATGGGACCGAGGAGGTCAAGTGCTTGCTGAGGCCACACAGCAAATGAGTGTGGGGGCCGAGATTCAGACACAGACCTGCTGGCTCTTCAGCTTGAATTCTTTCCACTGTGCTCATTCGTCTCTCTCGGTTCCTTGGAACCTGGATCATATGAAAGTATTGCATGGCCCCCTCCCCTTGGAGAAGCAGCCGTGGGCCAGTGGGGAGATCACAGCCTGGAGTCAGAACACCTGGGCCCCGGGTCCTATCTGCTCATGGGATGACCCGGGACACATCACTTCTCTCTGTACCTCAGCTTCCTCGTGTACAATGGAAGTCAGTCCCCTCCTGACGGGTGTTGTGAGGAAGGTAAAGCTTCTCTGGTGGTGAAAACGCCCACACAGAGCCTTTCTGGGTCTCGTCGCAGACAAGCCAAAAACATGAGATGGTTCTAAACCTTCCTACTTCTGGTGGATTTCTCATTGCTCTTTCTATGGCTTCCTGATTGCACCCCCTCTGCCCTGGGAAATCACTTCAACCTCCCTTTCTGAAATATCTCTCTGCCCTTTGCTCTCTCTTCGTGCTTATGTTTTCTTTCCCTGGAAGTTTCCATCCACTTTGGAGGCTCCAGTTCCTATTCTGTCAGCAACCAAACCTGTGCCTGCACCTGGGCTTTTAGCTGGAGGCTTAAAATACTGTCTGAGTCCCAAGATCCAACCCCAAACAAAATGCAGAATCGGGTGGAGCTCCAACCTGCATCTTCTTACCCCCAGGCCCTGGCAGTGGAGGTCCCTGGATTTTCTCTCCCTCTGATCCAAGCTGATCTCCGGACAGAAGCTGAAATTCCTTTGCACTCTAATGAGAGTGACAGATATTTGAAAGAGGGTGAAAACCTCTGCAGAAATTCACGTTGGTGACTCCCTAAGGGAAAGATGCTGGATTCCAAGAACAGGACATATACCAGGCAGACCACTGGGACCCACTGGCGTATCAACCAGGCCCTAGCATGGTCTCTGGGATATTTCCTTGCTTTAGGGGCAGTATTATTGTCATACTTGTCAGGCCTATGACATCTCTTATCTCTGTTTCTTAAAGAGCTCTGGCAATGTTAAGGAAGGCAAGACAGCCTAAGAAAGCAGACTTGCAGGCAGGCAGTAGCCTCCAACAACAGAAGTTCCTTGTATATGGATAAACCTCCTTTAAGAAAGTCAAGGTTTCTAAAGTCCATGTCAGCTCTTGTTCCAGCCAAGAGGTAATGAATAAGCCTCGAGTGTTTTGGACCACAGTTGTAGTAATGTTCCTAGCTGATTTCTAGAAAGCATTTCACTCTTATTATTGCATGTATACCAGGCGTGCATGGATTCAAGTTTCAGCCCCCAGTCCCTCTGCATGACCTTGGGCAAATCTTATGAGCTTTTCTCTCAATTTCCTCACCTGCAAAGGAAATAATAGTACCTGACTCTGGGAATTGCTGTGAGGCTTGTAAATGAGATCATTTCTGCAAAGTACCTAAGTCAGTGCCTGGTACTTAGCACTCATGAAAGGGAGTTCCCTTCTTCTCTCCTCCCCCGCGTGTCCACTCCTCTGCTACGTGGCACTGTGGAGAAATAAAGGGAAAGACACATTCAAGGCTATCCAGGACCATGCGTTCTAAAAGGAGATACGTTTAATTATTTAAAAACTTCAGACACACATTCCTTTTGTTTAATGACTTCCAAGGTTCACTTTCACCCTTTCCTCCCGTCACTAGGGAAGGAAAAAAGAGTGAAAGATGAGCAGGAGAGTTGTGTGTGCCAGTCATTGTGTGAGACCCACCAAAACAAGGAGATTGTTTTGAACTAAGAAATTATCTACAGTCTACAAGGTGGCATTATTAACCTGCCCTAAACTGTAATGTATAAGGAAGAAGCCAGCCAAGAGTTCCTCCTCTGGAAGCACTGTGGCAGTTTAATTGGTATGGCTGGCATTCATTTGAAGATCACAGTAAGACAGAAATCTTGTCCAGTTCAATGGGGCCTTCTTAAACCTGCTCTGGCTGCCCCCAGGGCCCCAGACCCATGACTAGCCCAGGTAGGAATTTATGATCAGATCACCCTGTGAGGTCACTGGGTTTGTCAGTTTCATTACAGAGCTCCTTTCTCATCCGCAATCTGAATGTGAAGCTACATGCAGGGGGCGAAGCCAGAAAGACTCTCCAGGCCGGAAGACAGAATCGCCAGTTGTGGATGGGTCCACGATGGGGCACTGGCTGGACGGAGTGGCCAGCGTCAGCTGATCCAAAAGTGCCAGGCAGGGCCAGGCAGAGAGCAGGAGCCAAGTGCCAACCCTGGAAAGGGGAAGGAGCAGATGGGAGGCTCCTGCTTGGCCCTTTGCCCATCTGTCTCTCTCCATGTTGCTGATCTGAGAACACTCACTCCTCAAAAGAGGTGTTCTCTCAGCCAGGGTGGCACTAATAAATACACATATCATTAAAAATAAAAACACTCCACAAGATAGTAGCTGTTATAGGAAACGACTGCCAGTGGTTGAAACAGCCTTGGGGCTCCGCAGGGTCGGGGACCAGTGTCATTTCCTCTGATGCTCTCTGCCCCTCCCCCACACACTTGCCCTGGCATGCTGGGCTGTAATTTGCCTTGGATGCCGTTCAAGTTTCTGAAACGCTTCTGTGTTGTCCAAAGCCTAGGGGGCTTCCATCAAGCATATGTGTGGGGCTTGCTTGTGAGTTTCCAGAGTTCAAAACACACACCATGCTGTAAAAGTATTTTACTGCCCAGACATTCCCAAGCACCCTGCCAACATTTTCAAAGGTCTCTCTACCTAATCCTACCCACACTCTCCTCTTTCCCCTCCTCCTCATTAGAAAGCTTGAGAGAATTCCAGTGCAAAATTCATCTATTTTTAAAATCTACAAAGTTTAAGTTATTATAGCACGGGTCACTACAAATATCAGAAAGGAAAAAAAGGTTGAGCAATTCTTCAAATAATATATAAACCAAGTAAATCTTTTTTCTAAGTATCTTAACAGAGGCATGTAGAGGAGAGAATGCCAGGGAAGACAGAAAGAATGAAAGAAAAAGCAAGATTGTATCTATTCATAAACCCTACATACCTAAACGGATTTATTTAGACTCGGTGGGTAACTGGCATGCTTTCATATGAAATGTTGAACATTTTAATTGAGATAGTAAGCCATACAGCATGGCCAGCAGGCAGCAAACTGGCTTTGGATGTAAATTAGGATTTCTTGGATCATCTTGGCTCACGACAGGGTTTGGAAAGGAGGATGAGTCTCATGAAAAGGAGAAAGAACTCTCCATGGTTGTCAACAGAAATAGAAGAGGGAAAGAGAACAGGACTAGAAGGTGAAAACCTGGGTTTCAGTCTTAGCTCTTCCACTTGTTTGCTGTGTGACCCCTGATAAGCCATTTCCCTTCCCTGGGCTTCAGTTTTCCCATCTGCTGATGATTCCACGGTGCCTTCAGATGCCATAAGGAGCCCTGGCCAGTTGCTGGCTCAACGCTGGGTTGTGGGCTTCATCCAGAAGCAGCCAATTGATGTTTCACTGTCACATCTATGTTTCTCTCTCTCCCTCTCCCTTCCTCTCTAAAAAAATCCATAAGGATATGTTTAGCCAATATAGAATCACAACCTTATTTTCGTGTTGTTTTTGCTTTTCTTCTTCAAAGAGAATGAGCCAGGAGAAATAGTTGCTGCTGAGCACACATTTACCCAGAGGGCACAGCACACAAACATTTGGCTACAAATCTGACAAGAGCATGTCTCACGTCCAAATCCCAAGCTCAGTAGAACTGCCCACGTGACGCCAGGCTGGAGCAGCCTTGCGAGGGAGGAGGTCCGGGGAGGCATCTGCAGCTCTCTCATTGCAATGCTCCCAGCAAACCAGCCCTGTCATTACGCCTGCAAAGTCAACATCACCCTCGGTAGAAGCCCAAGTGAGCAGTCACCTAAAGCAGAGCTCGCTCTTTTGAACGGAGCCCTTTCACCATTCATCACTCCACCAGTCCCTGTTTAAAACATGAAAACAAACATGGGGCTCCCCTAAGAAATCACAGGCCTTTCACCCACAGTCACCGCAGGCTGTGGGCAGGATTCAGAATTATGTTTCCCTGGCTGGTCCAGACCAGTTTGTCTGGGGAGGAAAACATACACAGGGCACAGAGAGACAGGGTTCTGGGGGTGGGGGAAAGAAAGAGGTCTCTGCTATGATTGCCACAGCGCTCGGGTGGTATTAACACATTCAGAACATTTTGCCCAGAGTCCAGAATTTAGACTTATCATGAGCATTTCTTGCCCTAAATATGTCTCATAAGTATATTGAATTTTTAGCATATCATTTTGTTCTTGTTCATTGAGAAGCTGCTGCATCTCATTCAAGTTGCATCCGTGTGTGTGTGCGCGCGTGCGCGCCTTGAAGCCCCTAGCTAGTAAATTCTTCAAAGGCAGAGGGAGTTCCAATTGTTTGCTTTCCAACCCCAACCAGGTTCCCAGTGCAGAACTGAGCCAAGACAGGCAGAATGCCCTCGCCAGGAAGTCAACAGCAGCTCTTCAATGTGCCCCAAAGCCCCTCTCCCACCCATTTCTGTGAACCACAACGCACTTCTTCCTCCCTGGGTCTGAGAAGGCAGAAGAGCATTGAGAAAAGTGTCATCAGCTATTTCTACACCGCCCAGACTATTCTATACCCCATCTCTGCTTTCTGAAGAGTGTATCTTGCAACACAATCTTCATACTACTCTATGAGATAGCTGCTTTATCATTTCCACTTTACAGATGACAACACTGAGACTCGGGTACATAGCTAAGAAATGGTAGACCTAGGATTCAGGTCAGGGCTGGCTGAAACCTGTGTTGTTGGGTTTTTTTAAAATATACTTTATTGATTTTTTACAGAGAGAAAGGGAGAGGGATAGAGAGTTAGAAACATTGGTGAGAGAGAAAACATTGATCAGCTGCCTCCTGCACACCTCCTACTGGGAATGTGCCCAAAACCGAGGTACCTGCCCTTAACCGGAATCAAACCTGGGTCCTTTCTGTCCACTAAGCCAAACCAGTTAGGGCTGGAATCCTGTGTTTTAACATCTAAGACAGCAATTTTTAACCGGTGTGCCCCAAGAGGCACACTGGTATGCCGCAAGAATTTTTAAAACGTGCAACACCTGTCTATTTCCCTTAGATCATCAAATTTAAAAAATGATAATAGCCAACACAACAATAGCACAAGTGAATTAAAATCATACCTATTTTTTTCAGATTGGCAAAAAAAGTATATTTTTCGGTGTGCTGCAGAATTTTAGTAATTAGCTTATGGGTGCCATGTGATGAAAAAGGTTGAAAATCGCTGATCTAAGATATATTGCTTCCTGAAGTAGTTTGTGAATTCCTTAAGAGCAGAAATTCTGTTTTTTTCTTTCCTGCACTCCAGCAGAGCCTAGAAGCATCCTGCGCAACAGTGGGCTCTTGGCATCTACCTGCTAACTGACTGATGGATGGGAGGTCCAGGCCCAGGGTGGACGAACACCAGAGACAAGAGTGATAGAAGCATAGAGAGCGATCTTGCAGAGAGTTTAGAGAGCTGCTTAAAGCCAGGCTGACTTGGGGTAGGATGGGGTGTAGGCACAAACACCCCTTCTAGGCAATATTCAGAAACTTTCAGGAAGCCCTGAGAAGGAAGGTGGCTTTTTCTCCTCTAAGGAAGATTCTTATGAGGCATCCTCAGCAAGAGCAAAGGGATGGCTCTGGGGCCAAACCTAAGTCAATGTCATCACTGATGATCACTAAGGAGCCAGTGTTGCTCTTTGCAAGAAACTGCTCATCTGTTGCCCTGGCTGACATTCAGTTTAGAAAAAAGCTCAGCACTCAACTGTTCCTATACTTTGGGCAGTCTGAGGAATTTTCCTTCCTCCTCCTGCACTGCAGATATGAAGGACCGCAGCCCTATTTCCCTAATGGCTTATGTTGTAATGCTTCATTTGTAAATCATTTTGTTAGAACCGAGTACACATTTCCCATGAGGAAACATGTTATCTTAAAAGGTTGTGATCTCATGTCGGTCCTAAAGGCCTTATGTTACCCCTGGTTAATAGCACTGAGTCTGATGGTACATGTCACCTACAAATAATCATGTGTTTGTAGAGGGAAATGCATTCCCAATTCCAGCTCATGCTAGCCTATCAAGGAGGTCACAGCTGCTGCAACGGAGCTGACCAACTCCCCTGATGCCTATGGGCTCAGGGTGGCACACGTGAGGGTTTAAGTCACACTCTTGACCTCCATCTTAAAATTCACAGGAATTCCCACCATTCCCAGCCTGTTAACTCCCTGAAGCAAAGAGTCAGTGCTAACCTAGTTGCAGCTCCATCTCGACTCTGTCATTTGCCTACTGTTCTATGCTAAGGGACAGGGATTAAACTAATGCCACCAAGAAGCTCCATATGTATGGTTAATCCTCTCCCGAGGACACTTTTAACATTGATTTTAGAGAAAGTGGAAGAGAGGGGGAGATGCAGAGAGAAACATCAATGTGAGAGAAACACACCAATTGGTTGCCTCCTGCACATGCTCGGGTCAAAGGATGGAGCTTGCAACCAAGGCACTTGCCCTTGACCAGAATCAAGCCCAAGACCCTTCAGTCCACAGGCCAGTGCTCTCAACTGCTGAGCCAAATCAGCGAGGGCCTTATTTATATTTGTTAAACATTATAATAACTACTACTTTTATTTAGTACTAACTTTATGCCAAAGGCCTTTTAATTTGTTCTGCTTTAGTTTATTACATTTTCACAACAACCCTATTGTATGTTTAGCATACACTTACACAGAATCTGAGAAAACTGAAGTTTGCGATGATTAGGTAACTCGCCTTCGATCACATGACTAGGGCAGGGAGGAATCGGGATTCAAACCCAGTTTTTCTCAAACCTCAGATTCCAGGCTATTAACCACTTTGCTGTACTTGTTTCTATAGAAAAAAAATTTTAATCACAAATATTACCCCCCAAAAAAGCTAATGTGGCTATTACTAATATCAGACAAATAAGTTTGGGATAAAGCGAGTCATTGTGATCTGGTAAAAGTTTTAATTCATGTCTTGGTTGTTGTGGCTCAGTTAGACGAGCATTATCCTGTGCACTGAAAAGCTGCCAGTTCAGTTCCTGATCAGGGCACATGCCCAGTGGTGGGCTCAATCCCCAGTTGGGATGTGTGCAGGGGGCAGTCGATCAATGTTTCTCTCTCACATCAATGTCTCTCCCCCTCTCCCTCTCCCTCTCCCTCTCCTTTCCTCTCTCTCTCTCTCTTTTTTAATCAATACAAATATATTTTACAAAAGTAAAAAGTGAATCATGTCAGACTGAGGAAACACCACATACCAAAAACCAGATAAGCAAGAAAACATAGCCTGTACAGAAGTCTAAAGCATTGGGTAATTACACTGAGAAAGAAAAATCAAAACACTATATAGGTGGTAGTGATTTCATATTCATGATGACTTAGTTTCTATGGTAGCTTCCTGTACCAGAAAAAAAGAACCATGTTCCTCTTCAACATAAAACCGGATTCACTAGATAAAGAATACTACTTTTGTGAGGGATGGGAGGGGCAAAAGGAGCTAATGCTTTCATTTTCCTTGGCAAATCCTGCATTGCAGAATTCAGACTCCCAGACTAATTCACTCTGGTGATGTCATTTCAGCCTTGGATGATTGCATGTCCTGAGCAATCACCAAAAGTTCCAAACAAGGCCAACAGCATTACTCAGCCAAGCGAGCTTCCTTAGTTCCTCGCTTTCATAATTACAGTCTGATTTGTTACATGTATTAAAAAAGAGGTAAGAAAGGAGGAAGAAAAATAAGGGTAAAAACTATTTCATATTCATGCCATGACCTAACACATTCATTTGATTTCAGTTGGCAAAGGAAGCAGCAGATCCAGTTTGACAAAAAAGATCAAGAATCCTTACACAATGGGCTTCTGAGTCAGGAACACCTTTTATATATTGTTAGTTTCTACCATGACAGGTAATTTGCTCAGTCGTGAGCAAAACACTTAGAGAGTACCTTAGAGAGTAGCCAGAAAGTCTTAGGAAATAATGTGCACTTTAGACATTAGGAACTGCTTTTTAAGATTTCAGACAATTTAGACAATTTGTGTTTCTTGAATTTGGAATCACTTTTGTTGATATGGGAATTGACACTTATCCACTTTTTTTGTTTTGGGGGTGTGTGGTCTTTTTGTTTGTTTTTTGTTTGTTTGTTTGTTTTGGTGTTGAAAACCAGAAAATGAGAAAAGAGGCTAGGGGCCTGGGGTGGGAAAAGGTCTCCTTTTTGGTTTCTTCAAAATGTCCTTTTCTGAGAGTTAAGCATGGTTTTTGCTTTAACCGCAGCAGAAAGCGTTTTCCACATCAGAGGAAGTAGACAGCAGGCCTTGAACCTGTGCTCTGTTTTCTCTCCAAGGACTCGACCCACATTTGCCTCTGCCGTGCAGGGAGCTCTCTGCCCCTCTTCTCTGGTCTGCGCCTCCTTTCTTTGTTCATCCCTCAGTTCCTTTCTTGCCCAACAGAGAACAGCAGAACTTCTGCAACCACATACGCTTTGTAGAAGCCGCTCACTTCTAATAAATCTGCAAGTATTTAGCAAGGGCATGCCGTGTGCCAGCACTGTTCCAGGTGATGGGAACACAGCAGGAAACTGAGCAGATAGAGGGCCCCACTGTCATTGAGCTACATTTGAGGGTCCTCTGTCCCAGAAGGCATCTCAGAGGCAGTGCTCTCTGAGCTGAGGTGTGACTGTGAAAAGGGGGCCCCAGGGAGAACACCCAGAATACTCCAACCAGAGAGAAGAGCCCAGTGCAAAGGCTTTGAGAAGAGCATCAGCTCCATGCATTCCAGGAAAAGGAAGGGACTCAGTGAGTCACTCCTATCCGGTCACCCACACATGAAGGCCACTTGTAGCTGCTAGGTCACTAGGCAGGAGCCATGCCAAAGGAGAAAGGAATGCCCTCTGCCAACGGTGAGAAGTTCAGAGAGTGAAGGGCCTCTGGTTCTGGTCTGGGGTGTCTGTGATTTCAGAAGTTCAAGGTGGCAGCCTCTGGCAATGGCCCAGAGTGGAAAGAGACTAGAACCTGAGGAGCAGAGAGGGGAGGCCAGGGCAGCAGTCCAGGCTCGAAAGGAGGTGGCAGAGGGCAAGAGAAAGAGGAAGTCTCTCTAAGAAAGGGAGAACAGGGCTCAGTGCCTTCAGGAGGAAATCACCAGTTTGGGAAACTGGAAATAGGAAATGAGAGAAATCAGTTTAGGGCATTTTGCCCAGAGAGTTCCAGAGTCTGAGTAGATGCAGGAGAGAGACTCCTGTT
Source organism: Antrozous pallidus (assembly GCA_027563665.1). NCBI lineage: Eukaryota > Metazoa > Chordata > Mammalia > Chiroptera > Vespertilionidae > Antrozous > Antrozous pallidus. Next base: position 59,917,880 of record CM050523.1, on the reverse strand, counting down.
GAGAGGTCTGAAAACTGGAGACAGGTGAATCAGAGAAGGAGGATCGGGTGTATGGAGGGGATGAGGAAGATGGATGGACAGACAGATACGCTCTGACACAATCACACACACATACAGCGATGCCAGGTGCCTCTTCACAATGTGCCAGGTTGAACTAAACATATCTTATTTTTATACTGGAAGCAAGATGGCCAAGCCTCTGTTTTTATAGGCTGCATTTTCAACATCTTTTTAACCTTTGCTCCCTTTCAGTATACATAAAATTTACATGCCCTTTTTATAAGTCACTTGACATTTTAAAATAGATATAGGAACTAATAACAAAGCAAGGTATTATCAGAATTTTTTTCATGTTTTCTGTAAATTACTATATGTTTCCGTTGTTAATGCCCTCTGCCCAGGTTGTTGGTCTGTACCCTTCTGACCTACTGGAATTTCCATGCGGATCCCTCCCCGGTGAGCTGCCTGCTGCCTGAAAGTGTGACCAGAAATGCAAACCAGCCTCGAGCTACTGTTCATTAACTCCAAAGGGACAGGAAAAAGGCAACAATTTAGTGAACGGCCAGGGCTTGTCTTTAAAAAAGGTAGATGGGCCCCAGCTGGTTTGGCTCAGTGGATAGAGTGTCATGAAACCTGCGGACTGAAGGGTCCCAGGTTCAATTTCAGTCAAGGGCACATGCCTGGGTTTCAGGCTCGAGCCCCAGGAGGGGGCATGCAGGAGGCAGCTGATCAATGATTCTCATCATTTCTCTCTATCCCTCTCCCTTCCTCTCTGAAATCAAGAAAAATATTTAATAAGTAAAAATAAAAAAGATAGATTGGTTAAGTCAAGTGAAGGAGGAGGGCGCTGGGTGAAGAGAGAGCTTGCCTTGTCAGAGAGCAAAGCTAGACACAGCGACTAAGTGGATCTGAGCATAGAAGAAATGTTAGAGTAATCCCAGAGCACAGTAAATTGGAATTATAATTTCTTAATTATTTTGTTTCCAAAGATATTTGCATGTATAATTAAGTAAAAATTCATCTCTCTCAATTTAAAAGAAGTTATGCTATTATATAGATTTTAATTTTAAGATTTATAGTTCTTTTATGAGCCAATCTGTAAAACTAGAACCTTTATCAAACATGTTTTAATATAAATAAAATGTGTACATTTGAATTGCAGTGAAATATATCAGAATAAAATTTCTAGACTCTTATAATTTTTAAATGTTTTTTTTTGTTGTTGTTTAAAAAAAGATCTCACTAAAGATAAATCTTTTCTGACAGTGGAAGGAGTGAACAGCCAGCCCTGCGGGGGAGCTATATTGTAAAGCAGAAGCCTTCCCTAGGTCTAGGGTCCCTTCCAACACAACACTTTTGTTCTATGAATTGGTTTGTATCTAAATTTCATGAGCATGACATTGATTGAGGGCATTCACAAAGATTTTGGTTCTCTCAATAGAAATAGCCAGTTAAAAAGAACCATGAACTTCATTAGTCATTAGAGAATTACAAAGCAAAAATCACAATGACATACCTCTTCTCATATTAGGATAGCTGTAATAAAATAAAATAAAAGACACACAACATAGCAAGTGTTGACAAGGATGTGGAGAAATTGAAGCCTGCGTAGTACAATTGTAAAATGGTGCAATATCTTTAGAAAACAGTCTGGCAATTCCTCAAAAGTTAAACATAGAGTTAACATATGACCCAATAATTCCACTCCTGGCTTTATACCCAAGAGAAATGGAAACATACATCTACACAAACACTTGTATATGAATGTTCATGGCATCATTACTTATAATAGTCAATAAGTGGAAATAATCCAAATGTCTATCAACTGATGAATCATTAAATAAAATGTGATATATCCATACAATGGAATATTATTCAGCAACAAAAATGAAGTCATGATACATGTTACAACATGGGTAAACTCTGACTATACCAAAAAACCTGTGTGTACACTTAAAATGAATAAAGTATACAGTATGTGACTTATATCTCAATAAGATTGTAGAGAGGAAGGAAAAAAAGGAAGGAAGGAAGGAAGGAAGGAAGGAAGGAAGGAAGGAAGGAAGGAAGGAAGGAAGGAAGGAAGAAGGAAGGAAGGAAGGGAGGAAGGAAGAAAGGAAGGAAGGAAGGGAGAGGGAATTCAGGTACCAAATTCAGAATGCAACTTGGCTGATAGTTTCCAAAGCAGTTTAGATTTGTGCCGGCAACATATGTGGGGGTGAGGGTGAGGGAGAATGAGGAAGAAAGAAAAAGGCAAAAAAGAACAACAGCAAAATAGGAATTAAAATTTTAGCAAAGCTCTTATTTGTAATTTGCTAATTAAAGTGGGATTTCTACAGTATAAATATCTGCTTCTAAATTCTGACACCAGAGGTTTTATTCAAGGATAATTTATCCTAAATTTCCAGACAGTAGCACCCTGAGACCCAGGTAGCCCAGATCCCTGACTTGTCCCCTATGTTTACCACACACACTAAACTAATTAAAGAGCATATGGATGCCTCTGGCCCAGTGCAATCCAGAACCCTAAACATTTCTTCTTGAGATAACATCACCCAGGAGCCACGGAAACACTCCATACTTCTCTTGCCCCTTGTCTTCAAAACAAAACAAGATGGCTGCTGATATTAGAAACAAAAACTGCTTTGCCCTAGCCAGTTTAGCTCAGTGGATAGAGCATCAGCCTGAGTACTAAAGGGTCCCAGGTTCGATTCCGGTCAAGGGCACGTACCTCAGGGCGCATGCAGGAGGTGTCCAATCGATGTTTCTCTTGCATCGATATTTCTCTGTCTTTCCTTCTCTCTTCCACTTTCTCTAAAAATCAATGGAAAAATATCCTTGGATGAGGATTAAACAAACAAACAAACAAACAAAAAACTGCTTTGGAAAGATTTGAGTGGTAGAAACTCCTAGATAAGAAAAGACAAACTAAGTTGTCAAAGCCTTCCTCTCAAAGTGTATGAATGCAATAAATTCTTGTATAACACAATATCATTATCCAGGAGTACTAAGCGTCCCTTTTCTGGCTTCTCATTGTATTCCATCTCATAGTCCTGGAAGGACTTGAGAATTAGATAGCATTTGCAATACTTGCACACCATGACTGAGAATATTTTGCAATAGTAAACAATTCATATTACTTTTTAAATGTGAATATATAGATGTAGCTGCAGCATGCATGAACCAGAATACTGATTTTTATAGATGGATATTAAAAACTAGGATTGCAATAGTTTCATTTTTATAAATATATTTAATAAAATTTAATCAAATATTCAGAATTAAATTAGAAAGTTCAGCTATATTTAAATAATTTTATTTAAAATATTGGTATATTCTTGCCATGCTAGCAGTCGGCAGCTGTGCATGGCTGCAGGCGGCCCAGGACCAAACCAGAGAAGATGGAACTTGCATTGCTACGATGTGTCCACCATCTGGATACCACTGCTGACATGTACACATAAAGAACTATTTGACATTGAAACTGGGACTCAGAACAGTTAGACATTGAAACTGAGACTCAAACATTTTTTGTTCTTATACATTTATTTCTAGTATGCAGAGGCAAGATATTTTTGAAGAAAAGAAACAGGGGGGGAGTGATTGATATAGAGGCAGGGAGGCATTGAACAGGCTGTCAAGCTACAGGGGGAAGGCTGGGGTGGATGGGAGGCGGATGCTGGGGGAGATCAACCGAAGGACTTGTATGCATGCATATGAGCATAACCAATGAATGAAAGATACTGGGGCGGGGAGGGGAGCAGGTGGGGACATGTGCTGGGGGGTAAGGGAGGCTGGGCGGGGGAGGACATTGGGGGAGGAAGGAAAACATATGTACTACTATTAAATATGTTATACTGCAAAAAAATAATAAAAATAAGTAAGACTGGAAAAAAAAGAAAAGAAAAGAATGGTGTACTCATGTATTATGTTTATTTTGGCCTTTATTTTTAAAACAATAACTTCTTGAAAATATACAAAATTATTATAATTTAAAATTTATATGCACTCTTACATTTTGATAAAATATTAAGCATTTTGAACGCAATTGCATTTGATTTTTAATCTCTTTTGTTATTACTGTCAGTTGAACACAAATTACATGAAAATAGTTATTTTAACAACATAATTAGTGTTTTGCTGAAATCAAGGAAATAAAATATTGTGGAGTAAAAGAATAAGGTCTAAATTATTTGTCTTCTGTTACTCAAATAAATGTCCCTAACTCATCCAAACATGTGCAAAAATAATTAAATTCTGCCATCTTTGCTATTTTGTTAACATTCATCAGTGGTTTTGGATTTTGTTATTGATTTGTCAAGATGAAAGGAGAGAACGTATTTTATTTAACATTTTAAAACTATTTTGGCAATTTTTAAATGTGTGCCCTTGCTTGACCTGCTTCCAGAGGAGTCCAGGCAAATCTGAGGGATAAGCTGGGGAGTTTGGAGGAAGGCCCAAATCTTTGCCTGCTCCCCAAAAAATAAAAATAAAAATTCCAGGAATTCCTTTGGCTAGCTCTACTTCTCTGAGCACACTTAAAATTCACCTAAGAGGCAACACGAAGCAAGGCCGTCTCCCTTGAAATGAAGGAGTGGAGTGGAGGGAGGAGAACTAGGAGAAGCCATAACAAGCCCTAGTCTCCATGGCAGTTCTGCAGAGCAAAGCAGAAAGGGCCAGGCACTAAAGCTGCCCAGGGTGGAGGAAGGGGCTGGTTCAGAGCTGAGAGATGGCCTACCCTGCAGGAATGAACCCAGAGAGACACTGTTGTTTATGACCTTCACCCTGGCTGAAGCACTAAAAGCCCCAGGGACATGCAGGCCAGGAAGATGAGGACAGGAGTGGGGTCAGAAGCTCTCTCCGGAACATCTAGAGCCTTTGGCCTGGGTCTTGCTAGCTCCTAAGACTTTTATGCCAGTAAGAAAACCACATCCCCTTTAGAAAGAAGAAAAATACAAATTTCCCTTTCCTCTTTGCAAAAGCAGCCCTGGGCCAGGGAGCCAGGTCTGGGTTTCAGTCCCTGGTAGCCCCTTGGCTGGGCACCCAGCACAGCACACAGCCTGCACCACCATACTGCAGCCTGGGTAGCGGCAGCCACAGGAGACCAGGAAAGGTGGCCCGACTTCTGGTGGTGGCACATGGGAGCAGAGATTTCAACACTCCATTCCATGCACCTTCACATTCCACTGAGGTGCCTCTGACCCCAGCTCCGAATGACACAGCAACTCCAGCAGCTCCCCATTGCCTGACACGCAGCATAGTTTAGTTTTGTTTTGGTCTGGAAAAAGGGATTGTACAATTAAAACATTTTTTTAAGTCTTGATCTAGACCAGCCATATCATGGCCTCTGGAAGCAATGGGAGAGAAGGGACAGCAGGGGTGGGTGGGAGAGGGGGTGCTTTCAGGGATAGCAATAGCCACTGACTTTTGTCCCTCTAGCAATAGGTGTACCTCCCCTTGACCCCACCAGGTACTGTCCTTTATAGTTACTTAGAATTTTTTCAGGACCTTAGGTGGGGAGTCTCTGTAACTCTAAATTACTAGGCTTTAATTAAAGGGGTATAAACAATATATTTACATTTTAAACATCCACAGTTAAAAATCTTCTAGGTATAATCAATCCACTGTAATGTATAGCTAGCAAAGCAGCCTGACATTATCTCATTGTCCTGACTAAGTTTAGAAGCAAACATTTTCCGAATATGAAATTAAACAAAGGTCATAGGGCAATGAATAATATATGTGTAGCTCTTTATTCCTGGTCCTAGCCTCTGTATAAAAATTGTGTGTGTAGTTATTTTACTGTAGAATGTCATAAGGTTCCTGTTTCAAAAACATAAAAGAAATGAAAAATAATATTTCTTCAGAGAATGTAAAGTTTAATTATTTATTGTATCCCTTTGACCTGTGGCTTGCTTATAAATATGCAATGAACAATTCTTTGTGCCATTGCAATTAAGGGTTCAGAGTATTTTTAGTCTTTTCAGGAGTTTGGGGGGTGACACCAAATAATTTAGATACAGAAAACATATAATTATTTCCCAACAGCTACTAAAACATGTGGTAGATAGAAATGCATTTTGTCATTTTCCAGAAGAGATAACCTCCAGTATTACAGTTAACTTCAAACAATATACTGTTGTTATCTACCCTTCATACTTCAGACTTCAAAAATCAAGCATTCCTGTAATATTTGAATGAAATCCATTTGTCTGCCTAATTTTTAAAAAATAACCTCTAGAGATTTAATGCACAGTATAGTCCATACAGACAATAATAATCTTATCTAATAAAATAGTAATATGCAAATTGACCATACCTCCAAAACACACACAGGCCACGCACACCAGCCATGCCCACCAGCCAATCAGGAGCAAATAAACGCCATGCCACTGAGAGCAGGAAGGAGGCTTGGGTTTCCCCGACAATGGAGGAAGCCAAGCTTTCTGCCTGCCCTTGCCAGCCTAGGCCTCCACTCAATGCTACAAAGTTTCAATTATAGAAGTTACATAATCCCAATAGAAACTGCGGCAGCCACAGAGCTGGAGAGAGCAGAGACTAGGGTTGCCCGGGGGATGGAGAAAGCCAAGCTTCTGCAGGCCTGGCCGGCCTAGACCTCTACTCCAGGCTACAAAGTATCAATTATAGAATTTCAATAAACTCAAAGAGAAATGGCTGTCGCCACAGAGCGAGCAGAAGGCTTGGCTCAGCTCTAGGCTACAAAGTTTCAATTGTACAACATAAATTAATCCCGATCCCAGGGCCTCTGCTTGGGTTGCTGGGGGGTATGGCTGGCCTGCAAGCCACCACAGGCCTCTCGCCCAGACTGCCCCACACCCCAAAAGAACCCTAACCCTGATCCAGACCACCCTTCAGGGCAAACCAGCTGACCCCCACCCATGCACCAGGCCTCTATCCTATCTAACAAAAGGGTAATATTCAGATTGACCATCATTCCAACACACAAGATGGCTGCCCCCATGTGGTCAAAGATCCTGCCCCCATGTGGACACAAGATGGCCACCACAACATGGCCAGCAGGGGAGGGCCGTTGGGAGGGACCAGGCCTGCAAGGGAGGGCAGTTGTGGGTAATTAGGCCAGCAGGGGAGGGCAATTGGGCGGAATCAGGCCTGCAAGGGAGGGCAGTTGGGGGTGATCAAGCCTGCACGGGAGGGCAGTTAGGGGTGCCCAGGCTGGCAGAGGAGGAAAGTTGGGGACAAACAGGCTGGCAGGGGAGCAGTTAGACATCAATTAGGCTGGCAGGATAGTGGTTAAGGGGTGATCAGGCTGGCAGGCAGAAGCAGTTAGGGACAATCAGGGAGGCAGGCAGGTGAGGAGTTTGGAGCCAGCAGTCCCGGATTGTGAGAAGGATGTCTGAGAGGAGTCCCAGATTGGAGAGGGTGCAGGCTGGGCTGAGGGACACCGCCTCACCCCCCATGCACAAATTTTGTGCACTGGGCCTCTACTGTACTTTATTCATCAAATGTGCTAAGAAACAGAACTACATGATTTCATTTTTTTCCATTTTTTAAAAATCTTTATTGTTCAGTTTATTAATTACATTGTTTCCCCTTTTTTATCCCCCTATAGCTCCCCCCCACCCTGTACCCATCCCACCCTCCACTCTCCCCTCTCGCTCCCCACTGTCCTCTCCCATTGTTGCAAGATTTTTGTCCAGTCTCTTGCTGTACTTCCCACAACCCTTTTCTCCCTAAGAATTGTCAGTCCATTCCCTCTCTATGTCCATGGTTCTGTTATATTCACCAGTTTATCCTGTTCATCAGCCTATCAATTCACTTGATTTTTAGATTCATTTGTTGATAGATGTGTATTTGTTGTTCCTAATTTATATTTTTACCTTTTTCTTCTTCCTCTCCTTAAAGAATATCTTTCAGCATTTCATATAATATTGGTTTGGTGGTGATGAACTCCTTTAGCTTTTTCTTATCTGCGAAGCACTTTATCTGACCTTCAATTCTGAATGATAGCTTTGCTGGATAGAGTAATCTTGGTTGTAGATTCTTGCTATTCATCATTTTGAATATTTCTTGCCACTCCCATCTGGCCTGCATCATTTCTGTTGAGAAATCCGCTGACAATCGTATGGGTGCTCCCCTGTAGGTAACCAACTGTTTTTCTCTTGCTGCTTTTAATATTCTCTCTTTATCTTTTGCTCTTGGCATTTTAATTATGATATGTCTTGGTGTGGTCTAGATTCCTATATTTTGGGGTTCTGTGTACTTCTTGGACTCCTAAGTCAATTTCTTTCACCAGGTGGGGGAAGTTTTCAGTCACTATTTCTTCAAGTAGGTTTTCATTATCTTGCTCTCTCTCTTTTTCTGGCACCCCAATAATTCGGATGTTGGTATGCTTGAGGTTGTCCCAGAGGCCCCTTACACTATCTTCAATTTTCTGAATTCTTTTTGTTTCTTGCTTTTCCAGCCGAGTGGATTTTGCTTCTTTGTATTTCAAATCTTTGACTTGGTTCTTGTGGCCCTTTGGACTGCTTTTAGGACTTTGTGTAATATTTTTTATTTCAGTCAGTGTATGCTTGATTTCTAGTTGGTCCTTTTTCATATCCGTGAGGGTCTGGTTCATATCCTCAGAGGTCTTGTTCATTTCCTTGAGGGTCTCATTCATTTCCTTGTAAGTTTCATTCATTCTCTGGTTGGTCTTGTTTATTTCCTCATAGTTCTCATTAAGTTCATCGGCCTTTTGTAGGAGCCTCTTGAAAAGCCTTATAACCGTGGTTTTGAACTCTATGTCTAGTCGTCTTTTTTCCTCCATTTCTTTCACACCTGATTTCTTTCCATATCTCTGCATGGTGGCTGCTTTATGTGGTAGATATCCTCTAAGGGTCAGCGTCATAGCCTCCCCAGTTACTTGAGGTGGGTACTCTTACTGCAATCCTTTATGGGTTGTACAGTATTTTTGAATTTAAACCCAGCATGTTGTTGTTAGCCCTAGGAGGGTTTGACCTCCAGGCCAATTGACTGTGAAGGGAAACTGTGTTCAGATTGGATGGGCGGAGTCTCTGAGCTGAGCAGGCAGCCCCAGTGTCAGCTAAGTTCTATGCAGTGCTCGCGCGCGGGTCTCTGTTGGATGGGGATGGCTGCAGGCACCTCCAAGAGAAAGCCGCTAGTCTCTTCTCCTTGCCAGACAACTCTGCCTCTCCCCAAATGAGTCTGCACACCCAAAGTCTCACCCAGGGTTGTAAAACATGTGGTTTCCGGGACCAGGAGACAAGTTTCCAGGGAGCAAGTCGTGCGTCTGTGCTGTCGCACAGTTTACGTGCGCAAACTTCTTTTTCAAGCACCCGGTTTCTCCACAGACTAGGAGACCTCTGCCACACCTGGCTTCCAGGGTGCGTCCCCCAGACCTCACCTGGCACTGGGGAATCTGTGCAGTGGGACGTCTCCATGTACCCCGGATCTCGGACCTCGCCTGGCACTGGGGAATCCCTGTAGTGGGACATCTCCACCCTCCCCGTTGGCGAAACCCAGCCGGGGTTGTTGCTCCAGCCACCACCCGCACGCGCGGCCAGGACGGCTCCTAACCTGTTTCCCCACGATCTTCCAGGCTGCGCTCCCGCCGCTCTTCGGAGTCTCAGTGTCCCACCTGTACTTTTATTTGTGGAGTTTTCACTCAGCCAGCTTTCTGGTGATTCTGGGTGATGTTTGTTTTGTTGTTATGTTGTAATTTTTAAATTGTTGCACGGGGCAGAACAATAGGTGTTTACCTATGCCGCCATCTTGGTTCCCAGAACTACATGATTTCAACCACTAAAAATAAAAGATAATTAGGGGATGTAATTGTGAGCTCATTCTAATCCTATATAATAAAAGAGAAACATACAAATTTTACCATACCTTTGCTCCTGATTGGCTATGCTACCAGCCAATCAGAAGCGGGGTTGGGGCCAAGTGGCACGAGCACCGGGCCCCAGGGGTGGAGATGAAACATGAGTGGTGGCGAGCGCCCAGCCCCGGGCGCTATGAGGGGAAGCAGCGGCAGCAGCAGTGGTATGGTGGCAGCAGGAAGAGCCCAGCCCCTGGGGCGCTGTGAGCAGAAGTGGCGGTGAGCGCCCAGCCCCTGGGACTGGGTGGTCACAGGCAGCCGTAGCTGAGCTGAGCGGGACAATGGCTGGTACCTAAGGCCTAGGGTCTCACCAGAGGCTTTAGGCCTTGGGCAGGCTGGGGGTGAGCCATCAGTTGGACATCCCCTGAGGGCTCCCAGTATGTGAGAGGGGGGAGGTTGGGGGCCCACCCACCCCCAGTGCACGAATTTCATGCACTAGGCCCCTAGTATTCCAATCAAATAAAATAAGCCATGTTGTTCCCAGCAATGATGGAAGTGATAGGCTGGCAGATGTTTACTTGTGACTTGGGTAAACTCCTAAAAAAAGATGCATGAGGTCAAGCTCACTTTTGCTTTTTGGGATAATGTTGCCTTCATGCCCTAGGAGGTCTGAGTATTTTTCCTCTAAATTTTTTTTCTTGCTGCTCTAGGATTTACACTCTTGCTTCTTAATTACTTTAACATCATTGAATGCTTACTAAGTGTCCAACAAACATTGTGCTAGATGTTAGGAATGCAAAGATAAAGAATATAGTCTTTGCAGTCAAGGAGTTCAGTCTGGAGTTCAGACAATGGGCATTCTGTGTGGTATGCACTAGTGGCCTGCATAAGGTCAAGTCCAGCCCACAGATTTTGAGTCCAGAGCAGGGATTTAGTGTCTTCATCTGGATATTTTTTTCTAGGTAAGGCCCATTCAAACTCTAAAATGTGTATGATTCCAGTTATAGACTCTATGTTTTATATTATTTCAGATAAGGTGTTTTACAGAGGCACTGATGTAGGTATGGCCCTTCTATAATGCAGATGCCAGAAGTAGTCTTAGTATCCCAGACTCCTCTTAATGTCTTCCTGATGTTATTTAATCTACCCAAGGCCCCATTTACACTTTATCTGCTGGGGGAAAGGAGTGTTGGTGTGGGTATGTTTTGAGAGTGCAATACCCCTTTAATTAAGCCTCACTTAGAAAGCAACGGTTTTGTCATCTTTCTCAAGATACTTGCTACAGATTCCAATTTTGAAAGAATTTACTTGTCTTTGATCCTTTTGAAATGAAGAGAAATCTGAGACACACTCCTCTCTTATATTTTAGAAAGAAAGGCCTTCAAATGGTTCCATTTTGTGATTTATTTGGTGGCTTCTTGCTAGTTTCTTGGTTTGCATCATCCAACCTCATGGGGTTTGCTGATTCAGAAATCATTCTGCTCTTTATAGCTCTTCCCCTGGCCACTTCTAATAAGTGGAACCATTCTCCAGCTTCAGGGGTAATGCCCGTTCTGTTTGTTTTGTTTAAGGAGGTTCAAGAAGACCCAGAGCAGAGTTAGATGAATTGTAGACCAGTGAACGTCAACTGGGGGTAAAGAGGAATGTGAGCTTTTACAACCTGCAGTGTGCCCCCGCCCACCCCTGTCCACTGTAGCATCTGAAATTCACGGCAGGCAGAGAAATAATAGATTAGAACATGGAACCCAAACTCCTATTACATTTCTGTCACCAACCCCCCAACAGCTCTGTGATCCTGGTTCACCTCCTGGTCAATTACACTCGTCAAAATTGCATATTTTGAGTTTAAATACATAAAAATTTTAAATGATTTAAACTCCAAAGAAGGGAATATTTAATGAAAAAGCTATCATGGCAAAACATATATTTATACTGTCTGCTCTATACTTACCCCAAAACCAACAGCAAAGTTTGTTAAACTGGGTTCTTACAGTAAGTTTTACTCCTCCCTCGAGGAAACAGATATTCAGTTGTAGCTGGAGGATCTAGTTTCAAAATGATGCCTATCCCCTCAGTGGGGCATAGTTTAGGTGTGTTGTCCTAGCTCCTGGGGAAGATCCCCTTTCCCAAATGGATGGTAGAGAGCTGATGGGGCCCATCAGAGCCAGGCAGTCACAGACCCACAGGGAAGTGAGTGTGAAGCATAGAGATACGATGTCTCAGAGAGCCCTGGGATTTGGTACTTCCACCCATTACCAGAGCTCATCTCATTCCTGGCCAAGGGCATTTTCTCCTGAGCTTTCTCTAGAAAGTCTCATCTTGCCTTCCTCCACCCTTGTTCTCCCAAGTGTTCTAAGAGGCCACAGCTCTGGTCCAGTCCTCTTGTCTGGTCTCTGTTCCCTTCTTGGGCCTTGCTGTCTCTTTTGCTATCAAAGACTAATAATGTATTTATTTTCTTGCAATTTACAAAAACATTTTCTCATCCCATGAACTAGAGTGTCTTCTGCGTCTTGGCTGGGACCTTGTGGATTCTTGAGGATGCGTCCAGTTAGAATATGCTCCTGGACTCTTGTCTTGCCCTCGCTCAATATCCCCTCAGGCAGTCATGTGACTTACAGGATTGGTGGATCTCAGAGGAGAAACTGAGCTTAGATCAGCCCTTGCCTTCTCAGAGACAGCCTGTCACAGGCAGTATAAATTCTAACCTGCTCTCTGTCATGCAGTATGGGGCCAACACAAGTCACTCTGACCTGAAACTTTATCTTAGGGGTAGAAAAACACTAACCCAAGCTCACAGAGACTGTGTGTGGTATAGCCAGAATTCAAATTTATGCCATTTTAATGATAAATGCAGCCAGCTAGGAAGATGGGCCCTCACATCAGTAGATCAGGGCATTTGCTCCCTGTAGACAGGAACCATTGTGATTTAAATATTATATTTAAAGCATGAAATCTGAGTAAGGAGAAGTAGATAGTTGATTTATCAAAGAATACATTTGCCACGGGGATCTGAGAGCTCAAGTCCTAGGGCCAAGTTCCTTCTCCTCTGAACAGTATTTGGAAGGTGCTAGCAACTTCTGCCTTCTTCAGCTTAGGTCTCCCATGCTATGGGCTGATGGCACCTCTGCCTACCTCCTCTGTTCACCCAGGCTTTCTCCAAATAATTGATTCATTTGGTGCTTGCCATTCTGAGATTTCTTGCAAGTCAACTTGGTTAGTTATAGGTGTTTCCAAAGTCTTCTTTATCATATTTATCTATCAATTTATCAGTTTACTCTTCTGTTAAGTGTGTGTGTATGTGTTTTACTGATTTAACTCTTAGAAGATAACCTCATATTCTATTTCCAGGTTTCTTTGGAAGATACTATATTGTTACCCCATTTATTTCCAACTAAGTATTTTTTTAGCTCTTTGGGGAAAAAAACCTTTAGTATAACTGTTTTTATCATACTTTGCAACTTAACTGCCTGAATTCAGGCACTTCAGCAGTTTTTCCTGATTTTATATTGTAATAACTCATGAGACTGAGCTAATGAAGATAAATATCTAGTGAGGACTCTCAGTTTAAGTCATCTGGTTTTTTTTAACCGCTTTTAAATAGTCTTACGCAATCAACACATCTCTAAGATCTCTGATATGTTTTCAGTGGATAAAAATATTTTACTTTTTAAGCAAAGAAATACCCAGTTGGATGCTTCCAACAATAGAATCAGCCTGAGATCAGAAATGCCTTTCCTGGCTGTCTCCTTTATTTCCTCTCCCAACCTCTCTCCTGCTTGAGGCACTGTGGACATAGCAATGAAAATATGATATATAAAAAGATTCTAGGCCTATGAAGCTTACCTTCTAGTTGAAAGAGACAGACTAGGAAAAAAACACACAAGTAAACAAGAAAACTATCAGAGAATACAACTGTATAATGTAATAGGACTATTTTAGATGGGGCCGTCGGTGAAGGCGTCCCTGAAGAGTGGTGTTGAAGCTGGGACATGAGTGATAAGAAGGAGCCAATTATGGCTCAAAAAGAAGAATGGAAGGTAAAGGACATTGCAAGGAGAGGAAGGCAGGGACAAGGGTCCAAAACAGAGGAGCTGGCTTGGTGAGCACACGAGGAGAAAGGAGGCTGGTGGAGTGGGGCTGGCAAGGAGGAGAGTGGCAATAAGAAAAGGTCTTCCACCCCAGAGCGTGAGGATGCGGAATGTATGCAGGCAAACACCTGGATAATGTCCTCATTTAGAGGGCAATGGAAACTGAGCTGCTTTTCCCTAACTCAGGTTTTTGCTCTATTTTTAAAATATCTCACAAGCAAAGAGGGGTATGTAATATGGTTTGGTTCGGTTTATATACCATTGTCTCTGGCCAAGCTCATTTGGGTGTCTTTTTCGGATTTACCAGGTGATACCATGTTCCACATCAGATAAATGACATTTGAGAAGAGCAAACGGGCAAGGGTGTTAAAAATGCATCACCTACCCCTCAAGAGCTCAGAGGTCATGTGTGTTTAAAAGCCAAGCATGAAAGGGTAGGACCCAGGTGAATGACTTTTTATTAACTGTCTTATTAAAGTTGACAAACGCTTTTTGAGGGATGGAGGTGCCAGGATTCTGGGTCTCAAAGGAAAGAATAAATCAAGATTCAAAACGTATGTTGGCCCGAAAGTTTGCAAGTCCATAAACTCATTGTTCTCACTTTATTCAAGAGAGAGCTGACTCTGGGGAACTAATTCACATTAATCAGAGTTATGGTAGACTGATTCATAAAATACAATGCCATCTTATTCATTACCTGTGACTAGTAAGAAAATTTATTTAAGAAATCAAATTAAAGTCAGAAGGTTAAATGTTAGATATAGAAGCTGAACAAATCAAGTTGGATATTTTGAAAGACTTTTTTCATCAAGCAATGGCAGTCTGATACAGTCTTCTTTCACTACAAGGACATATCATTCCATCTGGGAAAATAATCTACTTATTCAGCTGGATAGAGAAGGCCAGTCCTGGAGAAACACTGGCAAACTTTTACTCCCGGTCATTCCTATTTCTAGGTCTGAGCCACTGTTTCCCAAAGGGTGGTCTAAAGTCTACCTGCAGTAAATTTGCTTTGGATACTTATTAAAAATTTATTTTTCTAGGCCCCACCCCACACTTTTGAATCAGAATCTCTGGTCTTTGGCTGGGAATATTAATTTTACCTCCTTTTCTGGAGAACTGTTAAACATACTAATGTTTTGAAAAACCACCGCTAGCTGCTAAGCTCTATAACTTCAGGCAAGTTAGTTACTTAACTTGTCCAAGCCTCCATTTCTTTGTCTGCAAAACAGGGATAATAATAGGATCAAATGAGTCAAGATGTGTAAAGCCCATAGAACAGAGTCTGGCACCTACTAAGCCCACAATACATGCTTGTATTATATTATTACCATCATTAATGTCATTCATCATCTTCATTGTCACCCTTCAGTCCCTCACACTCCTGTTTGCTCACAGATTTGATTTTTGTTATGAACCAAAACCAATCTTATTTGTTACTATAGTAAAGGAGACAACACCCTTGACAGAGTCTTAATGGCATCTCCCAGATTGTTTCCAGGGTTTCTGCGTATTAAGAATAGAAAAGATAGTGTCTTGAACCTCTTCCAAACCATGCAGCAGGACACATTTATTTTTAGGAGGGTTTCTAATGGCATCCTCAGCGTTGGACTCAAAGCTTACCTTTGATCTCAGCATTTGGCCTCTCATTGTCCCGTATTGAAAGTTGGGCTGCATCTTACTTAGGGGTCCCAAAATTCTCTATTTACTGACAACAGCAACAAATTCATCTCTCTAAATGTTGTCACTTGTCATGAATTACCCTCATATTTACACATTCCTTTAAGAATTGAGCAAAATGTAGAAAGAATCCTCTCCACTTATATTGGCTGAGTGACAGCGATTCTAACTAAACCTTGAAGGTACCATGCGGGTACATCTGGAAGCAGAGTACCACATGCCATGCTTTGCAACTTGTCAGAGTCTGTAGGCACAGCAAAACTTAGGACAGCACATTCCTATCAACTCTCTTTTCCATCTGAATTCTTTGGGTTACAAACATTAATTAAGCCTCCACACACGCGTGGGGCACAGATAATTACACTAGTCATTCCTGCATTGTAGATGAGCACATTAAAGGAGGAAGAGATTAACTGAAGTCAGGTTGGGCTGAATCAGCAGCAAAACCACTCAGGGAAGTTTTCATCATTGTAGTAATGTAAATAGTTCTGCAACTGGTTTCCTTCAGCTTGACATTGAAAACTAAGTAATTGAAAATGAATACATTTTTGCAAAAACAAAAAAATTAAGTCTAATCTGGTGAAGAAAAATGGAACTGATGTCCTGGGTTTAGCCAGAGTTTAGCTACTCTGACTTCCTGTATGTCCAATCTGCTTCCCCAGTGTTGGGCCTCTCCGTCTTCTAATAAATATGGATTCTTGGTCCCTTCCTCTCATTTCTACTTACCAGTAAACTGTGAGTCTACACCCTGTTGTTGGCCTGCAGTGGGGGGAAATAGTTATTCATGATAAGGATTGCTTACACGGCCTACTGAGAGAGAGCCATGCCTACCAGACCACCTGGCTCCTCCCATTTCACTCACCTACTGGTTTCTGCAAATATAATCCAGTTCCCCGGTCATCATTTAGCTGGGCCCAGGACTCAGAATACTAGATCTGGATTGGTAGCTGAGATTCAGCTCTAGCTTTTAAAAATAATAACTTCTGGCCGAGACCGGTTTGGCTCGGTGGATAGAGCGTCGGACTGCGGACTGAAGGGTCCCGGGTTCGATTCCGGCAAGGGCATGTGCCTTGGCTGCGGGCACATCCCCAGTGGGGGGCGTGCAGGAGGCAGCTGATCGATGTCACTCTCTCATCGATGTTTCTGACTTTCTATCCCTCTCCCTTCCGCTCTGTAAAAAATCAATAAAAAATATATTTAAAAAATAAAAAATAAAAATAAAAATAATAAAAAAATAAAAATAATAACTTCTGGCCCTAGCTAGTTTGGCTTAGTAGATAGAGCATTGGTCTGTGGACTGAAGGGTCTTGGGTTCGATTCCAGTCAAGGCACATACCTTGGTTACAGGTCCCATCCCTGGCCCTGGTCTGAGCCCCGTGTGGGAGGCAATCAATTGATGTGTCTCTCACATCAATGTTTCTTTTTCTCTGTCTCTCCTCCTACCTTCCACTCTCTCTAAAAATCAATGGAAAAATATTCTCTGGTGAGGATTAACCAAATAATAATAATAATGACAATAATAACTTCTATTTTTCTCTTGTTACAATTAATCATGTCTTCATTTTAGACTTTTTTGGAAAATATAACTGAGATAAAGGCGAAAACATTTAAAACATAACAAAAAGAAGATAATTAAAATTCCCTGTAACACTCGCTATTGATGTATAGTATATATGTTTATATATTAAAGTGTATTAATCTTAAATACATATTTTAATAGATTATATAAGTATAACTATATACTTATTTAATCAAAACTAGGTCAACATAAAGAAACATTCTAGCACTACAGAAAGTCCTCAGTTGCCCCTTCCCAGTCAATACCCCTATGCCCCAGAGGTAAAGTATATTTTGACTTTTATCCCTTTTGATTTATTTTTAATTTCATATAAATGGAATCATATAGTATAAACTTTTTATATCTCCTTTTTCCACTTATTATAATGTTTGTGAGATTCATCCCTGTGTTACTTGTAGCAGATTGATTTTTGTTTGTTTTTGTTGTGTAAAATTCCACTATGTGAATACACTATAATTTATTTATCAATTCCCCTGTTGAGGGATATTAAGCTAGTTTCCAAATTTTGATTATTAAAAATAAAATTGTTGAGAGGAAACCAAGATGGTGGCATACGTAAACACCTAGGCTTTTGCCCTGCACAACAATTTCGAGAATGCAACTAAAGGACAAAACAGACACTGTCCAGAACCACGGGAAGGCTGGCTGACTGGAAGATCTGAAACTAGAGGGACATAGAAGTGCACACGGATAATCAGAGCCTCTGCAAAGCCCAAGTAAGATAGGAAACTCGTGCACGCAAGTGGACGGGGTGTCTGAATGCCTGGCAAGGGAGCTCTAGCGGAAAGGAGACAAAAACTCCAGGCTGCGCTGAACACAGTTTGGTTTGCACTCAAAACCCCAGGGAACAGGCTCTTACGGGGAGAATCTGAATTGCGGGCGGAATCCCAGGGGGAGAGCAAAAGGCAGAGCTCCAGAGGTGTGCCCGCAAGTGCACACAAAGAGGACAAATGGGGCTGCTAGTGGTGTGGGGCTGCTAGCGGTGTCTGGCAGGAGAAAGGAGCTCCGGCCAGAGGCAGAGCTCCGAGGGCATGTATGAGTGCTCATGGTGAGGGCAATCTGTTGACTGTGTAGCTGGCATCTGGTGGAAGGGAAAATGAGTTCTGACTGCACTGAATCCAGGTGCCAGGCAAAAATCTGAGATTCCGGATTCATTGGGGACTGGACGGTCTGGTGAAACTTGAGGGCACCTTTCTCACAAAGGTGCTTTCGGCAATTGCCTGCAGACGCTTGGACCCGGTGACCTCATGGGCCAGGGCTGACTGGAAGCCAAGGCTGTTGGCTCCACCCTGAAACTCTGCCCCACCCAGAAACTCTACTCCATCCAAGCTGAGCACAGAGACTTTGGCAAGTGTGCAGGTCCTGGTGCATAAGGCTGTCTCCTAGAGTAGACACAGCTGATCCTCACAGCCAGTTGGCCTGGAGGTCAATTCCTCCCAGTGATACCAACAACAAACAATACTTATCTGCAACAAGGCCGTACACACAGCCCACAAAGGGGTGCACCAAGAGTGTACATCTCAGGTAACAAGGGAGGCTGAGACACCTAGCACACCAAGCTACCCTACCAACTCAGGGAAGCAGTGAAAATAGGGAGAGAACGAAACATATCACAAATGAAAGAAATGGAGGAAAACAAACAACTGGATATAGAGTTCAAAACCACAGTTATAAGGTATTTCAAGAGGCTCCTAGAAAAGGCCAATAAGCTTAGTGAGAACCTCGAGGATATGAGCGAGACACTCGTGAATATGAAAAAGGACCAACTAGAAACTAAACATACTCTGACTGAAATAAAAAATATTTTACAGAAACCCAACAGCAGACTAGAGGAACGCAAGAATCAAGTCAAAGATTTGAAATGCCAAAAGACCAAAAACACTCAACCGAAAAAGAAAAAAGAAAAAAGAATCCAAAAATTTGAGGATAGTGTAAGAAGCCTCTGGGACAACTTCAAATGTACCAACATCAAAATTATGGAGGTGCCTGAAGAAGAGAGAGAGCAAGATACTGAAAACATATTTAAAGAAATAATGACTGAAAACTTCCCACCCCTGGTGAAAGAAATAGACTTACAAGCCCAGGAAGTGCACAGAACCCCAAGCAAAAGGAATCCAAAGAGGACCACACCAAGACACATCATAATTAAAATGCCAAGAGCAAAGGACAAAGATAAAATATTAAAAGCAGCAAGAGAAAAAACAGTTACCTACAAGGGAGCACCCATACGATTGTCAGCTGACTTCTCAACAGAAACTATGCAGGCCAGATGGGAGTGGCAAGAAATTTTCAAAGTGATGAACAGCAAGAACCTACAACCAAGATTACTCTACCCAGCAAAGCTATCATTCAGAATCGAAGGTCAGATAAAGAGCTCTACAGATAAGAAGAAGCTAAAGGAGTTCATCAACACCAAATCAATTATTACATGAAATGCTGAAAGGTATTCTTAAAGAAGAAGAAAAAGGAGGAAAAGGTGGCTGTTTCAAACTAGAGCATGGATAGACCTGGAGAACATTATGCTAAATGAAATAAGCCAGTCAAAGAAAGATAAAGTATCACATGAACTCACTCATTTATGGAGTATAATGAACAACATAAACTGATGAACAAAAACAGATCCAGAGACAGAAAAGCATTGACTGTCAAACCTCAGAGGGATGGTAGGGGAGGGTTGGGGTAAGGGGAAGAGATCAACCAAAGGACTTTTATGCTCGCATATAAGCCTAATCAATGGACACGGACACGAGGGGGGTGAGGGCATAAGTGGCGATGGCGGGGAGAGTTGGATGGGGTAATGGGGAATGATGTCACATATGTAATACCTTAATCAATAAAGAAATTTTTTTAAAAAGAAAAAAATTGTCTATGTCCTTCAGTTGTCATATGCATTCATTTTTGTCGGGTATATGCCTGAGAGTGGAACTGCTAAGTCATAGGGTAGTCTTAGAGCTGCCTTTTAGACATATGCCAGTTCCCCAAACTGCATCATTTTACATTCTCATCAGCAATATGTGCCATTAACCAAAAAGACTGATATTTTCAGTCTTTTACATTTTTGACATTCTGTAGAGTGTGAGTTGGTATCTCATTGTGGTTTTTATTTGCATTTCCCTGGTGACTATTGATGTTGAGCACTTTTTCAAACATTTATTGAACATTTGACATCCTTTTGTGTGAAATGTTTGTCCAAATCTGCCCATTTTTTATTGGGTTGTTTGCCTTTTTCTTATTGATTTATAGGATTCCAGTTCTTTGTTAGATATATACATATTTTTCTCTGTCTATAACTTACCCTTTCAGAGAACTTCCTAATTTTATTAAAGTCCAATTTATCAATCTTTCCTTTAATGTTAACTTTTTATGTCTACTTGTCTCTCTTTTGCTTTCCATCTTACCACTCTCAAACATTCATCAAATTACACACACACACACACACACACACACACACACACCAATATGTAATCAGCACAAAGTGTTAAATATTTCTTCTCATGCTCTGTTTAAACATTACATTTACATGTCTCATGACTTCAGCAAATCCCATTCTGTATTATACAGGAATATCTGAGATATTTTTAAAAACTAGAAAACATTCTGCTCACCCCAGCTACAGGAGAAAAAAAAATGTTTAGCTACTAAAAAATGACAATTTTTGTGGCATTAAGTTAGATTCCTCATTTAGATCCTCAGATTCCTCATCTAAAAAATATAAAAGACTATGACACTAAAGTTCCTCCAATCTCTAACATTCTGCTATTTTACTTAATGGATTCCATTTGTAAAGAGAAAATAGGTTAATTCAAATAAATATCAGAACATAAATATATATTTAAATAAAAGCACAAATGAAGAAAAATACATATGCAAATATAAACAATAGGATCTTCCCCTCTAAAATATAGTGATAAAAATTGATACAAATATATAATTCAAATATATATAGTAACATTCCATTATATACCATACCTAATCAAGAAAAATGAACAGAAAGTTTGCACATCTGATTGTAAATGCAGTAAACCACCTTCTGGAAAAAATGGAGAGGCTCATTAAGAACACAAATGAAGGCCTGGCTGGCATGGCTCAGTAGTTGAGCATCAACCTATGAACCACGAGGTCACGGTTTGATTCCCAGTCAGGCCACATGAGTTGCGGGCTCAATCCCCAGTGTGGGGTGTGCAGGGGCAGCTGATCAATGATTCTCTCTCATCATTGATGTTTCTCTCTCTCTCTCTCTCTCTCTCTCTCTCTCTCTCTCTCTCTCTCTCTCTCTCTCTCTTCCTTTTTTTCTGAAATCAATAGAAATATACTTTAAAAACACACAAATTAAAATGACATTAATGCAGCTATTTTCAACCTGCTGCAAGAATTTTTAAAACATGCAATACCTGACTAGTCAGGGGGACTGACCTCTTTTCCTTTAGATTGTAAAATTTTTTAAAATGACAACGGCCAACACAACACTAATCATCCGGTGTGGATGAATCAAAATTATACCTACTTTTTTTTTGTCAGATCAGCAAAAGATACAATATTTTTTTGGTGTACTGTAGAATTTTAGAAATTAGTTTATGTGTACCATGAGATGAAAAAGGTTGAAAACTGCTGCATTAACGTATCACTACTCACCTTCCTCTGGCTGTAGCCAAGAATGACCCTTCCTTCTTTCTCATTCCTGAAAACTCTGCCCCACTGAGAAATCACCCTATTCTACCCACCCCTGTGAGTTAACTATCCCTACCATGAGAGCAGATTACAGCCATGGACCAAACCCACCATCTACTCACTTCTCACTTCCTCTCACAACAGTGTCTCAGAGCTGGTCCCCCTAACTAGCCCCAACCTCTAAGTCACACTGCCTGGTTGTTCAAGCCAGGGCTGAAACTGGAATCAGACTGCCCTGGTGACTAAAGGCAAACCAAAGCCTCTGTCTGAGCCTTCATTCCTATATCTATGTAAGAGAAAAATTTTACAGCACAGGATTATCAGGGGGATTAAATGTGATGTCAATAAAAATTCCCAGCACATGGTACACTTAGGAAGCTCCACTAAGTAAGATTTGGATACAGCCTAAGTGCCCATCATCAGATGAGTGGATTAAAAAACTGTGGTACAACAATGGAATACTATGCTATGATAAAAAAGGGAGTTTTTACCATTTGCAACAACATGGATGGAGATGGAGAGCATTATGCTAAGTTAAATAAGCCCGGCAAAGAAAGATAAATATCACGTGATCTCACTCATTTATGGAATATAATGAACAATATAAACTGATGAACAAAAATAGATCCAGAGACAGAGAAACATCAATCAGAATATCAAACCTCAGGGAAGGTAGGGGACAGTGAGGGTAAGGGGGAGAGAGCAACCAAAGGACTTATATGCATGCATATAAGCCTAATCAATGGACACAGACCACAGGGGGGTGGGGCATGAATGGGAGGTGGTGGGGTAATGGGAGAATAAGGACACATGTTTAATACCTTAATCAATAAAGAAATTTTAAAAAATAAATAAATTAAAACAGAAGAAGAAGAAGAAGAAGAAGAAGAAGAAGAAGAAGAAGAAGAAGAAGAAGAAGAAGAAGAAGAAGAAAGAAGCAGAAAGAAGAAACAAGAAACAAGAAGAAGCAGAAGAAGGAGGAGGAGGAGGAGGAGAAGCTTAGCCAGAAGCCTTCTTTCTGACAAAGGAGTAACGCCCATTGAAACACTGGCCCTCCCAGCCATTACTAGAAGTACCCCAATGGTACTAGAGTTTGGTATTCACTCTCATTCTCTGAGTGGTTTGTTCAAATGTGCCCTAAAGTACTAGGGGCCAGAGCAACCTTCTTAGCAACTAGAAAGTTGTTCTTTAAGCTGGTGGCACTGTTAAAACATACTGGAGCCAAACAGAAAATCGTTGTGCTCATGGTTGACCAGGCTGTCCTGGAAAACCAGAGGCTAAAAAGTAGGATGAGGCTGGGCATGGGGATGCAGGGCTCTAAAGGATTCCTGCAGAGGAAGGAGAAAGGATGAAACACATAGACTCTTACACAGTGTGATAGCTTTCAAGTAAAAGGCAGAAGGGGAGAGAGAGAGAGAGAGAGAGAGAGAGAGAGAGAGAGAGAGAGAGAGAGAGAGAGATATCCAGGCTTGGTACAGGTTCATGTACTAGTTTTACTATTAAATCAATGCAATTTAATCTTTCTGGATCTCAATGTCCTCAACTGAAGAGTGAGATTAAAAGTAAATCTCTCTCTCTCTCTCTCTCTCTCTCTCTCTCTCTCTCTCTCTCTCTAAGTTCCCAGCACATATGCTCACTCCATTTTTTCCTTCTGCCCTTGCATTCCTTATCTTTTGGGTTGAAGCCAAAGCCTCCTTACTGGCAACCAAACCCTCAGTCATTATGAACTGTCCTCAGCCCACCCCCTCTCCCACTATTAGATCAGAAATATCAGAGCTTCTCTCATTCTCCCAGCTGCCAGCCCAGCCTTTGTTGAAATTTATGGCCCAGGTCTGCTGTGAATTAGAATTGTATTCATGCCTATTGCTCAGAGTGGTGGAAAACACTGATAGATGTTTTCTGCCATGCCAAATTAGAATCCTCACTGGCTTTTTCCCATAAAATTCTGCTATAATTGGTGGTTAGAGTCCATATTACCATGGATACTCTTCTACAGTTGCATTAAGAATTAAATTGATTTTGCAGGGAGATCTGGGAATTTAACCACTATTTGTACCACAGCCTCTGTGGGAAAATATATTGTGTGTTCCAAACAATTGACCTTTTGGAGTTGATCCAGTTCCTAAGTTGGGGACGGCCTGTACAATATTGTGTTACATTTTGGGTTTCATTTGTATACTTCAGAATCAAAGATTTTTTATAGCTGGAAGAAACTTTGGAGATCATTTATTAATGGACTGGTTTTTGTAGTTAATGAAGCCAAGGTTCAGAAAGATAGAGGCATTTGTCTACAGTTATTCAGCTACTTTGGTCTCCTACCTCCAAGCCAATATTTTTCCCACTATCCAAATCACTGTGTGCTCATTTCCCCACATGGTCATTAAACCACTGAGAAGTTGGGGAGATCATGACTTCCTCAGCACAGAATCAAAATTACTAAATGTTTCATAAATACTTAATTGGTTCATTATTCACTTTCCTTTCGAGGTCCATTCACTGTAAGATTTCCTTAAATAGCAAGTACCATTGGGTCACTTCAATTAATAACTTATTTATAATAGACTTGAGTAATAATTCATAAATATTCTATCTAACCAAGAACCTATCAGTGTTGGATGTCATTCCAATAAATATTTTTCATAGTTCACAGCCATA
This sequence comes from Antrozous pallidus, assembly GCA_027563665.1. Lineage (NCBI taxonomy): Eukaryota > Metazoa > Chordata > Mammalia > Chiroptera > Vespertilionidae > Antrozous > Antrozous pallidus. The sequence continues at coordinate 59,893,411 of CM050523.1, read as the reverse complement.
AGTGGTTTTAGTTTTAGAAGATACATGCCATTAATTTTAATGTGTTCTTAGGGGAGAGCTACTCATTTTATAACTACATTGAAAAACTTAGTGCTTTGCTTGTTTTGTTTGCCAAAACTAAGTAAACCAGAGACTTACAAAACTATTCAGAAGTAAAACTTCTGCATCTGAAAAGACGACTCACATAATTTAAATATATAGCATGAGTAGAGAAAATATCATTAGAAATAAAATATTTAAATTACTGTATTTGAAACAAATTTTTCATATTTTGTATACTTTTCTTCATCAATAAGCACATTTAATTATTTCCTGGTCTCCTGTTTGAATGAGCTGGATCAGAGAACACTGACAGAGAAACAATCTCCTATATGTAGATGACATGGTTTTACTATAACAAACTTGGAATGACCTAAATAGATAGCTGACCCTGTAATCTAATTACAAGAAAAAGAAGGGCCACCAATCAATTTTTCAAAAATTAAATATTCATCCTTTTGTGGTGGCTGCCCATCCAATGTTAATTGCCTTAGAGTTAACAGTTCTAGATAGCCAACTAGCTCTTTTAGTTACTAGGCATTTATTTTGTAATAATTTTATCTTGAAGAATAGTTAGCTAAGGAGACAATGTTCCACTAAGAGGTTGTGTGTGTGTGTTGGGAGGTAGGAAGTGTGTGTGTATGTGTGTAGGTGGGAGAGGAAGGGGGTACTGTTATTGGCCAAGAGTAGGGGAAGAGGCTTTGGTGATACCTGGCTTTATAATTTCTGGACTAAAATGACTGAGAACCTGACTTAGTTGCTAACTTTGGTGCTTGATTCTTCTCTCATATGTGTATTGAAATGAAACCAAAACTAAATTCTAAGGCGAAATCTTAGCCCTGTCCAAGTGTACCATGTAACCTGGCTCTGGATGGAGGGGTGGCCTCCTACTGATGCACATGTTCTTGTATGGTGTCTCAATATCTTTGAATTGAGCTAACCACAAAAGATATACTGCCCTTGAAGTATATTTGGTAAAATTTAGAACTAGCTGTCACTTAAGACTTATTAAAGACTTGATTAAAAGGAATCATATTTATGGAAGGGCAGCCCATTAAATACCATTCATAATTTATAAGCTATATGGGTTTAGTCAGGGCTGCAAAAGGCTGTATATCACCATCACAACTTCCACATTTCACTGTTTAAATCTATTCACTTTCACACTATATTGGCCAGTACTGAAAGGCATATAAAAATATCCCTTGAAAGTCCGTGGCATGTTTACTAAAAGAAATGAGGCTGCTATTCACTATGTTCCAAAGTGCCTTCTTTGAGGACAATCCAGCACAGTGATGGTTGGATTCCTCTGAGCACTGGTCTAAAGGGCACTGATCTATCCCAGATATTTCCTGATAGTCAGTACAAATGAGATCATGATTGTATTAAGACCTCAACTTTTGATTTCCCAAGCCCCTTGCAATCAGGAAGTCCAATTTTCCTTCACAGACATTTCTGGAATTACCCAAGAATACTGACATGCATGACCCAAGTCTCCCTAAGCCTAGGGGTGTGCTAGTAAATCCTATCTAATAAAAGAGTAATATGGTACACCCATAGCCATGCCCACAAGCCATGTCCACTAGCCAATCAGGAGTGGGTATGCAAATTAACCACAACCAAGATGGCTGCGGCCATGGAGAAAGCAGGAGGGAGGCTTGGGTTTACCCAGCAATGGAGGAGGCCAAGCTTTCTGCACATTCTGGCTGGCCCAGGCCTCTGCATAAGGCTACAAAGTTTCAATTATAGAAGATAAATAAACCCCAACAGAAATGGATGCCGCCACCAAGGGAGCAGAAGGCTTGGCTTTGCTCCAGGCTACAAAGTTTCAATTGTTGAAGATAAATAAATTCCAGATACCAGGGCCTCCACTTGGGTCGCTGGGGGGGGTCATGGCCAGCCTGCAAACCACCACAGGCACCTCGCCCAGGCTGCCCCACACCCCAAAGGAACCCTAACCCTGATCCAGGACACCCTTCAGGGCAAACCAGCTGACCCCCACCCATGCACCAGGCTTCTATCCTATCTAATAAAAGAGTAAGATTCAGATTGACCATCACTCCAACACACAAGATGGCTGTCCCTATGTGGTCAAAGATCCTGCCCCCATGTGGACACAAGATGGCCACCACAAGATGGCCAGCAGGGGAGGGCTGTTGGGAGGGACCAGCCTGCAAGGGAGGGCAGTTGTGGGTGATCAGGCCAGCAGGGGAGGGCAGTTGGGAGGGAGCAGGCCTGCAAGGAAGGGCAGTTGGGGGTGATCAAGTCTGCAGGGGAGGGCAGTTAGAGGTGCCCAGGCTGGCAGAGGGAAGTTGGGGGCAAACAGGCTAGCAGGGGAGCAGTTAGACATCAATCAGGCTGGCAGGGTAGTGATTAGGGGGTGATCAGGCTGGCAGGCAGAAGCAGTTAGGGGTAATCAGGAAGGCAGGTAGGCAAGCAGTTGGGAGCCAGCAGTCCTGGATTGTGACAGGTATGTCCCAGATTGGAGAGGGTGCAGGCTGGCCTGAGGGACACCCCCCCCCCCATGCACGAATTTCATGCACTGGGCCTCTAGTGTTTATTTATTTTTATATATTTTTATTGATTTTTTTGCAGTATAACTTATATTTAATAGTAGTACATATGTTTTCCTCCCCCCCCCAATATCCTCCCCGCAGCCTCCCTTACCCCCCAGCACATGTCCCCACCTGCCCCCCTCCCCACCCCAGTGTCTTTCATTCATTGGTTATGCTCATATGCATGCATACAAGTCCTTCAGTTGATCTCCCCCAGCATCCGCATCCCATCCACACCAGCCTTCCCCCTGTAGCTTGACAGCCTGTTCAAGGCCACCCTGCCTCTGTATCAATCACCCTCCCCTGTTTCTTTTCTTCAAATATGGGCCTCTAGTGTTTAATAACCAGCTCTCTGATGGAAATAAAACTACAAATTTATAGCATTAATTCTACATTAAGGAAATTAGCAAAAATTATTGTAAAAACTCCCACACTGTCAATATGATGTAACTGAACAGGGAATTGAAAGGAGATGCATACCAGCATATCATTATATAGTATTTCCATCATACATTTATGACAGATGTACTAGTAAACAACCTCTAGACTATACATAATAGTAAAATGTAGCAACATACCAGTAAATAGGGTGAGTTTTGAGTAATCGTTATTTGTTTTTAGTACTGTATAATTTATTTGTATGTCTATATAAATTTTAAAATAATAGCTCTTTTTAACAACAGGCCTGCAAAATTCCTGAAAGTTTAACCTTTGTCTCTCATGAGAGTGTAAGCTGGCTCCAGCACACCACTATAGAAAGCCCCACTGGTTTGGGAGTCCCAGCTAATACTTGCCCTGCGGTTAGAAGGGGATTCTAGAAAAAAAGGAGCAGGATCCCTTTTCTAAGTCTTGCCACATGTCCACAAAGAGTGGGAGGCAGTTTCCTACATGCAATCAGCAGTGCTACCTGGTCCCCTCCTCCAGAGCCTGCTTAGTCTTCAGGCTTGGGCACTCCATAGGGCTGCTGGCCACCACCGTCTGGCCGAATCAATGTCTCCTAGGCCACTGGCAGCCTTCTGTCTCTGCCTCTACAAGGCTATTAACTGATGACCTCCCCTCTGCCCACAGGCCACTGCTCACACTAAGGCCAAGAGCCTCCTCTGCCACACCAGGCTTCTCTCTTCTTGGTACCCACCTACTCTTGAACCTTATGGCGGCTCCAACTGCCTCTATTGCAGCTGCTTCAAACACGGGCAATGCATTCATTCCGCGTTTCCCCACTAACGGAAACACGAAGAATTGTTTGCAAAACAGGGAATGAAGCCAAGAAAAGAAACGCGAGGCGGGAAGGGCACAATAACAACGTCTGCGCCGCGCCCGGGCCTGGGCGGCTGGGAAGCGGGAAGGTCAGGGCCGCCTCCGCACCGCCAACCCCGGGAGCCCCCGGGGCGCCTGCGCCGCCGCGGCGATTCAGCGCAGTGGGTCTCGGCGGCGGCGAACCGAGCCCAGTGCGACTGCGCGAAGGCCGGCCGGCGCGGGGGGGCCGCGGAGGAGAGCGCCGTGCGCCTGCGCCGGCCTGCGTGGCGCGCAGCGGGGCCGGGCCGTGTGGAGTCGGGGCCGTCAGAGGCGCTGGTGAGCTTTGCGGATCTGGGCGGTGCCGAGGAGGACGAGGCGGCGCTGGGTCTGACGCGGCCCGGTTTGTGGGGGCCCCGCTGGTTTATTTATTTATTTACCGTGTGTGTGTGCCTCCGAGTGCGCGCGCTCCACTGCTTGGTGGGGAGGGGGTGGGGGGAGGGCCGGGGGCCAGTGGGAGCCGGAACCGGGTCGAAACGCCGCGTGACTTGTAGGTGAGGGAACGCCGAGCGGTCGCCGCCGCAGCCGCCGAGAAGCTCAGGTTCCGACCGCCGGGAAGGAGCGCGTCTGGTGCCGACAAGATGGCGGACGGGGAGCTGAACGTGGATAGTCTCATCACCCGGCTGCTGGAGGGTGAGTGCGATGCCGCGGCCGTGGGGAAGGGGCGCCTCGCTAAGGTCTCACGCCCCTCCGCTGCGGAAACCCAGGGGACCCCCCATCCCCGCCCCGAGGCGGGCGCCGTGGAGGGGCGAAAAGGCTGGTCGGCTAGGGGGGCAGCGGCCCGCGGGAGGCTGGGCGGGAGGCTCTGTCGCCGCGGGTGGCCAGGCCGGGCCGGCGGGCAGTGTCTCCGCGGACCTTCGGGGACCCACACGGCGGCGCGCCGGCCTGGGGTGCGAGGAGTCCAGGGTGCTGGGTGACCCTTCCCAAGGAGGGGGCCGAGCGGCGTGCGCCCGTATTATTTGTCCGCGGAACGAGTATTTCTTTTTGTGCATTGCCCTTGGCTGCCTCGGATTCTAGTTCTGGAGTAAATTTTATTAAAAACCTTCTGCATTTTTATATGATGCTATAGGAAGAACCGTGTTGAAGGAGAGGATAACAACGGAAGTTAAAAACCTCCCATTTATTTTGCTTTTTAAGAAAAAATAGTAAAAAGGTGTTTGAGCAAATGAAAGATGCGCGCAAGAAAAATGGAATGTGAGGACACGTTCGCTGAAGGTATTAGCTTTCGGGTTGGAGAATTTTATTTCTGCACAAACTTAGGGTCTGTTGTACGGCCTCTCCTGTGTTAAAAGGTATTTACAAGGCCTCTCAGCCTTTCAAGTTTCTGTTCCCTTCCGTTTTTATTGAATAGTTTCATGTTGGGGTGGGGATCGAAGGAAAGTGAAGAGATGGAGAGGCCAGGATACTATTCACAGCTAATCGCGGTCTCCTCCCAGTGAATCCCTTTACCCTAAAATTTGCGTCATCACCAATTGCTTTGTGAATATATATAGGGAGAAAATAAGCCTTAAAAAATGAGTTCTTTCTGCCAGAAACCGTCAAAGGATTGTTATTTGCTTTCAGATTACCTGAAGGTAATTGTTTGATACAGTGAAGGTAATTGTTTGATACAGTGTAGCAATATACTTAGATTTGGAAAAGCATCAGAGATGGTGTGCTTTGGGGGGAAGGGGGGCGCTAGCTAGTTCCTTTCTTTTCTTTTGAACCATTGTGGGTACCTCATACTGGTTGTGTAACAAACTACAATATATTTGCTCCAGATGTGAAAGCCTCCCAGCCATCTAAGACTGAATAAGAAGCAAAGTTTTCCCAGGAACTCCTTATTTACCTTTTCCTTTACTGCCAAACTATTCCTGGGAGGCCCCCTGGTGCCTGCAGTTAGTGTTCACTGCCTAAGACTTGGTGGACTTGAACAGACCTGAACATCTTCTTGAGTGAGACATTTGCTTTGGAAGACATTGCATATTGTTACTGTGCATTGTTCTAAGAGAGAAATATAGCTCTTTAAAGTGTTTAATATGTTAATTTGGGGGGAAGTTTCTTTTACGCCCACATCTGTTTTTATGCATTTTAAATTCAGCTTGTAAATTTAAATAATTTTAAAATCCGATGTTTGTATTTCAACTTCTTCACTTTTATTTTTCACGTACTGACATATTTATATACGTTATAGACATAAAACAAAGTAGACGTACATGTTTTTAAATGTTTGAACTGGAACCTTTTAAGACAAACGCACCTTTTTATGATTATAGATGATTAAGAATTTTTACTAGTGGATTATTCAAGGTTATTGGAAAAAAGATGTGTGAAAAAATAGGATGAGTGAATGATTCCATTTATTTTTGTGAGTTCAAATTGCATAAATGCTTGGTTTTGGTTTGGGGTGATCATTTTTCTTTAATGGGTGAGAGTTCTAGTCCAAGACATTTTCCCCTTTTAAAATTACCAAACAATCTGTTTTGTGCCAGTCATCAGGAATCCAAAGAAAAACACAGTTTCTTCACTCAAGAAACTCCTGATATAAACAAGTGATTTGGGAGTTGTTGTTTTTTTAACCTTCTCTCTGTTCATGTTCACACTTATCAGTAAAGAGTTTCATTACTTGCTTCTTAATCCAGAAATGCCTCCCTGAGATTCTTAAATTCTCCAGGTTTCTCCTCTCCTTTCCCCTTCCAAAATCTAGACCCATTAAAAAACAGACTTGGATTGTCTTATAATTACTTTTATCTTCAGGTAAAAATTTTTGTGTTTACCTTGTTTTTCAGTGATGTCACATGATAGTTAAATTTAATTCAAATTTTTAAGTGATTTCAGAGAGGAAGGGAGAGAAACATCAATGGTGAGGGAGACGGATTGATCTGCTGCCTCCTGCAGGTCCCACACTGGGGATGGAGCCTGCAACCCCGGCATGTGCCCTGACCAGGAATCGACCTCCTGGTTCATAAGTTCGCTGAACCACTGAGCATCGCCAGCAGGGCAGCACAGCAACTTTAGAATGTTTCCACCCTCAGGCACAACCCTTTTCCCATTAGCCAACACTTTTTTTCCCACCAACTTCTCCCTCTCCCCACACTAGGCAGCCATAAATCTATTTTCTGTCAGGATTGTGCCTATTCTGGATGTTTGATAAAAATGAAAGTATATATAATATGCGGTCTTTTGTGATTGACTTCTTTTAATGTTTTAAAAGTTTATCTATGTTGTAGCACATGTCAGTGTTTCATTCCTTTTATGGATGAATATTTCATTGTATAATTAATTATATCTATTCATCACCTGAGTTGTTTCTCCTTTTTGGCTATTGTGAATACTGCTATGAATATTCGTGTACAGATTTTTGTGGGGGCATTTTTCAGTTCCCTTGAATATGTAACTAGGAGTGGGATTGCTGGTTCATATGGTAACTCCATATTTAACCTTTTTTGGAACTGCCAGGCTGTTTAAAGTCTTTTTTTTTCTGAGTAAATTGTTTAATTATGACCCGGTAGTCTAAAGGTTAGGCAGTTTGAAGGAAAGTGTTAGGTTGTTTGTGGCAGCCTTAGCTTCTGCAGAGAAAGTGTGTATAGATCCAAAGCCAAGTCTGTTTGAAAAGACCAGGTTGGGGGGCAGGAGAACTCATCTGAGGGATACTTTCTTTTCTTCTTGGAGGAGAAGCTAGAGGAGGCATAAAGTGGCACAGGTTTTAACAGATTCAGAAATTTGGAGTGTGTGTTTTCCCATTAGTTACTTCCAGCAGGTGAGGGAACGTTTGGAAGTTTGAATAGCCCAGAAGTGTTTCTGTGTTGTTATTTAAGGAGAGCTGGAGCTTTTTTGGTAATTTCTAAATCCAAGATTAGGATTTATTGGGATGTAGACATTATTTATATTTGAGTCTAAAGACAGGTTATATTAACATTTAGGATTAGTAAATTGTATCTTATTTTCCACATTTATTGTTTAACAGGGTATCCATCCCAATGACAGGCATTCTTAAACAACTCTAACAGAAGTAAAATAATGTAGGTGCAAAAGAATGTCAAAATATTTAGAAATAATAACAAAAATGTCATGAAGTGTTTCTGAAACAAAGGTTATCCTGGAAGTCTTGGGATTGGGGTACAAGGATGCTGAGAGAAATGGTTTGTAAATGTCAGGATACTTAACAGTGATGTGCAATCTTCTGTTTTTCCATGGATACATATTTTTATAACCTCAGGCAGCAATCACTGCTCCTCTGCCATAAATAGCTATTTCATAGCTTATTCTTCTTGGAAAAAATGGAGGATCAGAGAAGATAGGGGAAAGAGATAAATGTCATAATTATTCCTTCGGGTACACCCTCCATGTTCCCCCAGACTGAATTGATTACCTTTGAAGTCTTGGTTATTAGTAGGTGAAAAGTATTTTTTTATACTTCAGTCTATGAAATATGCCATAAAACAGAGACTTTCTATCTGTTCGATAAAATGAAAATCTTAAATGGAAATAAAATCTTTATTCCGCAATTAAGGGTAGAAGACTAAAAGTGCACACATTAATTCTGAAGATAAAGAAGTATAAATAATCAGTAGCTAGTCCCATCCATAGTTTGATGAATGAGTTCGTTTTCTGGTATCAGTGGGGACTTGTTATATTCACATGTGTAACAGTGATTTCTAAGGTTTACAGAACCTTCCTGAGAAGCACTGGCTTCAGGACTCTCCTTCCCCAAATTTACCCACATTCGGCAAGGACAGGGAGAGGTATTTATACTGTGTGCATAATCTAGTGGGAACAATGTTTTTGGCTCTTCATTTGTGCTGACATTGTACAATTTGGAGGCTTGGGCACAGTTTTTTGTTTTTTCACTATAAAGGAATTCTATCCGTAGAACGTTCATCAGAATATCCCCGAGTTCCCAATCTGTCCATTACAGGTTGACCAAGACATTTTCTTGGCTTGTCTAATATTTTTCCCCTAATCCTACCCCCTATTTTCAAGATTTAGAGAAATCAAAGTTACTTTTCATAAGTTTAAAGACATCTGTTATATATTGTGGGCATTCTCTAACATATACCAAAAATATACAAGTGGTAATTTCTTAACAGTTTATTTATTGATCTATCTTGTACTTTAAATGAGTCTTACACATGACTTTGTAATATGCATTGGTCGTTTGGAGAACACTGGTTAAACTGAATTATGTAGATGTTCAAATGTACTCCCACCTTCTGTGACATAAAAAAAATCACATTTGTTAATATTACAACAAGATATTAGAAGAGTCGGGGTCATGGTGCTGGATATAAGATTTTCCAAATTTTCATTTTCATTTGAAAGCTTGAAATGTAACATCAGCAATAAATGCTGTCAATTGTTTTCCTTGAAATGACAAACACACTGTTCATTTTCAAGAGTATCTGTTAAATATCTAAGTGTGAATAACCATAGTTTGTTAGTTGTGCTTTCTAGTAAAAAAGATGTTCTGTTGGGGGTTGAGGGGAGTGGCCAGATCAGCTTCAAACTAAGACTGTCACGTGAGTGCTTTTCTTAGAGACAGCTCTTGCCCTTTGGTATGCAGCAGAAATGTTTTATGGGTACTTCCTATTTCATCATACTGAATATAAAAAAGATGTATACTCAGTGGTGGAGATGTGATAAAATTGTTTTTACTGCTTCATTAAGGGCATTCTTTAACTGGGCTTTTTCATCTTTACTAAAAGTGCATGGCAGTAAACACACTAGTGACTACAGTAGTACAGTTAGCACTGATTTGGTTTATGCTGCTACCAGCAGTTTTACCAACCATTGCTTTTACATTGTGCAGATGTCAGCACAATTAAAAAGGAGTTACACTTTGAGAACCTTAGGGCCAGGGCACTCCTTCCTCTACTCCTGGATTGTCTAGCCCTCACCTGTGTGTGTTACATCAATGTGAGAGAAAGAGAAACAGTGATTGGTTTGCTTCCTGTACACATCCCCACCAGGGACTGAACCTGAAACCTGGGTATGTACTGTGACTGGGAATCAAATGGGCAACCTTTTCTGCGCATGTGCTGGTGCTCAACCAACGGAGTCACGCTGGCCAGGGCAGTTAACTTTCCTTCTTTAACTTTTTATCATTATCTGTTTATTAGTGTACTTGGAATAATTTTTTAAGATGACTCACAGACCCCTTTGAGAATTCATGAAAGCCAGGGTCTTTTCAGAAGAATATGTATATTCATGTACATACACAATATTATAGACCTTTGGGTTTATTATACACAGCTCCTGAAGGCCACCTGTAGATTCTGAAACCACATTAATTTTTTCTATTGGACAGACTTCAGGTACATTGAAATCAATGGCAACTGCCTAATTCTTTCACTTAAAACTAAAATTTCACATTTTAGCCAATTGTAAAAATTATACTTTTTTTTTTTTTTTTTTTTTGGTAAAGGTAGACTTAATGTGCAAAATACAGGCTGGGCAAAAGTATGTGTATAGTTGTGAGTACACAAAATAGAGTTTATTCTTGTATTTTTTTTTATTCTTGTTTTTTAGATATTTATTTATTGTCATTTTATTGTTCATACGTTATCTTTTTTTTCCTCCTTAAAGAAGGCCCTGTAACATTTCATATAATATTGATTTGGTGGTGGTGAACTCCTTTTAGCTTTCTTTTGTCAGGGAAGCTCTATATGTCCTTGGATTCTGAATGATAACTTTGCTGGGTAGAATAACCTTGGTTATAGGTTATCTTGTATTGTTACTTATTATTGTATTATTTTCCATACAAGTAACTGTAAACTTCTTTTGCTACACCATGTATATTGAAATGAATTGACATTTATCATACAGAAAAGTTTAGGCAATGCAGGAAACCTGGATTTAAATGCACTATGCAGTTGAGCCGTATATATTCTTGAGTGAATCTTTATTAAGTGTGGAAGTAGGGTAGAACCAATTAAAATTAAAATGTTGAAGATGGGGCAGACATGACAGATGGTAGAATTAGTTCTTTTTTTCTTGGCATCCTTTCTATTTTAGGGAAGGCAGGTATTAATAAGAACTTGCTGGAGAAAGTAGCAGGTGGTTATTGAAAGATAAAATTTAGCCTGGCTGGCATGGGTCAGGGGTTGAACGTGAATCTATGAACCAGGAGGTCATGGTTCGAGTCCTGATCAGGGCACATGCCTGTGTTGTTGGTTCAATCCCAGTGTGGGATGTGCAGGAGGCAACCAATCAATAATTCTCATTGTTGAGGGAGAACCAAGATGGCGGCATAGGTAAAACACCTATCTTGCCGTCATACTCAAGCAATTTTAATACTACAACTTAACGAAAGAACGAACACCTTCCAGAATCACCAGAAAGCTGGCCGAGTGAAAATTTCACAAATAAAAGTGAAAACAAGACACTGTGACTCGGAGGAGCGGCTGAGGACAGCGTTGAAAGATTCGCGCGGAGAGAGGTTAGGAACGCGTGCCAGTGGGGAGGGCCAGTTTTCTCGAATGAGGAGACAAAGACGTCCCACTGGACTGATTCTCCAGCTCTGGGCGAAGTCCAGGGAACCAACCCACTATCATATGGGGTGAAAACTGGACAGTGGGAGGGCACGCCGAAGCTCGGGTACTCCCGGGTCTCTCGGTTTGTGGAGAAGGCATCCTAGGCGAACAGCTCAGCTGCGTGACCGTGCAGAGAGCACTCTGAGAGACGCTCTCTCATTCGGAAAACCGTCAGACTGCTTTGTTTTACACCCTGGGTGAGACATTGGGTGTGCAGACTCATTTGGGGAGAGTCTGAATTCCCCGGCAGCCTGTGGAGCTTGGCAGCGGCTCTCTCTCAGAGGTGCTGGCGGCCATTGCTCCCGGAACAGAGTCCCTGGGGCTGCATAGGGCAGAGCTAACACTGTCTGCTTGGCCCGGAGACTCTGCCCATCTAACCTGAGTACAGCTGAACTTCACAGACAATTGGCCTGGAGGTCAACCCCTCCAAGTGCTAACAACGATTAACCTGAGCTTAACTTCAGCAAGACTGTGCAACCCATATCCACCTCAGGTAACTGGGGAGGCTGAGCCACTGTCCCTAATAGGAAGTCTACCACACAAAGCTAATTGACCAACTCAGGGAAGCAGCCACCATGCAGAGACATGGAAAGAAATTGGATGTGAAAGAAATGGAGGAAAAAAACGACTGGACATGGAATTCAAAACCACGGTTATAGGGCTTTTCAAGAGGCTCCAACAAAAGGTTGAGGCCTATAAGGAAATAAGCAAGACCACAAAGGAAATGAATGAGTCCTACAAGGAAATGAATAAGACCCTCAAGGATATGAATGAGACCTGCAAGGAAATGATCAAGACCAACATGGAAATGAATGAGTCCTACAAGGAAATGAAGGAGACCCTCAAGGATATGAAGGAGACTCTCAAGGATATGAAAAAGGACCAACCAGAAATTAAGCATACACTGACTGAAATAAAAAATATTATACAAAGACCTAAAAGTGCTCTGGAGCACCCCAAGAACCAAGTTCAAGATTTGAAATACAAAGGGAAAATCCACTCAGCTGAAAAGGCAAGAAACCAAAAGAATCCAAAAAATTGAAGATAGTGTAAGGGGCCTCTGGGACAACCTCAAGCATACCAACATCCGAATTATAGGGGTGCCAGAAAAAGAGAGAGAGCAAGACAATGAAAACCTATTTGAAGAAATAGTGACCGAAAACTTCCCACACCTGGTGAAAGAAATAGACTTAGGAGTCCAAGAAGCGCACCGAACCCCAATATATAGGAACCCTAAGAGGACCACACCAAGGCACATCATAATTAAAATGCCAAGAGCAAAAGACAAAGAGAATATTAAAAGCAGCAAGAGAAAAACAGTTGGTTACCTATAAGGAAGCACCCATACGATTGTCAGCAGATTTCTCAACAGAAACGATGCAGGCCAGACGGGAGTGGCAAGAAATATTCAAAGTGATGAACAGCAAGAATCTACAACCAAGATTACTTTATCCAGCAAAGCTATCATTCAGAATTGAAGGTCAGATAATGTGCTTCTCAGATATGAAAAAGCTAAAGGAGTTCATCACCACCAAACCAATATTATATGAAATGCTGAAAGATATTCTTTAAGAAGAGGAAGAAGAAAAAGATAAAAGTGTAAAATAGGAACAACAAATACACATCTATCAACAAATGAATCTAAAAGTCAAAATTAATAAGCTGATGAACAGGATAAACTGGTGAATGTAACAGAATCACGGACATAGGGAGGGAATGGACTGACAACTCTTGGGGAGAAAAGGGCTGTGGGAAGTGCAGCAAAAGACTGGACAAAAATCATGCATCTGTGGGAGAGGACAGAGGAGGGGGGTGAGGGCGTAGGGTGAGATGGGTACCAGGTGGAGGGGAACTATATGGTAAAAAAAAAAAAAGGGGGGAACAATGTAATTAATAAACTGAACAATAAAGATAAAAAATAAAATAAATAAAAATAATTCTCATTGTTGATTATTCTCGCTCTTTCTCACTCTCCTTTCCTCTGAAATCAATAAAAATATTTTTTTAATGTGGGCTTGATTGTAAATGGAGAATAGTAGGGGTATATAAAGATATAGCCTATGTTTTCCTTTTTTTAAATGTCTTAGTTAAGATTGAATGGGAGCTAGCAGTATATTTAGAGGCTAACGGGAAAATGAGTGGAGAAGATAATGAGAGAAAATTATTGCAAGCTCAATTCATTAGGGCAAATAAGGAACTTTCATGCACCATTTCTCCCCACTACATCTCAGAAGTTACTGGAAACCATATTAGTTAATGAATTTCATTTTCTCATTCATGTGAAAGTGTTTTTTCTTCATCTAACTAGCTTATAGAATTTTTAATATAATGCCCTATTATAAACATAATAATGCATTAAAATTTATTAAATATCTGGCTGACACCTTTGAAAATCTGATTTGTTTTGATTGGAAAATAGAAGAGGTACTTGATTGCTGGAAGCCAGTTTCCAGCATGTTAAGGTTGATGGAACTTGGGGACTCAATAAGGGCTGAATCACATGTTATCACCTGCTATGAATGGCTAAAGGCATTTCCCCAAACCTGAAAAGGATGAGTGTTTACTGCCAGACAGCTCAGGGCATCTTAATCTACATGTTATTACCTCCTCCTGGCCAAACACCTGACAGTAGGTTGGTATAGGAAACCCCGGCCTTTGATGTGTATATCTCTTCTTTGCCTTAGGACAATTTATATTAATAAAAAGCAAGAGGTCCTGTGACGATGAGAACTTAGTTTCTTTAGCCAGGCTCCTCTGCCCCCCCCACAAATGCCTTTCAAAATTATGTTTTGTCTCTGAACTCTTTATTAATTTACGCACAGCCCCTTCTCCAGATTGCTGAAACCTTCTAGATTCCATATCAAGACCGCCGGCATTAAATGGTGCCCAATGTCCAATATCCTAAATAATAAAAGGCTAATATGCAAATGAACTGAACAGCAGACCAGTTGCTATGATGCCCACTGATCATCAGGGGGCAGACAATGCAGAAGCTGCTCCCTGGTGGTCAGTGCACTCCCACAGGGGTGCACCACTGAGCCAGAAGCCTGGCAAGTGCAGCAGTGGTGGTGGGAGCCTTTTCCTCCTTCGCTCCAGATGGGCAGTGAGAAGTGAGGGGTCCTGGACTGTGAGAGGGATGTCTGACTGCCCGCTTAGGCCCAATCCCTGGGGGACATCCCCCCAAGGGGTCCTGGACTGTGAGAGGGTGCAGGCTGAGCTGAGGGTCCTGCCCCCTCTCACCCTTCCCTCCGGGCACAAATCTTGTGCACCGGGTCTCTAGTTAGTTGATAAAATTTTTGAGACTGTTGATAATACTCCCAAGAAGTGTGTGAAGCTAAATCACCTGACAACTGATTTTTCTAATCTTCCTTTCTTCATAGCCACAGCTTCTTAATGATGCAATTTTGACATTTTATTATTAAATTAGAGGCCTGGTGCACGAAATTCGTGCTGTCCCTCAGCCCAGCCTGCACCCTCTCCAATCTGGGATCCCTTGAGGGATGTCCAACTGCCCTCTCACAATCCAAGACTGCTGGCTCCCAACTACTTGCCTGTCTGCCTTCCTGATTGCCCCTAACCACTTTTGCCTGCCAGCCTGATCACCCCCTAACAACTCCCCTGCCAGTCTGGTTGATGTTTAACTGCTCCCCTGCCAGCCTGGTCACCCCTAACTGCCCTCCCCTGCAGGCTTGATCGCCCCAAACTGTTCTCCCCTGCTGGCCATCTTGTGTCCACATGGAGGCAGGATCTTTGACTACATCGGGGCAGCCGGCTTGTGTGTTGGAGTGATGGTCAACCTGCATATTACTCTTATTAGATAGGAAAGACGCCTAGTGCACGAAATTCGTGCACAGGGGAGGGGGATGTCCCTCAGCCCAGTCTGCACCCTCTCCAATCTGGGACCCCTCGAGGGACGTCCGACTGACCTCTCACAAACTGTTCACCTGCTTGCCTTCCTGATTTCCCCTAACTGCTTCTGCCTGCCAGCCTATTTGTCCCTAACTGCCCTCCCCTGATCACCGCCCAACCACTCCCCTGCCAGCCTGATTGATGCCTAACTGCTCCCCTGCCAGCCTATTTGTCCCTAACTGCCCTCCCCTACAGGCCTGGTACTCCCCAATTGCTCTCCCCTGTAGGCCTGGGTCTCCCCCCCAACTTCCCTTTCCTGCAGGCCCAGTCACCCCCAACTTTCCTCCTCTGCTGGCCTGGTCACCCCTAACTGTCCTCCCCTGCAGGCTTGATTGCCCCCAACTGCCCTCCCTTGCAGTCCTGGTCCCTCCCAACTACCCTCCCTTGCTAGCCATCTTGTGGTGGCTATCTTGTGTCCACATGGGGGCAGGATCTTTGACCACATGGGGGCAGCCATCTTGTGTGTTGGAGTGATGGTCAATCTGCATATTGCTCTTATTATATAAGATAGATGGGTTAGACGCCTGGTGCACAGGTGGAGGCCAGCTGGTTTGCCCTGAAGGGTGTCCCAGATCAGAGTGGGAGTTCCTTTGGGGCATGGGGTGGCCTGGGCCTGTGGTGGTTTGCAGTATGGCCTAGCGCCCCCCCCCCCCCCCCCCCCCCGCGACCCAAACGGAGACCCTGGTATTTGGGACTTGTTTATCTTCTACAATTGAAACTTTGTAGCCTGGAGCAGAGCCAAGCCTTTTGCTCACTCCATGGCAGCGGCCATTTCTGTTGCGATTCATGTATCTTCTGTAATTGAAACTTTGTAGCCTTGAGCGGAGGCCAAGGCAGGCCAGGGCTGCAGAAGCTTGGCTTCCTCCATCGCCGGGGCAACCCTAGCCTTCTGCCTCTCTCCAGCTCCGTGGCTGCTGCCATTTATGTTGAGATTTATTTTATTTTCTATCATTGAAACTTTTTAGTATTGAATAGAGACCCAGGTCAGCAAGGGCAGGCAGAAAGCTTGGCTTCTTCCATCACCAGGGAAACTCAAACCTCCTTCCTGCTCTCTGTGGCTGCAGCCATCTTGGTTGGGCTTATTTGCATAGTCGCTCCTGATTGGCTGGTGGGTGTAGTGGAAGTATGGTCAGTTTGCATATTACTCTTTTATTAGATAGTATGTTAAGACTTTGCTGAGAGAATAGGCCAGACATTCAACATGTGCTGTCCCTGAATCATTTTGGGGCTGTGAGGCCTCAAATTAGCCACTGAAGAACAAAGAGGGCTACATTTTCGTGGTAGCAACTTGCTGGAGCATCAAGAACTAACAAGAATGGAGATAGAAGCAAAAGATCATAGAATAACCTTACTGTTGGTCATAGGACCTAACAGGTTTTCTGATAGCTTCCTGCCTGTTAAAATATTATTTTATGGATAAATTTTTTAAAACTGACCATTTATTCATTGTTTATCAGTACGAGGATGTCGTCCAGGAAAGATTGTGCAGATGACTGAAGCAGAAGTTCGGGGCTTATGTATCAAGTCTCGGGAAATCTTTCTCAGTCAGCCGATTCTTTTGGAATTGGAAGCACCACTGAAAATTTGTGGTAAGTAAATGGGTAAAGCTGGAAGCAATCTCTTTTGAATCTGTTTTTCTCCCATGTTTACAATGAAGATGATCTAGGGAAAATGTTTTAAAGTGTTTGTATGGAAGAAAAGACTAATGGGTTTTCTTTTATAAAATTATATAAAAATTGAAGCTTTTGCCCTTGCCGATTTGGCTCAGTGGATAGAGTGTTGCCTGCTGACTAAAGGGTTCCAGGTTTGATTCCTGTCAGGGCCACATGCCCAGGTTGTGAGCTCGGTCCCCAGTGGGGGGCGTGCAGGAGGCAGCTGATCCATGATTCTCTTTCATAGCTGATGTTTCTCCCTCCCTCTTGAAGACAATAAAAAAATATCTTTTTTTAAAAATTGAAACTTTCATGAAATGACAAGTTATAAGATATTAGCTACATATACAGATAAAAAGATTGCTATTCACACTATATAAAAGTTCTTATAAATAAGAAAAGGCTATACAGTAAAAAAAAAAATAGTCAGATCTTAGAAGAAATTCAAATGGCCAATATATGTAAGATCCTCAATCTCATTAGTAGTCAGGGAAATGCAATTCAAAATCAAATCCTGAATGATAATCAGATTGAAAAAATAACAAAAACTGATTATCAAATGTTAAAGAAGTGGTGAAATAGGCACATCAGTGCACAAGTTAAAAAAAACAAGTACAGAATTAGTGTCAATATGGCAATGTTCATGGTATTCTAGCTTTTTGTGATCATTTTGATTTATTTTGAAAATTATGTAACTTTACAGTTTATTTTCTAAGTCTTATAATGGCTTTTGGCCAAAAGCAAAAACTTAAGATCTTAAGTGGAGTGTTCACATTTTTACATAGTTCATCTAATAGCAGGAAGTGGTATAAATAATGTATTGTGCTGGCTTTTGGTTTAATAATGCAGTTGTTCTTCGTAGCGGCTTAGTGATTAAGACATAGTGTTTATGGACTTAACCATCAGTTTTTGCTCAATTAAGGATTATTTGCTATATGCAGAAATTTGTCTGGCCCTGGCCACTCTGGCTCATTTAATTGTAGTGTTGTCCCGTGCACTGAAAAATTGGGGGTTCTATCACCATCTGGGGTGCATATAGAAGGCAACCAATCAGTGTTTCTCTCTTTCTCCCTGTTCCTTCCTCTCTCTAGAATCAATGAAAAATGTATTCTTGGGTGAGGATTTTAAAAAATTTATTTTGCATGTTTCTTAGTGATATACATTCTTGCTATTTATCTTGCTATTTGGTATAACAATAGGACCTAAGTTTAACTACCAGATGATAAGATTAACTGTATTAGTTCTCTGTTGTATAACAAATCACCCCAAAACCTTATTGCTTAAAACAACATTAATTTATCACCTCACAGTTTTTGTGAGTCAGGATTTTGGACCCAGCCTACCCGAGCCCTCTGGTTCTAGGGCTCTCCCAAGACTATACAGTCAGGGTGTCATCTGGGGCTGTGGTCATTTCGAGGTTCAACTGGGAAGGCATTCAGTTCCTTATGTGCTAATGAATTGAGGACCTCTGTTCCTACTGAGCAGGTGGTCATTAAGAGTGAGAGAAAGCTAGAGAGTACAAGCAAGACGAAAGTCACAATCTTTTGTGTGTTTGGTTTATAAATATATTTCATTGATTTTTTTTTTTTTTTACAGAGAGGAAGGGAGAGGGATAGAGAGTTAGAAACATTGATCAGCCACCTCCTGCAAACCCCCTCTGGGGATGTGCCCACAACCAAGGTACATGCCCTTGACCAGAATCCGAACCTGGGACCCTTCAGTCTGCAGGCCAACACTCTATCCACTGAGCCAAACCAGTCAGGGCAGTCACAGTCTTTTGTAACAATCTCAGATGTGACGGCCCCTCTTACTTTTGCTATATCCTCTTCATTAGAAGTCACTACAGCCCACATTCAAGGGAGAAGATTACTTAAGGGAGTAAACGTGAGGAATCATTTCATAGAAGGTGATTGTACAAGAGTAACCAAATATTCTGAAGCTGACTTTTTCTCTTTTTAGGAGATATTCATGGACAGTATACAGATTTACTGCGATTATTTGAATATGGAGGCTTTCCACCAGAAGCCAACTATCTTTTCTTAGGAGATTATGTTGACAGAGGAAAGCAGTCTTTGGAAACCATTTGTTTGCTATTGGCTTATAAAATCAAATATCCAGAGAACTTCTTTCTCTTGAGAGGAAACCATGAGTGTGCTAGCATCAATCGTATTTATGGATTCTATGATGAATGTAAGTAAAAGTAAAAACCTGTTTTTTATTAATGGAAAAAGTCCCTAATAATTTTCTACTTAAAAAGAGTTCCTTCAGTTTAGAGTTGTGTGTTTTTTAAATATGACATAGTAAGCATAAGCCTAAGTAAAGAGAACCTTTCATGGAAGAGGAATCTGAAACTGGCAAATGTTGCTTGTTAAATTGGTTCCTTGGAATCTCTTTCAGGTTGACTGCAGCTTGTTCAGCTGTAAGGACCTTTTGTAATTAGCTTACATAGTAAAATATCCAAGTGGAATAGAAGGTACCACAGACAGTAGCTTCTGGTTTTCTAGTGTCCATTAAGGTTTTAGCTCTCAGCATTCTTATGATATAACAGAAAACCTTACTGGCTTTTTGTCAAAGAAATATTAAGAGACATCCTATGAAACCCATTTTAAAAGTTCAAGTTTATTTTAGGATGTTAGTCTTCTATACCTATAAACGAGAGAGAGAAAGATACTGAATATTCTGGGGTATACTTGTACTTTTTTTGGCAGTAAGAAATCACTGATTTGCTTTTGTGTGGTACTGCTTCAAGTGTCATTACTGAACTATCACATTACATTTGAATTGCTTGGTTTTTCTTTTTAGCATTTCAAAGTAAACATATTTGGTTAATTCAATTTAGAACCAGTTACAATAATTTTCAAATTGAATTTATTGTTTCCAGTGCTGAGTTCTCCATTAGAATCTATTTTTACTTTTTTCTCTATCCTTAAATATGGTAGAGTCCTATTTAAATTTCTGTCTGTTTAGTTCATATAATCAGTATTTGACAAAGGTTTAAGGAAGTGTTACATGTCTGACACTATTCTATACACTGGGAATGCAGCACTGCACAAAACGGATTATCTCAATTGTAAGATCAGACAGTAAATAATGTAAAATATTTAAACAATCACTGAAAAGATTCCTTAAGTAAAAAATAAACAAGGGAAAAAACCCATGGGTAATGTGTTGTAAACAAAAGGTTAGTATCCTTAAATATAAAAAAACTTTTACAAATTAATTTTAAAAATCAACAAAACATAAATAGGCATATCACAAAAGAAGAAATACAAGTAGGCAAAAATATAGAAAAAATCTTCAGGCTAACTATTAAATAAGTTAAATTGATACTGAGGTGAACACCTATCAACCTGACAAAGACTTAATTCCTGGTGTTGACTAAGATACAGAAAAAAGTACTCTCAGCCACTACTGGTAGGATATAAACTGATTCAACATTTACTTAATTACATGTTATGAACTTCAACCACGAATATGTATTTTTTTCCCCAAAATATTTATTTTTAAAAGGTTCAGATGCTATCTTGTCTTCTACACATATAAAAGGCTAATATGCAAAATGTCCCCTCGGGAGTGCTGTCACTTGCTATGATGTGCACTGACCACCAGGAGGCAGCGCATAATGAAGGCCCTGGCCAGTAGTGGGAAGGCCCCAATAGGCCTTGATTGCTGGCTAGGCCTAGGGACCATACCCATCCACAAATTTTGTGCACTGAGCCTCTAGTCTCTAATATAACTTTACTACCTTTTAAGCATCATCAAAGTAAACACTGATGTGAATTTACTGGTTTGTCAAGTTTTCTCAGGTAACTCCTTTAAGAATCTGGCAATTTGGAATGGCTACAATATTAGAATTCCAATCAGTCAGCTTTTCACTGTGCTGCATTTCTAAAGATAGCTTGGATCAGAACACGCTCCCTTCTCTAATCCATAGTGTGGGCATGCCCTAGAACAGTGGTTGGCAAACTCATTAGTCAACAAAGCCAAATATCAAGAGTACAATGATTAAAATTTCTTTTGAGGGCCGAAACTGACTTCTGCATATGGGCCAAGAAGTTTCAATCTCCCTGTACGTGCGTGCCCGCACGCACGTGGTATTTTGTGGAAGAGCCACCTTCAAGGGGCCAAAGGGCTGCATGTGGCTCATGAGCTGCAGTTTGCCAACCACTGCCCTAAAGGTATAGTTGCTATAATCAATACTTTGGGCCTATGAGGACTGATATAAAACTGTAAGAACTGTTCATAGCTAATTCACCTAAGTTCTAAATTTGAAGTATCTAACCAGATGAAAACTGGCCTCAAATGTATAGAGTTTACCAGCCATTCGTTTAATCATCTATACCCTTATTTGTCTTTGCTAATTGGCAGGTATATCAAGCATGAACAGAGTATTAAATTCCTTCTTCACAAGCCACTGAATGGTCAAAAGGACCATTCAGCTAACAAGTATATTATTAGGACACTAGAGGTTTGATGCATGAAATTCGTGCACAGGGGGAAGGGTGTACCCTCAGCCCAGCCAGCACCCTCTCCAATCAAGGATCCCTTGGGGGATGTCTGACTGCCGGTTTTGGGCTGATCCCAGGGGTCAGGCTGAAACCAGCAGTCAGACATCCCTCTAACAATCTGGAATCACTGGCTCCTAACTGCTCACTTGCCTGATTGCACCTAACTGGCCCTCCTGCTGGCCTGGTCACCCCCACCCCCCCACCCCACCCCGCCAGCCTGGTCGCCCCATGCAGCCTGCTGGTCAGTCATTTGATAGTCCCTTGCTAACCCCCTGCCAGCCTTATCGCCCCATGCAGCCTGCTGTTTGGTTGTTACTATGAGGGCATTGTGACCAATTTGCATGTTACCATTTTATTAGTATAGATAAGAAAGAAAGAAAAAATAAAACTTAAAAAATTACCCTTATTCTAATTCCCTCTTGATTGTTAACCATCTTGTGATAAATATTTCAATCTTTCAACATCAATATTGGATGGTTTGGACTCCAGTAGAAGAAATGACAGATGTACAATAGGGAGAAAGGTTAGTCATTGAGAACAATGTGTAAGAGCTTGCTTGATATATAATGAAAGAAGTATGGAACTTTTAAATAAAAATTGTTGATTAATCACATACCTACTCTTAATTCTTTCTGTAACTCCTAAAACAAAAGGAAAGCGAATTTTAATGCATAAGCTTGCAAGTTTAAAAAAAAAAGAAAAAGTAAAACTTGGGAAGAGTGATTACTTAGCAAATGAAAGAAGGCTGAATCCACAGTGGAGAAAGCCGAAAAGCAACTGATTTCACTGCCGAATTACTATGACCCTCAAAAATGTTTCAAGATTTGGCAGTAGCATCAAGTACCATTTCTTAAGATGAATACCTGGTAATGGAATTGCCAAGCCAAGTACAGGCATATCTTTAACTTCACTAGATAATGTTATAATGATTGCCAAAGTGGTTTCACTAATAATGGTTTTGTTGAGCAATATCTCCTTTTTTCTTTTTTTTCTTTTAAGACTGTTCTTTTGTACTGTTGTATTATCAAAGATGATATTGTAAGGTGTTCTAATCACTATTTTGATGGAACTTACATTCTAATCTGAATGATTCTTTGATTTTATACTTACTAGAGGTCCGATGCATGAAATTCATTCAAGAGTAGGCCTTTCTTCCCCTGGCTGCCAACACCGGCTTCTTCTGGCACCAGGGACTTTTCCTGGCAGCCCCGACTTTTTCTGGAAGGACATCTGTTCTAATTAGCATATTACACTTTTATTATTATAGATTTTTATTTCTGAGGGGTAGTATATAGTTTCAGTTGTTTAATCAGACCAGCAGACAGAAAGTGGGTTATAGTATATCAAGCTATAACCACTTTTCTAAAGCTACATCAGAAATAAAGGTATATTTTTAAAAGATAAACTACAAGCTTTAATATCCTCAGGATAGAAATTATATGAAATGAAATAATATATGAAAGGACAGCTTAGAAGCACTGCTTTGAGTTAGACTTAGCATTGAGAGACAGGTTAAGGCATAAAATCATAGGAAATTAGTGTTTGCGTCTTGATCCCTTCCCTAGGTTAGTTGCAACTTACCGCCAAATTCAGAGAAATTGAGTAACACTAAAAAGGTGAACATACACTTAAGATTGCCTTTGTTGTAGCTTTTTATGCTAGACTAAAGGGAAATTTTGACTTCTGTCTCTGTTTATACTTGCTGTAGTGCCAAGTTGTAATTCATTCAAAAGTGAATACCAATTAAGCACTTGGAAGTTCTCCTTTATTAGTCCTAAGTTTATGCTGTATTACTCAGTGCATTAAAGTTAAAATGGACAATGTCCAGAGGCAACCCTTTTGCTTCTGTTTATTTGGCTATATATGTAACTAGTATACATATTGATTGGAAAAAGTAAACTGATAGTCTACTAGATTCTTTCAAAGTTGCTATGTTACAGTGATCTTAAAAGACAAGTGTTCGATGTATTTGTTTCATAGAACACCTAGTACAATCTTTGAAGACTTTGTAACTTTACTGAAGGTGTAAATGTTTTTTAAATGTATTACCATTTTAAAAATATACAAGTAGCACTTGTTCATTATAGAAAAAAAAAAAACAGTGCTAGATAAACATTAAAAAAATTGAAGTCATTCATAATCCTGTGGGTGTGAGATAACTAATAAGAAAAGTTTAAATGTATTTATTCTATTTGCTTGTTCTTTTTGTAGGCAAACGAAGGTTTAATATTAAGTTGTGGAAGACCTTCACTGATTGTTTCAACTGTCTGCCTATAGCCGCCATTGTGGATGAGAAGATCTTTTGTTGTCATGGAGGTAGATAAATTTACCTTACGGGTTTTTCTTATTTAGAAAAGACCTATAATATTTAAGCAGTGCTTTTGTGAAAACTCAGGTGATTAAAACTGTTCTAAACATGGTTAAAATCTCTTATGTATTACATAATGAAAATGAAAATTTAGTACTTATCTTTAAAGAATTCCACATAGGGGAATAACCATAGTTTTGTTTTTAAAAATATCAACCTTTTGCCTCAGTTGTACAGGAAGATGCCCCTACTATCTGTAAAAATAAGAGGATTGTTTGTTGTTTTCCTGTCTTTATTAATGCCTTTTATCAGAATCCAAACATAATTTAATATTCCCACATGCCAAGAGTTTTAGGCTTTATGTAATATGTCTGCTTTAGTCTTAAAAATAATTTTTGGTAGAATGTTATTCTGTGTGACTTGTTAAATAAGCTTGATTTTTAAAAGTTTATTTGAAAAATTAATACGTTTCTAACATCTGGCTACATGCCATGAAAGTATATAGACATGGTGCCAATATATGAGTTGGCTATCTTGAGGAATTTAAAAGTCTATTGATAAAATGTATATTTTCAAAACAGATATTGAATAATGAAAGGAATTTATGTCAAAGTACTTATAGAGACAGTAATTATGAGAAGTCAGGAAAAGGAGAGAATTGTTGGGTAAATGTTTATGGAGACACAGGTTTTGGAGGATAAATAGGTTTTGGAGAGGTGAAAACAAGACAATCTTTATGTTTAGTTCAATAAAAGAGTGAGGACTGGCCTGTCTAGAATGTCAGGTACATGTTGGAGAATGATGGATGGGATCAGATAATAGAGATTTGAATACTGAGTTTATTGAATGATTTGATAGCCATATTGGGTTTTTATACAGGGAAATAATTTAATGAAAATACTGTAAGAAAATTAGTTTTCCATCAATATGTGGGGAAAATTAAGACAATGCTAAAAAGATAGATGAGCACTTTTCTAGGCCTGAGAAAATTTATTCTCTAATGGTACATAATTCACTGTATTAATTGAAACATTTTACAATAGATATTAAACATTTAAGAAATTATAGCTCTTGCACATTAGCATAGCTAAGAATAGAAGTGTAACAAGCACTATGGAGTATGAATATTTAGGTTCATTCTTTGTGATGATGCTTAGATTGTCTACCAAAGAGAAATACCGGCTGTTACCTATGTACGGCTTGAAAGATTACAAAGTATTTTCATGTTTATCATTCTATTCAACAATTATGCTTTTGTGAAGATAATGAGCATGTTGGCATGGATTATAGGAATGGGACAGAGTGGGGCACTTTAACTTAGAAGTATGTTTAAGAGTAGATGATAAGTAGCAAAGTGGTTGGAAAGATTGGAATTGAGTTTGTTCCTATGAAGGACAGGGAATGGTTGGAAAAAAGAAGAGTGATAGGATTTCTTTCCTTGGGAAATTTTTTGAAATGAAAGAGAATTTCATTCCCTGGTAGGGGAAAGTGGAGAAGCTAATTATATTGTTCTGTTGTATCAAAATGGGATTCTATTTAATAACAATATTAAAGGGAACATTTAAGTGTCTTTAATTTCACATAATATATTTAATTATTTTTTTTTTGTTTGGGTGAAATTATTTTAGATGTCAGTACTATTGACTCATGTTTTTATTTATAGGACTGTCTCCAGACCTGCAGTCTATGGAGCAGATTCGGAGAATTATGAGACCCACTGATGTCCCTGATACAGGTTATGTATATAGAGATGTTTGCTTAATCGTTTTGTGTAAAATTCTAGAGGCCCGGTGCACAAATTCGTGCGCCAGTGGGGTCCCTTGGCCTGGCCTGCGGGGGTCGGACTGAAACTGGATCTCTAACATTCCCTCAGGGATCCTGGGTTGCGAGAGGGCGCAGGCCAGGCGGAGGGACCCCACTGGTGCACAATCGGGGTCAGGGAGGGACACCGGAGGTTGATCAGACAGGGAGGGACCACAGGAGGGCTCCAGGTCCGGCTCATCTCACTCCGTCTCGATTGGCTGGACCCCAGCAGCAAGCTAACCCACCAGTTGGAGCGTCTGCCCCTGGTGGTCAATACATGTTATAGTGAGTAGTTGAGTGGCTTTAGCATATCATTATCATATTGCGCTTTGATTGGTCGTACAGACAACTGAACACTTAGCATATTAGGCTTTTATTATATAGGATTGGCATATTTGGATCGACACTAATAAAAGAGAAACATGGAAATTGACCATACCTCTGCTATGCCCACAAGCCACGCTCACAAGCCAATCAGGAGTGAGTATTCAAATTAACCCAACCAGTATGGCAGCGGCCACAGAGCTGGAGGAAGCAGGAGGCTTGGGTTGCCCCGGCAATGGAGGAAACCAAGCTTCCCGCCCACCCTGGCCTCTGTTCAAGGTTACAAAGTTTCAGTTACAGAAGATAAATATATCCCAGATACCTGTTTCCAGCTGGCCCTGGCCTCTGCTCAAGGCTACAAAGTTTCAATTATAGAAGAAAAATAAATCCCAACAAAAATGGCGGTGGCCACAGAACTGGAGAGAGCAGGAGGCTTGGGTTGGCCCCAGCGATGGAGGAAGCCAAGCTTCCCACCCACCCTGGCAGGCCCTGGCCTCCACTCAAGGCTACAAAGTTTCTATTATAGAAGATAAATAAATCCCAGATAATTGCTTCCAGCTGGCCCTGGCCTCTGTTCAAGGAAGCACTGAAAGAAAAGAAAAGGAAAAATGAAGGGGCTGTTGGCTTAGATCGCCAGGAGGTGATCAGGCCAGGATGGGACGGCAGTTGTGGGTGATCAGGCCGGTGGGGGTGGGGGGCGTTGGGTTAGGTAAGCAGACCAGCAGGGGGACCGCTTGGGGGTGATCAGGATGGGGGGGCTGTTTGGAGTGAGCAGCCCAGCAGGGGGGGGCCAGTTGAGGGTGAGCAGGCTGGTACGGGGGGCAATTGGGAGTGATCAGGCTGGTGGGGGCATTTGGGGTCTAGCAGGCTGGCAGGCAGAGTGGTTGGGTCAATCAGGCAGGCAGACAGGCATGTGAGTGGCTGGAGCCAGCAGTCCCAGATTGTGAGAGGGATGTCCGACTGCCGGTTTAGGCCCGAACCCTGTAAACCGGCAGTAGGACATCCTTCGAGGGGTCCCAGATTGGAGAGGGTGTAGGCTGGGCTAAAGAACATGCCCGTGTGCCACCGCCCACTCCCCCCCCCCCCCCCCCGGGGCACCGGGGCACTAGTTTAATTATATTTAGTGGAAGTAGAATTGGTTTATGTAATAAATAATAGAATCCTACCAAATACAGATTTATCTAAAAGCTCTAGTGTGTTGTTGGCTCAGGGATAAGTAAAATTGATTGGTGGAGTAGACTACAGCACCCAGAAATAAACATTGTAGGTAGCTCTGTAAGGAAAGGATGAACCAGGAAATGCTGTGTGTTACTTGGTTATCAATATGGAGAAACCACATACAAAAGATGAACAGCCTTTTCCATGTATTGTGTGTGTTCTTAGAGTTAGACATGCCCATATTTCCTCTATGTGGAAAAGGTTGAAAGTACTACCTTAAGAAACCAGGGACGATTACATTTGTATGGGGCCTTAATGAAGAGTGGCTAACTTTGGTAAACTGGGAGACCAGAGGCAAGAAATTGTTAAGGGGATAAGAGAAGAGATGTGATGAAGGTGTACTTTACTTTATAAACTTGGTTTTGCTTTATTCATTGCTGTTTTTATTCTTTAAAGGTTTGCTCTGTGATTTGCTATGGTCTGACCCAGATAAGGATGTGCAAGGCTGGGGAGAAAATGATCGTGGTGTTTCCTTCACTTTTGGAGCTGATGTAGTCAGTAAATTTCTAAATCGTCATGATTTAGACTTGATTTGTCGAGCTCATCAGGTATGAAATATGAAACTCTTGTGTATTGTAATATTAACTTCACCCAAGTCTACTTTTATTTTTGAGGAAACAGATGTGAAGCCTGTATCTTGTATTCACAATTAACGATCTAATAATTTGTTAGCCCTTTCTCACACTTTAAGAGGAAATGTTTTAAAATAATATTTTTTTGCAGTTATACGGCAATTTAATAAATTTTTCAGTATTTGAAGTTTTCTAGAAATATTTGATCTCATTATAATATGATATTTACATATTATAGATAATAACCAAATGAATTGTGAGGATTTTGGTGAGAACCAACCACACTTTAAAAAGACATTTTTTTAGAAAGTTGATGAAATTTGATTATAGACGGGGTATTAGAAATCTAGTAATTGTTGCTTTAGCTGTGATGGTATGTCATTATTGTTATATAAGAAGGATATCTATATCAGAAATGTTGCTTTAAAACACATCAGCAGAGCCGAAACCGGTTTGGCTCAGTGGATAGAGCATTGGCCTGCGGACTGGGGGGTCCCAGGTTCGATTCCGGTCAAGGGCATGTACTGTGGCTGCGGGCACATCCCCAGTAGGGGGTGTGCAGGAGGCAGCTGATCGATGTTTCTCTCTCATCGATGTTTCTGACTTTCTATCCTTCACCCTTCCTCTCTGTGAAAAATCAATAAAATATATTTTAAATAAATAAATAAATAAATAAATAAAATAAAACACATCAGCAGAGCCTGGCCAGCATGGCTTCATGGTTGAGCATCAACCTGTGAACCAGGCAGTCACAGTTAAATTCCTGTCAGGGCAGATGCCCAGGTTGTGGGTTCAATCCCCGGTGTGGGGCTTGCAGAATGTTTCTGTCTCTCCCACTTCCTTCCTCTCTGAAATCAATAAAAAAAAATATATATATATATATATATATATATATATATATATATATATTTAAAAAGCACATCAGAAAAGGGGGGGCTAAATGAAAGAAATATTGATAATTATTAAATCAGTGGTTAGTAAATGGGAGTTTACTAGTTTTACTTTTGTACATATTTGAATTTTCATTATAAAATGAGTACATATAACTTAGGTTTATTTGTTTACTTGTTTTTATGTCCTTTGCCACTAAATTGTACACTTTTTAAGGAGGGAATTGTGACTTGTTAATCTTTCAATATTCACTGCCATATAAATCACATATTACACAATGCTTTTAGTGTTTGTTGAATAAAGCAATTAATTAAAAGCTTATTTTAACAATTTAATATTCCAAAGCTTTATGTTTTTTAAAACAAATAATATGAAATAAATTCAGAAGCATTTTTAAATTTTTTTAAAAATATATTTTTATTGATTTCAGAGCAGAAGGAAGATGGGAAAGGGAGATAGAAACATCAACGATGAGAGAGAATCATTGACCAACTGCCTCCTACACACCCCCTACTGGGGGTCAAGCCCACAACCCGGGCATGTGGCCTTGACTGGAATCGAACCCAAGACCCTGCAAGCCGACCCTCCATCCATTGAGCCAAACCATCTAGGCCCAGAAACATTTTTTCTTTTTAAATATATTTTATTGATTTTAGAGAGGAAGAGAGAGAGATAGAAACATTAGTGATGAGAGAGAATCATTGATTGGCTGCCTCCCGCATGTCTCCCACTGGGGATTGAGCCTGCAAACCAGGCATGTGCCCTTGACCGGAATCAAACCTGGGACCCTTCGATCTATAGGCTGACTGATGCTCTATCCACTGAGCCAAACCAGCTAGGGCCCAGAAGCATTTTTTAAAATTTTTTCGGGCTACTTTTTTGAAAGTACTAAAAGTATTTGAAATTTGTAAATATAATGTTTTTTAAAGACTCATTGTTATTTATTAAAGCAAAATTTATTAAGTTTATGCTGTTCCACAATACCTCCTTTTTCTTTGGGGCTCTGTACTCATGACACATGAACACTTCTACCTCTTTGTGATTCTACATGATAAACACAGGTGACTGGCTTCTCATTTAAGCCTTCCATTAGATAAGAGGTCAGAGTTGCTAAATTTTCTTACAAAATATTCGTTATACTTTTTTTTCCCCCAGCTTTAGTGCTCCATTCACTGTTCTTTTTTTTTTTTTTTTTTCAGTGGTGATTTTAAAAGTAGGTTACTGGAATACCATAGTTTGTGCAGTCATTGTTTCAGTTGCCTCCAAAATCCTATTGTGCTTATTTAAAAAATACTGTTTTGTTTTGGGCAGCAAATTATACTCAGAGACCAAGATTATCTTTGTCAGTGATTTAACAGGTTCACTGCAGGAATTAGAATTTCACAAGCCAATACTGTAGAGGATTATGTCTCTTAATAAGCCAGTAAAGAAATAACATTCACTCTGTCTCCTGTGGCTCAGTTGGTTGGGCGTTGTCTTTCGCACTGAAAGGTTGCCAGTTTGATTTCCAAATCAGGCATATACATGCCCAGTGTTCTGGCTTAATGCCAAATAGGAGGACATGCAGGAAGGAGGCAGTGATGGTTTGCTTTCACATCGATAATCTCTCTCTCTAAGAAAAAGAACATATTCCAAAGCAATAGGTTACACACACTGTTGTACCAGGCAAAGGGAAAGAAAGTAATAAAGTTCTACATAATTGAACTAAAGTATATCTTTATAGGACTTGGTTGGTACTCAGGCTTAGTGGTTTAGCCAAGGAGAAGTGACAAGTAAAAGTCCCTTTTAACTAGAGCATGTTGCTAGGCAATGATGAAGCTAGTGTTGACAGGTAAGATGATCTCCTTTGTGGGGGCTGCTGCAAAGCTTTCTCCCTGCTGATCAGCTTCTACCAGGAGAGGAGCTAATGCCTTTAAAAGAGTTATTTAGGTCAGCAGAGTCTCCAGGAACTCTCACATGGTCTTCACACACTCTGGGCATTTATAGTTTATTTTTTATTTATTTATTTTTTTAAAATATATTTTATTGATTTTTTACAGAGCAGAAGGGAGAGGGATAGAAAGTCAGAAACATCGATAGGAGAGAGACATCGATCAGCTGCCTCTTGCACGCCCCCTACTGGGGATGTGCCCGCAGCCAAGGTACATGCCCTTGCTGGAATCGAACCCGGGACCCTTCAGTCCGCAGTCCGATGCTCTATCCACTGAGCCAAACCAGTCTCGGCTGGGTATTTATATTTTAAATGTTCCCTTGCCGTAGTTGCTTCTTTGCATGTTTTTAAAATTACTTTTTGTGTTAATCTTCACCTGAGGATATGTTTTTCCATTGAATTGGGGGTGGGGGCAGGGGAGAGAGTGAAAGGGAGGGGGGTGAGTCAGAGAGGGAGAAACATGGATGTGAGAGAGAACATCATTGGTTGCCTCCCGTGTGCACCCTGACAAATTGCATACTTGAGGCTAGAGCCTGCAGTCAAGATACATACATACCTTTGACTGGAATCAAACCTGTGGCCCCTTGAATCTGAAGGCCAATGCTCTAGCCACTGAGCCAAATTGGCTTAGGACAAATGTTTTTTGCTCAGCCCCCAGCAGCGTCCCATAGCAGCTGAGCTGCGGAGTGCTTATCAGTGACAGCAGATGCGATCATGGCATCCTCACACAGCTTACCTCATTCTTACATTAAAACAACTCTACTGCCCTAGCTGGTTTGGCTCGGGATAGTGTCAGCCTGTGGACTAAAGGGTCCCAAGTTTAATTCCTGCCAAGGGCACATGCCTGGGTTGCAGGTTCGATCCCCAGTAGGAGGCATGTAACAGGCAGCCGATCAATGATTCTTTCTCGTCATTGATTTTTCTTTTTCTCTCTCCCTCTCCTTTCCTCTGTGAAGTCAATAGATATATTAAAAAAACAAAACAACTTTACTCTTATAAACTTCATTTTTGTCATAAACAGGTGGATTTGAAATCATATCAAACCAATACACAACACATCTTATCTCTAATATTAAGAGACTTGTGATGAGAAATAACACAAACTCCAAATATTTTCTTTAGGAACAAACTTGTTCTTTCAGTGAATGTGTGATTGAATGAACAAGTGAACAAGGAAACTAAGAGCTAAAAGGATGTACTAAGTGCCACGCACCATGGTGAGCCTGAAGTAGATAAGGTGGCCAGGCTCTTAACAGAAAAGGTTAATATCTAAATTCTATGAGATAATTACATCATGAGCGTGTACCTGATAAATTATTTGGGGGGGGGGGGCATATGTACTACTATTAAATATAAGTTATATTGTAAATTTTAAAAAAAGAGAGAGAAATAAAAAAAAATTATTTTGGAGGTGCTTTCTTATCCTAGCAAGTAGTGTAGGATAATTGTTGCTTAATCAAGTGTACCTAAAAGACTTCAAACAGCATTCTTGCCCATTATAAATAAATATTGTTTAGGTATCATTACCTCTCAAGTTGTAGAGCTGAGAAATAAATTAATTCACTCAGAAATGGACAGTAAATTCTAAAAATTACGTTAAATTATTAAAGAAAAATTAACATTTTAACCTATAACAAGCTAATTTTTAGGAGTATGATCTATGTAAATTAAGTTCAGCTTAATAGAGGATTATGTGTAACTACATAATACTTACATAAAATTTACAAGTGTAGTCAGGCCTGAGGACTGAAAGGTCCCAGGTTCGATTCCGGTCAAGGGCGTGTATCTGGGCTACAGGCACATCCCAAGTGGGGGGTGTGCAGGAGGCAGCTGATTGATATATCTCTCACATTGATGTTTCTGACTTTCCCTCTCCCTTCCTCTCTGTGAAAAATCAATAAAATATATTTTTTAAAAATTTACAAGTGTAGCAAGAAAAACCTTGCCATAATCTGTTTTTCCTTGTCTGGTTATGGTTCACTGAATTACGATTCTATAGTTGGATTATGTATAATGCCATTATCTAAGAAGTGCTTAGGGTCTCAGCTCCCTGTAGACACTACATATTAGCATATGCAGAGCCCCCAAAATGGCATGATTTATAAACTACTTAATAGTCATAAATTTATTATGATTTCATGTAAGCTAAATCTTGACCATTCTAGAAAAAGCACACTAAAAGTCAAGCTTTCAAAATGGGGTTTGCTTTCTTTTAGGTCTTTGTTACATTAATCTCAGTTTAGTTGGTTGAATTACATGTTTTTTTCTTTTGACATTTCCTTTGACAGGTGGTGGAAGATGGATATGAATTTTTTGCTAAACGACAATTGGTGACCCTATTTTCAGCCCCAAATTACTGTGGTGAATTCGATAATGCTGGTGGAATGATGAGTGTGGATGAAACTTTGATGTGTTCATTTCAGGTATAATATAAATTTATAAAAACTGGAAATTAATTAATAAAAGTATTGTCAGAAGAAATTTTCTTTAGACTGGTGTACTTTTTTTGAGCCAGTGTAGGAAATTGGTTTTATTAAGAAGTGAATCTCGACATAGGCTCAGTAGAGATTTCCGTTTTTATTAACAAAGGTTCCGGCCTTTTGGTATATATCAGATAGAGTTTTAGGGAACCTAAGTTATATCAGTCATTTTTTCCAAAAAAAGTTTTAAGAGAAAGTTTAATTAGAAGGTTACAGAGGGAGTAGAGGTGAGCCAGCTGGGCTAGATAGGCTCAAAGAAGGGCAGGTGGAGTTTAGGAGAAAGGAAGGCAAAGGTAAAATGCCTGGGGGAAGCTGAGAGGATGGGGAAAGGCACAGGTGAGTGCAGGGTCCTTAGTATTGAGGGTTTTTAATCCTGTACTAAATTGAATGTTTATAAACTCAGATGAAAATAACATAAGAATATTTACCTAAGGAAAAGCTTTCCAGATAATTTTAAAGTACCCATTTATAAGTGTGGAAACATTTATATTTTAAAAGTGAAGAACTTTAACATGCTACTTAAAATCATTCTTGTTGCTAGGCCAAAACAACTTTGATGCTTTGTTTTTGCAAAGGTCATTTTATGTCCCCGAACATACATAGACCATTCCTCTTTTTATATTATACTGTTTGTAACTACTAGTATAATTGAGTGTAAATTTTTTACTTCTCACAATTTAAAGGTATTAACCAGGCCATATCCTTCAATAGTCATCATAATAGAGTTGAATTAATATATTATTTTTCAGTGAGGCACTGTGATGATGCTTTGAATAGTTGTAAGAAATATTTCATAAGACTTTTGTATGCATTTTTGTATAAATATTGAAATTTTCTATCTATAATGAGCTCAAAGCTTTACATCCACCAGAATGAATACAATTTTAATAAGACAGTAACACGTATTCCTGAGGTTGTAGAGAAATTGGGACTTTCATATATCTATAGTAAAAATGTACATTGATAGTGAAAATATAAAATGGTGCAGTAAACATGGAGTTTCTCTATGGCCCAGCAATTCTAATCCTAGGTATACACTCAAAAGAATTAAAAATAGGTATTCAATTACATGCATATGCATAGGAACGTTATTTATAGTAGCCAAAGGTTGAAAACAACCTAAATGTCAATCAGCTAAAGAATGAATAAACAAAATGGCATATTGTTTGATAATTAAATGCCATGAAGTATTGATATATGCTGTAACTTATATAAATCTTAAAAACAAGCCAGTCACAAAATACCACATATTAGATTCCATTTCTATGAAGGAGCCAGAAAAGACAAATCAATAGAGGAGGAAAGTGCATCAGTGGTGGTTTAGTTAAAGGAGGAAGAATGAACGGGAATGGAAAGGGGAGTGGGAACAAGGTTTCTTTTGGGGTGACAAAATTAGATTATAGCTGTTCTACAACTCTGTAAATACATATACCAAAAAGCATTGACTTATACATTTTAAATGGGTGAACTTTATGATATGTAATATATAAAAATAAAGCTGGTTTGTTTTGGGGTGTTTTATTTATTTATTTAATTTTTATGAATTTATTTGAGCCAAACCGATGGCATATGCTAGGGAGCAAGATCTCAAATGCTTCCTCAAAGCTGCTTTTTATTTACTTACTTACTTACTTACTTATTTATTTATTTAATAGAATGCCTTTTTAAAAAATATATTTTTATTGATTTTTCGCAGAGAGGAAGAGAGAGGGGTAGAAAGTCAGAAACATCGATGAGAGAGAAACATCGATCAGCTGCCTCTTGCACACCCCCTGCTGGGGATGTGCCCGCAGCCACAGTATATGCCCTTGACCGGAATCGAACCTGGGACCTTTCAGTCCACAGGCCGACGCTCTATCCACTGAGCAAAACTGGCTTTGGCTCAAAGCTGCTTTTTAAATGAAAAGATCTGTTTACACATAAAAAAAAATTAAGGTATGAAGACTTTGTGACTAGTTACCCTCTAAATAGTGGCAGAATTATGGTGAGAACCTAGGGTCTTTTTGATTCTTAAAGCCAGAGTATTTCCTCACCACAGAAAACAAAATTTTTTTGTTTTGTTTAAATCTAAGTAGTTGATAGGTTTCGTATACTCATGCTTTTGTTAGGAAATTATTGATGGAATGATATAATTGTACTATTTAGATGTTTGCAAACTCTTTAAAATGTGAGAAATATTTGTGGAAATTTGCTGTTTTTTCTACATTTTTTATTGCACTTTAAAATTTCTGCCATTTATTAAATAAGAAAAACACCCAGTGTTGTAACAGTAATTTTCTTAAACTTTTATTGCACTTGAAAGAATAATGTTAATAAATTGTTTACTTTAAGATACTGAAACCATCGGAAAAGAAAGCTAAGTACCAGTACGGCGGACTGAATTCAGGACGCCCGGTCACTCCACCTCGAACAGCTAATCCACCGAAGAAAAGGTGAAGAAAGGACCTGTGTAGAGAAACCATCAGATTTGTTAAGGACATACTTCATAATATATAAGTGTGCACTGTAAAACCATCCAGCCATTTGACACCCTTTATGATGTCACACCTTTAACTTAAGGAGACGGGTAAAGGATCTTAAATTTTTTTCTAATAGAAAGCTGTGCTACACTGTATTGTAATAAGTGTACTCTGTTACAATATTCAACAAATTTAAATCCAAATTCAAAATTAACCCATTAAAGTTACATCTTCACTTATCACAGTTTTTAAAGTTGAAAAGCATCCCAATTAAACTAGATGTGATCGTTAAATCAGATGAAAGCATGATGATCCATCTGTGTAATGTGGTTTTAGTGTTGCTTGGTTGTTTAATTATTTTGGGCTTGTTTTGTTTGTTTGTTTTTGCTAGAATAATGGCAAATATTTTAAAATTTTCCCCTAAACATTTTTAAAAGTGAAATGTGGAATGAGCTCTAAAGACATTCACCAACTATTATTTTCTCTTGCTTATTTACTTATGTACCTGTTTAATCTTACTAAGAAAGCTTATGCTTCATTGCTGTGAAAAGGAATTTTAGAGGTTGATATTTTAAAAGTATGCAAACTGTCCAATCCAGTGATTTAATCAACAGTTTGGGCAAACATTACAGCTGATAGTGAATATTTTGCTTCATACAGAAATTGCCACAGATATGGATTTGTGCACTCTAATTTTTAACTGATTGATGCTGTATTGTGCAGTAGCATTTCATTTAACTTTCAGATAAAGTTCATATAGTATTACCCACCTAGTTGGTAATGTGATTATGTGGTGCCTTTGTTTTAGGTTTTAATTTGCACGAAACACCTTTTGGCATGCTTAACTTTCTGAAAACACTCTCACCTGCATCAATTTTGTTTTTTGGGTTTTTGTTGTCATTTTTTGTGTGTGTTTAGATCCATAAAACATGGGAATCCTTTTTTAATAAGCCTTGGAAAGCTGATACTCTCTCTCCCTTTCTCTATACGAAGGACATATTTAAATGAATGCTGGTCAGTGGGACATTCTGTCAACTATGGGTATTGGGTGCTTAACAGTCTATTAAATGCCATGTGAATGTTGTATACGATTGTAAGGCTTATGTCACTAAAGATTTTTATTTTGATTTTTCATGATCAAAGTCCAATATGATATTGTATAGACATGCTTTGTAGTGAACTATAGTAGCAATAATTTCTGTACATGATCAAGGGTTTTTTGCAGCATTTCTTTTCTCTCTCTCCTCTTCCTCCCTCCCCTCCCTCCTTTTAAGGGTTAGCATTAACAAATGGCAAGACTAGAAAAGTGAACATAAAGATTTTATAAGGAGGACTTAGAGGACACAGATTTGTGATTTTTTGGGTGCGATACTTTCCGATGTGATTCTAAAAGCTTTTATTGAGCATTGTCAAATTTGTAAGTTCATAGGGACAGACATCATATTTATAATGCCCTTTTATGTGTGCTACCATAGATGTGAAATTCTTGACCTTAATATTGTCGTTAAAAATGTTAAATTGAGAATTCTGTTAACTTACGTTTTATGAATTGGTGTATTGTATTACTGCAAGAGATTTGATTTTCAGCTCAGTGCAACGTTCTTTCAAATGCATATGTCTTTTTTTCTAATTCCATTTTGTTTTAAAGCACATTTTAAATGTAGTTTTCTCATTTAGTAAAATTGTCTAACTGATATGAAGCCTGACTGGTTATTTTATTTCCTTTTTCCCTTTACAATGAGACATTTAGATATATTTTATTCAAATACGATTTCAGGGTCTTTTACATATATTGAATTGGTTCTTCTCAGAAAGTGTTCATGTACTGCATATGATGTATTAGATAAGTTCACACAAGCTTTTATCTAATGTGATTCAAATATTTTCCTCACTGGAGTGAGGGTTGAGCAATTTCTAATAGAATTTTAAATGCACTCTTAGTAGTCATAGTGAAGTGGATCTAGAAAATAAGCCTTTGGCAGGAAACAGGGCAGTCTTTTATTAATCTCAGTATTAATCAAAATAATTAATTTAGATCCTCCTTACTGGAATTTTGTAATGATTTATCCAGGTCAATTGTGATTATAGAAAAATAGTCATTAATTAAGCCAATTAATATTGGTCACTACATTTTAAAGGATGGGAACTTACTATGTTCAAATGTTCAAGTAGCCTTAAAATCACTAACATATACATAATTTATTACATATATTTTACTAGGTAACACTGCTACTTGAAATAAATAAAACTTCATTCCTTAGGAGAAAAATAACCTGTAATTCTAATGTCACTAATTTATAGTGTCCTTCCTCTCTGATTTTTTTTTTTAATGTTTTTAGAGAGGGAGACAGATACATTTGATCAGCTGCCCACCCTCTACTGGGATAAAGCCTGAAATTCAGGCATGTGCCCCCATGGGAATTGAACCAAGACTTCTTGGTGCATGGGAGGATGCTCTGCCAATGGAGCCGTTCCGGCCAGGGCTCAGCATTTATTTCTTCACGTTATTTATGCTGAAAATGTGTTTAGAGAAGGAAGGTGGTCAAGCTTACTCTGCTCTTGCTACCCTGGCCTAATCCACTCCTCTTTTGTAACTCCCTGAAATCAGCTGTGCCGACTACACCAGTGGCATTCACTTGGAAGGACCATGTCCCTTTTGCTAGATTTCCCTGAAGAGCTCGAACATGGTTAAAGGGATTTGGAAGTGACAGCATACCTTATAAAATGAATAATAGTTAAATAAGACATAAACCAATCCATGTAAGTCTACACCTAAAGTTTTATCACTGTGCTCTCTATCAACAAGTGCCTTTAGATACGGTGTAACAGTTTCGGTGTTAAATTTGTTGCACGCCCTCTGGAGTGTCACGTTGTGGGGAAGTAGCCACGAAAAGCCATGACACAGTGAGTGGGGCCGGGGTGGACGCAGTTACCACTTAGGGAGAAGGGAAGAGGAAGGATTGTCACAGAAAACATCAAAAAGCTGTGATTAATTCTTTGGTGTTATTTCTTCAACAAACATTAAGCTCCGACTA
Organism: Antrozous pallidus; assembly: GCA_027563665.1. Lineage (NCBI taxonomy): Eukaryota > Metazoa > Chordata > Mammalia > Chiroptera > Vespertilionidae > Antrozous > Antrozous pallidus. Next base: position 59,854,924 of record CM050523.1, on the reverse strand, counting down.
CCTCCTAGGCACCTGACCAAGGGTTAAGATGAGGCAAAAAATAAAAGGCTCCTGTAGAATTTACAACTTAGATTTAACAGAAAGGAAAGCATTAGCCGTTCTCTCACACCTCTTACTAGTTTAGTTTAAGGGGTCTGTTCATAAAATTGTTTTAACGTAGCAGACAGGTGGCTCTGTTAATACAAGCCTCACTTTGGTGAGCGCCCTAGAGAAAGGCTCGGGTTAAATTGGGGGGTGGGGGGGGCGCTGAGGACACCTGGGAGGTTGTGGCGTTTTGAGGGTAACGAGGATAACGGCAGAAGGTCCAAGGCCTGCAGCCATCGGGCGCGTGAGGCGCGGCGCGCGCACCCTCAGGCCGGCCCCGCCCCCGGAGGCGGTCTCTGCGCTGATTGGTCCGCGCCGGCCTCGCTCCGGATGGGCGGGAGTTCTCGAGGGTCCTGCCGCGGTGGAGCGACCGGCGAGCGAGAGCAACCGTCTGAGGCCGGGGGTCTGGGACAGTGACCCCGCTCGGCCTGTCACCAGCCCCAGATTTTCGCAGGTACCTCGGTCCCGGCGACTCCGGGTTCGTTGTGCCTGGTCCCTCCATCCCCTCACACCCAGCGCCGCCGCCCACCGAGCGTGAGGTGGGGCGTCGCCCTGCCCCCTCCTCACATGCTTCCCGGGAGCCCTGTGTGGCCTCGCCGCGACGAGGACACCCTTCCAGCGCCAGCAGCCTGGGCTGGGAGTCGGGCGGGGGCGGGGGCGTGGAGGTCGGCCCCGGGCGGCTCGCGGTTCTGGGGCCAGGGGAGGCGGCGGGGCGCGAGTAGTGCTCTTAAGAAGGGGGACCGGACGCCCTCCGGGGTCGGGGTCGGGGTCGGGGTGGGAGTTGCGCGGCGCGCGGCCGAGCAGGTGGGACGACCCGGAGGGGAGACGCCGCCACCGGCCGGGAGGAGGCCCGCCGCCCGCGTTCTCTGGGGGTCGCGGCGCCTGAGGGAGCCCTGCGGTCGGTGGCGTCCCCCGCACACGGAGCGGTGGCCCCTGTGTGTCGGTTACACGCCGGGGGCGTCGGACATGTTGAGGCCGCTCGAGGCCGATGAACCAGCGTCCGCTAAAACGTGAGGAGCTGGGTGGCCCGGCCCTGGAGAACCTGCTAGAATCCAGGCCCTGACGACAAGCGTAAGAACACTTGGAAACACTGTAACCTTGTTCCCAGTGAATATTTTTTTATATTTAAATTGTGTTTATTCGTGAAGTGAAATGTGGCACCCTGTCATTTTCCGTTGAAAGACGCCCGCCTTGTAAAAAAGATACAATGGTGGTGCTCTGTGTTGAGGTTTTGGTATCGGCACCGAGTTAGTCCTGGTTCCTCATTAACCCTTTAAAATGTGTGTTACTCTCCGTGCTTCATAGGCAGCTTGTTTGAAAATAGTTTTTGTTGATTTCAGAGAGGAAGGGGGGGAGAGAGGGAGAAACATCAACGGTGAGAGAGAAACTGACGGCCGCGCCTGTGTGGGGGCTGAGGGAGGGGACCGAACCGGCCCTGGGCCTGGGTCCCCGCACCCCGGAGCCCCGCGGCGGGCTGGCAGTGTTTATTGAGCAGTTACTGTGTTCCAGGTTCTGAAACGCGCGCACACACCGATGTCTACTCTCTCCATCCCCTCAGCGAGGAGCCGTCCCTCATCCGGGTCTGCGCCCCGTGCTTTAACTCTCCGCTCAGAGAGCGCCGCCCTCTGCCTTCCGGGAGGGGGGGGGGGAGAGGTCCTACGAATCCTGTCGTCGTCGTCGTTGTTATTATTATTATTATTATTATTATTGATACTGACTTTTTTACAGAGGCAGGGAGAGGGAGAGAGAGTTTAAAACATCGATGAGAGAGAAACATCAATCAGCTGCCTCCTGCACACTCCCCACTGGGGATGTGCCCGCAACCAAGGTACATGCCCTTGACCGGAATCGAACCCAGGACCCTTCAGTCCGCAGGCCGTCGCTCTATCCATTGAGCCAAACCGGTCAGGGCCTGTCTTAAAAAAAAAAAAAAAAAAAAAACAACCCTCATTTAACTGTTGTTCCTTCTCGCTTCGGTTCATTCCCTTCTTTGGAATTATTGCCAGGTTTTAAGAGGGGGCGGCGGGGGGGGGGGGGAGGGGGGATGGTGTTCCTGCTGCTGCCTGTCCTTCTCCAGCTCCTTCAATTCTGTTCAGTCCTGTTTCCATGATTCGCATCCACCAATGGGTTGGATTTCTAATCAGAACTTATTGCAGCAGTTGTGCCATATAATTTTACAGACAATGTGGCATCTAGGCTAAAAGTGTTCTGTAAATAGTGGCAGAATTACAGTGAAAACCGAGGTCTTTTTGACTCTTAAAGCCAAAGTATTTTCCTCACCACAGAGATACACTACCGGTAATTGGAAAAAATTTTTTTTGCTTAAATCTAAGGAATGGTAGTTGATAGGTTTCGTATACTCATGCTTTTGTTAATAAATTATTGATGAATGATATAATTGCACTTATTCAGATGTTTGCAAACTCTTTAAAATGTAAGGAATTTATGGTTGGAGGACACCAAAACATGAAGAATTGTATTAAAGGGTCGCGCCATTAGAAATGTTGAGAACCACCAAAACCGGTTTGGCTCAGTGGATAGAGCGTCAGCCTGCGGACTGAAGGGTCCCAGGTTTGATTCCGGTCAAGGGCATGTACCTTGGTTGCGGGCACATCCCCAGTGGGGGGTGTGCAGGAGGCAGCTGATTGATGTTTCTCTCTCATCGATGTTTCTGACTTTCTGTCCCTCTCCCTTCCTCTCTGTAAAAAAATTAATAAAATATATTTCAAAAAAATGTTGAGAACCATTGCTTAGATGATACATTAAATTTGAAAAAAAGTTTAAACATGAAAATTGTAGAGATTTTCTAAATTCGCTGTGCTTCTCAGTAATTAGATTCTGTGGTTATACTAGAGAAGAATGCTATAGTAATTTCAATAAGTATTATTTTTAATTTTTTATGTTTTTATTTTTAGAGAGAGTAGGAGAAAGGGGGGGAGAAAGGAAGAGAGAAACATAGATGTATTTCACTTATTTATGCATTTATTGGTTGCTTCTTGTATGTGCACTGACAGGAGATTGAACCCGCAGCCATGGCGGATTTGGACGGTGCTCTAAACCAACTAGCTACCCAGCCAGAGCAATAAAGATTTTTTTTAAAATATATTTTTATTGATTTCAGAGAGGGAGTGGGAGAGAGAGAGAGAGAGACAGATAGACAGACATCCATGATGAGAGAGAATCATGTATCGGCTGCCTCCTGCATCCCCCTACTGAGGATCAAGCCCGCAACCCAGGCATGTGCCCTGAATGGAAATCGAACCTTGGGACCCTTCAGTCCACAGGCGAATGCTCTATCCACTGAGCAACACTGGCCAGGAGAATAAAGATTATTTTTTAAGAGTTATTTTATTTTAGAAAAAGTATAAGCCCATCTTTCTTCCCTACAGCAATGGCTTATTTAACCACTACATCATAATTTACTGTGGACTTATACTGCAAATACTAGAATTAAATTTTTATAAAGTGTAATCTTGTAGCCTGGTTTATATTTTCCTGGCAAGGTGACAGTAAGTAATATTGGACTGCTTATTATATTTCAAGTGTTTGCACATGATTTCATTTAATCTTTAAAACAGTTCTGTAGTGGTAAAAGAATATGGAGCTTTGATCTCAGACTGTCTTGGATTCAAGTCCTAGCTTTATCACTCACTGATTATATGACCATGAACAAATTTCCTAACTTCCCTAAGCCTCAAATTTCTAATCTAGAAGATAAGGAAAAAATAATACCCACCTTATAGAGATGTTTTGAGAGTTAAATGAGATAATGCATGCAAAATCCTTGGCAAAGTGTCTGGCACATATTAAGTGTTCAGTGTAAGGCTGCAGTTAAGGCTTACCTGCCCGTCCTGAATTGCCAATGGGTATCCTAGCTAATCCTATCTAATAAAGAGGGAATGTGCTAATTGATCATCACTCTGTCACAGAGATGGCTATACCCACAGCTGAGACAAAGTTCCCTTAAGGAGTCTTAACAAGCAATCAGCAGGGACCTGAGGCTACACCCTCCCCCACCCCCATGGGGTTTGACAGGGCACCTCAGGCCATGCCCCCCCCCCCCCCCCCGCGTCAGGCTGGGGGACTTCAGGCTGCGACCCCCACCCCAGCAACCAGGCTGGGGGACCTCAGACCGCACCCCCCACCTGGCAGGGCTTGACAGGGGACCTCAGGCCAAGCCCCTAACCCGGTGGGGCTTCACAGGGGACCTCGAGGTGTGCTTCCCATCCTGGGCTGGGGGACCTCAGGTTGCTTCCCCCACCCCAGCGCCAGACCCTGACCTCAGGCCATACCCCCCACCAGGTGGGGCTTGACAGGGGGCCTCAGGCCGCACCCCTGCCCTAGCACCCGGCCAGGAGACCTGAGGCTGCACCCCCCTACCTGGCTGAGCTTGACAGGGGACCTCAGGCCGTTCCCCCCACTCAGTAGGGCTTGATGAGGGATCTCAAGGTGCACCCCCAGTGCTGGGTTGGAGGAACACAGGCCGTGCCCCCACCTAGCGGGGCTTGATGGGGACCTGAGGATATACCCTCCCCTCACCCCCCCTGCCTGGCCCGGGGCTTGATGGGGTATCTCAGTCCATGATCCCCACCCGTTGGGGCTTGGCAGGGGATCTCAGGCCATGTTCCCCATCTGGTGGGGCTTGAAGGAGGACCTCAAGGCATGCCCCCTGCCCCAGTCTGGGCTGGGGGACCTCAGGCCAAGGGACCTGAGGTTACGCCCTCTGCCCAAGGGACCTGAGGTTACGCCCTCTGCCCAGCAGGGTTTGACAAAAGTGGGACTGGCTGGTTCTGGATATAGCCCAATGGGGATAGGCCAACTGGGCCTGGGTCTCACACAATTTTAAGGTGCATGTGGGTGGGTGAGGACTTGACTCTGGGTCCCGTGGTGAGTGCCAGACTGACAGGAGGAAGGTTTTCATATTCATTTTACTAATTTTCTTTCATCTCTGATACTTCTATTATAGAGAAAGAGCAAATAGCAATATTAAATTATTTCCTTTAATTAATTCCCTTTTAATGTACATGAATTTGGTGCACCAGGTCACTAGTTGTTTTCATATAGCCCCATAAATTTTCAAATTACTACTTCTGTTATTTGGTCACTCTGTATATTACCTGCAGAGAGAAGAAATTATTTAAATGCCTATAAATTAGCTGTGGTCCAAGAAATATCTCAGATATTCTATTCAAGTATGAATTCTGGTATCATTTTTTTCATGTTGATGGAGTCCATATAAAAACTCATTAAAGAATTTTGCCTTAGGAGCATAGTTTCTCCTAGTTCCTTCTTCCCAGGAGTGGCCCATATTTTTGTCTTTTATTCTTTTCCTCTTGCGTGCTTATTAGAATCTCATTCTCTTGGTATATCTAAATGAACAACAAAATTAGAACTACCTCAAGGTGGAATTTGACTGAGAATATAGCACTGATAGCTTCTGTCCTTAAGCACCTTATTCATAACTTTACTGCCAATGTTTGCATATTAATCTCAGTATCTATTTGGGGAATTTCAGCCATTTCTTTGTCTTTTTTTTTTTAATTTTATATGAAGTATCCTAACACATACATCACGATTTAGTGGCATAGTGTAAGGTTCTGAGCATGATATTGATCTTTTTGATTGAAAGAAATTTGCATTTTATTGCATGATATATCTATGGTTGTTTTAATATAACAACAGTAATATAACTTGACATTGAGTAAAACTTACCTCCTGGGAGATATACCATCGTTATTCTATATTCTGGCATATTCCACGCCTGAGCCTAGCCCCTATACTCCAATTTGAGAAGCCTATTTAGTTTTTTAAATCTAAATTGTTAGGTAGGGGGAGGGGGAGTAAGGGGGGGGGTACAGATGAGGCCCCAGCTATCTGCCAGATGAAGTAGATAGAAAAGAGAAAAAAGATCTTACACAAGTCTCATGGCTTAATTTATCACCCATTTCATCTTCAATTTGGTTGAGCCTTGGGATCTAGGAAGAAAGATGAGGGAAGAGAAGAAAAGAAAAGAATCAATTGAATATCATTTCCTCTGCCTAGTTCTTCATAATCTAACCCAATACTGTCTAATATGCTAACCACTAGCCACATGTGGCTATTGAGCACTTGAAATGTGGTGAATGCAACTGAAGAATTGAATTTTTCCTTTTATTTCATTTTAAATTAAATACTGAATGAGTGTGAAATATGTTTTTCCTTGCAGAGTACTTGATTGTTTTTGTAGGACTACATTTCACTTTAACTGTTGGAAAGTTAACATCCAAATCAAGATATACTGTAAGTGTAAATATACACTAGATTTCAGATTTAGTATGGAAAATGTAAAATATTGTTTACATGTTAAAAATGATATTTTTATATACTAGGTTACATAAAATATGTTATTAAGTTAACTTGTTTATTTGCACTTTTTAAATGTGACATTAAAAATATAAAATTACACAATAAAAATAAAGTTAAATTTATATATACATATACATATATATATATATATATATACATATACATACATATATATATATAATTACCTGTGTGGCTCACATTATATTGGACAGTATTGCTTTAGCCCACTAAATCCAATCTTGTTTTCCATTTCTTCCTTTAGCAGCGAAGTTTCTGAGGGTCAGGAAGGAGAAGCTGTATCTAACTCCTTGAACACCAAAGGAGGCATGGCTGTTTGGGTCACTTTGAGTATGGATTCAAAGGTTCTAATTAGGGTCTTAGAATGGTTTCCTACTTGCCTATTTATACATCCATTGATACCCTACAAATGCTTTGACCACAAAAGTAATACTAACTGTAATAATATTACCAAACATGGTAGCGATTATACATATTGTTAAATATGTACAGATTCATATTGTTTCAAATTAGATTATAGCAGTGTATGTTCATTTAAACTTATAATCAGCTACTCAAATAGCATGTTCCTATAGTACACTCAAGTATAAAAGAGTGGTCAATCAGTTTATGAGAATTCCTCAAAGTACATATACCATACATCTCTGCTGGAATTGTTTTAACTTTAATAAATACTAATAAATGCTCTTGAATAAATCAACTTTGTAACATATTAAGAAATTTACACACAAATTTTTTTTGTGTGTGTGTGAATTACTTTTTAATACTTGATATTGATTATAATTTCCAGAAATTGTTTGCCTTGTTCTATAAAAAATTTGAGTTGTCATATAATAATCATATGATAAAATTATGTCAATGCAAGCAAAATGTTAATCAGGAAAAAAGAATATCACAAATAGATTATAAAGTCAGTATGGTTTCTTTAACTTTCAAAATTGGTTTTGAGTTCCCTTGTAGTCAAAGCAAAATAGTATAAAGGATCTTATTTCTTGGGAAGAGGAGGTATATCAATTAACCAAAGGAAGCATAGCATTTCTTAGCATTGAATTCTAAAAGCACTTTCTCATATGAGTCACTGTCACAACATTTTAGTAGCAAGTTCAATAATATCTCACATCACTACATCTGGTGGTATTATCCAGTTAATTGTTTTCATATAGAAATGAGTAAGAGTGTGATAAATATATGTTTTATTTTTACAGGAATCTTGGGCAAGCAAAATGAGGCATAATCAGCTGTGTTGTGAGACACCACCTACTGTCACTGATCATGTAAAATCTGGGTCAAGTAAATCACATCAGCCTAAAAAACCTATTAACCTGAAGCGTCCTATTTTTAAAGATAGTTGGCCAGCATCTGAAAAAAATGCGCAGAATAGCAACAAGTCTAAACGCCCCAAAGGACCCTGTCTAGTTATACAGCGTCAGGAAATGACTGCTTTCTTTAAATTATTTGGTAGGTTTAAAATATTATAGTAGTGTAATAGTGGTAATTAGAGAGTACTTAAAAATGAGAGAATGTGAAGATCTATTTTATCATTTTCATAATAATCAGAGGATACTCTTATTTTCTGTCAGATTTCTCATTTCCAGCCAAGTCATTTTTTGTTTTAATTAGTCTTTTTTTAAATGTTGGATTTTGATTATTTTGGATTAGAAATTCAAACTCAACTCACTTCTAGACTACTTAAATACAAGTGTCAAATGTAAATATTGGGCAATTCAAATTCATAGCATGAGTTTTCTTTGACCCAAAGTAAAATATTACATAAAATCTCAGCCAAACCAACAACTCCTGCTTCAAGATTTTCTTCAGTGCTATAACTGAGCTATTGAATTTGTTCAGATCATGAGACAGTGAGTGTTAACTTTTTTAAAAGATTTTTTTATTGATTTTTAGGAAGGGAGAGAAAAACTGATATGAAATCAAAACATTGATCACCTGCCTCCTGCATATCCCCTACTGGGGATTGAGCCAGAAACCTGGACATGTGCCCTGACAGGGAATCAAACTGGGGACCTACTAGTACAAGGGAGGAGGATCAACCGACTGAGTCACATTAGTGGGGCAAGTCATTATTTTTTAAAGACTGGGTTCTGTATCAGATTAATTTCTACCTATTAAAGATTGATTTTGGAAAGTAACAAAAAGCTAATCAGAGTTACCCAATACCTCTTTCTCAAAGAGCCATTGGGATATTCAATAAATCAAAAAGTTTTACCATTCCCACACCAGCCTGAGCTATAGATTAAGGCAATTCAGAGCATCCTGTATAATAAAGATGTAATATGCAAATGGTCATTATGCCCTGAAGTGTAATGACCGCATAACAACCAGATCACGGATCAGCTGGAGGGTGGGGCAGCGAGCTACAAGCTGGCTTCGGAGAGACACAGGAAGGAGCAGGGCAGCAAGCTATGAGGGATGGGCACAAGGGAGCTACAGGAGGGTGGTAGCGAAGCAAGGTGTGTGTGGGGGTGGCATGGAGAGCTACAAGAGTGGGCAGGGCAGCAAGCTATGAGGAGGGGGCGGGGGGCCGCAGCAAGCTACTGGACCGGATCCGTGCACATGACTAGTATTCGGGCTACTAGTCATTCATAATCTTACGTAGAAAATCTTCAGAAGGAAACATTCTCTCTTTAAGACAAGTCATAGCTATCTTTTTTTGTAGATGATGATTTAATTCAAGATTTCTTGTGGATGGACTGCTGCTGTAAAATTGCAGACAAGGTAAATTGAATAATCATTAAGCAATGTTGTTATATTACTAAATCATCAGAACGTTCATGAAACCTTATAAGAATTTTCTTTTTATTGATAAGTTTAGAAGAAAAAACTAGCCTGCATTGCTCCTTCAAAGTGGAATTCTTGCATATTAATTGTAAAATTAGCATAAACAATAGATTCATTTTGTATTTTGGGGAATTGTTTAGTATTAATGATTAGATTTAAAAGACCTTAGACTTATATCTGATTGAAACAAGAATCATTATAGATTTAATATATTTAGATCAGAATTACTACCTTTTTTCAGGCTGTAGAGAAAGAATATTCTGAGATTCATTCCACTAAGGCAGTCTATTATACATTTTAATATTTTGTAGGTATTTTAGATAAAACAGATCTCAAAATCTTACAGAGTAAAATTAGCTCATCGTGTTTTTTTTTTTAATTAGTTTAAAGAAAAAAAAAAAACATGCTAACTTACATTCTAAGGACCGAACCTTGCTGTTCCATACTCTTTCAATTTAGCTAAACCGTTATGATTTCAGCTTCATGAATGCCATCTTATACTAGGTAATCATAGAATCTTCAGCATGATTTCACATCACTCTTAATGTGCCAACTAACAACAAAAAAAAAAGGAATGAATAAGTAACTATTGGTGTGAACTTTTTAAAATTTCAAGTTTAAGCTAGCAGAGATAAAATGAGAGGTTTGTTTTTTAATTTTGGAAAATTTCAACCTTACACAATTTAGGGTAGATATTAAAACAAAGACCCTCTAGGAACCTACCCACCAACTGTGGGCCATTCTTATTTTTTCTAATCCCTCTCCCCAAAACCAGACATCCTAATATTTTATCCATAAATATTTTAAAATGTATCTATAAAAAATGATATATTTTTAAACTTAATCACAATGTCACTAACACTTTTAAATGTTGATGGTACTGCCTTAATATCAAATATCCAGTTCATGTGGTGTATGTAGTTTTACACTTGATTATATTAAATGCATTATAATAATTAAAGTTGTTGGACAGCAGAGGGCAGTGCTTTCAAAGTAACCAACCAGGAGCACTCTGTTTTAACACTGTCACATTGAAAACTTGGAATCTCATTTATGGCCAATCCTGTGAAGGTAAGATAAATAGGCATTTATGAGAAGGAAATCTAATACATCAATATTACAACTTGTTTTTAAGTTAAACAGCCAGAGCCTGGCATAGTGTCTTAAAGCAGGCTACACATGTATCTTTAAAATATATGTGTATACACACACACACACACACACACACACACACATATTGATTTCAGAGAGAAAGGAAGAGGGAAAGAGAGAGAAACATCCACTATGAGAGAGAATCGGGGGATCGGCTGCCTCCTGCAAGTCCCCCACTGGGGATCAAGCCCACAACCCAGGCCCGTGCCTTTGACCAGAATCGAACCCGGGAACCTTCAGTTTGCAGGACAACGCTCGATCTACTGAGCTAAACCAACCAGGGCATGTGTCTTTTTAATAATAAATATAAAAATTTTTTCAATGAAAATCCATGTTATTCTAATTTTTGATTTGGAGTTATTTTTAAAAGATTATGCTAGAAAGTGAATATGGATGTCTGTAACTAAAAGAATTGGGGGGGGGGATGTGTATATAAACCATTGTGGCAACATACTGACATGGTGAATCTAGGTGAAGAATATATATTTATTAATTTAATGATTATTTCCATTTCTCTATAAATTTGATATTTAAGATAGAAAAAATGTGCTTTTGGTTCAAAAATATTGACAATAAAACTTAGGAGTTCATTCTAGTTATAATCTTAATCATGGTAAATGGTCAAGAATTAACTTCTCACTGTTCACATGGATTACAGGAAGCCAAAAAATAAGGACCTGAATAGCTAATTCTGTAATAAGGATAAATAATGCTTTATTGTTTTAGCTTGTTAGTCATCTTAAAGGCAACTGCTTTAAAGCAGTTTTACTTATGAAAACACAGCATTCATATTAACTTTTAACTTTTTTTCCTATAGTATCTTTTGGCTATGACCTTTGTTTATTTCAAGAGGGCTAAATTTACTATAAATGAGCATACCAGGATAAATTTCTTTATTGCTCTGTAAGTATGCTTTCTACTGTGATTTTTTTTGGTAGTTATTTATAATATAGATGATACTTTATTTCAAACAGAGGCTATTTAAAACCTGATGCATATTTTTTAATAAATCTTCCTGTATAAAAGCTATACATTTTTACTTTAATAAGATATCTTCTTTTCACTGATCTTATCCTGCTTTATGCCTAAGATTTATTATTCCACTTGAATTTGTACTTGTACATTTTTCAGTATTTCATGTAAATTTTCCCAAATTCTACTCTTTTGTTTTAAAGCCAGAAAATATATGTATATGTGTGTGTGTGTGTGTGTGTGTGTGTGTGTGTGTGTATATATATATATATATATATATATTTATATTTTCAGTTAATATACACTAAAAATCATTATCATTGCTCTTTTACATTGAATAGCTTGCAGAAAATGCTCTAGACATACTCATTGTGGATTTCTGTCTATAACATAAGTGTTACTCATATCTGATACCTATAGTATCTACTTGGTATTTAACACACTGTACTTTGACCAAGGTATATTGTTTTTCAGTTTCTTCCACTGACTTTGTAGTAGTCAGATTATACTATCTTTGTGATCTGGTAAATGGTTTTAATGACATGGCTTTCTAATCCTTGCATCAAAATCCTGCCAGAATCTATGTAAATTAAGAATATGTATCTCTATCTCAAAACCTTCTATACCTAGTACCTGGATATGTGTGAATATAATTTTAAATACTTAACTAGGAACTACAAATTAAAATATTTAATTTGAATACCAACACAACTGTTAGCACTATAGGATAAGTTTTTACTCAAAGTCTGCTTAATTCAGAATCAAAGAAATTTATCTCTGCATGCATTCAGGAGACACATTTCCTCATACATGGGGAAAAAATGAATTCAATATGAAATTTGGTGGTGATTGCTAAATTGGGGGAATATAATAGTATTAGCTAATACTGAGTATTAAGTGCAAGGCACCATAGAATATTTTTTATAAATTCACTTAATCTGATGAAGATATATATTTTTTAATTATCCCCATTTTACAGATAGGGAAATTAAGGCTTAGATTAAGTACTTTTAAAGATCACAAGTTAGTAAGTGGCAGAGCTGGGGCACAAATTCAGCTGTGACTTGCCAATGGCCAAATTCAGCCATTGACTACTAGCTATAATGCTGTTTACATTGTATTTACAATGTTTAGTATCCTCCGATCTAATAAAAGTAATTTGCAAATTAACCATCACTCTAACACACAAGATAGCTGGCAGGGGTGGGCAGTTGGGAGGGACCAGGCCTGCATGGGAGGGCAGTTGAGGGTGACCGGGCCAGCAGAGGAGGGCAGTTAGGGGATACCAGGCCTGCAGGGAAGGGCAGTTGGGGCTGACCAGGCCAGCAGGGGAGGGCAGTTGCGGGGGACCAGGCCTATAGGGGAGGACAGTTGGAGGGAACCAGGCCTGCAGGGGAGGGCAGTTAGGGGTGACAAGGCCAGCAGGGGAGGGCAGTTAGGGACAATCTGGCCAGCAGGGGAACAGTTTGGCATCACTTAAATTGGCAGGGGAGTGGTAAGGGGGTGATCAGACTGGCAGGAAGAAGTAGTTATGGGCAATCAGGCAGGTAAGCAGGCGAGCAGTTGGGAGCCAGCAGTCCTGGATTGTGAGAGGGATCCCAGATTGGAGAGGGTGCAGGCTGGGCTGAGGGACACCTCCCCTGCCCCCGTGAATGAATTTCAGGCACTGGGCCTTTAGTTGTATTATATTTGTACTAAAGGTCCACCGCATAAAATCACATAAGACCCAAATCCAGCATGCTGTGGGACCTAGGTCAAGTCCGTGCCCATCCACATGTGCCTTACTATGCATGTAGCCCTACTCACCCCACACACACCTCACCGCACACACAGCCCGGCCCACTTTGAAGACAGTTGTGGACGGAAATAAGAATAGTTTCCTGCCTTAATCTTTCCTTCTCAGGAGCACTTAAATTGACCTTGTTGGAAGATGACAGTTGAACAGAGCAACACTTATTTGTTCCTATGAAGAAATCATATGAGGTTCAGCAGGTGCCTTTTGGCGTTTGGTCCTTATGGCGTGATAGCATCACGGCCACGGGGTTTTTATAACAGAGATGTTGATGCAATATCTGTTTTTTAGTTTTCTTCTCATCTGAAAATTAGCAACAAACCAAAATAAGCTTTAGTTTAAATCATTCTAAATGCCTAAAATTGGATTTGTTTGACCTTTTAGATAAAATTATTAACAGTGAAGTGCTATGTTAACTTATACTGTGCGGTAGTTTGTGAGGTTGCATTGCATGTTTTACATTAAAAATAACATGAATTATAAATTTTCTTTTACATATAATCATACTTTTGTATAGCCTGACTCAGTAATTCTTCATAGTTTCTCACTTAGCCATAGTTCTAACTCGTTCTTTTCCTTTTAATATCTACACTAATAATAGACAAAGGTGTAAATTGACAGTACCTCCACAATGCCCCACAGCCAATCATGAGGGAATATGAAAATTAGCGGGACAAATATGGAGCAGCCACAGAGCCAACTAGAGCGGGCAACAGAGGAAGCCAAGCTTCCTGCCTACCTGGGCCAGCAGCTGAAAGGGGGGCCTCTGGGTGGTGTCCATGGAGCAGGCCAGAGCAACTCAAGCTTCCCACCCGCCCTGGCTGGCCACTGAAGGAAGGGCCTGAGCATGTGGGAGGCTTCGGTCACCTAGGCTGGCTGCTGAGGGAGAGGACTATAAACTGCCCTTAACCTCTCACCCAGGCTGGCCACGCCCCCATGGGGTGAGGGTCCCCGCTGGGGACATGGCCAGCCTGCTAACAGCCTTCAGCCCCTCACCCAGGCTGGCCAGGCACTCCAGTGGGAACCCCCACCCTGAAGGGGGTGTGGCCAGCCTGAAAACGGCCCTGAGCCCCTTACCCAGGCTGGCCACGCCCACCAAGGGGTGAGGGTCCCCACTGGGGGTTGTGGCCCGCCTGCAAGCAGCCATCAGCTTCTCACCCAGGCTGGCCAGGCTCCCCAGTGGGGATCTGTACCCTGAAGGGGGTGTGGCTGACCTCCAAACTGTCCCAGCCCCTCAGACAGGCTGGCATTGTCCCCAGTGGGGACCCCCACCCCAATGGGGGTGTGGCTGGCCTGCAAACCACCACATGCCTCTCGTCCAGGCTGCCCTGCCCCCCAAGGGAACCCCCACCCTGATCCAAGACAACCTTAAGGGCAAACCAGCCAGCCCCCACCCATGCACCAGGCCTCTATACTAATAAAAGGGTAATATGCTAATTAGACTGGGAGACCTTCCAGACATTCTTCTGGACAAAGCCATGGTGGCAGGGCTGAGGTAGAAGCAGTTAGGGGCCAAGAGGGGAAGGCAGCTGTGGCTTATCAGGCCAGTGGGGAGGGGGGCAATTGGGGGTGAGCAGACCAGCAGGAGGGCCAGTTGGGAGTGAGCAGGCCATCAGTGGGGGTCAGTTGGGGGTGATCAGGCCAGCGGGGCGGGGGGGGGGGGAGTTGGGAGCAAGCAGGCTGGCAGGGAGGGCAGGTGGGGGTGAGCAGGCTGGTGGGGGTAGGGAGCAGTTGGGAGCGAGAAGCTGGGCAGGCAGAGTGGTTAGGGGCAGTCAGGCAGGCAGGCAAGTAAGCAGTTAGAAGCCAGCAGTCCCAGATTGCGAGAGGGATTGCCAGATACCTAAGCTGGCAGTCGGACATCTTCCGAGACTGGAGATGGTGTAGGCCAGGCTGAGGGATTACCCCCCCCATGCATGAATTTTGTGCACCAGGCCACTAGTATTCTTATAACACTGAACTTCAATTATCATTCTTCCAATCTCTTTTACAGTTCTTTATTCATACTCAGTCACCTCTTCTGCTTGACTCTAGGCATAAGGGCAAGGAGCATGTATTTATTAACCTTCTTTTGCATCCTTTAGTGGCTAACATATAAAAGATTCTTAATTCTTTACTTGAATAAACACAATTATTATACCAAAAAATGGACTCTGCGCCAAGAAAATATTAACTATTTCAAATTAGAAGGGGACTTACATACAGTGCAGATATTTCATCCTATTGAGACTAAAAAGTTGTTAATCTAAATTAGAATCATGATGTCCAATATCATGGGACATTATAGATTATTCGTTTCACTTAGCAAGCATGAAAGAAACCAATCTCCCACTCTTATCTACCCTTTACTAAGAATTCTCAGGGTACTAAAAGTAAGAAATTACATAATTTTACAGAGAACAGGATTTGATTCATATAACTGGTTTTAACAAGGTGCTTTATAATTCTAATAAAAGGGTAATATGCAAATTAACCATCACTCCATCACAAAATGGCAGCACCCATAGCCACAAGATGCCAGTGGCCAGTCCTCTCAGCCCCACTGGAGTCCCCCAGTCCTGGGGGGAGGGGGTGGCCACTAAGAGAGGGCAATGTGAGCGGCCTGGCAGAATGCTTGCTTCGTTGCCACAGTGATGAGGAAAGCATTCCGCACCCAGTCACAGATGGGCCTCTGGGCCGCAGAGAACCTCTGGGCAGCAGGTGTGGAGCAGCCAGGCCCCACAGAGAGCTACTGGTACACAGATTCATGTGCAGGGCTACTAGTAAGGTAATACTAAAATATGTACAATTATTTTAAGGAAGGAAAGATAATATGTAGGTACTCATTTTATATTCATGTAACTAAATATGAATATGCACATGGTTTTAAAAAGTACATAAGGGGTCCCGGCCAGTGTGGCTCAGTGGTTGAGCATTCACCTATGAACCAGGAGGTCACAGTTCAGTTCTCAGTTGAGCACATGCCTGGGTTGCTGGCTTGATTCCTAGTGCAGGGCATCTGAGAAGCAGCTGATCATGGATTCTCTCTCACCATTGATTTTTCTATCTTTCCTTCTCCCTTTCTGAAATCAATAAAAGTATATATTTTTTAAAAAGTACATTAGAGGGTATAGAATTAAAAGTAAGTCTTCTATCTCAAGACCTTGGTCTCCTTCTTCAAGGACAACTGTTTCATGTGTATCAGTCTAGAAATAATTTTATACACACATTGCTTAATGTGTAGAAAATTATTTTAATGTATAGAAAAAATTTTAAATGTACACTTCTGTATATTTGAAAATTTTAATGTGAAATATGTACAAAAAATAGCACATGGGCCTGACCAGTATGGCTCAGTTGATTGAGCATCTTTCCATGCAATGAGAGATCACTGGTTGGATTTCCAGTTTCCAGCTTGATCCCTAGTAGCAGGTGTGCAGGAGGCAGCTGATCAATGTTTTCCTGTCATCTAGAAACTCTCTCTCTCTCTTTCTCTCTCAAATATTTTTAAAGTGATCTTTTAAAAAATAGCACATGGTATATAATATGTAGCCATAGAGTTTTTGTTCTCATTGCAGAGTAATATTCTGTTGTTGCTTATATATTTGGATTTTTTTCTACCATCTTGTGTACTTCTATATGTTCCATTTATTTTGTTTTTTCTTCCATTTTTATCTTTTTTGGGTTGAGATTTTTAATTTATTTTTGACACCTTTTTTACTTCCACTTATTTAGAAACTATGCAATTTATATCCTTTTACCAATTACCCAAGTTATTTTTAATCACAGAACCTTGAGCATTTTAACTCCACAATTATCCATTTAACCTTGAGCATTTTAACTCCACAATTATCCATTTTAACAATTCTATAGTTTTTGTCTGATGTCCAAAAACTGTTACTGTTTTATGCATTCAACATTTGTTTATATTTACCCTATTTATATATTTGCTTCCTAGTCCTTCTTGCATCTTAAACCTCCCACTTAGCATCATTTGCCTTCTTTCTAACTGCTTCTGAGGTCTCTCTCTTTCTTGATGTCAATCTGTTAATTCTAGTATCTTCACACTTCAGGGTCTGTTTCTGCTCATTGTACCTTAAGTGCTTTGTTATTTTATTGTATGTTGCTCACTTTTCTTGCAAAGTCATTTATGGGGCTTGCATTGTTTTCAATGGGAAATCTGCTCCATTCTTATATCTTTTCCTGTGTTACTCAACTTACCATTTTCCCCCAACTGCTTTTAAGATTTTCTCTTTATCACTGGTTTTGAGAGATTTGATTATGATGTGCCTTGGTGCTTTGGGCTTCAAGAAGCTTCTTTATGGGTTTATAATTTTCATCAAGTTTTTTAAATTTTTAGCCATTTATTCCAATATTTTTTTCTGTTTACCTGACACCTTTTAAGGACTCCAATTTTACTTTTATTAGGCTGCTTGAAGTCTTGTGGTTCATTGATGTTCTATTTATTATTTTTGTTTATCTTCTCTACATGTTTAATTTTGGATAGTTTATGCAGTTATGTCTTCAATGCACAGGTTTTTTTCTGCTGCAATATTTAATCTGCTATTGATTCCACTCAGTGTATTTTTCATTGTACACATAGTTTTCATTTCTAATAGTGTGTCTTAACTTTGTTTTTTTAACATCTGGTATAGTTATAACTTTTAATGTTCTTATCTGTTATTTTTACCATGTACTAGTATGTTAGTTTTGATTGATTGGATTGGATTGTGTTCTGCTTCTGTGTATGCCTGATCCCTCTCAAGCATTTGACAGGATATTGATTTCCATTTGTGCATAAGAAACTACCTGATTGCCACAAAAGGCCATCAGAAGGGTGGGATGAGGGCATGCGACAGGGAGTAGGGGAAGCTGGGGGAAGGTCAATAGGGGGGAAAAAAGGATATATATGTCCTACTATATGTTATACTTTAAATAATAATAAAAATGAAAGCTCTCAAAGAGGAAAAAAAAAGGATTAGAGGGGAACAATGCCTAAAATTTATCCAGGGCTGGAAATAGTGTCTGTTCCCGTTAGCCAGACTGAAAAAAAACAAAAAAACAAAAAAAACCTCATAACTGACAGGATATTGAGTATTCAGGAAGGTGTTGCATCACTAGTAGAGAATAATTAGCCCCAGACTGAACATTGCTCCAGATCTACCAAAAGCATGACCTGAAAGGATTAGAATTTTCTAAGTAACTGCATCCCAGAACAAAGCTCAAGATTTATAGGAAAATACAAATACGCACACACACAAAAAAGAGTTCACAAATGTTCAGAACTCATTAAGGTAAAATTCACTGCATCTCTATCTATCTATCTATCTATCTATCTATCTATTTATTTATAGTAAGATGGAACATCTTTTATGTGTTCATAGTGCTTTGCATTTTTTTTGTGAACTACCCATTCTTGTCATTTACCTGTTTCTTTCTTTGAGTCATTGGTCTTCTTTGTTAGGTATCTGGCTAATACAGTTGAAGAAGATGAAGAAGAATCCAAATATGAAATTTTCCCATGGGCTTTAGGGAAAAACTGGAGAAAATTGTTCCCCAATTTCTTAAAGTTAAGGGACCAACTCTGGGATAGAATTGACTATAGGGCTATTGTAAGCAGGCGATGCTGTGAAGAGGTAAGATTTTAAAATATTTTATATGTCTAATCTCTGTCTTTTGTTCATATAATTTTCCTTGCTTTTTAATGTGCTTCTAAAATTTACATTTTTTTGTACATATAAGGGTATATCGTTAGCCTTGATAGTTACCATGAATACAACTTGTGTATTGCAATGTTGTTTTAATTTTATACCACAAGAATTTAAAATTGTTATTTCTGTTTTCAGAGCAGTCTGTTTCTGTAGTTTTTATTTTAGTGTGTTTCTCTTGTCTAAAAGATCACCAATATATTGGAAAAGGATAGGTGTGCATATTTTAAAATATCTTATAGTAATATCACTGAAGTTGAATAATTTCATTAAATAAAATATATGAAATTTCAAGTCCAAATATTTAAATGTGAATTGCATGATATAAAAAAATATATAAACTTAACCTTTTTCACATAGAATACATAAAGTTTCCTTGATGCCAGATTTTATTAAGATAAACCAGAAAGACACTAAAAGTTAAAATATTGGTTACTTTATTTAATGTTCTGGTTTTCAATAAAGAAGAAAATTAAGTTTTAAACTAAAGAAAAATTCTAAAGTAGAAAATTAAGTTAAATCAGTGACCACTGTAAGCCAGTATTAATAAGGAAAACTTTGATAAATGTGAGCTAGATAATGTTATAATTAAATGGAGTTATATCCAGATGAATGGACTATAGGCCAAAAGAGACAATGGATTAGTGTCAAACCTAAGGGAGAACTTTAGGGGCATATCATAAAACTCTACCCAGAACTAACTATGTTAATTATATTTATTAATGAGATAAAGATTTAGCAAGTATGCATATTTGTAGATTAAAATAGGAGGATTGTTGAATGTTGGGGAAAATGCAAGAATTCAGAGATAACTTAGAAATTCAAACCTTCAACACTTCTTTTTTTTTTTTAAATATATTTTATTGATTTTTTACAGAGCGAAAGGGAGAGGGGTAGAAATTCAGAAACATCGATGAGAGAGAGACATCGATCAGCTGCCTCTTGCACGCCCCCTACTGGAGATGTGCCCGCAGCCAAGATACATGCCCTTGCCGGAATCGAACCCGGGACCCTTCAGTCCGCAGTCCGATGCTCTATCCACTGAGCCAAACCGGTCTCGGCTTCAACACTTCTTTTGGGAATGTAAAATAGTATTCTTGCTTTGGTAAACAGTCTGGGTGTTCTTCAAAAAGCTAAACATAGATTTCCGTATGAAGTCAGCATATAGCTACACTTCCCTAGCTTGACTTCTTAAATACTAATAGCTACCATTTTCCAGTTGTTTATACTGTGATACAGATTTTATACATATCTAACCATCAGAATAACCCTGAGGCAGAATATTATCCCCATTTGAAATATAAACAAATTGAACCCCAGAAAGGTTAAGTAACTTGACCAGTATCATACAGCTAGCAAGTGGCAGAACCAGGATAAGAAACTAAAACTGACTTTAACGGCAGTGTTTTATCTAACAAACCTTAGACAACAGTGACTGATAATGTAGTGAGGAACCTTAATTGCTTCATGAATAATTCATATAATCCTCACAACAACCCTCTATAATAGACACATTCTCTTTCGTGTTACAGATGAGGAAAGTGAGGAACAGAAAGGTTAAGTAACTTACCTTTGTTCTTACCATATCCCTTGCCATGATTGCAAACATTTTAAGATTAGCCTAACATACATAGTTGGAAATCTCAATTAAACATATTCTTCTCAGCCCAGTATATTCCAAAGTTAATAATTATTTTGAGATAACTGTATTGTCTTTCACAAACTTAAAATATTCAGAATTGAAAAACCTGGAAAGTTGCTTCAGTCCTGTTTTCTATTTGAAATAATTTAAATACTTTAAATTATTGTCAAGGGTTCAAGCAATGAATCACTTTATAGGTAAGTACTGCTGTATCTGGAGATGCTTTTTTTTCCTTCAAGATTGGTAACTTAGATTTTTAAATCTAGTTTTAAAAATAGCTGTTCTGCCCTTCCTCCCTCCCTTCCTCCTTCTCTTCTTCCCTCCCTTCCTCCCTTTCCAGAGAGGAAGTGATAGGGAGAGAGAGATGAAAATATCAAGATGAGAGAGAATCATTGATTTGCTGTCTCCTGTATATCTCACACTGGAAATCGAGCCCACAACCTGGGCATGTGCCCTGACTGGGAATTGAACTGTGAACTCTCCTGGTTCATAGGTTGATGCTCAACCACTGAACTACGCCAGCTGGGCTAGGGATAGTTGTTCTTAAGTTATATTTTTTGTTCTTAGTTTTACTAAATCTAAAAAATATATTAGAATTCTAAAAGAAAGCTTTCCATTATAGGTTATGGCCATTGCTCCAACCCATTATATATGGCAACGAGAACGCTCTGTGCATCACAGTGGAGCTGTTAGAAACTACAACAGAGATGAAGTTCAACTGCCCCGGGGACCTAGTGCCACACCCATAGATTGTTCACTCTGTGGTAAAAAAGGAAGATATGTTAGACTGGGATTGTCGTCATCGTCGTCATTGTCCAGTGATACAGTAGAGGTGATGGAAAAGCACTCTCAGGAACCACACAACTCAATGAGCAAGATAGTTGGGCCTTCTCAAGCTTATAGCTATCCTCAAGGTATGATTTAGTGATGTCAGAATTAGATTTATGCAAAGTTATTAATCCAAGTCAGTTATTGACCTATAGGCAGGGATACATAACATATTCTACAATAGTGAGTTAAAGTAGTATTGAAATTTGTTCCCTTTTCAGTTACTTTTTGTCTTGTGTTACTGTTTTTGTTGGTAGCTTACCTAAACTAAAAGATTTTTAATGTGATTTATGTTAAAGTAAAACCAAATCACCCTGGGTCTCAAATATTTTAAGAGCATTTGAAATGTTTATTCAAATGAAATTTTAAAAGGAAAATAAATTTACTTATAATCTCATCATTTAGTTTTATCAGTGATTAACTATTGGTTTTCTTCCATACTTTTTTTATTTTAAAAGTTTAATACCACTATGCCACAAGGTTGAAAAACACAGAAGTCCTTTGTTTCACCCCTTCTTTTTTTCTATACACTTTAAAAAATTGAGATATAATTGATATATAATATTGTATTAATTTTAGGTGTACAATATAATTTTATATGTATATATTATATATATTATAAAATGATTGCCACAATAAGTTAACATTCACCACCCACATACTTACAGTTCTTTCCTTGTGATGAGAACTTTGAAGATCTCTTAGCAACTCCCAAATATACAATACAGTACTGTTAACTTTATTCATCATGCTGTACATTACATATCCAGGACTTATAAGTAGTAGTTTGTACCTTTTGTCCACATTCATTCATTTTGCCTGTCCCCCTAAATTCTGCTTCTTAAAGCCACTAATAGGTACTATGTATCTATGAATTTGATTTAGGTTTTTAAAAATTTTTTATAGATTCTACATATAAGTGAAATCACACATTATTTATCTTTCTCTAATTTATTTTACTTAGCATCATGCCCTCAAGGTCCATCTATGTTGTCGAAAATGGCAGGGCAGGGTTTCTTTTTTTTCCGACTGAATGATATTCCATTGTATACACATACCACATTTTTAAAATCCATTCATCTGTCAGTGGACACTTAGATTGTTTACATGTCTTGCCTATTATAAATAATATGGTAATAAACATGGGGTGAAGATATATTTTTGAGATAGTGTTTTTATTTCCTTCAGTGATGCTGGATCATATGGTAGTTCTATTTTTTTTTAAAAAAAAATACACAACCTTTATTGTTTAGTATTACAGATGTCCCCCTCCACCTGGATCCCACCCCACCTCAGGCCTTCACCACCTATTTACTGCCTGTGTGTCTATGGGTAATGCATGTATGCATATAAGTTCTTTCCTTAATCTCTTCTCACCCACTCTCCCTTCCCTCTGAGAGTCATCATTCTGTTCCATGTTTCTATACCTCTGGTTCTATTTTATTTTATTTTTAAATTTTTTTTAAATAATTTTTTATTTATTCCAGAGAGGAAGAAAGAGGGAGATTAGAAACATCAATGATGAGAGAGAATCACTGATTGGCTGACTCCTGTATATTCCCCTACTGGGGATTGAGCCCGCAACCTGGGCATGTGCCCTTGACTGGAATCAAACCTGGGACCCTTCAGTCTGCAGGCAGGCTGATGTTCTATCCACTGAGCCAAATCAGCTAGGGCTATTTTAAATTTCTTTTTTAAAATATGTTTTTATTGATTTGAGAGAGAGGAAGGGAGAATAGATAGAAACATTTATGAAAGAAAAACACATTGATTAGCTGCCTCCTACACAACCCCTATTGGGGATCAAGCATGCAACTGGGGCATGTGCCCTGACCTGAAATCAAACTGATAAACTTTTGATTCATGGGTCAATTTTATCAATTTATTTTGTTCATTAGATTCCTTGCTCATTTATTTTTATTTCTAGATTCAATTTTTGATAGTTATGCATTTATTGCCATTTTATTGCCCATACTTTGATCTTTTTTCTTCTTAAAAAAGACCCTTTAACATTTCATGTAATATTGGTTTGGTAGCAATGAACTCTAGCTTTTTCTTGTCTGTAAAGCTCTATCTGACTTGCAATTCAAAACGGTAGCTGTGCCGGGTAGAGCAATCTTGGTTGTAGGGCCTTGATTTTCATCACTGTAAGTATTTGTTGCCACTCCCGTCTGACCAGCAAAGTTTCTGTTGAGAAGTCAGCTTAGTTATATGAGTGCTCCCCTTGTAAGTAACTAACTGTTTTCTCTTGCTGCTTTTAAGATTCTTTGTCTTTAATCTTTGGCATTTTAATTATAATTAAAATGGTGTGTACCTCTTTGGGGTCATCTTATTTGAGATTCCCTGTGCTTCCTGGACTTTTTGCTAGCAGATTTTTTGTGTGCATGGTATAAGTAGTGGTCCAGTTTAAGTCTTTTGTAGTGTCTCCAACACCATTATCCATTCCCCCAATTACACATATATTTTTGGCTCCTTTGTTGTAAATTAACCATAGTTGTGTGAGTTTATTTTGGGACTTTCAATGCTGTTCCATTGATCTGTGTGTGTGTTTTTATGCCAACACCATATCATTTTGATTACTGTAGCTTTGAAATACTATACATTGAAAATCTGATTTTAAATCATGACATGTACAAGTGCTATATTTATTTGGATATTTCATTTTTGTTGGAATTTAAGTAGCTTTGAATGGCGTTCTATATTGGAAAATAATCTTATAAACTAGAAATACTTTGTTAATCACACAATTTTTATTTAAATTTATAAAGGTATAGTATTTCTCTGATATTTCTCAATTTGAAATAATCAGAATAATATTCTAGCAGAAATCCTTCTTATTTATTAGAGCCTTCTAAATTTTCACCCATGTGAAGACAGGACTGATAGATTTATTATGGTTCTTTCTAATTCTGTGAGACCCACATTATTTCAGAATTTCACCTATTTATTTTTACCACATCTTTATGAGATTAACAGTGGCCACTGAAGTTGCACTTAAAGAGAAACTAGACTTAAGACTCTTGAAGGTAGGGGTCATGTCTCAGTCATTGTTCCATTTCCTGGTCTTAGTAATCACTACACAAATTTGACTCATGAAATATGTAGTCTATTGCCTTACAGCACTTCCAAGCATAATTTTTATTGGTTCACTCATATTTGAAGGTAAATAGGGTCTACTATAGGAAATAATAAGAATTTCCTTCTAGCATCCCTCCCCTATTTCCCAACTCCTTTTACCTATACTCTTTGACCCAATAATAGGTAAGATTTACTAGATGTTTAAAATGTTCCAGGCAATGTGTTAAGCATTTACACCATGTTATTTAATATTCACAGCCAAACCTAAGGTAAATACTATATTATCTCCATTTTGCAGGTAAAGAAACTGATATTTAAAGAGGTTAAACAGTTTGCCCAAGATGGTGGAGCGATATTTGAACCCAGGAATGACTCTAGACTAGCCCCGGAGTCCCTAACTATTATGCTTTACTGCCTCTTTTGATGAAAACCTGCCTTTGTGGTAAAAATAAGGTGCCACACAAGTCTGTCAGCAGAATTCTATGGATTAAGGAAGTAGTGAAAGCATTAAGAACCAAGTCCCTAATGAAAGGTTATAGGGAGTGAACTGGAAGGGAATGCCAACCACCATTTGAACAGATATTTACAGAAACAGTATATTTCATACAAATTATTAGCTCCTGTAGTTTCAGGAACAGTAGCACTATATTTTAGGCTTTGATATCTCAACAGGAAATCAGAATGCAACCAGGGAATAGGGCTCTGCCAGTCACCTTTCTCTGAAAAAAACAAAAACAAAAATGCAGGTCTTTGAGGAATTGTGGAATAAAAGTGTGGTTAGACCCTAGCCAGTTTGGCTCAGTGGATAGAGTGTCAGCCTGCGGACTGAAGGGTCCTAGGTTCGATTCTGGTCAAAGGCACATGCCTAGGTTTCAGGGTGATCCTCAGTAGGGGGCATGCAGGAGGCAGCCAATCAATGATTCTCTTCATTGATGTTTCTATCTTTCTCTCCCTCTCCCTTCCTCTCTGAAATCAATAAAAACCTATTTTTTAAAAAGTTAGGGGAGTTATAAATGGAATAAATGGAACTGTGCTTTCACCCTGTCCCCACTGCCCCCTCCCTTTTTTTTAATCCTCACCTGAGGATATTTTTCCATTGAGTTTTAGAGAGAGTGGAAGGGCAGGGGAGAAATGGAGATAAAAACATCAACGTGAGAGACACACATCAATTGGTTGTCTCCCACATGCATCCTGACTAGGGCTGGGGATTGAGCCTACAACCGAGGTACATACCCTTGACTGGAATTGAACCCAGGACCCTTCAGACCGTGGGCACACTATCCACTAAACCAAACCAGCTAGGGCTCACTTTCTCCCTTGATGAAAGCCAGAAAGCCCTGGTTTAGAACAGACAATTTCTATACAGGAAGGAACAAATATTTACTCATCAACTGTCTTATTCAGAGTGTTGACAAGAGTAAATGTAAGATCTTTTGTTTCAGAATGACAAAGAGTAGGCAGTACAAAGAAAAAATTAACATTTACATTCATTTTCCCTAAAAAGGCTTAATAAGGGAGGGAGTATTTGGGAAAGGGAGGATAGAGAGGAGAGGTTGGTTTAAGGGTAACAATGTTATCAGGAACAATGATTGGTCTCTAGCTGCCTTAGTGCTGCTGATTCCCTGTAGTGAGTGACTTCTGCTAGCAAAATTTTCTTCCTCCTGTCAACAAGAAAGTGGCTGGAATCACCTAACTCTTTGTGACTGCAGTAAACTCAATTCAGCTTTCTCTAGAAGAGACACAAAGAACTGATGCTCTGCTCCAGGCTCTTATGCTAAAACTTAGCAATAGATGCTTACCAATGCTTCCATCTTTCTTTCAAACACAAGCAAGTAACTTCTCATTTTTTAAGGTAAAATGTTAAAATTCTTTCCTCAAACAAAACGTTCAAAAAATGAATTTTATATTAGCATGTTTATGACATTTATTAAGAAAAAATATTTTTCTTTTGACAAGGCTGGGGGGGGATAGCTGAAGCATTCTTTACAAATTTAGATACATCACAATCACTAATCATGTACTAGGCATTTTATAAAGGTAGTCTCATTTAACACCTTACCTGTTTCCTCAAAACCTTTGAGTGGCACTATGATACTCATTTTACTGATGAAGACACAAACTTAGAAGTGTTACAGTTGCACCCTGCCAGCATGGTTCAGTGAGTTGAGCATCCTCCTATGAACCAGGAGGTCACGGTTTGATTCCTAGTCAGAGCATATGTCCAGGGGGTGGACTCAATCTCCAGTGTGGAGCATGCAGGAGGCAGCCGATCAATGATTCTCTCTCATCATTGATGTTTCTGTCTCTCACTTCCTCTCTGAAATAAATAAAAATATACTTAAAAAAAGAAAAGTCACAGTTGCAAGGTAAAACAACAGCAACAACAAAAATAGCAAGATGAGAATCCAGTTCTATCTGAATGTACTTACTTTGTTCTTTTTGTTGTTAATCCTTGCCAGAGATATTTTCCCATTCGTTTTTTTAGGGAGAGTGGAAGAGAGAGGGAAAAACAGAAACATCGATGTGAGAGAAATACATCGATGGTTGCTTCCTGCAAGGGCCCTAAGAAGGGCCCGGGCCAGAGAGGACCCTGCAACCAAAATACATGGCCTTGACTGGAATCGAACCCAGGACCCTTCAGTCTGCAGGCCAATACTCTATCCACTGAGCCAAACCAGCTATTTTTTATATTAAATAAACTAGTTGAGCCTTAGCGCAGGAATGAACCACATGGGTCTACTTACATGTGCCTTTTTCTTTCAAGAAATAAAGTAAATATATTATCCTTTCAGTTTTCGTAACTTTTTTTTTTTTTTTTTTTTACCCTCTGGCTTACTTTAATAATATATAATAGATAATAATATATAAGATGTGTTAACCGACTATGGTTATTGTTAAGGCTTCCAGTCAACAGTAGACAATTAATATAGTCTGTCTTCTGCACCCACTGATTCCTAACCCTTGATTGAAAATGGATCATGGATGAATCATGGATGCAAAACTTGCAGATACAAAGGGCCAATTGTGTTTATATTTTTGGGAAATCAAGTTATACATGGATTTTCTACCGCATGGGAGGTTGGCACCCCTAATCCCCCACATTGTTCAAGAGTCAAATGTACATTGTTTGTCTTTGCCTTATGCTATCTTAAATAAGTCTTATGACACCAAGGTAGTCTATCTGAAACTTGGATGTGCATTAGTACATATTACCTAAAAGCTCTTCAGATTTTAGAGTGAAGCCAAGGGAAAAAAAACAAAAAAACACAAACAATATACCAAACCTGTTTGGGTTTTGTAGGCAGGCGTGGGACGTTCTGTTATATAATCTAAAATCAAATAATTTTTCCTCAAAAATCCTTCTCTGAACTTATTTTTTGTCACCACTATTCTAGTCATTCAGGTTTAAAACGCTTATACTTAATGATGGCATAATTATTAGTTATATAAACTAATATAATACAAATTAGTTATATAATAAGGGCAATGCTAATTATATTACCAACATTTAGGAGCACAAAAAGATTCCAGAATTCTGTGTGTGAGGGACTTGGTGAAGGCTTTTCAGAGAAAGTATATGAGCTGGCCATTGACTGACTCAGTTTTGCCCAGAGAAGAGAAAGGGATTCTGACTAGAGGATAAAAGTTTGAAACTATATTTCTTCTCTCCCACTGCATCCAATAAATTACCAGCTTGTCTGGTTCTTCCTTTACTATATATTTTTTACATCTGCCCCTTTTCCTCACATTATTTATTACTACCTCATAGTTATATACTATGTTTTACTATGAAATTTTTGATTTAACAGTTTTTCCTTCCTTTGAATATTTATATTTACCACTAACAGACTGACTTTAAAAAATTATCTTCTTTTGCATGACCTTCAAAAGTTCCCTATTATCTCTGAAGTATAAAGTTTGAACTTAAAGTCTTCCACAATCCAAAAGCTATACACCTAAAATTTTCCCTAGAACAAACAAGGCAACAGATGAGACAATACATGACCCAGTGTAGGCTTAAAAACCGTCAGCACTTTTATTGACTATACTAGAGGCCTGGTGCACAAAATGCGTGCACAGAAAGGGGGGGGAGGCGGGGGGGATGTCCCTTAGCACAGCCTGCACCCTCTCCAATCTGGGACCCCTCAAGGGATGTCTGACTACCCGTTTAGGCCCGATCCTAGCAGGACATCCTTCTCACAATCCAGGACTTCTGGCTCCCAGCTGCTCATCTGCCTGCCTCCCTGATTGCCCCTAACCGCTTCTGCCTGCCAGCCTGATCACCTGCTAATCACTACACTGCCAGCCTAATTGATGTCCAACTGCTTCCCTGCCAGCCTGTTTGCCCCCAACTTCCCCCCTCTGCCGGCCTGGTCACCCCCAACTGCCCTCCCCTGCAGGCTTGATTGCCCTCAACTACCCTCCCTTGCAGGCCTGTTCCCTCCCTACTGCCCTCACCTGCTGGCCTTATCGCCCACAACTGCCCTCCCTTGCAGGGCCTGGAACTCCCAATGGCCTTCCTTTGCTGGGCATCTTGTGGTGGCCATCTTGTGTCCACCTGGGGGAAGTATCTTTGACCATATGGGGGCAGCCATCTTGTGTATTGGAGTGATGGTCAATCTGCAAATTACTCTTATTAGATAAGATATACTAGGTGGAAAAGGCAGGGCCCCTAGAAAACACTGGGTACACAGTTATGAGTTATTCACAAATCTCTAGGATTCACACTGGTAAATGAGAGCCAGACATAAACAGAAATCTAACTTTAGAAGAAGGTATTTCTCATGAACCAGACTGTAAACACTCTTAAAAGTAGAATGGACACTGATGGAGAGATCTTGTTCAATTCAACATCTACTGAGCAAAGTGTACTGAGCAGAAACTATTTTACGTGAAATAGGAATAGAAGGCACAACTTTTCTTTGCTCTTAGGCCAGTCCCCTTCTCTAAGCAGTACAAATAAGGCCTGCAATCAAAACAGCAAATGAAAGGCAGAATTTTGCTGCTAATTAAACAAAGGGAGTATTCCACGATGGAATTTAAATATGTACTTCAGAGCTTCTATATATCTGGAAATGTTATGAGTGTTCAGATGGTACTTACCATACAGAAATGTGGCACCAGAACACACTATGATTCAATCAGTTCTCCGAATGCAGCCACAGTGGGGGTTTTTCTAAAACATAGATGTAAGCATGTTACCCCTTCATTAAATCCTTAAATGGCAGCCCATTTTTCTTAGGATAGACAAACTCCTTCACTCATAGGGCTACAAGATCCTGTATGGCCTGACCCTTACCTCTCTTTCCAGTCCATTTCACTCAACACCAACATCACTGGGCTTTTTAAAGAAATATTTTTAATTGATTTTTTTTACAGAGAGGAAGGGAGAGGGATAGAAACATCAATCAGCTGCCTCTTGCACACCTCCTACTGGGGATGTTGCCCACAACCAAGGTATATGCCCTTAACTGGAATCGAACCTGGGACCCTTCAGTCTGCAGGACGAGGCTCTATCCACTGAGCCAAACCGGTTAGGGTCATCACTGGCCTTTTTGTTTCTATTTTCCCTTCTGTAGGAAATTCCTACTTACCAGTTAGGTCTCAGCTCAGTTGTCACTTCACAGGTAATTACTTAACCAGAGCAAAACCCTTATTATATCACCCTGAACTTCTTTGGAGCATAAACAGTTTTAGTTTCATATTTGTGTGGTTAATGTCTAGCTCTTCCATGGACTATAAAGTCTATAAAGGCAGAGATTTTAGGTTAAAGTTTTCCACATAATGAAAACCATGTAAAATAGTTATAATTTACATATTATTTAAAATAGCTATAGCTTAAGGGATAAATCAAGCAATAGCATTTATCCTCCTAGGCATTACTACTTTAAACCTATAAAACATCTATGCTTAAACAACAACCTAACCACTCTACTAGTAAACCTTTGTTTGTAAAATATGGATAACCTTAAAGATGAGCTTACATACTAAATGAAAAAATGATAAAGGTCTTAAAACAATGTAAGATGCCGAAACCGGTTTGGCTCAGTGGATAGAGCGTTGGCCTGCGGAGTGAAGGGTCCTGGGTTCAATTCCGATCAAGGGCACATCCCCAGTGGGGGGGTGTGCAGGAGGCAGCTGATGGATGTTTCTCATCAATGTTTCTCTCTCATCAATGTTTCTAGCTCTCCATCCCTCTCCTTTCCACTCTGTAAAAAAATCAATAAAATATATTTAAAAAAACAATGTAAGTCATGTGGTAAATGCTAAATATCTGGTGCCTGTGAATAATGCTTTAGTTTTAATTAATTCATAGTTTTAAAGTATATTTCTCTAAGCATTTGATTTATGTAATAACAGAATAATTGTGATGTTCTTCTAAGCTAGTTAAATGATTCTGGGAAAGATAAAAGTGATGCAAGAATTTTTATATCTTTTGTTATAATTTTTAAGGTGATTACATAATTCTTATCAGCTTCTCCATATTATTTACTACCAGAGGCCCCGTGCACTGGTGGGGTCCCTTGGCCTGGCCTGCAGGGATCAGGTTGAAACCGGCTCTCCAACATCCCCCAAGGGGTCCCAGATTTCGAGAGGGCGCAGGCCAGGCCGAAGGACCCCACCGGTGCAAGATCAGGGCTGGGGAGGGACTGCGGGAGTGCTCCAGGTTGTGTCTGGCCCATCTGGCCCAGTCCCAATCGGCCAGACCCCAGTAGCAAGCTAACTTACCAGTCTGAGCATCTGCCCCTGTAGTCAGTGTGCATCAAAGTGACTGATCAAATAGTTGGACACAGCATATTAGGCTTTTATTAGATAGGATAACCCAGATTTCTTTATACCTTTTAAGATACATGCAAGCCATTAAAATATGTATTTAAAATACAGATACATAAAATTTATCTTAAAATGCATATTTTATTTCAGTAGCCAGTGACCATCAATCAAACAAAGAAAAGAAAACTAATTTCATGAAGAAAGACAAATCTATGGAGTGGTTTACAGGAAGTGAAGAATGAGATGGCTCAACTAAAACAACTTGGAATCATTAACTACAATATGTCTAACTATAAGACAAATGTCAAACTGGACATTTAAGCAGTTTTAAAATGTTACACATCTTTATTTAGCTT
The DNA here is from genome assembly GCA_027563665.1 of Antrozous pallidus. Taxonomy (NCBI): domain Eukaryota; kingdom Metazoa; phylum Chordata; class Mammalia; order Chiroptera; family Vespertilionidae; genus Antrozous; species Antrozous pallidus. The sequence goes on along the minus strand of CM050523.1, from coordinate 59,823,403 downwards.
TTGTTATTTTTCAGAATTATAGAAGTTATACAAATCATAGTAATAGCGAGAAATACCAAAATACCAATCTACAAAAGTAATGATTTGCAACATAAAGTTCTATTTTGATACTTTTCTGTCTTCAAATCAGTTGCCGTCATCTGAGGTACTCAGTTGAGTTGTGGTTTGAACTTCCTCAACTTGACAAGAAAAGCTAATTTAAGAGGGGAAAAAGTAAAGGTCATTATAATAATTAGAAGAAAATACCATTTAATATGACCTGAAAAGATTACTCACCTGTATGACCAGTTTGCCAGTGCATAGGTCTAGCTATATAGGGAAATGATCCATATGGAAAAGCAGAATGTGATTCTTCTGTTATAGAACAAAATAGATATTGTAAGTTACATAAAATATTTCATAATTTGTTCAAATATTTCAAAGTTGTTAAAATACAAATTAATGTCCCTTTACTGTAAGTTTTTCTTTCACTTTTAGCATTTTGTTTTGGAGCTATTATGCCAATTACCTCACAGAAATAATGTATCAAGGATTACATAATAAACTTATATATGGTTTTATAATAAACAGATAAACTCATAATAAATCAAGGAATATATGAACATTTACTCATAACCTAAATGTGTACATACAACAAAGTCCTAAATTTAGAGAATTCCAGCCTCATAAATAGCAAATATTAGTTTATTTACATATCAGGTCCTATGAAATTATCTTCCTTCAGTAATAATCACTGATCTAAGTTTTAAAAATTCTTTAGTACATATATAAAATATTTCAAAAGTCAACCTTCTTGTCACAGGTAAAATCTGAATATTATAAAAAGCTAAGAACTTAAAAGGTATCAGAGCTTTATATAAAAGGCAAGCGAAGTCATTATTCTGTCCCTTACAGATTTTTTATATGAAAGGCAAACAAAGTCATTCTGTTGCTTATAGATTTTAATTTAATATCATAAATGCCACATTTCAATTTAAATACAATAAAAACTCTTCAGAAACATTTTTAGAATTTATTGGTCAATACTCTCAGGAACCTATTCTTATTATTTCATACACATGCATAAAATAAAACTGAAGCTCACCATGGCCATCCTCCTGAAGCATCTCACCTTCAGCTCTAATCTTTTGAGAATGTAGTTGTAAATCCACGTTGATTTCAGGTTCTACTCTTTGAGCTAAAATTCCATTTTTCTGTTTTGCCAGGCAAACCAACCAATCTCTGACAATGACTTCGCTTATCTTTTCACATGAGAGAGGAAGTTCACAGATGCGAATTCCATCTAAAAGTTCAATAACCTGTGTGATGCTTTCGGAAAAGTAAAAAATGTACTTTAAATTTCTAGTAAAACTTTAAGTTTACTATATCTAAAAGTAAAAATGCAAATTAGGGCACATAATAAGCAGTTTTAAAGAATACTAGGTAAAAAATATAGAGAACATAACATTACTCACATTACAAGTTTTAAACATTTCTTTTAAATTTCCTAAAGAAAATGCATCTTATATTGCCATTTATGTTAAGGATCATTTAAGCAGTAATATAAATGATTTGGGACATATGTAGTTTCATAAGTTTTACAAGATGACATATCTAACTCAGTTACAAAATGAATGTGTTTAAAATCAGGTAAGTAAATAGCCACATCACTCACTTTGCTATATATACAGCACATGTACCACCCTGTTTAAGATTAGGGTATAAAACAGGCAAAGCAACTTGAGGATTCAACATATCCAAAGCTACCTGTGGGGGGGAAAGAGAATCAGAATGAATTCTGTTTAATTACAATATAGGTTATGGTAAAATGATACACTTTTGGAAAGCAATTACCCAGTTAAAGTATTGCATTTTCTTGATTATTGTACTACTATTATTTTACTGCTCCTCAAAAGATATATTTATCATCATACAATTTGTCATAGTACTTTACATAAAAATGGTGATGGCATGCCCTAGTGCCATGGTTGGCGAACTACGGCTTGCGAGCCATATGCGGCTCTTTGGCCTCTTGAGTATGGCTCTTCCACAAAATAACACAGCTTGGGCGAGTCTATGTTGAAGAAGTGGCGTTAGAAATTTAAGTTTAAAAAATGTGGCTCTCAAAAGAGATTTCAATCATTGTACTATTGATATTTGGCTCTGTCGACTAATGAATTTGCCGACCACTGCCCTAGTGGTTTGGCTCAGTGGACAGTGTCAGTATGGGGACTGAAGAGTCCCAGGTTTGATTTCGGTCAAGGGCACATGCCCGGTTGCAGGCTCGATCCCCAGAAGGGGGCATGCAGGAGGCAAATGATCCATGATTCCCATCATTGATATTTCTATCCCTCTCTGAAATCAATTAAAAAAAAAAGTGGTGGCATGTCTTGCACTGGGCAATGCTGGTAATAAAGGAACCCTTCTTTAGTCATATTTTATATACATAATATATATGTATATATACAAAGTTTCAATACTTTAGTTGAGTTTTTGGCAATAGAAATTCACATCTCAATTATTTTTTAAAATATTGATTTTTAGGAAGGGAAAGAAACATCAATGTGAGAAAGAACATGATTCTTATACTTCAGAATGCCTAAAATTAACATTCAGAACTTTTCTTCTGAATATAAAAAAAAATATTTGAGCCTGGCTGGTGTGGCTCAGTTGTTGAGTATCAACCTATGAACCAGGAAGTTACAGTTCGATTCCAGGTCAGGGCACATGACCAGGTTGCGGGCTCAATTCCCAGTAAGGGACGTGCAGGAGGCAGCTGATCCATGATTCTCATCATTAATGTTTTTCCTCCTTTCCTTTCCTCTCTGAATACAAATATATTTCAAAACAAAACCATGTCTGAACCCTGGCTAATGTGGCTCAGATGGCTGGGCATCATCTGTGCACCAAAAGATTGCTGGTTTGATTCCTAGTCAGGGCACATGCTCAAGTTGTGGACTGTATCCCCAGTCAGGGACATGCAAATGAATATGGTCAAAATAGAAAATAAAGTGACTATTACTAAAAGACTAGAGGCCTGGTGCATGAAATTTGTGCACGGGAAGATGTCCCTCAGCCCAGCCTGCACCCTCTCCAATCTGGCTCCCAAATGCTTGCCTGCCTGCCAGCCTGATCACCCCCTAACCACTCCCCTGCTGGCCCAATTGCCCTCAATTGCCCTCTCCTGCCGGCCCAATCGCCCCCAACTGCCTTCCCCTGCTGGTCTGGTTGCCCCAACTGCCCTCCACTGTCAGCTCAGTCACCCCCAACTGCCCTGCCCTGCTAGCCTGGTCGCCCCTAACTGCCCTCCCCTGCTGGCTATCTTGTGGTGGCCATCTTGTGACCACATGGGGGTGGCCATCCTGTGTGAAGGTGTGATGGTCAATTTGCACATTATCTCTTTATAATATAGGATAATTCCAGACAACTAAGAGTAGTTGGAACATCAATATACTTCACATAATGCATGGCACATAATTAGAAGTTATTCTATTGATGATGTTTTTAAATTTTTGTTTAAAAAATATTGAGTCAAGGAGCATCAGTGGTAAGGATATAACAGGAGCTTACATACTATTTTTTTCATAGGAACTTATATTCTAACTAGAGGCTCGGTGCACAAAATTCATGTACGGGTAAGGTCCCTAGGCCTGGCTGGTGATCAGAGCCAATCCGGGCCTTCCAGCTGCTGGCTGGCGCCTTCTTCCCTGGCCGCTGGCTGCCCCAAGGCCTTCCTTCATTCTGCACCACCCCCTGGTGGTCAGCGCACATCATAGCGAGGGATCGAACTCCCAAGGGGACAATTTGCATATTAGGCTTTTAGATAGATGATAGATAGATAGATAGAGGCACAGACATTAAACAAATATCCAATAAATATATGTCAGAAGATGAGTGACATGAAGACCTACATAATTATAAAGCAGAATATGAGGGCAGGAAAAGAAAGTGCTATTTTATATATAGGCTGATCAGTGATGAGGCCTGAAGAAAATGATTAAGCTTACCCTGTGGAAACTTAAAGGGAAAATGTGCTGCAGGCGGAAAGACCAGCAAATAAAAATTCTCTGAGGGTGTATGACAGTTGGAGAGTCTGAAAAGGCCACTGTTACTGCAGTGGAGACAAACTGGGAAGATGGTAAGAGATGTGTTCCAAATGGTGGAGATGTGGGAGCAGGAGGGGGACAGATTAAATTTTACTTAGGAAGAAAAAAAGCCACTGGAAAATTTTAAATAATGATATAATTTGACTTTTTATAAACCCTTTTTCCATGTTAAATATAACAAAACTTTTATTGATAGTTGGTGCCTACACAAGTATGCCATTTTAAGTGTATAATTTAGTGTCATTAAGTACATTATAGTTTTAAAAACTATGAAAGATCCTAGCTGGTTTGGCTCAGTGGGTAAGAGTTGCCCTGCGGACTGAAGCTTCCCAGGTTCGATTCTGGTCAAGGGCACAAGCCTGGGTTGAGGGCTTGATCCCCAGTGGGGAGTGTGCAGCAGGCAGCCTGTTTGTGTCTTATCATTGATGTTTCTGTCTCTCCTCTCCCCTCTTCCTCTCTGAAATCAATAAAAATATATTAAAAAAGAAAGAAAGAAAAAAGACTGGGAGAGGGTAAGGAAGGATAATGATGGCTTACAACAGCAAATAGCACTGGATATGATGCGAAGTGGTATAAATTTTGAAAAGACAAGAGCCAAATAGGATTGGCTGTGAAATGAGAGAAGCATAGCAGTCAGAATGAATCCTCAACAATGTTAATGAATACTCCTCTACATTCCGACTCTGTCTAAGATACTTCCTGCCTGTTCCCTCCAATAGAAACTATTTCCGCCCCCAAAATCTCACATGAGCTCAGGCGCTGAGTTCAACATGCTCCCAACACTGCTGTATCTAGAAATGCTGAGGTTTATGATGCTTAACTCCTCCTCCTTGTTCACTACCCCATATTTATTAATAACGTTGGCAACTAATTCAGTCTGTCTCTCTGCTCTAAATCCCACCATATTGAAAGAAAAATATTCCTTCCAGCCAGATACAGAAATGGGGCAAATAATGAAGACCCTTTCCCATATAAAAGAAGTATGATCCTTGTTTCTGTCACACACAGTAATAAGTAATATCACAGGAACCACTTTTGAAAACTTACCGCATCAAATGTTAAAGATTTTATGTCTTCACTTGCTCCTGAAATATCTTTATGAATAAAATCCACATTGTCTGGCCACTCTTCTACATGACTAATTTTCCATGAATCACGCCAGTGTTTGTAATTCTTCTTGGCCAGTTCATGGTGGTCTTTTCGTATTTCAAAACTTATGACCCGTCCTTGTGATCCAACTTAATTTAAACAGATAATTCATGACAGTTCATGGTATTAATCATTTCATAAAATAATATAAAAATATATTGTAAAAAGGTATTATAGGGGGACTGGGTTGATTCCTGGACATTTAAGAAAAATTATTATATAGATGTGAAAAAAAATAATTCAAGTAGTTCAAGTTTACAAAAGTCTCTATCCCATCTCAGATACCCAATCAATCTCTCTTTTTAGGGGTAACCACATTACTATCTACCCTTCCCAAGATAGTTGGTGCCTACACAAGTGTGCAAGTACTTCTTTATTTTTAACACACATTGTGATACATTCATTGTGTTCTCTAACTTTATACTTACTGTGCCATTTCAGTGATTAACAATCTGCATTATTTTTAACAGATTTTATATTCCATTGAATGGCTATGGCATAATTTATTTAGCAATCACTTACCAATAAAAATTTAGTTTGTTTCTAATTTTTCACTATGATAAACAATATTGCAATGAAATTTATTATGCCCAAGTTTTTTTATGCATGCACTAATATATCTACAGAATAAATTCCTAAAAATGGAACTGCTGGCTCAAGGGGTATGTGAATGTTTTATTTTGAAAATTATTACAAAATTGTCCTCCAAAAAGTGATACCAATTTATACTCCATCAACAATGTATTTAAGTGCCTATTTCTCTATACTCTCTCTCAAACTTCTTATCTATGTCAATCTAAAACTGAATATAGTTTATCATTGTTGTTTTAATTTGTATTTCTTTTGTTATGGATGAGGTTAGAACTCCCACATATTTCAAAAATATTTGTATTTTTGTGTGTGCCTAAAGACTTTTAAATTGTTTTGCATAGTAATACCGCTATTTCACAAAAAACTACTGCATTTTAACAAGGCAATTTGTTTTCCACCCACCTCTATCTGAGATTCTTTGCTATCATTTGGAGGGCTGTCCCAGATCAATCAGTCTGTAGTTTTACTAATGAAAAGTTTACATTCCAAGATGTCTTTTGAAATGTAAGTCCAGCTGCAAGTTATCATGTTCTCAAGGGATAAAAGTTAATGCTAATAGTAGCATAAGATAAACAATTAAAAAATCTATAACAATAAAAGCGTAATATGCTAAATAGACTGGATGACTTTCTGGATGAAGCCAGAGCTGCGAGGGAAGCCCGGGTCCCAGGTGCCAGAGGGAAGCCAGTGCCGGCAGCCAGGGGAAGGAAGGCGGTCTACCTACTCTTGCACACATTTCATGCATCAGGTCTCTAGTATAATTATAGAGGGGAAACCCATTTCAAAGGTAAATAGAAATAATTTTTTGATCACTCATAATTTGCAATTATTCATAACATGACACTCCGCAAATACTAATGCTGTATGCAAATATGTGCACTCCTCCTGTATCACAAATTTTTATAAATTCACTTTGTCAAATGCATTCAGGAATCTGTCACACATTGTAAAGGAATTACTGCCTTTAATTAGATTAAAACAAAAGATATGAGGAGCCAGAATGAATTTCCTGATCTAGTATAAACTGGATTCTGTTTGTATGTAATGGCATTAGGTCCAAGGTTGGCAAATTGCAGCTCGCAAGCCATATGAGGCTCTTTGGCCCCTTAAGTATGGCTCTTTCACAAAATACCATGGCCTGGGCGAGTTTATTTTGAAGAAGTGGCGTTAGAAGAAGTTTAAGTTTAAAAAAATTTGGCTCTCTAAAAAGAAATTTCAATCATTGTACTGTTGATATTTGGCTCTGTTGGCTAATGAGTTTGCGGACCACTGCACTAGGTCAAAAAACAAAAAGTTTAAGATTAATGCAGCATATTTCTATCTGTAATCGTTATAAAATTGACTCATATAAACCTACAACTGCTCCGACAGTTTAATAGTTAAAAAAAAAGAATTAATTTAAAAAAATAGAATGCATCAATAAGGATCCACATAAATGATTTCATAAAAATCTACCCAGAGAGATCTGTCACTGTTCAGGAGTTTATAGTTAGGTGAGGAAGGGGAAGCGATCCTGACACTCAGAGGAATTAAGCGGTCATAGAATAATCAACTAGGATAACTGTAACCAGACATCAAGTGGTAGAAGCATGAATAGATATTTATGTTTACTATATACTTCTTGATTTTTGATCAGGTGCTCTCTTCAATTAGCACTTTTAGCACCTGACAATATATAGGCTTTCTTAAAGACAGAAAGATTCTCCATGATCTAGCTTTAACTTAGTCCTGTATTATGATTAATCCTATCTAATAAAAGAGTAATGTGCAGATTAACCATCACTCCAACACACAAGAGGGCTGCCCCCATGTGGACACAAGATGGCCACCACAAGATGCCCAGCAAAGGAGGGCCATTGGGAGGTTCCAGGCCTGCAAGGGAGGGCAGTTGGGAGGGAGCAGGCCTGCAAGGAAGGGGAGGTGGGGGCGATCAAGCCTGCAGGGGAAGGCAGTTAGAGGTGACCAGGCTGACAGAGGAGGGACGTTGGGGGCAAACAGGCTGGCAGGGGAGCAGTTAGACGTCAATTAGACTGGCAGGGTAGTGGTCAGGGTTGATCAGGCTGGCAGGCAGAAGTGGTTAGAAGCAATCAGGGAGGCAGGCAGGCAAGCAGTTTGGAGCCAGCAGTTCTGGATTGTGAGAAGGATGTCCGACTGCATCCCTTGAGGGTCCCAGACTGGAGAGGGTGCAGGCTGGGCTGAGGGACATCCTCCCCCTCCCTCAGCCCCCTCCCCCATGCACGATTTTCGTGCACCGGGCCTCTAGTTTATTTATGAACACCAATAATCCTTTACCTGAAATAGTATGTCAGCCTTCCTCCTTCTATATTCTCTCATACTGAGAATTCATCTGGCACTATTATTAACAAGTACAAGAATGTTCAGAGCAGCATTATTCATAATATTAATCTCAAATGCCCACTAAGAGTAGAATGGATAAATTGTGACTTATTTATAAAATGCAGTAACTACATAGTAATTAGAATGAAAGCACTAATGCTGTATGCAATGGCTGAATCTCAAACAGAATGTTGAATGAAAGTAGCCAGACTCAAAAGAGTACACACTGTGGGATTCCTTTGAATATGAGGTTTAAAACAGATAACACTAACCAATTATGATGAAAGTCAGAATAGTGATTACCTTTTGGGAGGATAAGGGCTGAGAGGGAACATGGGAGGTTTCTGTGGTGCAGTAGCATTCCCTATCTTGGTCTGGGTAATAACTACGTGCGGGTGGCCACTATATAAAAATTCACTAAGCCTTAGCCCAGTGGTCGGCAAACTCATTAGTCAACAGAGCAACAAACCGGGCTCGTGAGCCGCATGTGGCTCGTGAGCCGCAGTTTGCCTACCACTGCCTTAGCTGGTTTGGCTCAGTAAATAGAGCGTTGGCCTGTGGACCCAAGGGTCCCAGGTTTGGTTCTGGTCAAGTGCACAAAACTCTGCCTGGGCCCTAATCAGGACTCATGCAGGGAGCAACCAATCCTGTCTTTCCCTCTCTCTTCCATTCTCTCTAAAAATCAATGGAAAAAAAAATTCACTGAGATACACTCTTATGATTCATGCATTTTTCTGTAGCTATGTTATGCTCCAATAAAAAGCTTAGTGGTTTTTTAAAAAGTAGAAGCATTAAAAAACATGGGAGGAGCAAGAGAAAGAAAAGCAAAAGGTAAGAAAGAGAGTGACTGGAAAAATGTACAAAATGGGGGGAAAATTTATTCGCTTATATTTGGCTTAAAAGAGAATTTTTTACATCCCAAAGTCATGTGAATGTTTTCTGAAACATCTTTATTTAACTTTCTGTTATTATGAACAGACTAAATGTTTTCTTTGTTATCTACATTCAGCTCCTCTCTCCCACTCTCTTACCTGCTCTGGATAAAAATAAGCTCATTCCACCAGAGCCAGAGCCGGCTTCCAAAACCGTATCTCCTGGGTGAATATTCATCATCGACAGCATCATACTTCCATCCTATGATTTTAACAAAGTAATCAGTAAATATGCACAAAGCACCTCCTCTTACCTCATCTAATCAAATATTATGTTGGACTTGGAGAAAAAGTGACAAAAAAAGGATTAAACCCTGGCCCTGCCTAGCAAGAGTTTACATTTTACTTGATGAAATGAGAGATTCAAGAATCAATTAGCTAATAAAGCAGTATAATATTGAAATTATAGACAATAAGTACAACAGGAGCTCAGAAAAAGAAGAAATCAGCAGACTATCCTAGTTTAAAGAAAGTGGGGGATTTAAGGAAACAATCACAAGTAGAAACAGCTTTGAACAAAACAGCGGTTAACACAAAAGTATTGAATTCTGCAATACTTTTTCCTTTGCAAGAACATTTGGCTCCTACCTCTTTGCATGACTGGCTTTTCCTGAAATTGTGTTTCTTATCAAATGTACCTCCTTGGAGCCCTGGCCGGTTTTGCTCAGTGGTGGTTACAGTGTTGGCCCATGGACCAAAGGGCTGCAGTTAAATTCCTGGTCAAGGGCACGGACGTCAGGTTGCAGATTGGATACGGCCTGGCCATTCCAAGACCAGTTGGGGCTCATATGGGAGACAACAGTCAATGTGTCTCTCTCACATGGATGTTTCTCTCTCCCCCTCTCTCTCTTAAAAAGATCAATAGAAAAACTATCCTCAGGTGAGGATTTTTTTTTTTTTAACTGTACCTCTTTGGAGACCTTCTCTACCTACCAGACATAAAAAATTCTCAATACACCTAATACAATATCACTGTATCTTATGACACAGCACTACCTGAAATTATCTCTTCATTTACTTATTTTCTTTATTGCCCCCTCTAGGATGTAAGGTCTGTCTTAAAAACAGAATGTGGTTCACCACTCTACCTCCCTAAAGTAGTGCCTGAACATAGGAGGTAGGTGATTATTTGCTGAATAAATAATGAGTGTCTCATCTGGGAATAGGAGTTGTTACAAAGGAACAATCTGCTCAAGGACTATGACTGTAATTAAGGATTCAAATAACCACTAGCAATGGATGATTAGTATAAGATTCTAACAAGGAACTAGGTAGTTAATTTATTCATAAAGGATATTCCTTTTATGTTTAGTGTTTAATTTTAGCTGTGTTAATACAAAACTTTTTCTAAAGGGAAAGCATGGTAATATATCTATTGTTGATAACACACCTCTCGTAGCATGTCTTGTCAAATGAAATATGATTAAAATATCACTATAATGGTACTAAAAAATTGTCCCTAAAGGAGTTCAACACGTTGAGTGCTGAACTTGCAAACTTAAAGTTATGGGGAACAAATATAAGTACTTATTATGTGCCTAATGAGTTCACTTAACTCTATATAGTAAATCGATATTATCTTCACTTTACAGATTAGAGAATCGAGAATCCCAAATTAAAATCTGGCTGTTTCCTCTTAAAATTAGCATAAAAGTAATATCCATAGCCCTGGCCGGTTTGGCTCTGTAGACAGAGCTTCAGCCTGCGGACTGAAGGGTCCCAGGTTTGATTCCAGTCCGTGGCACAAGCGGGTTTTGGCCTGGATCCCCAGTAGGTGCTGTGCAGGAGGCAAATCAATGATTCTCTCATCATTGATGTTTCTTTCTCTCCCTTCCTCTCAGATATCAATAAAAATTATCTTTAAAAGAGCCATATCCACCCTAACCGGTTTGGCTCAGTGAATAGAGCATCAGTTGACTCAAGGGTCCCCAGGTTCGATTTCAGTCAAGAGCATGTACCCTGGTTGCAGGCACATCCCCAGTAGGGAGTGTGCAGGAAGCAGCCGATTGACATTTCTCTCTCATCAATGTTTCTAACTCTATCCCTCTTCCTTCCTCTCTGTAAAAAATCAATAACATATATTTTTTAAAAGTCATATCCATGATTGTTTTTATAGACTGCGAACAATAAAAACCTGAACCACCTGAGAAGTGCTTTAAATCAATCAGGTCTGTAGCGCTCCATCTCTTTTGCTCTTTCTGGAACCAATATGCACCTAACTCCCATCGCGTTACCTTGGGGTATGTTATGGCAGGACCTCTTTTCATCAGTAACACATAGTCTTCCAATGCCGGCCTCCTCAGCATAAAGTCCTTACCCAAGGAGCTCCTTAGTATCTGGCCAGGGAACTTCCCAACGATGTCGCTGAACGGGACTACCCCCCAGCTACTATTTAAATGTCCGGCGTTGCTCAACCGAAATAATTTTCTAAATTGTGTTTCTCTCTTCCCAGTCTCAGCTAAAATCAGCTCCCCGGCCCGAAAGGGCTCCTCTCTGGAAGTTGCCCGGGGAGAGGAGCCGTGAAGTTCTGCCACCAGGGCGGGCAGTGAGGGGTCCCCGGATGCGGGGTGTGCGGGATCGGACAGGGCCAGGTCTCCTCCACTCGAGTCCTCGCGCTCTAGAAGGGTTGGCTCCTCTCGAGGCGTCGGCAGTCTGAGGCTTTCCAGTGACGACAGACATCTGGTCCCAGTGCCCCGGCTGCTCGGAGGGAGTGATGGAGGCGACCCTGCGCCGGGAGCCTTCTTCGGCGCTGCCTCGTGCTCTGTCTGTCCATCTCGCGCATCCCTCTGCGAGGAGTCGCTGCACCGTGACCGCGCTGTCTCCACGGGCTCCCGTCCCAGGCCGCGCAGGAACGGACAGGGCGCGATCCCCGGCCGCCGCCTGAAGCGCCGCATCCGCAGCAAGACTGGACCGCGGTGACCCGCCGACAACATGCTGCCTGCCGCGGGCCGAAAACATGCTGTCTGTTACCCGGAAGTGACGTAGGGCCTGGCGAGGCCCCGCCTCTCGCTGCCCCGCGCGCGTGCGCGGTAACGGAAGAGCTCGGCAGCGTCTCCGCTGGGCCTGCGCCGGAGAGGCTGGAGGCCGGGGGCGCGGTGCCACCCAGTCCTCGCCCGGTAACCGTCCCCGGAGCGTGTCCCAAGCCCCCGGGGGCTCATTGTCTTCTAAACCGCTGACCGCTGGCATGTTTCCAGCAGCCTCGCCTGGGGACGGGCGGGTTAGTAGCGACAAGGCCTGTGAAAGCGCTAAATCCCATACCAGGGCCAGCTCTGTCGCGGTCAGCAACGCGGACGTCTCCGGGTCACTCCCAGGGTGTGCAAGCAAAACGCCCCGAGTGGCCTTTGACAGACGGCGGTTGGACGGGCCACCGGGCGACCGCAACGTCTCCCCGGCCCTGCCGAGTTCCTTAGCGCCTGCGCGCTCCACCAGGTCCAGAGATACGAGTGGCAGGGTTCACTTTGTGCTTACTATCTATTTATTAAAACAGTTGTTTTATTAAAACAGTTGTATGTTTAAAAAAGAAACAGTTGTTTTTTAATAATTAAAATACAACATTTAGTTAACTATGTACTTTGCCCTCCCCCAAACTAGAAGCATCTCAAAAGGGTAAAAGGCCACTGCAGAAACAGTTGTCAGGGTAGCGAGGTGTTTAAAGGCTTAATTCATCCCTCCAAAATTCATGTGTTGAAATCGATGCCTCCCTACCTCGGGATATGCCAGTATTTGCAGATAGTATTTTTAAAAGGTACTTAAGTTAAAATGAGGTCATTAGAATGGGCGTTAATCCAGTCTGTTACCCTTTTAAGAAGACATTGGGACACAGGCATAAGACCACCATCTACTGGCCAAGGAGAGCGAGCGGCCTCAAGAGGCCAAACCTGCTCTAGCCCCCAGAACTGTGAGAAATTTTAGTTGTCTAAGCATCCCCAATCCGTGGCCACCCCCTCCCCCCAGACACAAGAAGCATTAACTGTGGGATATATTCCAATTCACTGAATACATCTGATTCTCTTTAAATGTATCTTTTTAAAAATGTATTCCTAGGTTTTGGAACCCTCCAAGAATTTAAATAAAAATAAGTTTACTTGTAAAAACAAAACAAAGCCAGGAAAAGATTTCTCTTTGGATTCCAAAGATTCATTTAACATTAAATATCACTAACTTATTTGTTTAATATCAATTCAATTGGCACAAATTTACTGAGGGTCTGGCAATATTAGGCACATTAGATATTTATTTCATTTAAGTTTACAATAACCCTGTGTTAGAAATTATGTATAAGAAAACTGACCCAAGGAGATTCAGTGAATTGTAATACATCCCATAACTGACAAGTAGCATGGCAGGGTTACCTATTTATGTCAATCTGGTTCAGCAGTCCATGCTCTTTGTACTCTAATACTCCTTCTCAAAGACCAGTCAACAGTGCAATTGAATTGAGAGTTAAAATAAAATATATTCAAAGAGCTGTGAATTCAGTTTAAATTTTATAAAATAGATCTTATTACTTTTGGAGACTTAATACTTTTCTAATTTGTGCTTTCTAAAACAGCCACGGTAAACTCTCTCATCAGGATTTCTCTCTCTTGAAGCTAAAAATGAAAAAACTGCTCCCCCCACCTAAATGCATGTTTCACTTCTGGTTTAGCATATATATATATATATATATATATATATATATATATGTATGTATATATATATATATATATATATATATATATATATATATGTATATATATATCCACACACACACACACACACACACACTAGAGACCCATTGCAGGAAGATTCCTGCAAGAATATGGTTTCCTGCGGCCTGACCAAAGCTCCCTCCCATCTCCTCTGCCTTGTACCCTTCTCTGCTGCCTCAGTCCCTCCCATCTCCTCTGCCTGGCTTCATTTCCCTTCTCCCCCATCCTGCCTGTTTCCCTCCCTTCTCCCCTGCCCCACTTGCTTGCTTCTCTGCAACTTTGCTCCCTTCTGCAGTGCTTGGTTTCCTTCTATGCTGTCTTCTGCACCTGGATATGCAAATTAACTGCCATCTCTGTTGGGTTAATTTGCATACCCTTATAGGCTGGTGGGCATGGCTTGTGGGTGTGACAGAGGTAGGGTCAATTTCCATATTACTCTTTTATTAGGATATTTCAGAAAGCAAGGGAGAGGGAGAGATAGAAACATCAATGATGAGAATCATTGATCAGCTGCCTCCTGTATGCCCCCTATTGGGGATCAAACTGCAATCCGAGCATATGCCCTGACCAGGAATCAAACGGTGACATCCTGGTTTAAAGGTCAATGCTCAACTATTGAGCCATACTAGGCAGGCTGACTGACATTTTTATCTCCAAACTAGTTCACTACTAGTTCTAGGGCTAATCTCGCCTTCTGAGAACTGTCACACTGCACCCTTCCTTTCTGCTTCCCAACTCTTCCTCAAGTGCTACCAACTCACCCTGTAGAACTCAACCATGATTCCTCTGAATATTAGTTATTTGTGAAGCATTTAAGCTTTATGTTTGGTCTCTGTCTTTGTTTATGAATGCACATAAATAAATGCCTCTCAACTTAAATCCCTTTAAAAACTCAAAACCTTGGGCACATCTATACATCTATTTATTAATTATTCATTAACTGGCTTTGCATAATTGAGTCCTAGTCGTGTATATCTTACTTCCAGAAGACTCTCCTGGACACCCAAGACAAATACTGTTCTACTTTCTTTCATGCATTGCTTGTTATTTAGTTTCTGTAAAACTGTAGTCACACTAATTTTTTCTCACATTGACTCTGTATTGTAGACTATAAATGAGCATAGAGTAAAAACTTACCAAGACCATATACAAGTGCTACTATTGTGAGCTTTTAATACTCTAAGAAATCCTCCTTTAGTGACTGTTTGTGTTCTGAAAATTTTAAACAAGTTGGTAAGTTTACATGTTAGTAAGGATACAATGTATCTGTAAGTAGGAAATTTAGGGTTAAGATGGTACTCTGAAGTGTCAGGTATTCCTGGGTGTACTCTCCATTCCAAAGATTATGTTAGAGTTTGATATGGCCGCTCAAGTTCCAGCCATCACATCCCAATTTCAGTCAGTGAGAAGGAGGAAGAAGGAAAGTCATGCCCTCTTTCCTTAAAATACTTCCCTAAAAATGCACATATCACTTCTGCTTACACTGCATTGACTAGGACTTAATTCCATGGACAGATCTAGCCGCAAGGGAAGCTGAGAAATTTAGTTTTTAAAAAAATCTGTATTGTTAAAAGTATTATCTAGGTCCTACTTCCCACCCTGTGTGGGTGGCTCAATTGATTGAAGCATCGTCCCTGTATACCAAAAATATTTTGGGGTTAGATTCCAAGTCAGCGCATATACCTCAGTTACAGGTTCACTCCCCATTTGGGGCATGTAAAGGAGGCAACTGATTGTTGCCCATGTAGGTGGCACTAACCTTGATTTCCAAATGGAACAGAGCATCCACAAAAGGAAAAGTGATGGCATCTACATCATCAATCTGTAGAGGATCTGGGAGAGGCTTCTGCTGGCCGTTCAAGCCACTGTTGCCATTGAAAACCCTGCTGTCAGTGTCATACCGTCCAGGAATACTGGCCAGCAAGCTGAAATTTGCCACTGGAGCCACTCTTACTGCCAGCTGCTTTACTCCTGGAATCTTCACTAACCAGATCCAGGTAGTTATATGGGAGCCTGGTGATTACCGATCCTGGCGCTGACCACCAGCTTCTCATAGACGCGTCTTACTGGCATATTATAACCTGCCTACTACTGCTCTGTGTGACGCAGACTCTCCTCTGGGCTATGTGGACTTTACAACAACAAGGAGCTCACTCAGTGGGTCTACTGTGATGGATGCTGGCTCGGGAAGTTCTGTGCAAGCATGGCACTGTCTCCCTGAACATCCATGGGAAGTTATGCTTGATCTCTACGAGGAGAGCCTGAGAGACTGAAAAAGAGAGATAATATTAGGGTGAAAGGACTGCTCCAGCCCCGGAGTTCCCTGCAGCTCAATCTGAGGCCAGGATGGGTCTGATGAGGAGCAGGCGCCCGCCCTCTGTGCCTATTCAGCAGTTTCCTATTGAAGACTCAGCATTCAGCCTGCCCCAGAACACTGGTCTGCAGCCCCCACTGCTCAGGCCACTGAAGGGGTAGGGACACCCACTGCGCGGTCGTAAGTTGTTCTTCCACAAACTCTTTTAAAAAATATATATTTTATTTATCCTTTACAGAGAGGAAGGGAGAGGGTCAGAAAGTCAGAAACATCAATGAGAGAAACATCCATCACCTGCGTCTTGGACGCCCGTCCTTCTACCCCCCCCCCCCACTCCCACCCCCCTGGGGATGTGCCAGCAGTCAAGGCACATGCCCTTGACCGGAATCGAACCTGGGACCTTTCAGTCCGCAGGCCGACGCTCTATGCACTGAGCCAAACCAGTTTCAGCCTTCCACAAACTCTTGAACAGAATGCAAATAAAGTGCACTGAAAAATAAAGTTTCGAAAACAACCCAAACCTCTTTTGTTTTAAAGGAACGGGCCCTGCCTGCAACGCACCGTCCAGTTACTCCACGCACCCACTCTACTCAGTACAAGTTAGTATTGGGCCGAGCGGCCCACCGTCCGTAGGCCGGGCCCGCCCCACGTTCTCTGGCGTCGCGAAGAGCCACTCCCCGGGCTCTCTCCGCCCCACTTCCTCCGCCCCACTTCCTCCCTCAGGCCCCGCCCCAAGGCGGTGCGCATGCGCGCCAGCGAACACGTGGCTGCCGCGGAGCGGAGCAGCAATGGCGGCGGGTGGCGGCCGAGCAGCCGACTCCCTGTCTTCCGCGGGGGTCCCCTGCGCCTTCTCCCCGCATAGTCAGGCCTTGTTCGCTTTGGCGTCTGCCGATGGCCACCTGCGAGTGTGGGAGACAGCTAACAACCGGCTACATCAAGAGTACGTGCCTTCCGCGCACCTCACTGGTACCTGCACCTGCCTGGCATGGGCGCCAACGCGGTTGCAGGCCAAGGTAAAGCGAGCGGGACGGCGGGGGTTGGGCGTCCACCCGGGCTCGGCTCGGCTCCCCCCCAGCCCCACGGCTCGTAGCCCCGCGTCTCGCGGGGTCCTCGGGGGCCCGGGGCGTGGAGGCCGTGAGTGTGGCGGCGGCGCGGAGTGGGCCCCGCATCGCCAGTCCCCGGCGGGCTGTCCAGAGGGCAGCGACTGAGCGCTCGGCCTGATCCGGCGGGCAGTGGACCAGAGTCCTACCAGCGGGCTCCTTGCGGTCTTAGCCTTCACCCCGCTGTCTCCGGGGCCGCCATGTTCGCCGAGGCCCTGGCCCCTCCGGCTGCCCGGCCTCGCTTAACAGAAGGCGATCTTCCGAGCCCTGGCTTTTGACAGAGCCCCCCTTCGGGACTACTCCACTCATCGACTCGTTACCCTCTCATCGGATTTGCCCTGGGCAGTTGGAATCAACAAGTCTGTTTCCTTGCTTCCGTGCACCCCACCCTTGGGTGCCGGCTCACCACGTGTTTGTCTTCCACGTCCAAGACGTGGGACTCTCCGTTTTGGTTCTCCCAGGCTCCTTTCCATCCTCAGCCTTTTGAAGCTTCTTGCTCTTTACGTTTAACAGTGTCTGGACTTCCCTTTGTACGCATCCTTTCCCCCAAGTCTGAAGTATGTATTAGGATATGGCGGAAAAGTGAAGTAGTTTAACTTAAATGTGAGTCCAGGTGAAGTTTGTCTTAGATGAGACCCTGCCGACGTTGGGAAGGCTTTTCTCTGTTAGGGATCCCCCTCAGGTAAGATGCCATTCCCTGTTGAGTCACCACTGCATCTGCTCTAACTCACACGCACGTGGGGACTGGGATTAAGCGACTGCCTGTCTTGAGTCCAGGCTTAGCTTCGTAGTCGTAATTTTGCCTGCAGCTCCCTATTTGTAAAATGGAGATAATAGCACCCACCCTATAAAATCTTTGTGAAGGCTAACACATTTAATGTGTAAAGCATTTAGAATAGTTCTTGGTGTGTAAGGGCTACAAGTTTTGTTGCTAGTGTTACATTTGTATGGTTAGTTTTGCATTGTAAAGACTAACTTTTTAACTTGTTTGGGAAGAAACGGGCTCTGGAAAATTAAGCAACTTGCAGAAAGTAAAAAATTGAGCTCAGTTCTCTATTATCTGCAACAAATACTTAATATTAGTCTGGTTAAAAAATTTATTTTTGCCCATTCTGGTTTTCTATAGACTTATAGTCAGAAATAAAACATTTATCTAGTCTTAAATTTCCTATTAAAAAATCATAGTTTTGAATTAAATATAGCACTCTAGTACAATAGAAAAGTATTTTGGATTTGGTTTCATAACCAGAACTCACCTCAAATTTGGTTTTGTCACATTAGGCAAGTCACTTTAATTTGGGGGGGGCCTCATTGAAAAGTGTGAGGGGTTACATTAGAAAGTTTTTTTATAGGTTTCATTTTTTTTTTTGCCTGTATTCTTTCATTTTAGCCACACAACTTTATAAAATGAAGTTACTACATTTTTAAAAACTAAGAATCAGAAATAAGAAAGTTTAAATGATTTCACCAAACACTTAATAACGAATAAAGTAGTTGTGGCCCCTGGAGTTGAGATATGATGACTGGTGTAGCATGGTCTGGCGTGTAGTGTGTGCTCAATATTAGTTGTTATTGAATGAGTCAACGGGTGATCCATATGGACTCATTTATCATTCGCTGCTCTACTCCTCAATGAAAATCAGCTTGTAAGAATACCCTCTTGTTTCAGTGATTGGCAATTCACCACCCAAGGACAAAGTTTGGTGATGTTATCAATGGAGAGAAAATGGGGTGATGTCCTTTTACTTAACAGGAGCTAAAGCAGTTCATAATGTGTAGGAAATTTAGACTCCTGCTTCTTGTTCTCAATCTCAGAATGATTATAATACTTGCATTTGTGCCACAGTAGTTTTTAAAGGGTTTTTGTCATATATAGCTGAGCGTTTCCATTTGGTTGATGGAGCCTGGGCGAAGAGGACCTTGAATGAGGACAAGAAAAATCCAGGGAGACATTGATGGACTATGGTTGGGTGCTATTGTTTGAGCTCTTTGGGTTTAGGTGTGTAAACTAAGATAGATGTTACATTGTATGCCAAAGTCACACAGTAAGGGGTTAAGCCATCTAGGAACTGACTTGATCTTTCATTCCCCCCTTAAATCTTTCAAACTTTTCTCCTTTTCCTGCTCTAACTGCTACAGAGCCTGCAGAAGTAGACCTTGTTTACTATTGGCTACCACAGTAAATGTATTTATGCTGTTTTGCTGTCACTTTGTAGGGCTTGCTGAATGAAGCACATGGCATTTCAGACATTGGACAGGGCAAACATAATAGTACAAAGGATGCTTCTGGGAAAAATCTGAGCTGAGCATCCCACTCCTTTCCCTTATGGATGTAGCACAATCCACTTGTGTTCTTGTACAATGCTCTATCTTAAGGTCTCTCCAGTATTTAAATGCCAAAAGAAGGTAAACTTTGCAGATAAGATTCCAGTGGCAGAAATAGACTTTCCTTTGTACTAGAATATATTAGTAATTGTTTTTTATATAAATACTGTATGTAATTATATATAGAATGGACACATTTTGGTCATTGCTATCCATGAAACATTTGCCAGAGTAAGTAACTAAGGCCAAGAAATGCCATAAGACTAATTGCAGAATGAAATTGGAAACTTTGGCATAATTTTCAGTGTCTAGAGGTCAGTATTTTTCAAAAATAGGTTTTGATGCATTAGTGGATTGTGAAATAGATTTAGGGGGTTGTCATGGCATAAGACAATAGTAGAGTGTATTTTGCTTGGTAAAGAATACATTTTTTGGTGAAACTTCTTTCACTTACATATACGCACATTCTTATGAGTATGCACTGGGATTTAGTTTAAATGTCATTGCTTAATTGATCAAATTCAGACTTCTCATTACCTGGATATGCTTTTTTTCTCTGTTTTCACCACATCTGTACTGTGTCTTGCTTCTATAAATTATGTACATGTGCCATTCAGTCTCTCACTCAGTCTTACTGCTTTCTGATCATTTCAGACTAGTGTTGGTATTGATTGCTTAGCTCACTTGCACCTTCAGATTGAGAAAAATTCTAGCCTAAAAAAAATATATCCTTTTGGTCTTCACTCCTTCAGGAACTCAGAATTTCCAATCACATACACATAAAGGAGTCAAATTTTTAGCCTACCCTTTCCATTACTTTATACACTTAACATGTACAATTTATGTGCACGTGACATTGTGCTAGGCAGGTTAGAGGAAACAAAACAGTATGACTAGAATAAAGACAATTCAGGACACTGCATCTGAAGTGCAAAGCAGAGTAGTATCACTTGTGCCTTAAGAAAAAGAAGACATTTTGTGGAGAAATGATGTTTGAGGTAGACCTTGAAGCATGGATAGATTTTTTTTTAAACCAAATAATCATTGAGATGAGTAGGAAAAGGCCCCTCCAAATGCAGGTAAAAAGCAAAGGCAAAATGGGAAAGTTTATTTGTGATTAGGGAGTTAATGTAAGGATGGAATTGAAAATAAGCTGGAAAAGGTGAGATGGAGGCAAATTGGGATGCTTTTGAATGCCAGCTAGATGTTATTGATTTACTCCTTTCTGGGGAGCCGCTGATGTTTCTGATCACAGGAATAACAGGTTCAGATAGAAAATGCCAACACAGGCCTGTCATAATCAGGTGCACTAAACTTTTGGTTTCAGAAATATTTAGAAATGAGGTAGTATTTTAAATATTAGAGTTTATTAAAATGCACATTGGTTATTGAAACTTCTTAACTGGTTGATGTGTTACATGTTTGGACATGTTCATCCTGCTGAATGGGAAGTTATTTTTAAAAAGATCTTCCAACGTTGAGAAAACATACATGAGTCAGTAATTCTTTGAGATTAATTAGTTAGATTATATTTAGGTTTAGATCATTAATCCTCAAAATTGGATACTACTACCACTTGTTCACTCTGCTTGCTTCTCCCAAAATCACATTTTGCTAATAGGAAAACTAGGGCTTTGAATACATTAATGTTTAATTTCTAAAATTTCTGTGCTTTTAAAGGCAAATCCACAGAAAACATGCTGTATATATTTGGGCCAGCCTGTGATTTACAGATTAGAAACCTCAGTGTAGATAATTCTAATTTGACTTGGGAAAACCAAAAGCAGAAGAAATAATTTCTAAAATCTTTTAGAGTTTCCCGATGAGGTAGTAATAGATGGATATACTTTCCCCAGTTGTCCTCACCTGAAATAGGGGTTTGTGTTCATAACCATATGCAGAAACCACATTTGCTTTCTGGGGTCATTCAGATGTGGCTTTAGAAATTCACTTAACTGAAGCTGGGATCTAGGACAAACCTTGTGCTAAAGTTTCAAAGCTTCAAGCAAATTAAATGTTACTCTTGAGATTATCAGATTGATTTATATTTTGGCTTTTAATTGTAACATCTCTTTTGGGTCTAGGAAGGTGGGTGGTACATTATTCAGAACTTGCAAAATGTGTTATTTTTTCTGTGTGTAGAATGTTAACCTGTATTTAGTTAAGTCTTTTTTATTGTTGATCAGTATGTCCAGTGGATCAAATTCTTCAAGTGTACCATCTCTATAAAATAACAAAGAAAAACATGGAAAATGCTTTCTAAATCCATTCCTTAATTTTTTATTTTTTTTTAATGCACTGGTAACATAGTTTTCATTGGTGGGCATTGGGTTGAGCAGGTTTTTATGTATCCTGGACTGCTTATTTGTGCTATAGAGCAAAGATCGTGCACTACTGGGCAAAGGTCCCTTTGGGTATTGGTTCGTTCTACACTAAAAGAACAGATTTCTCAGATTTTTTATGCTAAAATATAGGCTGGGAAGCTTTAAAAAATCACAAATGTGAAAGATAAGTTTGGAAATTATAGTTTTTCAGCATTAGAAACTGATACAGTACTCTGAAGTTGGGATCATTGATTGTCTTTTGAAAGACAGACAGCTGTTACTATCATTTTTGAAATAAATCCAAGTCTTGTCCCCATTGACGTTAGATTTAAACTTGTGCATCTTCTGTCATTGGAGTCAAGACAGCATGGGACTTTTAGACTAGCTCTGTGCTGCTCTCTTTAGTTATGGCAATTTTTTTCACTCAAGTTGAAGTAAATGCATTTTATAAATATTAAAACATTTGTGCCTGTTTTCCTAAAAACAAAGTTAGAATGTTTGAAAGAAAAGATGGGGTGGTTGGCTGCTTACTAGTAGGTATGGGTCTGTCATCTCTTTGCTTGGGATTGGAGCATTGGACCTATTAAGAGAATATCAGGAGCATACCAGGTTGTTCTATACACCTTCCTTCCAGGGAAGCAGGAGTTAGGGGGACGAGAATTATGAGCTCTTCTTCTGTTGGATTGATTTTTTTTTCTCTAAGTAGTGAGAAAGTGGGAATCCTACCTCCACTTTTTTTTTTTTTTAAAGTAATGTCACTTAGTAGCAATTACATTTCCTTTGTGGGCTATTGGGCATTTGCATTTATGCATTAATGACGTTTCAGTGTTCTAAATACAAACTAAACATTTTTTTCTTTTATTTTTAGGAAAGTCCCCAGAGGAAAAAAAGGAAATCAGAACATATAGAAACAAGTAACCAGACTGACTTGTTGGCTCTTGGTACAGCAGTTGGTAGTATTTTATTATACAGTACAGTAAAAGGAGAATTACACAGTAAATTAGTAGTAAGTATGTGTGTATGTGCTATAAAAGATATGGCAAGGAAACTGGTATATTAAAAAAACTGTTTAGGATATGCAATAGGAGCTACAGGTGCACTATGGCTGCATTTTTCTGCCCCTTGCACATTTAAAATTCTGAACATAATATTTGATCATAGCTATGATAGCCAACATTGTTCTTATTATAAAGATATGGAAAAATGTTGACTAGATTGAAAATAAGAAAGGGCGAAAAGAATTCTAAGTATCACAGATAACAACTGCAGGAAAAAGTCCACCATCTCTCGGTCAGAGAACGAAGGAGATGGTTGGAATTATTGCTGAAGCTCAGACCGTTGAGCAAGTGTGGCTCTTCATGTAGTGCTGTCTCTTGAGCAGGAGTTGGCCCCATGGGCCCGGGCTCCAGAACTCTGAGGAAGGGGCTCCAGAGGGGGGGGCTCCAGCTGACTGCTGGTGTCTAAAGGGAGGTGATGAAACTGGCTCTCCAAGTGCTGGAAAAATTGCATTCAGCCACTGCTAAAGAGATTGCCACTGCTTGGGTTGAAGAAGCAGTGGGGTGATGCAAACTGGGAGATAGGAAGGAATAAGTCCCTTGTCCCTCCAGACTTGTCTCCCTTAGCACCCCTAATTGGTGGAGCCTCTTGGCCATCCAGCTGGCAAAGCAGAAATATGGTTTGTAAAAACCAGCCCTGGCCTTGCAGAGCAGAGAAGTGAGGGTTTACCTCTGCAAGATAGTAACTTCTGACATACTTTGTTTCCGATAAGATTTATTGCAATATATTTTGGTGTTCACTTTATAGGAATGCTTTATGTAGATAAGAATAAATGTTTTCTTTTTTAAGTAATATCTTACCTATGGGTACTTTTGAACTTTTGAACTACATAATGTCGAAAAGTGAAAAATTTTATAACTAAATCTGTTTTTATTTTAAGATCCTGTTTTATAGATTATATATTTCTTGGCCTTATGCATATGTTTAAAAAGTACGTTTGGGTTGTCTGTTCATCTATTTTGTATCCTGATATTTTACATTCCAATACAACATAAACAGTTTTCATATTTATCAGGAGTTATTTATAAACATTTTTGATGACTGCCTAAAATACCATTAAATTGGATAGTCTCTTTGTGATTTAACTATTACCGTTTAGGTGGTTTCTGATATTTATTTGGTATTGTTCTAATTTTTTTTCCTTACATGAATTCCCAGAATTACTAACCTGCAATTAATGAGTCAAAGGTTTTGAATATTAAGGCGTTTTATATATAGTATAAAAATACTTGCTGGAAGAGTTTTTCTGATTTGTACTTACATCGGCAGTGGAAGGATGGTACCAATAGCATTATTGCCGCCATTGAATATTCACATTAAAACAGCAATAACACTAACCATAAAACAGCTAATTTGATAAGTGATTTTTTAATCTTATGCCTCTGAGTAAGCTAGCATCTTGCCATGTTTAGAATGTTTAAAGTATCATTAATATATCTAAGATCCAAGGAAACATTTAGTGTTTGCCTAAAAAGAACAGTGATTTCTTTATTGAGAGAGAGTTAAAAAGGATTTTCGATGATAATTTTGACTGGCCATGATTTTTACCTAAAATGTTGACTTTAAACTCTTAGGATTGGACTTTACTAGTTTACTCAAGTGTCACAATTTTTTTGCCACTGTATGTGAATTATGTGCCATGCTTTATGTTAACATAAAGCATGGCACATAAGCAGTGGTGGTTAGTATTAGAATCCTTTAACTTAGCATGTAGAAGTCTGTTTTTCCAGCAGAGAAGGGAAGGTTAACATTTGATGAAGTTATGGGTGATTTATTTCATTATTGATGTTGGAAACGGATAGATGTAGGTGTTTTTAGTTTAACCTAAACCTAATGTTTTAGTTAACTGTTTAGTGATGAGTCCAGGGTGGATATGAGATTTTTTTCTTTTAATCTCTCTTTAAATCTACAGAGCGGTGGACATGACAACAAAGTCAATTGCATACAGTGGCATCAAGACAATGGCTGTTTGTATAGTTGCTCAGATGATAAACATATTGTGGAATGGAATACACAGACATGCAAAGTAAAGTGGTGAGTGACTTGGAGATACATTAGAATTTGACAAATCAAGACTTTAAAAAAAAAAAATTCCCTAAGATTGTATTCTTGCTGTAAGTAAAATTTGATATTGGGCATAGTGGGGAATGTTGACACTAAGGCTATAGACTCTTCTCAAGGAACTTTAAAAAAATATATTTTTATTGATTTCAGAGAGGTAAGGAGAGAGAAAAAGATCCATGAGAGAATCATTCATCACTGCCTCCCGCACATCCCCTACTGGGGAAGAAGTCCGCAACCCGGACATACATGTGCCTGTGCCGAAATTTAACCCGCGATCGAACCCAGGATCTGTTGGTCCATAGGACAACACTCAATCCATTGAGCCACATCAGCTAGGCGAGGAACTTCTAATGAAATCTTGCATACATAAATGTTAAATAATGGTATAAAAGGTAACTGCGCAAGAGATGTCATCAGAAAGCAAGCATGTGATGACTGGTCACATGAGTAGGGTAGTGTCGGAAAGGCTTGGTGAAAGAGGAGAGATTTCTGTTGGGCTTCCTAGACTAGATAAGATTTGGATAGAAAAAGCTGGGAGAATTCCAAGGATGGGGAAATGGCAAAGGCTAGGAGAAAAGGAAGGAGAGATTTTCTTAGAACTGAGTTAGAGTACTTAGATGAGGGGCATATTAGAGTTATGTTGGTAGAGGATATGGACCAAAGTATCTTAAGAGTCTGGCCTTAAGTGTCAGGTAAAAATCACAAAGAACTGTTTGGTAAGCAGGAGAGAGTCAGTGAAAGGCCGTGTCTTCGAAATAAAGTAACCAAAATAATGCTTTGGAAGAAAGTAATCTGTCATAGGTGTCTAGAATATATTGGAGAAGCTGGTTTGAGGGACTTATTGTGCATTTGCTTAGGTTTGTATATGTCATTTCATTCTCACTTCTAGAGTAGTATAATTCTCAGTTATTTTTAGATATCAGTTTTATTATTTATTGGAGGCTTTCCTCAAATTACGTTTATTTTTTGGAAGGCTTCTGGCTTGGAGGGTCTGCTGAACAGTTGTCTTGGGTTTTCCTTTTCCATCATCTTAAATTCTCTTATCAGATGTAGCCTCTGTTTCCTAAATTCCATGTTTCATTGTTGGTTTGCTCTTGAATTTTTTCTTTTAAAAAAAAAAATTGTCTAAAGTTTTACATATGTCTCTTTTCCCCCCAATTCACCCCCCCCCCAGCCATTTTCAGCCCAGTCAAGCCCCGACCGCCCCAGTGTCTATGTCCATTGGTTATGCTAATAGGCATACATACAAGTCATTAGTTGCTCTCTAACCCCCCCACACACACATTTATCTCTGGATTTATTTTTGTTCGTCAAATTATGTTGATCATTATATCCCACATATGAGTGATATCATGTGATACTTGTCTTCTCCAACTGGTTTATTTCGCTTAGCATGATGCTCTCCAGTCCCATGATGCTGTTGCAAATGGTAAAAGGTTCTTTTTTTTTTTTTTAATTTATTGATTTTTTTACAGAGCGGAAGGGAGAGGGATAGAAAGTCAGAAACATCGATGAGAGAGAAACATCGATCAGCTGCCTCTTGCACGCCCCCTACTGGGGATGTGCCCGCAGCCAAGGTACATGCCCTTGACCGGAATCGAACTCGGGACCCTTCAGTCCGCAGTCCGAAGCTCTATCCACTGAGCCAGACCGGTCTCGGCAAAAGGTTCTTTTTTATAGCGGTGTAGTATTCCGTTGTGTAGATGTACCACAGTTTTTAATCCACTCATCTGCTGGGGCACTTAGGTTGTTTGTAAATCTTTGGTATTGTAAATTGTGCTGCTATGAATTTAGGGGTGCATATATCCTTTCTGATTAGTGTTTCTGGTTTCTTGGTATATAGTCTAAGAAGTGGGATTACTAAATCAAATGGGAGTTCCATTTTTAACTTTTTGAGGAAACTCCATACTGTTCTCCCCGGTGGCTGCTCCAGTCTGCATTCCCACCAGCAGTGCAGGAGCGTTCCTTCTTCTCCACATCCTTCCCGGCACTTGTCGTTTGTTGATTTGTTGATGATAGCCATTCTGACAGATGTAAGAGGGTATCTTGTTTTGATTTGCATCTCTCGGATGATTAGTGACTTTGAGCATGTTCTCACATGTCTGTGGGTCTTCTGTATGTCTTCCTTCGAAAACTATCTATTTAGACCATTTGCCCAATTTTTTTTTCTTTGCCCATTTTTGATTGGATCATTTATCTTCTTTTTGTTAAGTTGTATGAGTTCTCTGTAGATTTTGGGGATTAAACCCTTATGGGAAATAGCATTGGTGAATATGTTCTCCCATGCAGTGGGCTTTTTTGTTGTTTTGTTGATGGTTTCTTTTGCTGTGCAGAAGCCTTTTTTTTTTTTTATAAATATATTGATTTATTACAGAGAGAAGGGAGAGGGAGATTAGAAACATCGATGAGAGAGAATCATGGATCAACTGCCTCCTGCACACCCCCTACTGGGGATGTGCCCGCAACCAAGGTACGTGCCCTTGACCGGATTTGAACCTGGGACCCTTCATTCAGTCTGCAGGCCGACGCTCTATCCACTGAGCCAGACTGGTCAGGGCAAAGCTTTTTATTTTGATGTAGTTGTTTATGTTCTCATTAGTCTCCATTACCCTAGGAGCTGTGTACTGCTACGGCATATGCCTACTATTTTGCTGCCTATGGAGTCTTATAGAATTTTTATGGTTTCCCGTTTACATTTAAGTCCTTTAGCCATTTTGAGTTTGTTTTTGTGTATGGTGTAAGTTGGTAATCTAGTTTCATTTTTTTTTTTTTGCATATATCTGACTAAATTTCCCAGCACCATTTATTGAAGAGACAGTCTTGACTCCATTGTATGCTCTTGCCTCCTTTGTCCAATATTAATTGAACATAGTGGTTTGGGTTGATTCTGGGTTCTCTGTTCTGTTTCATTGGTTTGTATGTCTGCTCTTGTGCCAGTACCAGGCAGTTTGGGGAACTGTGGCTTTTGTAGCTTGATATCTGGCATTGTATTCCCTCCATCTTTGTTCTTCTTTCTCGGGATTGCTGTGGCTATTCGGAGTCTTTTTGCTCTGTTTGGTGAAGCTTACTAAGAAAGGATGCATGGATGGTAAATTTATTGAAATTTTGCTCACTCACGAGAGTCATTATTCTAGCCTCACAGTTGATTCATAGTTTGAGGATAAATAATTTTAAGTTGGAAATAATTTTCCATCAGGATTTTGAGCATTGGTTCATTGGTTTTATAGCTTTCGGTGTTAATTATCCTTAGTACTCTAAAATATCCTGAATTTTTTTTTGTTGTTGTTAATCATTGAATTATATTGGAATTTGAGGGACCATTTAGCCCGGAAATCTGTATTCTTCAGTTTTCTTATATTCATCCCCTCTGTGGTGGTGTTGTTGTTGTTGTTGTTGTTTTCTTATATTCATCCCCTCTGTGGTGTTGTTGTTGTTGTTGTTGTTGTTGTTTTCTTATATTCATCCCCTCTGTGGTGTTGTTGTTGTTGTTGTTATTATTTTCAATCATTCTCTTGAATTCACTCTTGTTTAGATTTTATGTCTCCTGGACGACTGCTTTAAAATTTATGGGTTTTCTCTTATTTTTTTCTCTTTTGTCTTTCTCTTCTTTAGCTGGTGAATTTTTTCGATTTTATCTTCCAAATCTTTCTTTGAATTTTTTAATTTACCATATTTTTTAACTTACAGGAGCTATTTTTTGTTCTCTGAATATTTTTTGTTGTTGCATCATGCTCCTTTTATGCACTTACTATATTCTAACTCTAAAGATATTAGTTAGAGGATATAAAGTTTCTTTCTTTTGTCCCTTGTGTCTTGTTTGATTTCTGTCTCTCATTAATGTTAAAGGCGTTTTCAAATGAGTGCAGGTCTTTGGCTGGCTGTTGCTTTTGAAAATGAAATATTAAAAACCTTACTGGAGCCCTAACTGGATTGGCTCAGTGGACAGAGCGTCAGCCTGCAGACTGAGGGATCCCATGTTTGATTCCGGTCAAGGGCATACTTGGTTGTGGGCACATCTCCAGTGGGGTGTGTGAAAGAGGCAGCTGATTGATGTCTCTCTCTCATCGATGTTTCTCAATAATCCCTGTCCCTTCCTCTCCGTAAAAAATCAATAAAATATATTAAAAAATAAAGACCTTGCTGGAAGGAGTGTGTGTGTGTTATGTGGCTCAGTTGTTGGGCTTCATTTGTAGAATGATTGGGCGGCCTTCAGATTTCAGTGTGTGGGTCATTCCTCTGGAACCAATCACATTTCCCAGAGCGGAGTCTTCTAATCTAGTGCTTTTCAAGTTCTGTGTATATACAGTACTTGTGCATACAGATCTGATTTCGTAGGTCTAGTTTGGAGCTTGGAAATATGTAATTCTAACAGATTCTCAGGTAATGCTACTATAGGAGGGTTACACTTTGGGTTGCAAAGCTCTTAATGGGAAGCAGGTAGAGGACGTAGTGGTGATTTTAGCTCTGTGCTGACATTTAAAATATATATATATATTTCTATTTCAGAGAGGAAGGGAGAGAGAGAGAGAGAAACACATGGTGAGAGAGAATCATTGATCTGGAGCTGCTGCATGCCCCACACTGGGGTTCGAGCCTACAACCCGGGCATATGTCCTGACCGGGAATTGAACCATGCCAGTGGGGCTAATATATATACATATATACATATATACATACATACATATATATATATATACATACATACATATATATTTGATATCTTTTCCTAGCCTTTTGCTTTTATTTTACCACTTATTTTGTGGTACAGATATAAATCAGGTCATTTTTTTCCTCTATGATTTCTGGTTTATAATTACTTTGTAAAGCCTGTCCTAACCCCAGGATCCTAAAGTTGGTTCTATATATTTTTCATACTTATTTTTAGTAAGTCTTATGTGCATATAGTATAAGGTAGGAGTCTTAAGTTTTTTCCAAATGAGTAATTTGACATTCCAATGTGATTGGTAGAGTGATAAATTTTTTTTCACTTTAGATTTAACTTCTTTTGGTCATAAGTTTGCTACTGTTATTTCTTGATTTATAAGTGAATAGCTAAGCTCCCTGCTGTCTATGACAGTATTAATGTGTGCAGCAAACTGCAAAGACTAATGTTACTAATTGTACTTGAGGTATTAAAAAAGAATCATCTACAACTAATTTATTTTACCTTACCAGATGGGGCTCATCTGTGTGGATTTGGATGAAATAACCTTTTTGGTTGAGGAATCATTTGTATTATTAGGTAAATTAAAAGTGAGCTCTCCAGCCCAGCCGGTGTGGCTCTGTGGTTGAGTGTTAACCTATGAACCAGAAGGTCACGGTTCACTTACTTGTCAGGGCACATGCCCAAGGTTGCGGGCTCAATCCCCAATTGAAGGCATGCAGGGGGGAGGATGGGACAGCCGATCAATGATTCTCTCTCATCATTGGTGTTTCTATCTCTCCCTCCCTCTCCCTTCCTCTCTGAAATCAATAAAAATATGTATTTTTAAAAAGCCAGCTCGAGAGCATGTAGGAACCGTTGGGGGAGATAGGATGGACTTGCAGAGGTCCAGCCAGCATGGTAATTTCCTGGCATTAACAAAACCCACCTCATGGGTCACAGGGTATTCAACTACCCATTTTACATTCTTCCATCTCTTAACCATTTCCTGATACCTTTTAAAAACCAGTCTTATCAGGGAGGCTTTACCTTACTGGTATGTTCAAGGTTAGTTTCCTGACACAGGCTTTTAAGGGATGCAATTTGACATTGAATCTTAGTTGGTATTTTTAATATCTGATTTGTCTGTTGTTATGTTTTTGGTGTGAATAAAGTTTCCTCTGTATTGAGATATTTCTGTTTCTCTTCACAATACAGCAAATGGAAAGGTGACAATAGCAGCGTTAGTTCCCTGTGTATCAGCCCAGATGGAAAAATGTTGCTTTCAGCTGGTCGAACAATCAAACTATGGGTTTTGGAGACCAAAGAACTCTACAGAGTGAGTGAATCAAATTAATTATAAGCATAATAGTCATCTAAAGTAAGTATAGAGAAATCAGAGGTTATGAGCCATAGTATATTATTTTAAGAATACAGATTCTTGCCTGGCTGGTGTGGCTCAGTGGATTGAGCATTGTCCCGTGGACCAAGAGATCCCGAATTTGATTCCAGGTCAGGGCACATACTGGGTTGCTGGCTGAATCCCCAGTAGGGGACAGAGAGTGTGCAGGAGGCACCCGATCAGTAATTTTCTCTCATCATTGATGGGTCTATCCTCTCCCTTTCTCTCCACATAAAAATTAAAAAAAAAAAAAACCACATTATTTTTTAAAATATATTGATTTTTTTACAGAAAGGAAGGGAGAGGGATAGAAAGTCAGAAACATTGATCAGCTGCCTTCTGCACACTCCCTACTGGGTATGTGCCCACAACCAAGATATATGCCCTTGACTGGAATCAAACCTGGGACCCGTCAGTCCGCAGGCTGACACTCTGTCCACTGACCCAAACTGGCTAAGGCTGTTGGTGTTAAATAGGTTATATATGTCCACTTCACATGCATTGGAACGGGGAATAGACCAAATGAGTGGAATTACAATTAAAAATCTTTTACTCAGCAGTGATTTAGTGATTTTGATTTCTAGCTTGTATCTAGCATTTGGTCCACCTAAAGTATTTAACTGAAGATTAGTATTAGATTTGAGTGTTCTCAGGGGTTACTGAACTTGTGGTGCTGTGATGATGCCTTAAAATTGTGGTTTCGACTCACTGAGAGTAAAATGAAGACCTACAATTCCTTGGCTGTGTCTGAGCACCTTATCAGTCCTGTAAAAATTGATAGGATTTAGTGGATCTTTAACTCAAAAATGGCAGAGCTACAGGTAGTGGAGTACTGTCAGGGGAGTTAAAAGGAACATCTTAATTTTTATTACTTTCTGTTGGACTTTTTTTTAAGAAGTGATGATATAGCACAAGTGACCTTAATTCTTAGAATTAAATTTGTTAACTTTAGTCTGGAGCTCTGACTTCAGATATGTCTTATGCATAAGGACTCTTCTTCACTGTTTCATATCCTCATAAACGTGATGTGACCTTTTAGCATTTCACAGGACACGCGACGCCGGTTTCCTCACTTACGTTCACTACTGTCAGACCTCCTAACGAGAGCCAGCCATTTGATGGGATTTCAGGTCTTTACTTTTTATCTGGAGCAGTACATGACCGGTTACTTAATGTCTGGTACGTAATCTTTTGGAGTTGGGAGCTAACTTGGCTTTGAAAGAATCCATCACAGCTTATGTGGGTAATATAAATGGTGAATATTAGACTTGCTTTATTGTAGTTAATGTTAGATTTATGTTGACTTATAATGAAGAATTGAGCCTGCCTTAAACTGACCTATATCAAAAAAACTTAAGAGCACTGTATAATAAAACTTCCTCCATTCTTTAGAGGTGTAGTGGGTTCAATATTTTTATGAGTGGGCAATTTAAAAATAACCTTTAAACATTTTCAGGAAAATTTTAGTTTGTTGAAATAGATGAGCAGTGTTTATTTATGGATAATTTACTGAGGATATTAAATAATCTACTTGGCTATGTTTTTGAAACTACTTTTAAAAGTAAAAATTAATTTTGTATTAAAATGCCATAAAAAAGTTTTCAAATTTAAGAAATATGTGAAATTTATTGGATTTTATGGCATCGTCTGATGATGAAGTTAACTTTTTTCCAACTGGTTATTCATGGACAAAATAGAGATTTAAAATATAAGAAGTAGTTTTTCATTCTAGTGATCAGTTACTTGAGTTCTCTTCGCCATATAAAGTTACTATTTATATCAAGTAATAATCAGATATAAGTGGGGCTCATTAAATTATGTATTCCTCATTAAATTATGTTTACCTTCAAACCATCAGCTAAGCCGTGGTTTCTAATTATGTTTCAGTCAGATTACATTGGTTTTCTTTTCATTTTAAAAAGAAATATATATATATTTTTTCTAGACAGAAAGGATGAGAGGGGTAGATAGAAACATTGATGAGAGAAACACCAACTGGGGCCTGTGCCCTGACCAGGAATTGAGCTGTGACCTCTTGTTTCCTGACTCAGTGCTCAACCACTGGGCAACACCGGCCGGGCCAATTACAGTGGTTTTCTTTTCTGTGTCTGATGTTTGAGGGGTACCTACTGACGTGATTTCTTTTTGTTCTTGAGGGTTTAATACTTATATAAGAAATTAGTAATGCCAAAAAGCTAAAATCTGCCACCAAAGACTTCTGACATTATTAAGGTGCTTCAGACTTGAATGTTTTACCCCGAGACCTAGGGGTCTTTGGCTGCAAAACTTCTTCTGTAAAAGAAAAGGTGATTTCTGTTGTGTGAGCTTCCTAGTAACAAGAATAAATGTAAAAATCCTATATTGAAAGGCTGCCGCCTAATAAGACCATCGATGAAAACTTTGTTTTTTGATAGACGAGTGAACCTAAAATTCCCTGATAATTACCATTGAAAGACTCATTTATATAGGGAAATAACATTTGAAGGCTTTTTGCTGCTGAATGAAGATTTTAAAAACTCCTTATGTTACATAAGGAGATAATACTATCTCCTATCATTGAGCTAAGATAGCAGTGTCTTCTGTAAGTAGTGCTATGATGGCAGCCATTTTGAGCATGTCTAATATGAATGTCCAGGATAAAATGAATCTTGTTTGAAAAACTTAGAATTTGTCAAATCAACTCTCTTAATTTTCTTGTATCAATTAAATTGTATCAATTTAATGAGCACTGAGTTAGTGATACTGAACTGAAATAAGAAGGCAGAGCGTAGCCTTGTTTAACTTCTTGAGTGGTGGGCAGCTCATTTTTTCACTGCCAGTACGCATTACTGTTAAAGACAATGAGAGCTACACAAATATTGAGTTTGAGGTTTACAAATAAATTTTAGCAAGTAGGTAAATTCTCAGGTAAGAAATAAATAATGAGGATCATTTGTACACTCACACACACTACTGGACTCTCTCAGTATTGCTATTGATGTTATTAGGTTAACCTATAGATTCAGTGCAAACCTAGTCAAAATCCCAGCAGACTCAAGTAGAAATTGACAATGTGATTTGAACATTCAAATGGAAATGCAAAAGACATAGCCAGAACAAATTTGAAAAATGTTGGAGGACTCAGGATTTCAAGAGTTGTCATGCTACACAGTAATGAAGTCAACATGGTATTGGCATCATTCAAGATAGAAAAATAGAGTAATGGAAAAGAATAGAGAATGTTATCCATTGTTTAAATCTTCCAGAAATGCACTAATGCTTTCTCTTTTCCCAGGTAATCATGTTATGCAGTAAGTAGTGATACAAGTGCTTCTCTTATTCTGATCTTTAGTTACCTTATTAGTTTTCAAAAGATAGAAAACTATTGGGGATCTAATGCTGTGACTCCTTTTTGGTGTTTGCCTTTAAAAAAAATGATTTTACTACCCACTCATCAGTTTTGTTATCTAGGCAGGTCCGGTCAGAAAACAGACAGAAGAATGCAGTGATGTCTTTCACAGTTACAGATGAACCGGTCTATATTGACTTGACTTTGTCAGAAAACAAAGAAGAGGTAAATGGCTCAATTTTTGAGGATATGTTTTTCGATTCATATTTTTAAAGTTGGGGTTTTGGCAGTTAAATAGGGAAATTGAGAGAAGAAGAATGAAATATGACAAAAATCTTAGATGGTTTGAAGTAACCATTAGAACACTGGTCAGCTCTCCTGAAAGGAAGGGACCGAGTACGGTGGCGCTTTCAGCAGTCCGGGCTGTTCCACGCGGGGCTACCAGTGTCCAGTTGTCTGCTTTGCACTCATCTAACCGCCATGCTGCGTTCTCCTTGACTGTGTTGTCTTCTTGGCCTAAAAACTTATTTATAAGCTTGACAACAACTTGAATTGTTATTTTGAAGACAGTCATTATTTTTAAATGCAACAGCTGTGCGTTCTTGCTGTTCTAACTTTTCCGTTGGAGTTTTGTAAGTATGGTATGAAAGTAATTGTCCATTAGGGTAGAGTGAAGTTTATTTGTGACTCATTTTTTCTTTTAGCCTGTGAAGTTAGCTGTTGTTTGCAGAGATGGTCAAGTTCATCTTTTTGAACACATATTAAATGGGTAAGTAAGAATTTTCTTAAGTCAGAAGTTTATTTTCCTTCCCCTTCCCTGGCTTGTTACTTCTCTATACTCGCACCCTAGTATTCTTTGTGTTACATTTTCAGTTAGGTTGTTTTGAAAGCATCCTTAATTCTTTATCCATATGACTACACATATTCCCAGAGAGAACTCAAGATTTTAGCATTGTGAATCATTTCTTGCTATTTGTGGTTAGGAGAATGGCTTTCTGTGATGCACACTTGGTAGTTCTAAAGATAAACTTTAAAAGAAAGTGGTTTAGTTGCAGAATTTTGCTTGTGAACTTTAGGTGAAGCCTTAATTTTTAACTCTGATAGTACTTCCCCTCACCACACACGTGGATCAGTGAAGCGTGGCGATGCTAGTGTTCATTGGACAGAGGGGAGTGTTGCTGGTAGAATGATAGTAGTCAGAGTAAGGGTCAGTAAATTACGGGCTGGAGGCCAAGTCCAATAGAGACCACATGTGGCCTCCCAGAACTAAAATACTGGTTCTGGGGGATTCTTTACAGAAGGTTTGCCAACCTTTGCCAGACACTGTAAACATGGTTGGAACTCAATCATGTGCATAATTATGTTAAACTTTAAAATAGTTTCAGCTTTTTATTGTCAGTTAATATTTCCTTTTATAATCCTAGTGTAGTAATTTGTTTAAATATAAACTATTTGTGAAAGCAGTATACATTTATTTTAAAACATTCAGGATGCAGGGACAATTATAACCCAAGGCTCCCTCTATTGAATTCTCCTCTCTAGAGGTAATTGTTAATAACTTGATGCCTTAATTTACATAGTCATGTATACATGGACTGTATCATTGAGGGCCAGTAGTAGTGTGCCATGGTGAGGACTTGGGCATTTCTCCTTGGGCTATAGTCAGTCAGTCATTGAAGGATTTTAAACAGTATGGGTGGAGTTTTATAGTTTTAAAACATGTAAGTTTTGAGTCATTCTGTCGGATGTGTTGAAAATTGACTATAGAGGTGTAAAGGGCAAAGCAGAGGCCAAAAATCCTAAATAGAAATTGCTTTGGAGTCTGGGCACAAGGAAGGGTGAACTGGAAAGATG
Organism: Antrozous pallidus; assembly: GCA_027563665.1. Classification (NCBI taxonomy): domain Eukaryota; kingdom Metazoa; phylum Chordata; class Mammalia; order Chiroptera; family Vespertilionidae; genus Antrozous; species Antrozous pallidus. The sequence goes on along the minus strand of CM050523.1, from coordinate 59,787,209 downwards.
GATAGTGGAGTGCTTACAGTTGAGATTATGGGGGAGAGGGGTGTGTTAAGATGGTTGGTGATAAGGTGTCTGTGATGTGAGGGTGAGGGGCAGAGTTGTTAGAGGTAGGGGGGTTGGGGAACTTAGAAGACGGTGTCAGAAGGAGCATTGACCTGCACGCTAAATACAGAAACCACTAAGGAATTCCTCAGCAGGTTTTGGACACAACAGGGAGCCGGGGAGAATGACCCAGAGGGCTTTGGGTGGTGACAACAGTTTCAAAGGTTTTAGAGGTGAAGGAGAGGGACTATTTGTTGTCTTGGAGTGTTAAGAACAAGGGGCATGTTAAATCATGTCCTAGGCCTTTGCCACAAAGAGTGTTGGGTTGGAGAGCAAACAGCTACAACTTTGTGAAGGGCTGCTGTGGTGAGCTAGCGTAGAGCAAGAAGGTGAAGAGATCTGTTAAAGAAGATACTGAGGACATAGTTTTGTTGATTTTATTTTGCTGGTAATTTTGTTCCTGGAACTATGTTGCTGAAATCCTGGTGAGGTTTTTTAATATTGGTAGTACCGTATTTTCTGGCGTATAAGAGGACTGGAACTGATGATGATAGGAGGAAGATAACAAACAATATAGAGAAAGTGCCAGGCAAGTCCCTGGCAAGTTAGCAACGCCCATCATAATTGCAAGCTATGGTATTTTTACACCCGGTGTATAAGACGACCCCTGGCTTTTGAGAAAATTTTCGTGGGTTAAAAGGTCGTTTTATATGCCGGAAAATAAGATAATTAGAGTTGGTGCTGATGCGGGCTTGTTCAGAGCCATTTGGGACTGAAGTTCAGGTTGATGATAGAGCCAGTGGGAGCTTGGGCCTATTGTGGGGTGACAAGTGGGATAGAAGGGCGGATGGGGCTGAAGGAGGTATTGGTGGTGAGGTCTTGAGTGTTGGGTAGGGCTGGGGATAGATGAAGTCCTGACAGGTGCTTTGGGGACCCTGGTGTGTGAAGGCCAGAGGAGGGTCACATCTCATGCCAACTTCAAAGAATTAGTATGAGATGTTATTGCAAATATTCTAATTTATTATTTTTACTTCTAGATACTGCAAAAAGCCCTTTACTTCAAACTGCACAATTCAGATAGCGACACCTGGGAAAGGCAAGAAATCAACACCAAAACCCATCCCTATTCTAGCGGCAGGTTTTTGCTCAGACAAAAATTCCTTGTTGCTTGTATATGGCAATTGGTTTCAGCCCACCATTGAGCGAGTGGTACGTAGATGCTACTCTGTAAAGCAGTAACAGCATGTCTAAGGAAAACAATGATTTTTAAATGATACTTTGGTCTGCTTATTGGAATACTTAAAAAGAACCTTTCACTGGGTGGTTTATTTTCATTTGTGTAATTTTCTTAAATAAGCATATCTAAAATATTTTAATGCTTAGTCATTATAAAACATTGGAGATGTTTGATGCCTGCTCTTCCTCTGTTTGGTGAGCTATGGCTTTGAAATCTGGTGCCTCTTTTACACTTATAAGCATATCAGTTTGGTCTACCTACATTTAAAGTGCTTGGTATCCACACATTTGTGGCTTTTAAAATATCTATTTTTTATTGATTTCACAGAGGAAGGAAGAGAGAAACATCAGTGATGGGAGAGAATCACGAATCGGCTGCCTCCTACACGCCCCCTGCTGGGGATCGAGCTCGCAACCCAGGCATGTGCCCTTGACTAGACTCAAACCCGAGACCCTTTAGTCCACAGGCCAATGCTCTATCCACTGAGCAAAAAAAAAAAAAAAAAAAAAAAAAAAAAAAAAGCCCAGCCAGCTGGCTGCTGTACACAGATAAGGGTGAATTTTGCCCAACTATCCAAAAGTTAATTTTGTTTTGTTTTATTAATCTTCACCCAAAGATATTTTTCCATTGATTTTTAGAGAGAGTACAAGGAGAGGGGGGGAAGAAAAATCGATGTGAGAGACATGAGAAACACATTGATTGGTTGCTTTTGGCACTTGGTCCTAGTGGGGCCAGGGATAGAGCTTGCAACTGCGGTACATGCCCTTGCCTGGACTTGAACCAAGGACCCTTTGGTCCACAGGCTCACACTCTATCCACTGAGCCAAACTAGCTAGGGCCCCAAAAGATAAATGGGGCCCTAGTGATAGCACCCATTAAATTTTTTAAGTGGAAATATAATGGGTGGTGCAATCACTTGACTTCTTATTACAAAAGTTTCTTTGGATACTTTTGATGAGTTATTAAGAGCATGTTCAATAGGTGATTCTTAAGCTTCCTATCTAATGAAGAGGGAATATGCAAATTGATTCACACCATCACAAAGATGGCAGAGCCCATAGCCACAAGATGGTGGCGCCCAGTCCCCTCAGCCCCACCGGAATCCCACAGTCCTTTCAGCCCAGCTGGGGGAGAGGGGACAGCAGGTACATGGTGCAGCAACACCCGCCCTCCACCCCCCAGCTGCCCACGGCAGGCCCAAGGCATCGACAAGCCTCGGATAGTGGCTGCCCAGCTGAAGCTTGCGCTGCTGGCTGTGGCAGCAGCAGAGGTGTGATGGGGGCATCGCCTTCCCTGATTGCGGGGTTGCCTCCCGCCCCTGAAGGCCCCCAGACCGTGAGAGGACGCGGGCCTGGCTGAGAGACCCCTCCTTCTCCCCCTCCCGTGCATGAATTTTCATGCAATGGGCCTCTAGTACATTTATAAAACATTAATTCAATAAGACCCTCAGAGAGACTATGAATGGGATATTACATGCCAAAGCAAACTTTTGCTGAGTTTATTTAAAAATACTTTTAAAACATCTACATGGATTTGGTATGATAACAAACATTTTAAGTTGTAAATATAAGTCTTATTGCCATGTTGACCTTGTTGCCCCCGGCCCCCTCCAGATGCAGCCCTTGTTTCCTGTTGTTTTATCCTTGCACATAGGTTGATTATATGGGCATAGAGAGTTACATGTAACCTTAAAGCTTTATTGGGTACATGTGGACTTTGCTGCATTTGACTTCCCCTGTTTAATACCTTATCTCAGAGCACTTTGTTAATCAGCACTGCTGTCTTTGCCTCATTTATGGAAAGGCCAACAGTAGGAAATCTGGGGTAAATCATTCTTAGCCCAGATTATTTACAAGGGCGTGGTTTTTTTTTTTTAGTCTCGTAAAATTTCCGTTGATATATGTGAAAAATTAAAGTAGTTCCCAACTGAAAAAAGTATACATAATGCTTCGTATCTTCATTTCACCCATTTTCCTCAGTGCAATTTATTTGTGATCAATCTGAGTTGCTCACAGTTTTGTGTGGGATTCTTTCATACTTTTCTGTATTTTCATGAAAATGTACAAGTAGGCATTTGTTTTACTTATTCCCAATTATTTTGTTTGACACACTCTCCCTTCCCTTAAAATTATATTTACAGGCTTTAAATTCCAAAGAATCTCATATGTGTTTAGTAAGAGATATTTCAAACTGCTGGGCTCCAAGAGTAGAAGCAGCTGTAACAAAGGTAAGCGATTTACATACAAGAAGGTGAGAACAAAAGACGTGGGTGATTGAATTATGTGATTTTATGTTTGGATTCTTTAATATCCTCTTTATAATTTTAATAAATTTTGTGGGATTTAGGTTTTAGAAATTAGGATTATAAAACTTCATTTCTGTGCTCTTGATCTGTTGAATGAATAAGTAAATAGAGGACTAGAAGTTGAAGACCTTGCATTTGGCTCTTAATGTCTCCATGCATGATCATTGAATAAATATCAAAATCAAATTACCAGTCAATTATTTTTTTTAACCCAATACTTATAAGAGCATAATTTTGTTGAAAGGAATGTTACATTTCTGGGTGGAATAAGACCTAAAACCATAATGGGGCTGGAACTTAAGACCATGAATGAGAGCCAAGCTCATTATGATGCTTTTTGTTGTGAATACAATGTGACATCTGCATGTAGGTGTTGTTTGGCCAGTTAATGAGGAAAGGAAAGCCAAGACATGCTATGATGACATCCAGGTGGTTTCGCTTCTGGCTGACTTTCAGAGATGACACCTTTCTCTTGGCTGTCTGAGCATTTCTGGCAAAGATCAGTTACTGGCGGTGGTCGTAAGATGTACAGCTTTACTTTTTAACGTTCTTAAGTCAGTGTGTCCTTGTGTAATCTCTAGGTTTTCTTTTTCCTGGCTTTTAATCTTAGGTAGTTTTGAATGCTTTAAAACTATGGCTTCAAATTATAATTTAAATACTTATTTGCCAACATTCATTTAAACTTTAATAGCTATGTTAAGTTAGTCCAGGGGTCGGCAAACTCATTAGTCAACAGAGGCAAATATCAACAGGACCACGACTGAAATCTCTTTTGAGAGCCGAAAACGACTTATGCACATGGCCCATGAAGTTTCAGTCGCACCGTACGTATTTTGTGGAAGAGCCACACTCAAGGGGCCAAAGAGCCGCATGTCTCGTGAGCCGCAATTTGCCGACCACTGAGTTAGTAAATAAGTCTTCCAGCAGAAAAACCTTTAAAGGCTGTTTATTTTCTCATGATAAATATAGCAAGGACCAAGGCATGATCCATACCCCTGCTGTTCCTCATTAACAGGTGAGAACACCAGTGATGAATTCTGAAGCAAAAGTGCTGGTGCCCGGGCTACCTGGTCATCATGCAGCCATCAAGCCCGCTCCTCCACAAACTGAGGAAGTAGAGAACAAGAGAAAATTAGGGGGAAATGAGGTAATAGAATCACTTTTACCATTTTTGAGTTTGAAACTTTAGAAATTTAGTTTTAGATTGTGGCTATTAACACTCTCGTTATTTATCCCCAGCTGTGTAGATTCTGAAATTCCAGATTGTGACACTTGTAAGACCTACATAGAGATAACAGATGGTTTATTTACAAAGCCACTGTTAATGAAGAAGACAGCCCTTCGATTAACTAAAGAGAGGGCTGTTCTAGCCATTTGTTAGGTTATCTGGATAACACAGTTGAATAGGTTAAGCCAGGACTTGCCGTGATGATTTTCATTGGGTTTCGAATTATGCTGACTTCCAGTGATGCCTCTTCTCTTGGCTGTCTGAGCATGCCTGGCTGGTTTAGTGCTAGTTGGTCTTTAAAAGTGATAGTTTTATAGCTTCTTTTTTAAATTTTATTTATTTTTTTATTTTTTAAATATATTTTATTGATTTTTTACAGAGCGGAAGGGAGAGGGATAGAAAGTTGGAAACATCGATGAGAGAGAGAGACATCGATCAGCTGCCTCTTGCATGCCCCCCACCGGGGCTGTACCCGCAGCCAAAGTACATGCCCTTGCCGGAATCGAACCCGGGACCCTTCAGTCCGCAATCCGACGCTCTGTCCACTGAGCCAAACTGGTCTCGGCAGTTATATAGCTTCTTAAAGTGGTTTTAAATTTTACTTTTTCTCAGCTCTTCAAACCCTCCTGTGGTTACTATACTTACATATGTAGAATTCTCTCTTCATCTTCAAGTCATGTGTCACTGTTGTTTAAGTAATCTAGCATTTTAACTGTTATCATTAATTAGAAAAAGATTGTTAATGTTTCTTTACCTGATTTTAAATGTCTTACTTTGTTGAGCGGGGGTTTGGAAATAACATTGCTGTTCTTAAAAACTATTTCGCAGTAACATTAAATGTATCTCAGCTAATAATAGACAAACATGTAAATTGACCATACTTCCGCTATGCCCACAGCCAACCAGGAGTGAGTATGCAAATTAACCCAACAAAGATGACAGTTTAATTTGCATATGCAAGCACAGAATGGCTGAGTGGGGTGGCGAGAGCAACAGGAGCGGTGCTGCTGTCAGGAACGGGGACTTGGAGGCTCCCAGGGGGCCAGGAGTGAAGCCGGGGAAAGGAGGGCCTATTCTTGCATGAATATAGTGCAACGGGCCTCTAGTATTAAAAATAATGTGCCATCTTTCTTGAGCTTGGCCTTGATCTAACCCTTTGATTTCCTCCTGCCTTTTTAATATTTTTCGTAAGTTAAAATATCCCAAACTGGAGGCTTCACCAAAGCATCTCTTTTTGCTTTGCTAGTCAGAGGACATTATATTTTTATGTAATTAGACTGGTTTTATAAGGGATCAGTTCTATACAATTAAGTTTTTGTATAGCAGATTTCATCACGCTTATTTACACTTAAATTTCCCCTTTATCTGGGGAACTTGGTTGTGGTATCGTATCTTATAGAAAACTGGGGTCTCTCAGCCTGGCCTGGGCTGTCTGGCAATCCAGGACTCCCTCGGGGGATGCTGGACTGCCAGTTTAGGCCTGATTCCAGCAGGTCCAATCTAGACAGAAGGGAGCCCAATCCCCACAGGTCCGATCCGATCCCTGCAGGCCCATTCCAGATCGGAGGGAGCCGAATCTCCCCCACAGGCCTGATTGAGTCAGGAGGGAGCTCGATCCTGTGCTTTTGAGCATTTTTCTCCTGGTGGTCAGTGGACGTCATAGTGACCGGTTGACCGGTTATTCTTTTAGTCGCTTAGGCTTTTATATATATAGATAAATCAACACCTGGAACTGACTGATAAAGGGAAAAATTTAAAAATTGTTTTGGAAACAAGTCTGTGCTCTTTTAATAGTATTTGTTTCTTTTTGTAGATCTCAGGTTGATGGCAATGAACAGTTATGGAAGGGGAAACTTCTGTAAAAATAGATCTTTTCTTGGGTTTTAGTCAAAGATCCTTGCCTTTTTTTGAATCTTCATATTTAGAGTGATTTTTATCAATTACTCTAAAGGCCTGGTGCACTAAATTCATGCACTGGGGCGTGGGGGAGGGGATTGTCCCTCAGCCCAGCCTGCCCCCTCTCAAATTCCAGGGGCCCTCAGGGAATGTCCCTCTTGCAGTCTAAGAGCCCTTGGGGCATGTCTGGGACCCGTCAGTCTTTACTGCCCACCTGCTCGCTGCTCCTTAGTGCTGCTGCAGAGGTGGGAGAGGCTCCCACCACTGCTGCTGTGCTTGCCAGTCATGAGCCCGGCTTCTGGCTGAGCAGTGCTCCACCTATGGGAATGTACTGACCACGAGGGGGCAGCTCCTGAGTTGAGCACCTGCCTCCTAGTGGTCAGTGTGCTTCATAGCGACTGATCATACTGCCATCCTGTTGATTTGCATATTAGCCTTTTATTATATAGGTTTAAATCATGGCTTCTTGGGCAGTTTTTTTTTTTTTTTCCCCCCAGTAGGCCTTATAAACTTGAATTCTAGATACTATACTTGTCTCCAACATTGGCTTTATGGTTATGAGGTTCTATTGGAATGAGAAAGCAGGCTTGTGTTTTTCAGGGTTGAAGTAGACAAAAGTCTTCCTAGATATAAGCAAAAGTAATTTGACCCAAACTACTTTATGCCTTATCTGGTTTATCATTAACGGGTCATCTCTCTCTTGTAGGTTAGCATTGAAGAACGCCTGGGAGCAATGAATATAAAATCAAAAAAGGAAAAGGAGGACCTACAGACAAATAGTTTTCCAGTTCTTCTGGCCCAGGGTTTAGAAAGTAATGATTTTGAAATGCTAAATGTAAGTATTATAGCAGTTTTTAATTGAATTAAGATGGTTAATTTTTCTTAGAAATGATTGACCTAAACTTTTAGAGTGAATAGTCATGTTTTATAGCCATTTTAAGTTTAATATTTTGTGAGGTTAATCAAGTATATATAATTTGGTGGCATTATACAGACAGTCACTAACCTACAAAGGGATTGTATTAAATTATTTTGAACCTGGAATGCATTTTCTCATAGAAATATTGTTCAGAATTGTTATTAGGATCTTAGGCTTTAGTTCACAAAAGCCTTTGTAGACATAGTATACCCGAATTACAATACTCAGCATTCTAGATCACAATTTATATTTTTTTCTGTAGGAAAATGCGTTCCTGAGTTTTTACTCTGGATTCCAGAAACTTATTTCCCCCTGGCCGTGAGAGGGGGCGGTGAGGTGGAACCTTGGCAATGGGTAGGAGGTTTGGGGAAAAACTCAGGAGGGTTGGGGGTTATGTTATGAAGTATTTAGAGGTAAAAAGTACTAAAAACTTTGTATAAACAAAGGCATTTATGATTTGTGTTTGTAAGTTGGTGACTGCTTGTATGAAGTTACTTAATTAGGTCTTTTTAAATTCCAGAATTTGATACTGGTCTGTAAAGAAAATTTAAGTGTAAAAAATTGGATTTAAGCACTGCTTGATTAGCTTAGAGCAATTTATATTTGCTGCGTGCATATAATTTTGATGACTCAGCGGTATTACAGTGCCACTTAGTATGATGTGACTTTAATATATAACATATGAAGTTTGTATTTGTGCATGTTTTTAAAATATATTTTTATTAATTTCAGAAAAAGAGAGAGAGAGAAACATCAGTTGACTGCCTCTTGCAGACCCCCTACTGGGGATCGAGCCCGAAAACTGGGCATGTGCCCTGACTAGGAATCAGACTGTGGCCTCCTGGGTCATGGGTCGGTACTCAAGTACTGAGCCACCCCGGCTGGGTTTGATTTATATTTTTATTTAAATGGGAATATGTTATGTTTGTGTCTAAGGTGAAATCAGCATCTCTTAAAAAGTTAAAATGACTTTTAAAATAGTTGGGGAGTATATGCATTTTGGAAGGTAGATTATAGTTTACCATGGCATGCACGCTGGTTTTCAGCAAAGGTACCAAGTTGAGTCAGTGGAGAGAATAAGTCTTTGAAACTAGTGCTGAACTAAGTGAATATCCACATGGGAAAAAAAGCATCTTGGCTTTTACCTCACCCCTTACACACAAGTCATCAAAAAATAGATCATAGGCGTAAATGTAAAACCAAAACCTACAAAACTTCTAGAGGGAAACAAACAAACAAATTAAAATATGAGTGGAAAAGGCTAGTTAGATGCATTATAAAAGAATGCTAAAGAAAAATTGGTCATTTGGACTTCATGAAAATTAAATGCTTGCTCATGAAATGACAGTTAAGAGAATGAAAAGGCAAGGCACAGGCTGGGAAAAAATGCAACTCCTATTTAACTTTGTGAGACTTAATTCAAAAAACAATTGGTAGAGGTGTGATACTTCACAAAAGAATTCATAAGGCTAATTAGTGGATGTAAAGCTCTTATGCATCACTAACCATCACAAATGCAAATTAAAATTACAGTGAGATAACTACTAACCAATAGATTGATTAAAATTTAAAAGACAGACTATGCCATCCTTTGTGGATGTGGAGCAACTGGAACTTTTGCTGGTGGAAATGTGATAATGGTACAGATAATTTGGAAAACACTTTGGCAGTTTCTTAAAAGTTAAGGATACATCTGTCATGTGACCCAGCCATTCTAGGTATTTACCAAGAGACTTGAAGGTAATAGAATGTTTACCTTAGTGTTTGTTTCACATGTAAATGTTTATATCAAAGTGATCAAATAGTACACTTTAAGTGCACACAGTTTATTATGCATCAGGTATATTGCAGTAAGATTGTAAAAGAAGAAAAAAATTTATCTTACCATTTGCAGCTGTGTGATTTTTAGGGTTGTCCTTCAAATATATTATTGGCAGAAATAAATGCTAACCTCTGTATCCATTTAATAATTTTGCTTCATTTGGGATGACTTATTTTTGGAAGTTTTAAAAAAATATATTTGTATTGATTTCAGAAAGGCAACGAAGGGAGAGAGAGAGAAACATCAGTGATGAGAGGGAATCTTTGATTGGCTGCCTCCTGGCTGCCTGGGAATTGAGCCTGCAACCTGGGCATGTGCCCCAACTGGGAATTGAACCTTGACCTTCTGGTTCATTAGTTTAAGGACCAACCACTGAACCACAGTGGCTGAGCAAGAAGAAATACGTTTATTGATGTAAATGTCCCCTAACTGAAGACTACTTTTCTGATAGCCATAATATAACAACATTCTCATTCAGTCCCTCCAACCTTTATTTGCTAAAATTCAGTTAGTAGTTTATTGCTTGGTTTTAAAAATTATTTTACTGACAGTTTTTTCTGTAGTGTTCTTAGCTTCTGAGTATGGTTATATATCTTTTCTTTTGTCACAGAAAGTACTTCAAACTAGGAATTTAAACCTAATAAAGAGGACTGTGTTAAGGATGCCCCTGCATGCTGTTATTCCATTGTTGCAAGAGGTAACGTTGAGTACTTTGTTCATTTTAAGCTTCTAATGCTAGGAGTTAAGACTAAATCCAGTATTTAGAGAAATGAATTTGCAGTATGTAAGCAAGCAGAGCAATCACAGTGGATGACACATAATAGATCTATTCAAATAATATTTGCCTAATGATTTTGCCTGCATTTTTTATTGAGCTATAATTCATATCCCATAAAGTTACCCTTTAAAAATACATAGTTCAGTGTTTTTACTGTATTCACAGGTTGTACAGTTATCACACCAAAAAGAAATCCTGTACACATTAGTCACTCCCGTCCTCCCATATCCCATTTCTGGCACGCTGCAACCTATTTTCTATCTCTACAGATTTTCCTATTCTGGACATTCATGCATATAAATCTTAGCTTAGATTTTTATTAGGTCGTTATTTTACTGGGAGCATATATTTTGATTCTGTTACATTGGTTGGAAATTTAGGAATTAGGATACTTAGGAATAATCATTTCATAACATGGTCATTATGTTCATTTGTTTTTGTGAATATGTGTATCATGGGAATTGATGGAGATTGGTTGTCTCTGAAGTGCTGTTGCTTATACTGTTTTTCTCTCCCTCAGCTTACAAAGAGATTGCAAGGACATCCTAATAGGTAAGATGTTTAAGTGACTTAAATTGCTTTTGTAAATATTTTATAGCTTTTTTATTTCTTTTAGAAAATGCCTGTGTATGTTTTAAAGTTTTATTATCAGGTCATTTAACAAATTAATCTTATTTAATGATTTGGTGTAAAATTGCCATTTGTAGAACTTAACCTCTGGTAGCTGCTAAGATAAGGCAATCCTATCTAATAAAAGAGTAATAAGCAAATTGACTGTATCTTCGCTACACCCGGTAAGCCACGCCCACAAAGCCAATCAGGAGTGATATGCAAATTAACGCCCAATGAAAATAGTTGCTGCTCAAGGCCCGGGCCGGGGTGGAGGCAGCCAGTGATCCGCGATGGGCCCCAGTCGGACCCATGGCAGGGCAATTGCTGGGTTCCCAAGGCCGGGAGGCTTTCGGCCTTGGGCTGGCGGTGAGCCATCAGTAGGACATCCCCTGAGGGCTCCCAGTATGTAAGAGAGGGCAGGTTGGGCTGAGGGACCATCTGTCCTCCGTGCACGAATTTCATGCATCGGGCCCCTAGTCTCTCTCTATATATATACTTATATAAAAAGCCAGGAAGCGGAACCACCGTTTGCTATGACACCCTCTGTGGCCAGTGAACCGGCCCACCTCCCACGGCCCCTCCTGGTTGGCCCTGCCCCACCCTGATTGGCCCACACCCCCTCATACCCCCACCCCTCAACCCCCCGGCTAGCCCTGGCCCCTATTGCACCCCCTATCCCAATAGGGGGTGGGGTTGGCCAGCCAGCAGGGGAGGGGAAGGGCTCCAGGAGGTTGGCCGGATTAGGGGCAGCCAATCTCGCCTTCTTCTCCCGACAGGCCCTGATTGGGGCCGGGCCAGCCGGACCCCACCCATACTTGAATTTGTGCACTAGGCCTCTAGTATGTTATAAGACTAAATTTGTGGGTCTTTTGTTACTAATTTGATAGTTAAATATTTAAACAAGAAGTTGATATTTCAGAGATCCTAAGCTTTACTATAGTATTATTACTGTCCACAATATGTTATTGCTAAAGAATTTATTAATTAGGCCCAGCTTACACATTTTTTGTTTGTATTTGTTTTTAATGTTGGTGTTGAGCTCAGGTTATGTGCTTCGATAGCAGTTAATTATGAAATAAAAGCTTGACATAAAATATTAAAATATTTTAGAGGAAGGTAATTTTATCTTGTATTTCAGTTCATCTTACTTCCCTCTCACTCCCAAGAGGTTAGTATATTACACAGATCTGAAATACTCAGTGAAAGAATGTAAGGGCTGTTAAATTCTCAGGGGTTTATTCATATAGTTATTTTCTCAGAGCATAGTTTGTAGATCTTCACTTTGCCCGAGTTTTTCTAATTTTATTACTCAGTTGTATTTAATTTCAAATTAGTTTACTTGGCTTTTTCCCCTTTTTTTCAGTGCTGTTTTAATGGTTCAGTGGCTAAAATGTGTGTTAACAGTCCATGCATCATATCTATCCACAGTAAGTCTTTTCAGCTACAATTGAATATTTTGACTTTGATAAGGATTATAAACTGATGGCTTAACAAAACCACTCTCCATCTTCAGTCATAGCTACTGCTTTTAAGAGAAATGTTAACATATATTGACATGTTAGCCTTCAGGTGTTTTCCTATATCTATAACCTGTTCAGCAAAATTATCTTTACATCATATGTGTCTTCCTTTCCCCCTTCCTTCTTAAAAATTCAGCAGATTTCAGAAGTTTTATATATATGCTAACATGTCTGCTCTACCTTGTCCTAGGAGGATAAAAGGTAGCTTGTGTTGAAAATGACAAATTAAGCATTCAGCACGTGGCATTTTGCTGGGGCTGTTCTCAGCTCTTGGTTGTCTGTGCACATGGAAGGGGGGAGCATGATATCTGACAGCACCAAAAAAAACGTTACTGGTCACAGTATGAGATGATGTTGCTAGTAGGCTAGGTCATAAGCAACCACACCGCTGGAAATGTAAACAGATGGCTGGTGGTGTGTCGGCTAAATTCTCAGGCACATCTAGGCATGACTTGTATGTTTGTTATCTCTATTATGTCACAATAGCATAAAAACTTTCTTTTTTTCTTTAGTTGCCTGACCTGGTACCCCAGCTGGGTACACTATACCAGTTAATGGAAAGCAGAGTAAAAACTTTTCAGAAACTTTCCCACCTTCATGGGAAGCTTACGCTTCTTATCACACAAGTGAGTAAATTCAAGTATTTTGTGCTAAAACTTTGGATGTAATAGGAACAGAGTGAGGAATAAGGTTCGTTTGACTGAACATTGAAAACTCATGATTTTAGTAAGAAATGGCAAATCAGGATCCATTTTTGAACTTGAAAGTGTTACGGATTTTAACATACATACTCAGTAAACTCAGTTGTGCCTATTTTAACTTTCACTGAAAGGTTCTCATTTCTGTTGTTAAAACAGGATGATTGTGGCACTTTGAACAAAGCTTACAGGGTATTTAGCTCTAGGCAGTTTGGCTCAGTGGATAAAGCATCAGCCTGTGGAATGAAGGGCTAAAGGCACATGCCTGGGTTGTGGGCTCAATCCCCAGTAGCGGGCGTGCAGGAGCCAGCTGATCAGTGATTCTCATCATTGAAGTTTCCATCTCTCCCCTCACTTCTCTGAAATCAATAAAAATATATTTTTAAAAATTACAGGGTATTTAAATAGTTAAAAGATGTTGACATAGGAACAAATTATGATCCTCTTTTAAAAAGATTTTTCAACGTTTACAGAATATTCTTTCCTTATTGCATTTGATGAACTTGTTTTTTACTCTGTATTTTTTGATCTACGTCATATTGAGATAATCCATTATGGTCGTTGAGGGTGAGTTTATTGTTGGAGAAGGTTCTGTTGTGCTACTTGAAATAAACTTATAGTCTACTTGTATTAACAGCATTTTATTATCTTTCAGGTTACAGCTTCAGAAAAAACAAAGGAAATGACTTCTCCTGAACAGAAGGCAAGATTGGTATATGAAGAAGGTAAAGCTTGGTGGTATGGGATAGTCTGCAATTGGAACATTTAGTTATTGACTCAGTTCTGTTATTTTGTAAAAATATTAATGTGAAAGAGGTCATGCTTGGCACATCTTCTCTATGAAAATGGGCATGCCTGTGGCAAAAATATGATTAGTAAGAAAAGGCACAAATCCTATCTAATAAAAGAGTAATATGCAAATTGTCTGTGCCTCTGATCAAGCCATGCCCATAGCCATGCCCACAGCCACGCCCACAGCCAATCAGGAGCAAAGTATGCAAATAAATCCCAACCAAGATGGCTGCTGCCACTGAGAGCAGGAGGAAGACGTGGGTTTCCCTGGCAACGGAGCTTTCCGCCTGCTGTTGCAGGCCTAGGCCTCCACTCAATGCTACAAAGTTTCAATTATAGAAGATACATAATCCCAACAGAAAAGGTGGCAGCCACAGAGCTGGAGAGAGAAGAGGGTAGGGTTGCCCAGGTGATTGAGGAAGCCACACTTCTACAGCCCTAGCCTAGGCCTCCGATCTAAGCTACAAAGTTTCAAACAGAAATGGCTGTCACCAGGGAGCAAGCAGAAGGCTTGGCTCCACTCCAGGCTACAAAGTTTCAATTGTGGGACATAAATTAATCTCAGATCCCAGGGCCTCCGCTTTGCAAACCACCATAGGTCCCTCGCCCAGGCTGTCCCACCCCCATGCATGAATTTTGTGCACCGGGCCTCTAGTATAATATAATAACTAACCAAAAAAGGCATTAGGTATGGGAAGATATTTAAATTTAAAGAGAAGAATACTATTTCCCCTCATAAGCTACCAGGTACACTAAGTTTTTGCCCTATAAAATTTAGTCATCTTTATGAGTCCAAACCAGACAAGGATAGTGAAGAAAATAACATTTTAGTCCATCCTTAAATATCTTAGGTAGCAAATTGATTGTGGAAGTGCTTAAGTAATAATTTAGTCATTACTGAGTAGAATTTATTTAAAGATTATAAGATCATTTAGCATCAAGAAATCTGTTAATGTAGTCACCATATTAATAGATTAACAGGGAACACTATATATTTTAATAGAATGAATTCAGTTAAATTGAATGTATCTCATTACTTAATAAATTGAATAACCTAGGAATTTAAGGGAATTTCCTTAATCTACATTAAACAAAATTCAGAAGCATTTTCAGAAAGACAGGAACAAGATACTAAGGTACCTTTTACTGCTACATGTCCTGCCTAATACTGGACTGAAAAAATGAATTCTAGAATGTTGAACTTTGCAGTTGTTATCCTCCCAATTGAAAATGCAGCAGGATCTGTGATAACACAGTTACTAATGAGATATGTAATTAGTCAAGTTTACTGGATACCAAGGCCAGGAAAAAGGAAATCGGGTAGTATTATGTCTCAGTAATGTACTGTATGTCTAGTAATGTATGTTCCAGTCAGAAAATGTAATAGAAAAATAAGACCTCATTCATAGGAATAAAAAAACTATGAAGTACCTAAAAGTATATCTAAAAGTGAAGCAAAGCCTTTGTAAGTTATAAACATAATTGAAGGACATAAAAACATATGCTGTATATATACAGGACTTATAATTCAAAGTTTGTACCTTTTGACCTTCACCCCTCACTTCTGGCAACCATCACTCTGTTCTGTCTGACTTACTTCACTCAGGTTAGTGCCCTCAAGGCCCAACCATGTTGTCACAAATAGAGCATTTATTTAAAAAGCCTTTTTGTCGGTATCCCACTTAATATATGTGCCGTATTTTCTTACTTATTCATTATGGACACTTAGTGAATAATGCTGCCGTGAATATGGGGAGTGGGTAGCTCTTGGTTTTGTTTCCTTTAGTATATACTCAAGTGGGATTGGTGAATCATATGGTAGTTCTATTTTTTATTTCCTGAGGAACCTCCATACTGTTACTGGCTGCACCAGTTTACATTTCCATCCATAGTATACAAGGCTCCATTTTTTAAAAATGTAAATTCTTTCTTTCTTTATTTTTTATGTTTCTTTATTGATATCCAAGAGTAGGGTAGAAGGGGGTTCGGGGGGAGAGAGAGAGAAAGATAGACGGGGGGGGGACATCAATGATGAGAGAAAATCAATGGTTGGCTGCCTCCTTCAAGCCTCCTACTGGGGATTGAGCCCACAACTCAGACATGTGCCCTTGGCCAGAATCGAACCCAGGACCCTTCAGTCCGCAGGTTGACACTCTATCCACTGAGTCAAGCCAGCTAGGGCATAAATTCTTTATTGTTTAAAGTGTTATATATGTTTTCTTTCTCCCCCATTGACCTTCCCCCAGCTGCTCTCACCCCCCTTGCTGTCTGTGTCCATTGGTTATGCTTATATGTATGCATTCAAGTCAAGTCTCCATTTTTTCCCCCTACATCCTCAGCTTGATTTTTTAAGATGGTATTTTGTTAGCATTTGGGTACTTCATCCTGCTTAATGAAATCTTGATGGAATAATATAATATACTTTTATGCAGATGAGACTATTAATGTTACTACTTAGATGGATCATAGTTGTGTATAATATTTCTGAAAGTAAATTCAGGTATCGGGGCTCTGTTTAGTTTTCAGGGCTCTGCCCTCTGCTTTGATCACAAAATTAAGGCGGCATTTTTTCCCCCCCTCTTACAGAATCTTCTGAAGAGGAATCTGATGATGAAATAGATAAAGATTCCGATGTGAGTAATTTGTTTGCTGGTACATAAAGCTGCTTTCATAACCTTGTACTCTATAAGAACAAGGCCTTCATGACTGTTTTCCTTGCTTAATATTTTTTGCCAGGATAATTGGGATGAAGATGAGGAAGAGAAAGAAAGTGAAAAAGATGAGGTCGATGAAGAGGAGGGAGATGAGGATTCAGAAGAAAAAGATGAAGAAAATGGTGAGGACAGAGATGTGACAAGTGAAAAAGAATTAAATGGAGATTCTGATTTAGATCCTGACAATGAAAGTGAAGAGGAATGAAGACAGGAAACAAGCCAGTGGAACTGTACGACTGGCTCACCTTCCCCAGGGCTGCGAGTTCCCGGGGGAGGGAGGCGGACCGGATGCCAAGGACCGCTGCACATTGCCCAATTGCCGACCTGGCTCCCAGCCCCGAGTCCTGAGCAAGACTTAACTGTGTAAATAAGAGTGTTTCATTCAAATGTTAATAAACTTTACACAGCAAATAGACACATTTTCTGCAATGTACTGACATCAGTGTCGAATATATGGTATATTTTTATAATATAATATCCTAGTATGACTTGGTTATACCAAGAATTGGCATCGGTGAAGAGAAAGACATTTTCCAGATAGGGTTCAAGAACTGGACTTGTGTGAAGGAGTCAGCTCTTATCTCAGGTTGGTATCTTCCATCAAATCCAGATATGAAGCAGCACGAGTGAAAGAAGTTTTAATTTGATAATTATAAAACATGAAGGGGTAACAGAATGAATAGAAATGTGATTAAAAAATGAAATCACCAGTGTGTGTCCCTAGGTTGTCTATTAACCGTGGTAATCTGATTTGAGTCAGATTGGATATTTGGAGGACTTCTCTTAAACAACCACTTATTTTTTAAGCTGTCATGTGAAATATTTTTTAAAAACAAAATTATGATAACTAAAAAAATTCAAGAGTTAGCCATATTAAGGATTTTTCTTGACTGCAATTGCCTGTAAAGAATCATTAGTGTATAAATTTAGAAGTGCTCATTACCTGCAACTTTTAAAAAATTCAGTTATAGCTGCTTTTGAAGAGGTTTTCATTTTTATTTAAATTACTGATGGATCAAAGAAGAATTGTTTATTTTTTCTCTTTGGTTTTAGATATTGATGATAACCTTGGAGTTTTTTTCCAAAGAAAATATTTTTATAATTCAGTAATTTAATGTTTTCCTTTCTTTTCATTACCCACTCTTGGCAGTGTTAGGATATCTGTTTACCTTTAAAATAATAAATCTGACTCAAGATTTTTTTATGTATGTATAGATATGTATTTTGGTGTGCCACAAACGCCTTTTCAAATTAGTGATTTTTTAAAAACATGCCAGTATTTGTTTAGTGCTCTCTAGGGAACATTCAGATGGAAGCTCACCTCTTAAGGGAGGGCTGGGGAGATGGGTTTATTTTTCCCATCTGTGAATATGTAAAACAAAGCCATTATCTTTGAGGGACTTCTTAACCATCCACGGTGAAACAAATTTCTATGCTCAACTAATAGCGCTGGAGCAGGAAAAGTATCTTGGGAAAGTGAGTTTCAGCCAGCTACTGTTATAATGTACAGTTATATTTGTCTATAAATGGAGCTGTTTATGGGAATTTAATACCATTCTCTTTGTAAAGTGAATAAATATTCATCTTTACCCATTGCTTGTCTTGTGATATATGTAGAGAAATGGCCACACATTTGGTCTGGTGGTACGAAGGTTGTTTTAAAAAGCATTCTTCCTCCACTAGCATTAATAGGTAAATGCTTTCAGTGCTTGTTGGATGACATTTGTAATGAAGTGAAAGAACCAGGAACTCGGTTGTAATCTAGTGATGTTTCTTGATGTAGCCCCGCTCAGCTCGAGGCTGTCTGACCTTCCAGAATCCTGTGCTGCTATAGTTTCCGTTCTGTGGTCTGAATCAGATTTCCCTGCACTTGACTAAAGAGGTGTCTAATAATAACTTACTAATTACTTTTTAAATTGATTTCAGAGAGATGAAGGGAAAGGGAGAGAGAAACATGGATTGCCTCCTCCTACACACCCCCAACTGGGGATCTAGCCTGCAACCTGGGCATGCACCCTGACGGAACTGAACTGTAACCTCCTGGTTCTACACTACCCAGGCACTAATTATTTTTGGTTTAGGTGAATCCAGAGTTAAATTACATTTGTTTCAGGGTATTTTTCACTGTGTTCTAATCTAGCTGAAAAAGTATGTGTGGTGGTGTCTTTTGTGATTTAATTTTTCTTTCCAACTTTTGATTTTGAAAAATAACCATTTGTGATCAAAGCAAGGGTCACACTGTCTTTGGCTGTCATTGTTCTGACAGGTCAGTGACTGTGTTTGGGTCTCAGCACCACTTAGGATGGCTGGTTAAGGGCACATTCTGATTTAGGGGGCAGCTTGTTCCTAACCATGGGTGCCACCACAACATGGCTATAGCTGCGAAATAAACTTGCTATTTTAGCCAAATTTAGATCTTACTAATCTCAACCCCTTCAAGTCTGCCCCCCCCCCCTTTTTGTGGTAAACTATATGTGAACTGTACCCTTTAAGCCACTTTTAAGTGTGCAGTTCTGTGGCATTAAGTACATTTATGTGGCTGTGCAACTGGCAAAGTCTCTTAAGTGGTGATTTTTGTGATAGGATCAGGTCCAGGAGGTGAAAGGGTGAACGTGAATAGTCAGTCTGCTGCAAAGAGACCAAATTTAAGGCCAGAAGCTCCAATTCTGGGCCTATACTGCAGCATGGCAATGAAAAACCTACTTGATTTCTCTTCTTTGGTCTGTAACAAGAGAATAATGGTAATGCTGTCTGCCACAAGGATGCTGGGAGAATCAAATGGGACAATGTCTGGGACACTGAACCCCGAAGTGCAGCACCTGACAAAGGGCTTTTTTATAGAACCATGAATTGTTAGACGTTTTTCCAATATGGGAGGGAAACTCCCTATGGTCTCTGGCACTCTTTAAGAAATTGAAACAGAGCCTGTGGGTAAACGTCCTTTTCCACAGGTGAAAAATGACATAATTAAACATTTTTCCCTTTTCTTCAATGTATTTTTTAATTTATCTTTTTAAAAGTGCCAAAGAAGATGTTGCTGGTGGGAATGCAGATTGGTGCAGCATTAAGTTCCAAAATTAAAAAATGGAACTTCTGTTTGGCCCAGCAATCCCACTTCTAGAAATTCTAGGTTTACCAGTTAATAATGCAGATTTTTTTTCAATAGCTGGAGTTATATACATAAGTTGATATATATGCGATTTGATATGTATGTTATTTTGTTGTATTGACAAGCTTCAAAACTTCATATGTCATAGATATTTTACACTTAATGTTGAATTTTGTGCAAACAAAAGCATTTGTTGGAAGTTTTAATTCATCATTTTGAAGAAAAGTACTGCTGAAAGTTATCGTATACTTTGGGAAGTTTATGGTGTACATGCTCCATCTCAAGATACTTGTGAACGCTGGTTTAAACGCTTTAAAAATGATGATTTCAATGTGAAAGACAAAAATGTTCAGGTCAATTTGAGCCATGCTTTGATCATAAAACAACTAGGATGAGCCAGAAGACATGGCAAAGTAATTTTGCTTCATGAGAATGTACCCTCACACACTTCAAAACCAGTTAAAAGATCTTACCTGGGAAGTATTTTTAAAAAAATACATATTTTATTGATTTTTTTTTTTACACAGAGGAAGGGAGAGGGATAGACATCGATCAGTTGCAGCCTAGCCTGCACACCTACTGGGGATGTGTCCACAACTAAGGTACATGCCCTTGACCGGAATCAAACCCGGGACCCTTCAGTCCGCAGGCCGACGCTCTATCCACTGAGCCAAACTGGTTAGAGCGCCTGGGAAGTATTAACCCACCCACTATATTCACCAGACCTGCTCCTTCAGATAGATTACCACTTGTTCTGATCTATGGCACATGTACTTTCTGAGCAGCACTTCAAAACATGACGAAGTGGAAAATTGGGTCTCTGAATGGTTTGCCTCAAAACAAGAAAAGTTCTACTGGGACAGTATCTACAAATTACCTGCAAGATGGGGAAAATGTGTAGCTAGTGATGGACATTACTTTGAATAAAGCACTTTTGATGTTTCTCTTGAAATTACTGTTTTCAAAATCCACATTACTAACCAGTACAGCTAGTATATATCCTAAAAAACCCAAAACACCAATCAATATATGCACCTCTATGTTCATAGCAGCCTTATTTATAATAGCTAAGGTTTGGAAACAGCCCAACTGTCCATCTGTAGATTAATGGATAAAAAAGCTGTGGGAAATTTACACTGGAATGCTATGCAGCTGTAAAAAAGGATCTCTTACCTTTGGGACAGCATGGGTGGATCAGGAAAATATGCTAAGTGAAATAAGCTAAACTGAGAAAGACAAACATCACATGACCTCACTCACTTGTGGAATCTAACGAACAAAATGAATTGACAACAAAATAAAGCCCGAAGCATGGAGGCATGGAACAAACTGACATACCTCGATGTGGGGTTGCGGGGACGAGAAGAGAGAAACCCAAGAACTTGTGTACATAGCCATGGACATGGGCAATGGGTAGTGACCTGTGAGGGGTGGGACGGTGCTGGGAGGAGAGGTGTAAGTTGTGGGGAGGCGGGGGGAGCTATCTAATACTATCAACAACAACCAAAGAGCATAAAGAAGGAACATAAAATCGACCATTTGTAATGTTTTCTTGTGTCTCCTTTTCATCTTTCTGCACATGTGCACATTTTTTGAAATTTGAATCATGTTTTAAGCGGCACATAGTTAATTAGCCTTTGAAATAATGTTGCTTGTGGCTATTAGTATTCCACCGTGTTACACTTTAAACGTTCTATTATGATTGGTTAGAAGTAATGCTACAGTGAACATTCTTGCATTTCATATTTTTCTTTAAAGGTACTCTTGTGAGATATTCCTAGGAGTGATGTTGCTGAAATGCAAGAATACTCTCTCACTTAAGAAATGTGCCCAGATTCTTGCCCAGAAGGTTGTACAGACGTTAAGCCCACAAGCCGTTTGTTTCCATCTCATCGTGAGACTCCGCCTGTTTTCATCCCCACTTGTGTTTCTTCAAAGTTCTGCGGGTTCAGGTCCTTGTCTGAGCTTAAAGGGGTTGTCTGACCTGTAAAAGCTTTTTGTATGTTAAACATATTCCTTGCCAAACATGCTACAAACGTTCTCTCCAACTTGTCCTTTCATTCTTTTCTTGATGCTATTTTTAAAATAGTTTTCTTATTTTTAAGCTTAGAAACTTTCTCCTTGGAAGATACTCTTTGTATTTTGTTCTAGTCACTTTATATCTGTAAAAAAAAAAAAAAAAAAAAGATTTACCTCTCTAGTAAATGGTTATTTATCGATGCACTGGTTGTGAGATAAAATGGGTTGCAATCACCATTTTTCAAAGTAGAAAGGTAATGTGGGAAATACTAGTGCATTGCACGTAGTTAGGGTGATTGTTTTAGAGGGGTTTATATACTCGAGGGTGCACTGTAGGTGCTGTGTGGGTAAGACTGGAAGCTGCTGCTGTAACAGGTGGAATTTTGTGTATCAGTGCGTCACTGAGGCGAGCTCTTGGGTTCTTTCTCTCCCGCCCCCCCCCGCCCCCCCCAGTTTTCTGCTCACTGTTGAATACTGCTTGCTGTGAACTGAATTCGTGTTCTTCCCCCCCCCCCCCCCCCCCGAGATTCATTTGTCAAAACCTTAATCCCCAACATAATGCTGTTTGAAGTTGGGGCCCTTGGGAGCCCTTCTGGTGGGATGATGGTCCTCAGAAGAGGAGAGAGGGCTGGCTTCCTCTGCTCTGCCGAGGGAGGGGGGGCAGGGGGCCATCTGCAAACAGCAGGTTCTCCGGGGGCCAGGTCTGCAGGCACCTGGATCTGACTCCCCAGCGCTCAGAGCTGAGGAAGGAGTGCTTGTTGTCTAGCCACTCAGTGTGGGAATTTGTCACAGCAAACAGATGAAGATGGTCTTTCCACCCCCTAGACTGGGTCTTGCTTTGCCATACGGCAGGTGTGTTTCAGCTCTTCATTCTAGTCCAATGGTCGGCAAACTGCGGCTCTTGAGCCACAGTGTGGCTCTCCCACAAAATACCACGTCTGGGCGCGCACATACAGTGCGAGTGAAACTTCGTGGCCCATGCTCAGAAGTCGGTTTTTGACCCTCAGATTTCAATCATTGCACTGTTGGTATTTGGCTCTGTTGACTAATGAGTTTGCCGACCACTGTCCTAGTCCACTGATCTCTTCTTGCACCAGTATGTTAGTTTGAACAATTATAGCTTTATAATTGACTTTTATTGTTGGTAACTTTGTATCTCTGACATTTTCCTAAACATATCTTTGCCTTTTTAACCTTCCGTATGATTAAGTTAAGTTTCTTTGGTTGTAAGAAACAAAAACTCAACTAGAGGCAGCATAAGCAAAGGTAAACGTATTGTAATTTCAAAGACTCTCTGTCCAGAAGGGACAGCTGGGCCTCGGGAAGTATTGCGAGTAGGTGGGGGAAGCCATAGGACCTTGGTGTGGTCCCTCAGCTGTCCTGCTGCCCCGAAGTCCTCCCTGTCTTCCCTGCCTCCCGGTCCTGCAGCCCCACCTGCTGACTGTCGGGGAAGGCGTATTCTCTGCCTCTGGTCCACTCTCCTCTCTCCTCCATCTGCTCTATGCGCGGGAAGGCTGACTGTGCGCTCTGCACCAGCCCGGCTCCTTTGCCAGCTTTCGGTTGGGATGAGCCAATGTGAGGTCCTGGCAAGGACCTGGGGGGGGGGGGGGGGCGAGGGGCGGAGCTCAGGGTATTGCCTGCCCTGGTGAGCTCCGCATGTGTCCACTTGCGCCTCGACTGTCGCAGGAGTCCAGTAACGTTCCCCTCTTTGCGCTTTTGTGGCATCAGGTTAAAGGTCGCTTTCCATTCTTGTCTGCCCCAGAAGGCCTCGCGCTCCCCACGCCTTTTTAAGAAGTCTGTGGAACCCACAGCGACCTTGTCTGAGTGGGTGCTGTTGTCTGCAGGAGCCTGAGCCGGTTCCCGCTGACATCCTGGGAGGCTGCGGCTGCATCTTGGTCCAGGTGCCGTCCCATCGCCCGTGCTTGGCCCGGCGCCATGCCACGCCGTGACTTAGTTTCCCCCTGCGAAGAGTCCTTCTTCCTGCCAGAAGCCAGGTTTGAGGTGAGCTGAGCTGGTGTCAACCTCACGACAGCTTACGCATTTTAAAGATACCTTCTTTATTTTTGTAATTGTAAAATATGCATAATACAAAGTTACCATTTTAGTCATCTTTTGTTTTCGGTTCAGTGGCAGTAAGTGTATTTACATTGTTGTGCCACCATCACCACCATCTCCATAACCTTTTCATCCTCTCAAAACGGTCCCCTTTAAATACTAACTCCCCCCCCCTCCCCCTCCCCCAGCCCCTGAGGACCACCTTTCTCCTTTCTGTGAATTTGGTTAGACACCGCATTGCAAAAACTAGAATTGACAAGTAAACACAGAAATGCACTCTTGTAGGAAAGATTGAAAACATGACCTTGTAGGAAGCACCGATGACTGGTCAGCTGCTAACAGGTGGTCCACAGATGCATTCTAGAAACCAGCAACTCAGCTTAGAAGTGAGGTCCTTGATTCAGTTCTACTAGTACGAGTGGGAGACTGTCTAGTTTTGAGATACTAAAATGAGTTTTGATGAACGTAGAGGCTGCAGCCAATTTTTCTCGTGTCCCCAAATCCTCTCTCCCTCGCCAGACATCCTGTGTGTGGAGTGCAGCACGCACGTGGGGGTTGCTCGCTGCTCTTGCTCTGATTTGCTGAATTTGGTGGATGCATGGAGAACCAGGGCGCTGTCATTGTGTTTTCTCACTTGCTCACCACGCCCATCCAGGTCAGCCTCACTTTTTTGGGTTAGAAGGACAATGTCAATATAAAAAAAACCACTAGGTGGCAGCCTTGCTTTGTGCAAATTTCTTCTTATCCTGGACCAGGCATCTGGAGGAAAGCTGCTGGTTGTGACTGCTTCCTGTGTAACACATGCCAGATTGATTGCTTCCTTATTGTGGGTTTAACTCATGCCTCTCCCTGTATGTTCTGATCTGGACTGTTATATGTCCGTACTATCCCACAGCCCATTCTGTGATGACGAAAATGTTCTCTGATGCCCAGTATGGTAGTCACTGGCCATGTGTGGGCATCCGGCCCTTAACATGTAGCAGTGTGGCCAAGTAAATGAATTTTAAATTATATTTTCATTCATTAATTTCCGTTAAACGGCCACATGTGGCTATGGTCTGGAGCAGCACAGATCTTAAGGCTTGACTAGATTTAGGTGTAATAGTTTTGACAAGAGATCTTATCATGATGTATGCTTCATATTGTAACACATGAGGAGGCGAGATAATGAAACATCGTCCCATTGTTAGTGATGCTGGTAAAAAAAAAAAGCCTTTACTAGGTATAATTTACAATTAATAAAAGCATACATTTTATATGTATAGCTCAATGGGTTCCAACAAATATTTACACCTGTATAACCATGATATCATCCAGTTATAGGAAGTTTCCATCACCCCAAAAGTTTCCCTGTGCATCTTCCCAGGTAATCCCTAATATCCTCAATATCCCTCTTCCCACCAGTCTGTGGCAACCACTGATATGCTTTCCGTCACTCTAGGTGTCTTTCCAAGAGCTTCCTATAAATAAATCGTGTCCACACACTCTGGATTCTGAGTCTCCATGAAGGCGACTCGACACACTGCCTCTGAGATGCGGTGCTGTCGCAGGTATCCAGAGTTTATTGGTTGTTGTTGCCACGTGGTATTCCGTTCTATGGATATGCTGCAACTTATTTATTCCCTTGTTGATGGAGACTTGGGTTGTTTCCGGCGGAACTTTTCCTCTGGGCACTGCTCTAGCTGCACCTGTGCATGTTATAGGCTGTGTTTTCGTTTTCATTCAGTACAAAACATTCCCTGTTTCTCTTTTGGGAGTTCTCCTTTGACGCATGGATTATTTAGACTCATGATTTTTAATGTCCAAACATTTGGGGATTTTCCAAAGAGCTTTCTGTTAATAATTTGTAATTTAATTCTGTTGTGGTAAGAGAACAGCCTCTGAATGACTTAATTCTTTATATTTACTGAGACTTTTTTTATGACCTGGTATGGTATACGATATATCTTGATAAACGTTTCTTATGCCTCCCCTCACCTCCCATTCTCTGTCCCCATTTATAGCGCCCGAGTCTGGAATATAGAGGGAATGGGACACACAGCCCCCTGCATTTCAGGTGGGGCCCAGGTTTCATTCCAGACACATTCTGGCTTCATGCCATTGGCCAGACCTGTCCCAGGACCAGGGTAATCTTCAGCCTTGCCGTTCCCCACTTCTGTTTTGTGAAACAGATACAAATGCGAAAACACACACCTGTTTAGGGCCTCTTCACCCCTCGGCTCCCGAGCACAGCCTGGGTGGCCTCTGTTTCCAGCGTCCGGCACAGAGCGTGGCACAGGCAGCTTGGGGAAATGCTGGACTTTTAAAACATATTTTATTGATTTTTTACAGAGCAGAAGGGAGAGGGATAGAAAGTCAGAAACATTGATGAGAGAGAAACGTCCATCAGCTGCCTCTTGTACACCCTTACTGGGGATGTGCTCAGCAACCAAGGCACATGCCCTTGACCGGACTCAAACCTGGGTCCCTTCAGTCTGCAGGCCGACGCTCTATCCACTGAGCCAAACTGGTTTCAGCTTTTTTTACTATTATTATTTAAAAAAAATATTTTTATTGGTTTCAGAGAGGAAGGGAGAGGAAGAGAGAGATAAAAACATCACTGTTCCGAGAGAATCAGATGCCCCTGACCAGAATTGAACCTGGGACCCTTCAGTCCGCAGTCTGACGCTCTATCCACTGAGCCATACCAACAAGGGCAATGCCTGATGTTTGACAGGATGTGGTGAGGGGAGCAAGCAGAGACTCTGCTGAGGGACAGGGCAGGAGAAGTTGGGGGGGGCTTGTCGGCTGAGGTGCTGAGTGCGACCATGATCCCAACGACACCGACTGGCTGGGCAGTGACCATCAGGTCTCACTCTTAGAAGCTCTGACTCGGGCTGGGACCTGAGGGTGGGTTTGGGAGGTGATGCACAGCTGGAGCTAAGGGACATCAAGGCCGACCTTATCCTGTCCCCACCCGAACTTGGACGGGGGTTACCTTTCCAGGCCTCAGTGCTCCCCCCTGTAAACGCAGGTATCTCCATACCTAGCTCTCGGGGGACCCGACACAAAGCACAGGGCTCTCTTGCTGCCCCTTGCTGCCGCCAGGAGGCCTGGTCTGGAGGCAGCTCCTCCTGCTGAGGCCTCTGGAGAGGGCTTCATTGTTCAGCCAGCCAGCCAGCTGGCATCCCAGGGTTGCGGAGTGGCGCGCCCCCTGGTGGAGCCCAGGGTGCTTGTGGTTCTGGCTCCAGGAGAGGCCCGCCCTGGGACCTTGTTCTCACTTCCCATTGGCTGTTCGCCGTGGCCCCTCCTGGAGCTGGATTGATGAAAGCTGCTCCTTCCAGGGCCTCAGAGGAGGCCCCCAGGGCCTGCCCTGGGCGGCTGTCTCAGCGAAGAGGAGAGAACCCAGGAGTGCTGGGAAGGCCGGGAGCGGGTTCGGTCAGCCAGCCCTGGGCACCGGGGCTCCGTCGGCCTGGCCTCCTGGATGTGTCTCCCTGCTCTGTATTTCATAGGCCTGGGATGGGGGATGGGGGATGGGGGATGGGGGATGGGAGATGGGAGATGGGGGATGGGGGATGGGGGATGGGGGATGGGGGATGGGGGATGGAGAGTGGCGGGGAGCGGGGAGGAGGGTCAGCCTGGAAAAAAGTCTTCGTGTCTTTGGGCAAGTCGTCTTTGCAAGACTGCATAGCATTGGTGAGGTCCCTGTGGCCTTGGGTGATGAGGACCAGAGGGGGTAGGTAAGGAGTGGGGACAGTTAACCTTTGAGGGGAGACGCCAGCCTCGTGTATGTGCCTGAAGGCTGGGCTCCATGGGGAAGCACAAAGGGGTGCTAGGGTTCCCATTTCCGACGGGTTGGGGCTGTGGGGTGTGGTTTGGAAGAGGCCACAGGCTTCCTGCCACCTGGAGC
The DNA here is from genome assembly GCA_027563665.1 of Antrozous pallidus. Lineage (NCBI taxonomy): Eukaryota > Metazoa > Chordata > Mammalia > Chiroptera > Vespertilionidae > Antrozous > Antrozous pallidus. The sequence goes on along the minus strand of CM050523.1, from coordinate 59,759,577 downwards.
TAAGGGAATACCCGGGTATTTTGGGGAAAGGCGCTCAAAGTGAGGGGGCCTGCGATGGGCTAGCCGAAATCACCAGCCTCTTACAAGCCCCGTTTAGTCCTTGCAGCAGCCCTATCAAGTCAGTACCATTGTCACCCCCGTTTTATAGACGATGAAACGGGGCTGAGAAAGGTTAGGCTGGGGCCAGAGGTCACAGAGCTGGAAGAAGCAGGTTCAGGGTTCAAATCCAGCTGTGCTGCGGCCGCCGTGCCGTGGGGCCCAGCTCGCTCTCTCTGGTGGCCCCACAGGACGGGCCGGCCCCGTGGGGGCACCCAGGGCCGGGCGGGCCCCAGCGGGCTGAGGCCGCGGGGAGCCGTCTCCTGGCGCCCTCTCCTCATGCCAGGAGCCGCGGCTCCTCCTGAGCGGTGGTTGCTATGCAGCCTTGTTTGTTCAGAGAGAGCCTGGCGAGAGCAGGAGCAGCCAGCCCAGGGCCGGCGCTCCCCCAGCACCTGCCCAGAAGGAGCCCCTGGCCCGGGGCTGGAGGTGGGGCGGAAGCCAGGGCAGCCGGGCACCGGGCCACCCTGTCCTTGCCTCGCTGGACCCCCCAGCAGCATCGTCTGGGGACAGACCATGGAACCTGGATTCCTCCGGTGACAAGAGTTTGGCCTCTGGACCGAGCAGAGAGAGGTGATGTGCCCACCACTGTTTGTAGGGGGGAGGGGGGGACACCTGAAGTCCTTGGAGGGGCGTCAGGGACCTGCTCTGGGGTGAGGACAAAGGGTGGTGAGAGGACAAGCCAGTCAGGAAATGGGCTGTGTGACTGTGGGGGGTCCCCTCCTCTCCTCGGGCCTTCCAGCTCAGCTCCGGGGGAGGGTGGGACATGAGAGCCAAAGAAGGAGGGGCTGCCCAGGCTGTCCCCAGCCCAGCTATGCCCTCTGTCAGTGCTGTGTGGGGGTAAACTCACAGCACAGGCCCCGCCAGTCAAGGCTCCCTGCTAGAGCCAAGGGCTGTGGTGCCGGGGGCCATGGGGCCTGCAGTGGGAAGGCTCTGTGCTCAGGGGCACAGGTAGGGGTAGGTGTTCTCTCTTTTCCATGTCCAGCGTGGAGAGAGAGATTGGGTTTAGTTTCTGGGTAGAGGAGCTGGGGATTAAGAAATAAAGGCAATAGATGAGAAGATGTAGAAATACAGAAATAATAAGCTGGGGCCGGGTGGGACATCTGTTCTCTCCGATAGAGAGACAGTTGGGGTTCTCCAACATTAGGATCAAAGGCGTTTCGGGGGGCCCAGGCCCTATTCATTCCCCCATCCCCAGGGCTAGGTGGATTTACACATCAGGGCCCTCTCCCAGGCACCTGAGGCAAAGTTAAGGCCAAGCTGGTAACGTATTCAGCCTCATTGGTGAATGTGTTTTTCCAAGACTTGGTTTGGCCAGGTGCCTTGGATTCAGCCTGACGAAGATTTAAAGAATGCTCAAGGTGTCTTGCCTGGGGGTGGGACGCCCAGGTTAAGCCCAGGCCTTGGGGGGGCTCTGCTCTGGGTGGAATTCCCCCCCCCGTCCCCCCCCCCCCCCCCTTCCTGGCGGTGTGGGCTTGGGCTCTTCATTCTGAGCCTCAGTCTCCTGACCTGTAACGTGGATTCCACAGCCCCCGGCAGCTGCTTGGGATGGAGGCAGGGAGGAGGGCAGCTGTGTTGGCCCCTGTGCCAGGCGGAAGCTGCTTTTGTTGATGCCGCTGTTATTTCGGGGATGATCCGGCTCCTTTCCACGGCAGATCTCGGCTCTGAAACAAGGGCTCTGTGAGCCCCTTCTTCGGGACAAGGGCCCCGGTGGCTGGGCCCCCAGGGCTGGCATTGCCTCCGGGGCACCGAGGGGACCGAGTGTGCTGTGCCCTGTGGGTGCACGGCTGAGGCGGGTCGTAGAGCACGGTGGTGCCCAGCCCCATCGGGGTGTGCAGGCCCCAACACTACTGTCCACCCGCAGCCTGCTGGCCCCGGGCTGGCCGCTCCCAGGCCTGGTCTATCTCAGGCCCCCGGAGGGAGCCGTGGCTGCGCGGATCTGAGGAAGGGGAATGTAGGGGAGCTGGTACGGGAGGGGAGCGGGTACGGGAGCGGAGCTGAGCTCGGAGAGACCTCCTCTGAAGGTCGCCCATTGCCCCTGGGCCACCTCAGGGGCCCCAGACCCTGCTCCCAGCCTGCATGCTTGGAAGTTTATCATTATTATTTTTTTAAATACATTTTATTGATTTTTTGCAGAGAGGAAGGGAGAGGAATAGAGAGTTAGAAACATCGGTCAGCTGCCTCCTGCACACCTCCTACTGGGGATGTGCCTGCAACCAAGGTCCATGCCCTTGACCGGAATCGAACCCGAGACCCTTCAGTCCGCAGGCGGATGCTCTATCCACTGAGCCACACCGGTTTCGGCATGAAGTTGTTATTGTGTCAGGCTCCATTTCTTGCAGACAGAACGCAGAAAGCCCCCGTTTCAGGAAGTGTTAGGCAGTGAGGGTCTGCGCAGCCGCCACCCAGGTCTAGAGAGAGCCGCTCGTCACCTTTGAACCTGACGTGCACAGAACCGCGCTCTCCAGTGAGCGCCCGCGGGGGTCCCGGGTGCTGAGGGGAGAGGTGGCTGGCTCAGCGTCATTGCCCGGCGCGGTCCGTGGCGTGTCACCGCGGAGTGTTTCCTGTGGGCGTTGGGGTTACTCAGTTTCTGACTGTTATCGGGGGAGCTACGGCGAACGTTCTCCACTTCGTGCCCGGTTCACCTGCGCACGGTGTTCCCTGGGGTGGACCCTGGGAGCGGGCTTGCTGGGCAGGGGGCTTGCATGTCTTTCCCTTTATTATAGAGCCGGCTGCTGCCCCAAGTGGGTGTGCCGGCCGGCACCTCGCCAGCCGTGCGCGAGAGCCCTTCTGCTCCGCTGCCCCCAGCCCGGCGTCGCCTGTAGCCCTAACGTGTGCCAGTCTTTGCACACGGGTGGTGGCACCTCGTTCTGTTGGATTTGTCCTTCCCTGGGTCCCAGGAGGCCAGGCACATGCCTGCGCTCGCCTCCCTCCCTCCCTCCCTCCCTCCCTCTTCCCCTTTCCTTTGCGTGCCCCCCTCCCGTCTCCTCCCTCTCAGCCCCTGTTGTCCTCAGTTCCTGGCCTCCTCTCTGCTCTGATTTCCCGCCCTCCCCCCTCCCCTCCTCCCCCCTCCCCTCCTCCCCTCCTTGGGAGCAGATCACTCACCCACTAACTTCTCCGTGGCTGAGGTGTGAGCTGCAGCCCGGGTTCCACACGCCACCCGCCGCCCAGGGTCTCTGCCTCCGCCTCTGCTCCTGCTGCAGCTCCCATGGCTCCCGGCCGCGGCTGCCCCTCCAGTAGCATCAGGGCAGAGAAAGGGCTCCTCTCCGGAAGCCATCTGGGTTTGGGGGGGGGGGGGGGGATCCTGGCTGGCCAGGCCCCAGTGCAATAGCGGCTCTGGGTCAGGGCCGCGGCTCCCCCCAGCGCTCCCCCAGCTCCCCCCCCCCTCTTCTGCGCTTCCCGCCAGGGGACCTGTGTCAGGGGCTCCCGGAAGGGACACGCTTCCACACCAGGCTGGGGCAGACTCAGGGGTGACAAGACGTTGGCTTCTCCCCAGTCGCTCCGGTGCTGGAACCGTGCGTGGCCCGATGGTGCGGGCACAGCTCCGACTGCTGGCAGGGCCCCCTGCCCCCCACCCGCACAGGCAGCGTTGGGCAGGGACCGGCCATGCTCTGTTTAAGGCTCAGGCCTGTGATCGGCTCTAGGACCACCCGGGCCCGATGGTGGGGCTCTCTGGGTGGGCAGCAGGCTGGAGGCCTGGCCAGCAGCTGGCAGTTCCGGGCAGGATCCGACACCAAGGCACCCGGGCTCACAGAGAGGCTGGGTCCTGGGGACGCACCGGGATGGCCTGACCAGACTCCGGGTCTGAGGGGACCGCTTTGGGGGCCCTGGGGGAGTTTGGAGAGGGACGCTTTCCTGCCAGCCCTGCTGAGGGTTTGGCCGGTGGACGCCGCCTGCAGGGTGTGGGCCCGGGACAGGCTCTTGCAGCCGCTCCAGCCTCAGTCACCCCTCGCTTAGCAGCCCGGGGACTGGCCGTCCTGTGAGGCCAGTGGCTCAGAACTTAGTGACGGGGCGCGTGGTGGGGGGATGGCACAGCAGCCGCTGGGTGTGTCGCCTGACCTGGTTCGGGCCCAGCAGAGGACGCTGTGGGGAGGCAGCCCCCTGTGCTGGCCTCCTGCTGGCCTGTGCCCCTCACAGCTGGAGCAGGAGCCCGGGGAGGGGCTGGTGGACGGGTGTTGGAGGAGGTGGCTCTTGGACTGCCCGCTCCAGGAGCGGTCGAGTCTTTCTCTGGAAGGAGGGGGGAAATCAGGCTAAAAGAGAGGGGCGTCTGGCTGGGGCTGGTGGGAAAAGGAGTGGAATGGCCTGTCCTTTCTGGAGTCAGAACACACCATGTTCCCAACTTCCCCGACGGCCTGTGTCCAGCTCTCCAGCTCAGCAGCGCCTCCTCCCGCTTCATGGGCAACATCAAGCCTTTGCTGCCTCCCCCAGGCTGCCCTCCGCCAGGCCGAGGCCTGTGCCCCCACCCTGCCTGTGCCCCACCCTGCCTGTGCCCGCACCCTGCCTGTGCCCCCACCCTGCCTGTGCCCCCACCCTGCCTGTGCCCGCACCCTGCCTGTGCCCCCACCCTGCCTGTGCCCCCACCCTGCCTGTGCCCCCACCTGCCAGGCACTCTGCCTGTGCCCGCACCCTGCCTGTGCCCGCACCCTGCCTGTGCCCCCACCCTGCCTGTGCCCCCACCCTGCCTGTGCCCCCATCCTGCCTGTGCCCCCATCCTGCCTGTGCCCCCATCCTGCCTGTGCCCGTACCCTGCCTGTGCCCCCACCCTGCCTGTGCCCCCACCCTGCCTGTGCCCCCATCTGCCAGGCACTCTGCCTGTGACCGCACCCTGCCTGTGCCCCCACCCTGCCTGTACCTGCACCCTGCCTGTGCCCCCACCCTGCCTGTGCCCGCACCCTGCCTGTGCCCCCATCCTGCCTGTGCCCCCACCCTGCCTGTGCCCCCACCCTGCCTGTGCTTGCACCCTGCTCCTGTCCAGTGACCCTGGGACCCTGCTCCGCCCGTTCCCCTCCCTCCTCCACATCGTCAGCCTCCCCCTGTCCTGGCTCTGTCTCCTCCTGTGAATGTGCTCTGTAATTCCCATCCTTAAAAACCCACAGAGAACAACCAGCAAACAACACAAACTCCATCCATTCCCCCCCCAGTTTCTCCTCCCTTTCCACTGGCATTTCCACAGGGGTCTCCATTCCCCCCTAGTCTCTCCTCCCTTTCCACCGGCATTTCCACAGGGGTCTCCACTCCCCCCCAGTCTCTCCTCCCTTTCCACCTGCATTTCCACAGGGGTCTCCACTCCCATCTCTACTCCTGGCCGGCTGTCCACACGGTGCCCCTGGTCCCACATGCACAGAAATTGCTCCATTGACCTGGCTGATTCCCTAACCCCGTGGTCAGCAAACCACGGCTCATGAGCCACGTGCGGCTCTTTGGCCCTTTGAGTGTGGCTCTTCCACAAAATATCCCGGCCTGGGCGAGTCTATTTTGAAGAAGTTTAAAAACTTTGGCTCTCAGAAGAAATTCCAGTTGTTGTGCTGTTGATATTTGGCTCTGTTGACTAATGAGTTTGCCGACCCCTGTGGCCAAACCGTCACAGCCAATGGGCTCTTCCCAGCCGTGTCCCCACCCGACCTCTTTGCTGGGCCCACACTCCCGGTCACTGTCCTCTCTCGGCGCCCCTGGACCCCGCCCGCCTCCCGCCTGTCCGGGCTGTGGGCACCCTCTCGCGGCCAGGTCTTCTCACGGACGGCGTTTATTCCCATGGCCTCATCGCTGTCTGGTTATCGGGGGTCCCAAGCCTTGACTCCAGCCCAGTTCTCCCTGTCCTGAGCCTCAGACCAGCTGGGGGTCCTGGAGAACCTGCAACCGGCCGCCCAAACCAGGACTCAGGTCTCCTCCCGTGCCCCTGGCCTCATCCTCCAGCCCCTGACCGGTCCCCCATCTAATCATCTCCAGATCCTGTTGACTTGCCTCCTAAGTATTTCTCAGACCAGCCCCGCCCCGCGTGTCCTGCCTCTGCCCCAAACCACACTCTGATCCTCTCTCCAGGATTCGCCCCACGGCCTCCGCCCTGTCCCCCGCCCTGTCCCCCACCCTGTCCCCCGCCCTGTCCTCCAGCCCTGTCCCCTGCGGCCGCTGGGCTTGTTCCCAGCGACACCCATGCTCCTGGGCCATGGCGACCGGCTCGGAAGGCAGTGGGGCCAGACTCAGTCCTAAGTGGGTGTGTCTTTTATTGAGGACAGTCTGGAAGTGGTGTTGGCGTTATCTCCATTTCTGTAGCTACAGAAAGATGGGGCTCAGAGAAGTTTGGTGACATGCCTGCGGCCACACAGCTCACCAGTCCTGAAATGTAGTCTGATTCACCCGTGTCAGTGCCTAGCTTATGGCTGAATGAGTGAGTGACAGACTGAACCCAGGAGGTCAGAGGTCAGTAGGTCCCCTGAGCACACAAAGAATTTCCCTGGAGGTGTGTGGGATGGGATGGGGGCCTCCTGTTGAGGGGAGGGGACTGGTCAGTGTACCGTGAGCCAGCGGGTGGCTGGAGACAGCCTGGGCTTGGGATAGCGCGTGATAGGCATCGGAACGCGGCCAGTGACGAGTGGCAAATGTGGGTGAGGTCACGTGATTCCTCTGTGCCGAGTCCAAGGTCTGGGCCTGTGGTGCCTGTTCAGTCCTAGTCCAGGGTCCCACTCGAGGGCTCTGCATGGAACGCAAGGCAGATGATGACGTTCCTTTCCCCGAAACGTCCCCAACGCCCCCTTTGCCTGCGAAAGGCCCGGCCTCTCCGTGGAGCATCCGGGTCTCCCTTCCTGGCCCTCGTCACCGTCCCAGATGGGGCCTCATGCCTTTGCTCAGACTGCGCCTCAGCTAGGATGCCCTCCCCCCTTCTCTCCCCGTCATCTGGGTCTTGCTCGCCCCAGCCCAGCGAGGGTGCTGCTTTCTGTGGAGGGCCTCCCGGGCCTGGTCAGACAGCACTGCTGGTCTGGTGTGTGCACCTCTGCCCGGGGCTGAGGTTGTTCTGCCGATGGCAGGGGCTGGTCTGGTGTGTGCACCTCTGCCCGGCTGAGGGCGATCTGCCGATGGCAGAGAGAGCTCTCTTGGTACGGAGTCACAGGTAGAACTGCCGGCGGCCAAGGTCCATCCAGTTTGCCCCTCTTACTCTGCAGACACGCCCGCCTCCTCCTCATGAGTATTGCTGTGTCACCTGGTCTATCCTGCAGGAATGGGGGACTAGCCCGTCTTCACTCTTTTATTTAAAAAAATATATATATATATTATTGATTTTTTACAGAGAGGAAGGGAGAGGGATAGTCAAACATCGATGAGAGAGAAACATCAATCAGCTGCCTCCTGCACACTCCCTACTAGGGATGTGCCCACAACCAAGGTACATGCCCTTGATCAGAATTGAACCTGGGACTCTTCAGTCTGCAGGCTGACGCTCTATCCACTTAGGGCCCCTCTTCATTCTTAAGATAGTGGGGTGGTCTGTGTGAACATGTGTGTGGGGGACAGAAAAGGGGGAGTTCAGACCTGACATTATTGAGCAACTCCTATGTACCACGAATGGTCCTAAATTATTTTCATACGTGACTTCATTTAATCCTAACAGGCAGAGGGGCAACGGCAGGTCTCCAACCCAGCGGTCGGACCCAGTCAAAGTTAAAGGAGTTCTGGGGGGCATTCTGGGCCATGGGGTGTGGGATGGGAGGGGTGCCTTGATCTGAGCCTCTCTTCAAAGGGTATTCCATGGAGTAGACATTTTTGGGTTCAAAAACTCGGTTCATTAGCTCTGCTGACTTTGCCCCTCCTTTCCTCTGCTCACCTTGATGTGGAAACTTAGTTCCCCCCAGACAGGCGACGAGGCTTACGCTCTGACTTTCTGGAACCCACATCTCTCTGGGTCTATACAGGGAGAAGTGGGCAGTGACACCCCCACACAGAGAGCAGCTACTGGGCAGCAGCTCTGGGGGGCAGGGGCAGGTGGGGCTGTGTTTCAGAGTCCGGGCCTTTCTCCTCCTGCCCTCCCTGCCCTCCTGCTCTGACCCTTCCTGCTCTGACCCCTCCTGGGATGACCCTGGGCCAGTCCTAGCTTTTGTTTCCTTTCCGAGCCTCTGTGTCCCTTCTGTCCTTTCTCATTCTTGTGGTGCTGGTCACCATGGAACCTCTGTGGTCCCAGCTTCGTGGAAGGAGTAGACAAGGTTCAGTGCCCTGAGCTGGAACCCCGAGGCCAAGAGTGGAGGGTCTAGCCAGATTGGGCATCCAGGGCAGCAGGGAGTGAGCACAGAAAGCTGGCCCCCAGAACCCAAGACTGTTGCCCTTCGGGCCAGAGCCTGGCTCGCCCAATAGGGGACAGCCCTGCGTGGAGCCCAGAGAGTGCTGGGTGCCAATGGGGGCTTAGTGATTGTCCTGGGGGTCAGGCGCTAAGGGCTTTCCACGCTAAACCCCCAAGCTGTGTCTGCATCTGGGCTGGAAGTTCTGATTCTGGTTTTTATGATTTGGATCCGGGTCTCTAAGTCCCCACAGGGTCCTGGGCCCAAGTGGTTTCCTGGGAGGGGCCTTGCACTGCTCTCACATGAGACACAGACGTGGTTGTCTGTCCGTACACAGCTACAGCCACTTCCCCTGGGGCTGGTTCCTAGGTGACTCTTAGGGCCTGAGAGGTCAGAGGTATGGACCCCGACAGGGGCAGGCCTCAAAGGGCTCTGCCTGCTGGGGGGCCTGGGCGGTCAGGGGAGTAGACCCAGTTTCTTCCTGGACTGCTGCTGTCCCTCAGGGCGGGGGGCGCTGTGGGCTGTCTTGGCTGTTGGCATTGTGCCCGCTGACAAGTCTGTGGTGGGCGGGCTGGGAAGCAGTCTTGTTCAGAAGGCCCTTTGCCATCGAGGTGGCCCCTGACCCTCACGCTATCTGCACTCTCAGGCAGCCCCAAGCCTTCTCTTGAGCCTCCTGGAGAGGGGCTGCTTTGGGAAACTGAGGGAGAAATCACCACCTTGACAGCTGGTCACAAGAAGCAGGGCTGGTGTTATAAAGCGAATCTGGACTGTATGGCCCCGTAGTTCTCAATCCTCTTCAAACATCAACATCACTCAAGAGGCAAGGGGGAAAAAGACATAAAAAAAATCTCAGCAACAGGTCCCTGGGGCCTCTCCCTAGAAGACTAAGTCAGTAGGGGCCTGAGGCAGGGCCTTGGAATTTGTCATTTTAATCAGCTCCCAGGTGATTCTGGGCTGTGGCCGAGGCTGAGAACAGGAGCTGCAGCTAAATATCACTTGTCTCCATAGAATCTGCATAGAAAGTCTCTGCTCTGCTTTGGGGTGTAGCAGGCGGTTGTGGGGCCTCTGCCCCCAGAGCCCGGCTCCAGCTTGTTTACTGTGATTCAGCGTGGGTGGTCTGTCCTCTCCTGGCACATTCCTGGGGCTTCGCCAGAAGCAGCCGCCTCACCTGTTTCTTGCCTGTCCCAGCTCACGGGGCAGGAGCAGGGTCCCGTGTCAGCTCACCCTCACTGGGACAGGAGCAGGGTCCCGTGTCAGCTCACGGGGCAGGAGCAGGGTCCCGTCCCAGCTCATCCTCACTGGGACAGGGGCAGGGTCCCGTGTCAGCTCACTCTCACTGGGACAGGGGCAGGGTCCCGTGTCAGCTCACTCTCACTGGGACAGGGGCAGGGTCCCGTGTCAGCTCACTCTCACTGGGACAGGGGCAGGGTCCCGTGTCAGCTCACGGGGCAGGGTCGGGTGTGGGGACCTGCCGAGTGGATCTCCCGCCACCTTGCTGGGGAGAAGTGTGTGTCTCGGGGACATTTCTGGCTACTTGTCACGACCCTGTCGCCAAATCCTATCCCCAGAGTCAGCAGGCAGGGAGCGGTCCTCTCCCCCAGGGCGTGAGGAGCTTTCCCAAGAGCCCTGTAGGCGCTGAGGCCTGGGAGGGCTGGGCGGCCTCTGTGCGGCCAGGAGGGCTGCTGGGAGCCGCTGTGCCTTGGGGCCAGGGCGGGGCTGGTGACAAGCTGGCTTCCAGGCGAGGCAGGTTCTCACAGCTCCTGAGCTGGGAGTTCCTGCTCAGCCGGGGGAGCTGGCCCTGCATGCTGCCCAGATGCCATCTGAGGGAGCCACTTGGGGGAGAATTGGTGGCCGGTTAGGTGTAGGCATGGCTTGAGCCCTGATTTCATCCCTGATCCGCTCTGGCCACCCATCTCCCTACCTGTCAGGGTGAGAGTGGCTCACCATGATCCCAGCCAAGAAGGTATAAACTTGGGTGAAGTCACAGTCTGAGGTGAGACTCTTGTCACGCAGAAAGAGGCTGAAGTCAGACTGAGGACAGGAGCTGATGACCCCAGAGGTTGAAGGGAGGCTGGGAGGAGGCTTGGGCGGTTGAGTGGTCGGCACAGGACGATGAAATGGCTGCGAGGACGGGAGGTTGGCTTGGCAGGCGGGTGAGAATGAGGGCAAGAGCTTCGGCAGATAGAAACAGGAGGCCCCGAAGGAAAACGCGGGCTGGGCCCGGGGAGGTGCCACCAGGTACCGAGTGATGACAGGGCCACAAGCCCAACCTCGTCCTGACATCAGGGTGCTCGGCGGCCGCTGATGGAGAGGCACAGGGTCAGACTCCCATGAGGATCCCACCTCCCCACCGTCCCCAGACCCTGAGGCGCCCTGTCAGAGCTCTGTCCACAGCCACATGGCCTTGACCTTTAGCCTGAGACATGTCCAGAGGCCTCTGGCGGGCGGGTGTAAGAAGCACGGTTACTCGTGTGCTGACTCCCTGCCCGCTCCCCACAGGGCCCTGCATGCTGTAGGTTGGGGCCGTTGGACCCTCGAGGACTGTCCTCATGGCCCAGGAAGTCGCTGCTGCCTCTGGACAACCTCCCGGCACCTCCTCTGCCCGGGGCATGGGCAACCTTGATGCTGCCCACCCAGGTAAGGTGCATCCGGGGGGCCCCAGCTCGGGATCTTCCTCGGACTCTCCTGGGGACGGGGCTCGGCCAGGGAGACGTCGCCAGGCGCTGTGTCCCCCATCCCCGTCCGGCTCTCTGAGGCTAGCACAGGCCTCTGGCTCAGTCACTGTCAGGGCTCCCTGGCGGGGGGAGGAGCTGAGATTGTCTCGAGCTCTGCCTCCTCCCTGAGCTTGGGGCTGACCCCTCTGTGGTAGGAGAATGACAGGCAGAGCACAGGGGGCTGGGGCCTCAGGGAGGGCTGTGTCCCCCATTTCCTCAGCTGACGAGGCTGGAGAGTGGGAGCCGTGTGGCCGGCTCAGCGTCAGGGGTCAGGGTTCCAGGCCTGGCACTGCCGGTGGGAGCTGCTGTGAGAGCCTCAGTTTCCCCTGGCTAGCGAGGGGGTCGGCGGGTCCTGCCCTCAGAAGTGGGTGCTTGTGAGGTGGGAGCCCCGTTCCCTGGGGGGTCGGAGGGAAGCCAGGTGACCATGTGGGAGGGGTGCAGGGAGCCCAAGGCCCGAGGCCTCAGCAGTTCAGGGAGCAGCCACTCCGCTCAGGGCAGGGACCCGGGGCTCCAGCACATCAGTGTGCAGACGACCGCCGGTCAGCGCTTCCTCGGGTCCTGCTGGGCATTCTGCCATCCGCCATCCGCCAGGCATCGTGTGTGGCAGGAAGTGGGGGTGCTGAAGCCAGAAGAAAAATCTAGAAATAGAAAGACGATGTGACCCGTGTCATCGTCTGAACCCTGGTCCTGTACAACGCTCCTGTTTTGCTGATCTGGGAACCTAGACTCCCAGAAGCTAGCTTATTTCCTGAGGTCACACAGGGGACAGGAACAGGATGGGACCCGACCCCGGATTCCTAGTTTAGGGACCTTCCACTTGGGGGTGGACGTGCTGGGCTTCCGCCTTCGTGCGGTTTCTCCAGCTGCTAGGTCAGGGCCCACGTGGGCCCCGAGGTGTGTGCGGGAGGAGCTGAACCCTTGGTTCAGTTCGCAAACCCCCTGAGCTCAGGTCATCGAATAAGGATGCCTGGGGGCTGTGGGGCCGAGGGGGCATAGAGGCGAGGCAAGCTTCTTACAGGAGCGTGTGCTTAGCTGTGTCTCCCCTCCTCAGCTCAGGGGTCCTTCCCCTGGGAGCCCGGCCTGCCCCCACCCCCTGGGCTCACAGACCCCGCTCTGTTATTGCCGTTACTCACTGCCCTCCTCCTCCCCCCCCCCCCCCCCCCGCCGTGGACTTCAGGTCCCATTGCGATGGTCAGCCTCACTGTGCTGTGCCACCAGGGCCTGTGGGGGCAGCGTCCCTGACAGAGACGCTCTTAATTAATAAAATGTGCAATGGGGTCCATGATGCAGGCTGCTGAGCTGTCAGGGGCTCTGAGCTGGCCGGGGGAGGAGCTGAGACTGTCCTAGGGACTCAGCCGAGCTCTGCCGATCAGGGGGGTTAGGAGAGAAGAGGGTCAGGGTAGGACCCTCACGAGGGGCTTGGGCCTCCCAGGGGAGGGACTGAGCAGGTGAGGGGTCTCTGCTCTGCCCCTTTGGGGGGTGGGGTTCAGAACCAAAGACACGGGCAGGCGGTTACTACGTGCGGGTCACGATGAAAGGCGTGGCAGCAAAGGGGTGGCCCAGCGAGAGCAGCTGGTGTGAGACACGCCCGAGGACAGAGTGGGGACCAGAGGCGGCGGGGAGGGAGCCAGACGGGGGTGACAGGGGGTGTTGCTGGGCCTGGGGCAGAGGGAGGAGGGAGAAGGCCGACTGTGAGGGGAGAGGGCGGCAGGTGCAGAGCCGGGCAGAGCTGGGCCACGGGCTTTGGGGGCTCATGGGTCCGTGGCCGCTGGGCTTGGGTGGTCGCCCCCGTTGCAGGCCAGGTTCTGCGTTGTGTGTGGGGAGGGCGTGCAGAGACCCCCTGGGGCAGAGTGCTGGCAGTGTTCCCCACGCTGGGCTCAGAGGACTCTAAGATGCCACTTCCCTGCCCTTCTGCCCCAGCCAAGGTGCAGGCTCCGGTGGCCGGTACTGTGGGCGCGTCCCCCGGCCCGGCTCCGGACCCTGCGCCCTCCCATGTGGGAGCCGCGACCCCAGCCTGCGGGCTGATGGAGAAGGTGAGGTTGGAGGCCGCCTGGTGCCGGGGTCACACCAGGTGGCTTCCACGTGCGGGGGGTGCTGCGAGTAGAGATGCCTGGGGGCTGCCAGTCCTCCATGACTGCGAGTGTGGCCCCCCGGGAGGGAAGGGAGGACTGTTCAGATGCCTGGGCGTGGCCTCAGGCTCCCAGCAGGTGGGTTTTTAGAAAAAAAAATATTTTACTGATTTTTTACAGAGAGGAAGGGAGAGAGAAAGTTAGAAATATCAATGAGAGAGAAACATTGATCAGCTGCCTCCTGCACTCCCCCCACTGGGGATGTGCCCGCAACCAAGGCACATGCCCCTGACCGGAATCGAACCCGGGACCTTTCAGTCCGCAGGCTGCTGCTCTGTCCACTGAGCCAATCCGGTTTTGGCAACAGGTGGGCTCTTTCCTTTCTGAGCCTCAGGGGACGGAGGTGTAGAGGGGGAGCCTCAGAGCAGGGAAGTGGGATCTGGCATGCACCTGCCTCTCCTGGAGCCCAGGGGGAACCCCGAAAGCCCCAGGAAGACAAGGCCTGGCGGCGTCTGGCATCCAGGCCGGTGGAGGGAAGAGCCCCATGTCCCGTGGCGGTCGGGCGGGTTTTCAGGACCCTCAGTCTCCCTGCTCCCGCCTTCCTGCTCCAGCTCCCAGCTCCCAGCTGCGGCGTTTCCTCGCGGACCCGGTTCCAGGGGTTTGGAGGGAGAATCTGATCTGGCCCCTTGTCCTCTAGGCCTGTCTCCTCACAGGCCTGTGGCTGGCCCAGCGCACCAGGCAGTGCCTGTGGCCTGGGCATCGTCTCGGTTCACATCCAGGTGCCCCTGGAAGCCTGCGGGTGTGGCAGGTTCTGAGAGCTGGTCGGTCTGTCTGTCTCTCTGCCCCTCACCCCCCGGCCCCCAAGGTCCAGGCCCTGTCAGGCCCGGTTCAAACACTGCCCTTCCTGAAGGTTTTCCAGATGCCCCCCCCCCCTCCAGGCACCCTGCTGCCCGCTCCACGGCGCGTCTCACATCTCAGCCGGCAGTGAGCCCACTTGGAACAGATCTCGTTCTCCCGAGGACGGAACGCCCTTTAGCGATGGCCTGGTGGCCGCAGTGGACTGTGAATGAGAGCCGTTCTCCACTGTCTTATTCCCGCACAAACTGTCTCAGGGCTCGGCTGGGTGGAATCCTAAACGGGGCAATGTGCACTGGGAGACCCTAAAGAAAAAAGAACACTGGGCCCCACACGCATGTATATGGTATGTGTGTGCATGTGTGGTGTGCATGTATGGTGTGTGTTTGTGTGTGGTGTATGTGTGTGTGTGTGTATACGTGTGTGTGTGTGTGACTAGGTAATAATTCTTTTTTTAAAATATATTGTATTGATTTTTTGCAGAGAGGAAGGGAGAGGGATAGAGAGTTAGAAACATCGATCAGCTGCCTCCTGCACACCCCCCACTGGGGATGTGCCCGCAGCCAAGGCACATGCCCTTGACCGGAATCGAACCCGGGACCTTTCAGTCTGCAGGCTGATGCTCTACCCACGGAGCCACGCCGGTTCTGCGATAATCCTGTCTTAGAGCCACATTGCGGAGGTGTTTGGCTGCCTGAGAAAGAACAAGATTCGGGCGGTTTAACGCCTCCCAGAGGTGCTGCCCCGCGTGGCTGTGCGTTCTGGGCCCTGCCACAAACCAGCGCCAGGATCTGCTCTGAGCGAGCACACTGAGAGCCTCTGTTAAACAAACACAGCCACAGGAGGCCCCCCGGCCTCCCGCCCGCCCGCGCCGGCACGGCCGGACCGAGCGCTGCCGAAGGAGCGGGTGGAGGCACGTGTCTGCGGGGGGCACGATCCGCTCCGACTCTCCTGCTCGTCTCTTCGCCTGTGTGGTGTGTCGGGCGCTGGGTAACCCCCAAGGGGCTGGTTGGATGCTGGAGACGGTGGCGGGTCCCTGGGCAGCAGGCCTCTGGCCTGGGCGGTGATAGGGCTGCAGATCGAGTCCCCTCGCCCTCCGGCCACCTCGCCACCGGCCTTTGCAGGCTCCGCGCTCTCTAGCTGCCGCTGAGGGTGTGACTGAACCAGGGGGCCGAGCTGGACGGCCTGGATTCACTGGGCAGATGGCTGGCTCTTCCAGGGAAGCGGTGCCAGGAGCTTGCTGGTGCCCGGTGCGGCCCTGGGCTCTGTGTGCCAAGCCCCTCTTGCCTCTGTGCCCCCAGCTTCCCTCCAGCCAACGCCCAGCATCCTGCTGGAGACGCCCTCACAGCTCTTGCGTGGACATGGGGACCCTGGCAGCCTCATGCTGGACGCTCCCCTGAAGGGCTGGCCGGCCAGGAATGGCCACCCCGGGAACCTCGGGGCCCTGTTCCCTGGGCCCCACCCTCCGGGGCCCCTCCCTTCGCTGGAGTCCGAGGCCAGCAGTGTGGCCCGGGACACGACCCAGATCAAGGACAAGCTCAAGAAAAGGAGGCTCTCGGAGGGCTTGGCAGCGTCTTCCCAAGGTGAGCACCCGCCGTCCACCCGCCCCGGGCCAGCCTCTGAGTTACCCCCACTCTCTGAGCTCCTGGGACTGATTTATTCTCCATCTCCCCCCCGCCACCCCCGCCACAGACTCTCTGGATCCTGGGGGAGGCCCCAAAGGAGTGGCCCCGAGGAATGGCATCCCCCGGGGCCCCTTTCAGAGGCTGCTGAGGCTGCCCAGACCCATGCCTCCCATCCAGAGCACCCCCACCACCCCCGAGGCCTGCGGAGCCCAGGAGAGGGGCGTGGAGCAGCCCGGGGGCGGCCAGGGGCCCCAGGAGAGGAGCCCCAGCGTCCAGGAGGTAAGGACTCGCCTCCTCTCTATCCTCCTGTCCCCCCTTCCATCCTTCCTCACCCCCTTTCCCGGCCCCCGCTTCTCCAGACGGCTCCCAGGTGCCGCCCTCGGGATGGGAAGGGGCTTGGGACCCCATCTCACCTCGCCCCCCCCACAGTGCCCAACACCATTGCAGCCGGAGCCCTGGAGCTGCCCCCGGGTCCCTGACCTCCCTGAGCAGCGGCTGCGTGGCCACCTGTCCTTCACTTGGGGGCCCAGGCTTCCTGGGGTCTAACGGCTGCAGCATCCCGCCAGCCCTTGGCCCTTCCCGGCTCAGGCTGGGGCGTGTGGCCGAGGGGGGGGAATGCAGGCTGAGGACTCGGGAGTCTGGGCTCTGGTTTCTGCTCTGCTCCTCACCAGCTGTGTGACCTTGGCCAAGTCACTTCCCGCCCAGGGCTCCAGGTTGCACATCTGTAAAAAGAGGGCGTCGGACCGGATGCGTTTGAAGATCCCCCCAGCCCTGGCATTCCAGGATTTTTCCAAAACGAGAAGGAGATAAGGAAAGGGGGTGGGGCAGGGATGAAGGGACTCCTCTTCAGGCTGGTTGCCTGGCCTGGTGAGGAAGCAGTGAGCCTCCCGGGGCCCAGGGCCGTGTGGCTGGGGAGAGAAACGGGAGCCACTTCCGGACACCGCACCTGCCCAGACGGCTCCCACAGGAAGGGGCCACCTGAGGGAGGGCCCAGAGGGGAGTGTGTGCCGGGCGCATGCGTCTGTGGACCAGCCCTTCCTCCCCCTCTGCTCCCAGACGCGCACCTCCGGGCAGTCGCTGCACGGCAGTGACCAGAAGATGCACAGGTCACTGGGGGGCGTGGTGATCCCGCCCATCCCGAAGGCGGGGGTGCCTGCTGGGACCGCCTCCTGCACGCCTGGCTGCCTTCCCAGCCTCTTGCCTCCAGGCCAGGATGTCCTCGTGGGCCCGAGGGGCCCCCCCACACGGTAAGCAGCCCTCAGTCAAAACCCCCTGGCAGGCCTCTCTCCTTCTGTCCCCCCAAGATCTGCTTGGGGGTCTCCATGGCTGAACATCCCTGCCAGAGCAGAGCTCTTGGGGCCCAGGGGTGTGAGGAGCAGGGTCCCCCACCAGTGAGCCACACACCGGGGAGGCGGCAGCCTGTGACCCTGCTCTGATCTGAACGCCCCCCAGTGCCTCAGCCTCTGTCCCCCACCAGTTTCCCGTGTGAGTGGTTGCTTTAGTGACTCAGACACACAGGACTTTAAAGCTCTATTGCAAGGTGGCTCTTTGCTGCTGTGCATTCTCTTAATGAGTGGTTGTTAAAGATGCCAGCTTATGAGTTCGAGGCAGTGTGGGAGGGAGGGTAAGGCTACAACATTTGAAAGGGTCTTCATATCCAAGGAGGCTGGGAACCAGTGGGGTGCGGGATCCCTGGGCTATAACGAACTCGGGTTTGTGGAGTGTAAGCGGGACAGTGTTCTGCAGATGGCCAGGCACATCCGTGTGGTCAGTCCAGACCGACATGGGAGCCTGTGTGTGTGTGTGTGTGTGTGTGTGTGTGTGTGTGTGTGAGAGAGAGAGAGAGAGAGAGAGAGAGAGAGAGAAGAGAGAGTTCCTGTTGATTTATTTCTCTCCCATTTCTCTGGAGCTGATATCCTGAATTCTCCCACTGCTCTCAAGCTCTTCGCTCTGTGTCTGCCCGGCTGCCATCCTGTCTGTACCCTTGCCCCCACCCTTCCCCAACCGGGTGGAGTGTGGGGCCTGTCTGTGGACCGCCTGGGCCAGAGCTTTCTCTGGCTCTCACACAGTGGGGGGCTCTACTGCCCTCCGCCCTCACACCAGACACGCCCTCCCCTCCCCTCCCCTGCCCTCCCCTGCCCTCCCCTGTCCTCCCCTCCCCTCCTCTCCCCTCTCCTCTCCTCTCCTCTCTGACATCGGCCCTGCCCCCGAGGAGCAGTCAGCAGGCTAGAATGACCAGAGTGACTGGCTCTGGGCTGTGGCCTTTATGCCCATACCATTACTCTGCACTCTGTGCATCGCTGGCACTCGATGCCCTTGAGCATTTCTCCGGGCTACCTCTGTGCCTGCTCTCGACCTTCCCAGCTTCCCGTGTGGCCTCTCTTGCACCCCCACTTGGCCTCTCTCATCCATCTCAAATGCACTGCTTCTGAAGTGTGTCCCAGGGCCCTGGCTCCCGTCTCCTCTCCTTCCCTGGCATCCTGTCTGTGAGGCGGCTTCCCAAGCTCCTCGGGAGTGGGTGACCTCCACACCGCCCGCTCTGCCCGAGGTCTCCCCAGGGCCAAGCTCCGGGCCGGGCCTCCCCAGTGTGCAGGGGGGTGAGCATGGCTCACAGGAGGAGGGGGAGTTGAGGGGTTAAGTTCTCAGGAGTGGGGACAGTTTGGGGGACTTGAGCCCAGTCTGCTCTGAGCTGGGGGATGCCACTTCGCTGCTGCCGGTCCCAGCAGGGGTGGGCTCCCTTCAGGACCGAGCAGATTCCGTGGGAACTGGCTTCTGGGGAGCCGAGTGCCTGTGCAGCCGGGGCCGAGCTGGGATGGGACGCTAGGCTGAGTTTGCAGAAGGAGCTATAGCTTTGAACCCCTGGGCCCTCTCTTTACAAGGGACCCTCCTCCCCCTCCACAGTGTCCCTCCTTGATGCCACCCCGTCCTCGAGCTCCTGGGCCCATAGCCCCTCCCTTGCCATTGCTCACGGTGCTTTTCTCTTCCCCGTTCTTTTAAGATTGGTTCGGGAGAGTGGGCCTCAGGAGAAGACCCCTAAATCTCTGGGTATGTACTCTCCCTGTGCACCCTCACTTGGCACTCAAGCTCGGGTTCCTGGGCTGGGTCCTGGGATGGGAATTAGGGCCGGAGGAGGCCTGAGAGCTGTCAGGCCCACGCCCCTCGTTTCCCGGATGGGACGCTGATGTCAGCGGTTGTGTCAGGGAGTTCCTGGGCACCAGTGCGTGTAGCTTCCTGGCGACCAGCTGACAGAGGGGGCGCTGCCTTGCGGGACCTCCTCCTGGTCTCTGAGTGTGGAAGCAGCCAGCCTGTCCCCCTGCACTCAGGGCCGTGGCTCCCAAGCTGCCTCCTGACACGTGGCGAAAGCGCCCCTGCCCTGTGTGATCAGTGGGGGAGAGCATTCCTCACCAGAGGAGGAAGCAGGTAACCCCTCAGTCTGCCAGAGGGGTCAGGGTCAGGGTCAGGGTCAGGGTCAGGGGGATAGGGGCCACGGCTGGAAGGCGGCAGGGCCAGCTGGAGGCTGAGCGCAGACAGGATGCAGATGGGGAGGAGGCCCTCCGACCTGGTGCCTCGCCGTGGAGAGGGGGAGGTGACCGGCAGGCTAGCCGAGGGGACTGGCAGGCCCCCTGAGCGGGCCCCACGCCGGTTTAGAGGCCGCTGCGTGCTGAGCAGCGGGCGGGTGGGCTCCCAGGCCAGCTTCCCGGCGGTCACTCTCGTAAGCAGCTCAGCAGGTGGGTCAGTTGTCGAGGGGCAGCTGCTGCCCAGGGGCCCCAGGGTCAGACGTCCTTTCTGGCCTCAGGCAGCCCCACATGGAGCCTCACTTGAGGGGACCCTGATTTGCTGGTTCACCCAAGGGCGGCGAGCTCCAAACTTTGTGAGCAGGAGAAACTGGTAACATTTCTGTCATTCAGAGAAAACGAATGCCCCTACCCCACCCTGCTGCCGTGAGAAATGCACTTTTGCAGACATCTGATTGGGCCCAGCCGGTGTGGCTCAGGGGTGGAGTGTTGACCCAGGAACCAGGAGGCACACACCCGGGTTGCGGGTTTGATCCCCAGTGTGGGTGTGCAGGAGGCAGCCGATCGGTGATTCTCTTTCATCTTTGATGTTTCTATCTCTCTCCCCTTCCTCTCTGAAGTCAATAAAACATATATTAAAAACCTTTTGATTGGGAAAATTTTAAAAAATGGGTTTGATGTCGTTTGGAAATGAGTTTGTATTTTATTAATCACCAGAGCATGTGAAGGCTGCTGGGTCCCAGCTTTCCCGCCTGTAAAGTGAGAGGATTGGCTTGGCATCCATTCTCTGTCCCTCTGTGCCGTGTCATAGGCTCAGCAGGCGCATGGTGTACAGAATGGGCAGTGGGCTCACTTTATTTTTTTCCTCACGTACGTACCTCCCAGATAAGATAGATTTATATTCTTAGGAAAATCTTAGACTTAGATAGCAGGTCTGATGATCCTGTTTCTTGCCCAGCTTCCTCTCCACCTTTCCCTATCTCTACTAATAAAAGGGTAATTATGCAAATTGGTCAGGACAGCCTCACATTAGTGCCCGAACAGCAGGCTGCGTGGGGCGACCAGGCTGGCAGGAAAGTAGTTGGGGGCAACCAGGCCAGTGGGGAGTGGGGCAGTGAGGAGCGACCAGGCCAGCAGGGTGGGGGCAGTTGGGGGCAACCAGGTTGCCAGGGGGGGCAATCAGGCCAGCAGGCAGAGGCGCTTACAGGTGATCAGGCTGGCAGGGGGAGCAGTTAGGGACAAAAGATCAGGCAGGCAGGCAGGTGAGCAGTTAGGAGCCAGTGGTCCCAGATTGTGAGAGGGATGTCCGACTGCTGGTTTAGGTTCAATCCCTGGGATTGGGCTAAACTGGCAGTCAGACATCCCCTGAGGGATTCCAGAATGGAGAGGATGCAGGGTGGGCTGAGGGGACCATCCCATGCATGAATTTCATGCACCGGGCCTCTTGTATTAGAATAAGGTGTGCAGTAATTATTGAATAAGTGAATGAAGGGAGGAGTGAATGGATGAATGAATGAAAGGAGGAGGATATTGGTCTTTGGACAGCCTGTGCTATGCCTGTCAGTTCATCTCTATAGAGTACATTTCACTTGCCCACCCGAGCAGTGTTGGGCAGAAGACTTGAGGGTGGAGGACACAGGCAGTAAATGTTACCACAATCACAGGGTCATAGAGCCTGCGGGCGTCCCAAGGGTCATAGAGCCTGCAACCTGCTGCTTTGGGGGCTGGGTGTCCTTAGTTCCTTTTTTTAAGAAAATGTTTTTATTGATTTTTAGAGAGAGGGGAAGGGAATGGGATAGATAAAAACATCGATGAGGCCCTAACCAGTTTGGCTCAGTGGATAGAGCATTGGCCTGTGGACTGAAAGGTCTTAGGTTCGATTCGGGTCAAGGGCATGTACTTGGTTGCAGGCACGTCCCCAGTAGGGGGTGTGCAGGAGGCAGCGGATCGATGTTTCTCTCTCATCGATGTTTCTAACTCTCTATCGCTCTTCCTTCCTCTCTGTAAAAAATCAATAAAATATATTTTTTAAAAATTTATGAGAAACATCATTCATCGGCTGCCTCCTGCACGCCCCCTAGTGGGGATTGAGCCTACAACCAGGGCATGGGCCCTGACCTGGGAACAGAACCAGTGACCTCTTGGCTCATGGGTCAACGCTCAATCACTGAGCAACACTGGCCAGGCCTCAGTTCTATTCTTGTTCTTGACTCCTCAGAGCCAACGCCTTCGGCTCCGTATGTCAAAGGCAGGTCTGCTGCCCCCGAGAAGCGTGCTCCGTCTTCATCTCAGTCTGCTCCTGCGCCGACAGCCCCCTCCTCCAGCCATGCCGAAGACGCCCAGCACCTGCTAAACGAAGGAGAACTGAAGGGGAGCAGCACCAAGGTAACTGGAAAGGGAGAGGAGGAGGGAGTCGGGGTCAGAGTGACCACTGGCTGAATGCAAGCCTGTTTCTGAAATATATCAGTGTGGGTCCACTTGTGTGAGGAAAGCAAAGAGAACTGAGGCAGCTGCCCCTAGTACTTGAGGGGAGAACCTGCAGAGGGGCTGGGAGAAGGTGAAGAAAAGAAGAGAAGTGAGAGAGAAGGGGTGAAGGGGACTAGGTGAAGGGAAGAGGACGGTGGGGAGCTGAGGGAAGCGGGGAGGGAGGGAGGGAGGAAGGGAGGAGGTCACACCTGGTTCTGAGGGAAGCAGGATGTGGAGGAGAGTACAGATGGACTTAGGTGCCCCAAGCCGAGTAATCTGAGCCAGCACCCAAGATAGCAGGCAAGAGGCAGCTGACGGAGACAGAGCAGCCAAAGGCTGTGCTTGACAGGCAGACAAATGGCTTGCACTTAGAAGGTGACCTTGGCCCAGATGACTCTCTTCCCCGAGTGAATTCAGTAAAGCTGGGAGAGTCACTGTATGGGGCTCGTGCTCCTTCTTTGAGAGAGGTATAGAAGTGCCATCAACACAGCTCGAAGGCCTGCAGGGTGCATGTGCTGTGTGAGGTCTGGGATCAGGGATGTGGAGGTCAGGTCCAGGCCACAGTCCTTCCCCTCCAGCGAAGGTCACCCATGAAACAAAGGAGTAATGACTCAGTGCTGTGAAGGGACCTCACCGTGGCCATGCACTGCCAATAACTTCACCCCCACCAGCATCTCAAGGCCAAGCAGCCCCCTCTCTCACCACTGCCCCTGTTGTTCTAGCTCAATCCATCTAACATTCCAGCTCTAACATTTTCTTCCTTCTTGTGCATAAACAACATTCTCCTCGAAATTGGATCACTCCTATTAGCGTCTTTGCTCTCTGTTATTCCTTTCATCTTAACAAAACCAAACAAAGCCAGAACCATTCTTTCTTGAGTTCACCGGCATCAGGGTCTAGTCCCCGCCCCCTCCCCCACCCCCAAACTGCCCACATTAAGGCCACTGATGGCCACCACCATCCCAGGTGTGGCGCATCACTGCCCTCTTTTAACCTGACCCATTGGCAGCTTTCTTAGTTCATCCTACTTGGGTTCCCACCTGGGGTTGGAGGCAAGGGATTGGCTTATTCCTTGATTCTCTGCCTCCCTCAAAGGCAGCTCCTTCCTAGTCCATCTTTGCTGAACCCTCTTCACATTCCTGACCTCTGCAGGCTGGAGGCCCCCAGAGCTCAGATTTCTGGCCTCTTATCCATTTATACTAACCCATGACCTGTATGGCATTGAGTGCCATCTAGACACCAGAGGACATCCAAATGTCCCATCCAGCCCAGACCTTCCCCTGACATCAAGCAGCAGTGAAATTATCTATGTATATAAATAAAAGAGTAACATGCCAATGTGACCATACCTTGGCTCCTGATTGGCTATGCTACCAGTCAATCAGGAGCAGGGGGCGGGGCTGCACAGTGCACGATCCTGCCTCTCCTGCTGCCTCCGCACGGCCTGGGGAACGAGCGCCATGGGCCTAGGGAGCGGATGCTGTACTGGTGGTCCTGGCAAGCCGCAGTGCCAGTTCCCCAGGCCGTACGTTGGCACGGCGGGAAGGCCAGCCACCACCGTGCTTTGCCGTGGGCGCCTGGGGTCCAAGATCGTGAAGGGTGCAAGCGCAGGGGTCCCAGATCACCAGTGCATGCGCGAAGGGCGGGGCCACAGGAGGCCGGGGGAAAGACCGGCTACCGCCACGCTTCACTGTGGGCTCTGGGGGTCCCAGATCATGAAGGGCGTGTGCGCACGGAGGTCCCAGATCGCCATGGTGGAGGGGCCAAGGCAGAGGCCGTTAGGGGTGATCAGGCCAGAGGGGAAGGCAGTTGGGGGTGATCAGGCCAGGAGGGGTGGGCAGTTGAGGGTGATCAGGCTGATGGTGGGGGGCAGTTGGGGCCGAGCAGGCTGGCAGAGGGGACCAGTTGCAGAGTGGTTAGCAAGCAGAGTGGTTAGGGGTGATCAAGCAGTCAGGCAGGTGAGCGGTTAGGAGCGGATTGCGAGGGGGTTGTCCAAGTGCCAGTTTAGGCCCAATCCCACAGGGATCTCAGATTGGAGAGGATGCAGGCCGGACTGAGAGACAACCCCCAACCCCACCCCCCACGTGCATGAATTTTGTGCACCAGGCCACTAGTCTATGTATATAAAAAGCCAAACTACCAGAACCTCTGGAATGACCGGTTACAATGATGGGCACTGCAGCCAGCCAACCAGCTCCTGTAACCCCTCCCTCTGGCCAGCCCCCACCTGTGCATGAAGTTGTTCACCAGGTCTCTAGTATATATAATATATATGACCTATATTATTATATAAATTATATCTCATATAATAAAAGAGTAATATGCAAATTGACCTCCGATCAAGCCACACCCACAAGCCATGCCCACCAGCCAATCAGGAGCAAATAAACCCCAACCAAGATGGCTGTGGCCACTGAGAGCAGGAGGGAGGCTTGGGTTTCCCCAATAATGGAGGAAGCCAAGCTTTCCACCTGCCATTGCCGGCCTAGGCCTCCACTCAATGCTACAAAGTTTCAATTATAGAAGATACATAGTCCCAACAGAAATATCCACAACCTTGGAGCTGGAGACAGCAGAGGCTAGGGTTGCCCCGGGCAATGGAAGAAGCCAAGCTTCTACAGCTGTGGCTGGCCTAGGCCTCCACTCCAGGCTACAATGTTTCAATTATAGAAGGTAAATGTCCCAACAGAAATGGCTGCCGCCACGGAGTGAGCAGGCTTGGCTCCGCTCCAGGCTACAAAGTTTCAATTGTAGAACATAAATTAATCCCAGATCCCAGGGCCTCTGCTTGGGTCACTGGGGGGCATGGCCAACCTTCAAACCACCACAGGCCTCTTGCCCAGGCTGTCCCATGCTCCAAGGGAACCCCTACCCTGATCTGGGACACCCTTCAGGGCAAACCAGCTGGCTCCCACCCATGTACCAGGCCTCTATCCTATCTAATAAAAGAGTAATATGCAGATTGACTATCACTCCAACACACAAGATGGCTGCCCCCATGTGGTCAAAGATCCTGCCCCCATGTGGACACAAGAAGGCCACCACAAGTTGGCCTGCAGGGGAGGGCATTTGGGGGAGATCAAGCCTGCAGGGGAGGGCAGTTAGGGGTGACCAGGCCAGCAGAGGAGGGAAGTTTGTGGCAAACAGGCTGGCAGGGGAGCA
Organism: Antrozous pallidus; assembly: GCA_027563665.1. Taxonomy (NCBI): domain Eukaryota; kingdom Metazoa; phylum Chordata; class Mammalia; order Chiroptera; family Vespertilionidae; genus Antrozous; species Antrozous pallidus. The sequence goes on along the minus strand of CM050523.1, from coordinate 59,734,814 downwards.
GTTAAACATCAATTAGGCTGTCAGGGATTGGTTAGAGGGTGATCAGGCTGGCAGGCAGTTAGGGTCAATCAGGAAGGCAGGCAGGCAAGTAGTTTGGAGCCAGCAGTCCTGGATTGTGAGAAGGATGTCCAACTGCCCGTTTAGGGCCGATACCACTGTGATCAGGCCTAAATGGGCAGTCAGACATCCCTTAAGGAGTCCCAGATTGGAGAGGGTATAGGCTGGGCTGAGGGATAACTCCCTGCCCCCCTGTGCGTGAATTTCATGCACTGGGCCTCTAGTATTATATATAATCTTATCTAGATAGATAGATAGATAGATAGATATAGAAAGAGAGAGAGCGATACCTTCTATGGTGGGTAGCAGGAAAAGAAGACAACTCCAGCCTTCCAGCTGCTCCACCAAAAAATCTTGGGCCCATCCCTGCTAGCCTCTCTCTCTCTCTCTCTCATCGCATACCTCACACATCAGCAAGAGCAGTGGGCTGCACTTTGAAACTGTCCAGATCCAGCCAGCTGCCATCCCACGACCCTTGTGCAAGCCTATCACCCCAATACATGCGAACTCTTACTCTATTTTTGCAATTTGTTGTGAGTGTTAAATTATTTCAAAATTATTTCAAAACAACACTTAGAGCCCCTCCCCCAGTGGGAGTCAGATCACGTCATCCTCTGCTCAGACCTCCAGTGACTCGCTGTGTCCTGCAGAGGAGAAGCCCAGGCCCTGGGCATGGACCACAGAGCCAGTGCACTCACTCCTGCCCCACCTGCCGCCTGCAGCCCAGCATCCTCTGACTTGGGTGCTCCAACCAGGGTCCCCCTCACTGCTCCCAGCCCACCTCAGCCTCAGGGCCTCCGCATTCGCTGTTCCCTCTGCTCCGATCAGTGCATGGCCTGCTCCCTCTGGTCACGGATGTCGCTGGCTACTCCGGCCTCAGTGAGTCCCCTGGGCCCTCTGCCCCTTACTTCCTGCTGGCATGCAGTGCCCGGTGTTAGAGACCGGCCTGCTTGTTCTTCTCTGTAGAAGCGCTCTGGAAGCACAACCTTGCCATTTTGTTTGTTCCCAGAACAGTGATTGGCACACACTTGAATGAATGAAGGCATAGAAAGCACTGTTGGGTCCCCAAGGGTAATGGAGTTTGCCTTGTCCTTGTGCCAGATCCAGGTCACCATCTCCAACTCTACCCAGGAGATGATGCGGCTGAAGCAGAAGAAGGAGATGGAGCCGGTCCAGAGGACGGAGGAGCCAGGGAGGGCAAGGGAACTCATGGCCCAGGGTCTGGGTACCCGGAGAACCTCGATGAAGGAAGGTACTGGTACCGGGGGCAGGATTCCCTCAGGCTGGCGGTCTTCGTGGCCAACACCTTTGGCCCAAAGAGAGGCTGCCACAGTCCTCCCCCCTTTTCCTCCTGAGACTGGACAGTGAGCTGCACCTGCTCTCTGATAGCCCGCTCTTGGCCTGGGGTGGGGTGGATGGAGCTCTCCGGCTCCATCCTAGGACTTTCTATCCCCCTACAGGCCTCCTTCCCCTCCGGGGCAGGGGGACCCTGTCTGTGCCCACTGGGATAAGCAGCCCATGCAGACGCACCACTGGCGTCGTCCTGAGGAATCGAGCCAACCGGGCCTCTCTGCCCAGCCTCCCCGTCAGCAAGCAGGAGCCTTGCTTCGCCCGCCATGCTTCAGGTGGGGCCCAGACCGGCCAGTGTGTGTGTGTGGGGGGGGGGGGGGGGCGCGACCCTTCTGCTGGGTTGCCTTGGGGTTCCATAGGCATGGCAAAGATGAACCTGGCTGCCCATGTTAGAGTAGGGGAGGCCCTCCCACCAGAGAGAGGAACAAAGTCTGGGAGTCAAAAGCATCTATGGGCCAGGCTGGGACCCCCAAGGTATCATCATTGGAGCTGTGATGGCTGGACAGGTATGACCAGTCTTTGTGACATGTCCTAGGGGACATGTATCCAGTTGGGGTACAACTGGATGCTGGGGAATAGCATCCCCAGAAGTAGCTGGAAACACCAGGAAGAAGAGGAGGGGGTTCTGAGAAGGCCTGGAGGTCCTGCGTGTTGCCTCATAAGATGCCAGGGCTGGACAGTGCTGGGTACAGATGGGATCTGAGGACCCAAAGATTCTCTGGGATGTTCAGGAAGGGGTCAAGGAGCAGGGAGGCTCTGTCCCCACTCCTCCAGAGCAGTGGTCGGCAAATTGGCTCACAAGCCACATGCGGCTCTTTGGCCCCTTGAGTGTGGCTCTTCCACAAAATACCACATTTGGGCACACACATACAGTGCGATTGAAACTTCGTGGCCCATGTGCAGAAGTCGGTTTTCGGCTCTCAAAAGAAATTTCAATCGTTGTACTGTTGACTAATGAGTTTGCCCACCACTGGTCCAGGGGAACATCTGTTCTCCTCGCCCTTTTGTGTCCCGGGCGCCCACATGAGATTTCACTCAAAAAGAGTGTTGTTGAGGATTGTTTGGAAATCACCAACCTGGCTCAGCGTGTCTGTGAGTGCGGGCGGCGGTGGGACACAGATGGGAGAGCAGAGCAGCATCTCTGTGACCCACTGTCTTTTCCATTCCCTTTCTATCTGTTTGTTCATCAAAGTCTTCATTTGGTGCTAGTCCTTTTTTAAAAAATATACATATTTTATTGATATTTTACAGAGAAAAAAGGAGAGGGAGAGAGAGTCAGAAACATTGATAAGAGAGAAACATCAATCAGCTGCTCCTGCACACCCCCTATTGGGGATGTGCCCGCAACTAAGGTACATGCCCTTGACCAGAATCGAACCTGGGACCCTTCAGTCTGCAGGCCGACACTCCATCCACTGAGCCAAACCGGTTATGGCTGGTGCTAGTCTTGAGCATGTTTTTAAGGCTTGAAAATATCCTTTTATTTATCTATTTAAAAAATATTTTTATTGATTTCAGAGAGGAAAGGAGGGAGAGAGAAAGAGATAGAAACATCAATGATGAGAGAATCATTGATCGGCTGCCTCCTGCACACCCCCTACTGGGGATCAAGTCCGCAACCTGGGCATGTGCCCTTGACCGGAATCGATCCTGGGGACTTTCAGTCCGCAGTCTGATGCTCTATGCACTGAACCAAACCAGCTAGGGAAAAACAAAATCTCCTTTTAAATAGAGATCTTTCTCCAGGCTTGAGAAATGGGAAACTGGCTGAAATTTTATACTAGAGTTTAGGATTTTTAGTTTTACTGTGAACATTCACCATATTTTATGACAAATGATATTAGTTTACCAATTATGGTAGTGATATAAATTTCCCTTTAAAATAAACTTACATAGGAATTGAAAAGTGGTCTAATTTGAAGAAAAATACTATAACAATAAAAATATAGGCGATTAAGAAATGTGGCAAAACAACAATAACAAAAAACAACCCCCCATGAAAGTGGTCATTGAATGGCTGACACTTGGGAAATAGTAATCTATCTAACCCACACTACTCATTTTGTACAGCAAACCTGAGACCCAGAGTCTCAAGGTCATCCAAGGTCATGCAAGGTGGTCCCTCAGGACTAGGACTTTGGCTGATGACTCTTGTGCCAGCGCAGAGCTGGGAAGAGATATACCCAGGACCTCCTGGGTGAAGAGCACGCCAGCGGGGATGGAGTCAGTGTGGCAGTGAGAGCTCTGGGCTCTGAGACCTTTCTGTCTGGGCTCTGCTGGCACAGGAGCTGAGGGGCTGTCGGCAGGGAAGGGGGGTGGGAGGTGAGGTTGGGCGAGCTAGCTTCTCTGGGCTCTGATGCCTCAACTATGTGATTCATGCATTGGACCAGATAGATGCTTCCCTTGTAGGAGCTGATGATCTAGCATCTGTCCCCGAGGAAGGAGGGCCTAGAGAGCTCATGACCTGATTTGTAAACAACGTCCCTGCTTATTGTCAATCCCTGCAAGTGTGGCCACGTCTGGACCATGCAGGTGCCTGGCTGCCTTCACTGTCCCCTGCTTCCTCTAGCCTCTGCCTCTGATCACTCCCTGCCCTTGGGCAAACTCAGAAAGGTAGAGAGTGAGGGAAGGGGAGGGGGAGGCTGATAACACAGGCTCGGGGTGGGTGCGAGGTTAGAGTGCCACAGGGAGTCGGGGAGTCATTCCTTGATGGACTCACTGGCCTCACCCGAGCCCAGATAGGGCAGGGTTGGAGGTGCATCGCTGGTGGGGTGGGTTCCATCACATGGCCTCGCGTGGCCTATCACAGGCAAGTTTGTTTGTAATACCAGGTTGGCAGAGGCAGGAGTGGAAAACTCCACAAAAGGTGGAGTTGGGATGTCTGTGTGGCTGCCGGCAAGTGGCACCCAGCGCTGGCTTCTGAGGGCTCCCAGCCCGCCTCCCTGATGCCTGGGCCACGCCTCGGGTCCTCCGGTAAAAACTCCCCCATTTCTCTCCTGCGAGTGCAGCTAACTCATTACCCGCGGTGCTAACTTTCGGGTCCCCTGAGTGGGAAGAAGAGGAGGAGGAGATGAATCTGCGAGCCTTTAAGGAGTTGGGGCCTTTCTCGAACCCGGAGCTGGGGTTGATGGATGCCCTCCAGTGCCTCAACAGCAGTGACTGGTGAGGTGACACCTTCCCCTGCACGCAGGGTGGCCAGGGGAGAGCTGCAGAATAGCTGCTGCCCCCCTCCCCCCGCCACCTCTCCCACTGCTGGGCCTGGTTCCGTGGAGGGAGGTGTGTGTGTGCATGTGCGTGTGCGTGCCTCTGTGTGTGTGTGTGTGTGTGTGTGTGCACACGCATGTGTCCAGCCTCCTGCGTCTGCCCTGTGTGTGTGTGTGTGTGTGTGTGCACACGCATGTGTCCAGCCTCCTGCGTCTGCCCTGTGACCTCCAACAGCCCACTATTCTGCTCTGTGGCACACCAGAGCAGGCATGGCAGGCATAAACGTGGCTTCCTTAGGAGCCCTTAGAAAGGTCATAGCCCTTAATTTCTCTAAGTGGTCACGCTGCTCCCCATTCCTACCCCTGTGCTGGTGGACACACCCTTAGTTGTGAGCAGTCATGACTCGGGGTCCAGAGCATTTGTGGGAAGCCCTCCTGTCTTCTGTCCTCAAGTTCAGGTACCCTCTCTTGTAGGCACCCGCTGGTCACAGGTGTGGTGCTCCTGGTCCTAGAGGTGGGCTTCCCTCTTGGGTGAGGTAGAGCCAGGGGTCCCATAGAATGGCTTTTACTGGACTGCTAAGATTTCAGCTAGGCCTGGCCCGTGTGGCTCAGTGGTGAGCGTCAGCCCATGAACCAAGAGGTCAGTGGTCCAATTCCCGGTCAGGGCAGGCTCCATCCCCAGTAGGGGGCGTGCAGGAGGCAGCCGATCGATGATGTTTCTCTCTCTCACTGACGTTCTCTCTCTCTATCCCTGTCCCATTGTCTCTCTCTAAAAATCAATAAAAACGTATTTGAAAGTGTAAGTGTTCAGCCTCAGTGTGCCAGCAGGAAATCCTGCCTTTGGGCCTTCAGACCCCGCCCGCTGCGGTGGGGAGAGGGTGGCCGTCGGTGCCCTGCTCTGCAGAGGCGGGGCTCCCCCTCCCCAGCCGCCTGTGACAGGCCTGGGCTTTCCTCAGGCACATGAAGGAGAAGGGCCTGGGGAGCGTCCAGCGCCTGGCAGCCTGGCACCCGCAGGTCCTCGCCGGGAGGCTGCACGATGTGTGCTTGGCTGTGACTGGAGAGGTGAGGCCCCCACACGGCCTGCGTCCGTGCACCTGCCCACCCCCCGCCGGGCCCCCTTCTCTGGGGCTGCTGTTCAAAGCGGGTCCCAGAACAGCCACGGAGCAGCCATGGCTCCCTGGAACAGGGGCATCCCCCACTTAGTTCTCAGCTCCCAGCCGCTAAGGGGGGAGGCAGCCACCCATTTCTCAGATTAGAAAACCGAGGCCTGGGTTTCCTTATTTCTATGCCATCGGCCTGCGCTGTCCTTTTACTCAAAGTGCCAGCGGAGGGATGGAGTGTCCTGGGCCACAAGTCTCCAACGTCAGGGGGGTTGTAACATTTCCCAAGCCCTTTCTCCCAGGGGCTGGCTCTGGGCCGGGCCGGGCGTGGCTGGGCCCAGATGGGCAGTAAGATGCATCTCATCGCAGATGGGGGCCATGGCCCCTCAACCCCTTGGGAATAGATCGTTCCAGTGTGGGGCCTTGTGAAGACCAAATTGAACATCCTATCTAAGAAAAGGCTAATATGCAAATTGACCAAATGGCAGAACAACTGGTGGCTATGACGCACACTGACCACCAGGGGGCAGATGCTCAACTCGGAAGCTGCCCCCTCATGGTCAGTGTGCTCCTACAGGGGGAGCACTGCTCAGCCAGAAGCCAGGCTCATGGCTGGCGAGCGCAGGGGTAGTGACGGAGCTCCTCCTGCCTTCGCGGCAGTGCTAAGGATGTCAGACTGATGGCTTAGGCCCGTTCCCCATGGAGCACCCCCCAAGAGCTCCTGGACTGTGAGAGGGTGCAAGCCGGGCTGAAGGACTTCTACCCGAGTGCACAGATTTTGTGCACCAGTACTCTGGTTATTTATAAAAGTACTTGGAAGACTGTTGTACAAATTTCAGATGATAATGATGGAATTAGTTATTATGATGGTAACAGCATTTTTAAAAATATTGCCCAGAGCTGCTGCAGCCCAGGAGGCCTAGGCCTGGGGCGAAGGTGGGGCGAGGGCGGGGGTGCAGTGCCCATTCTTGGAGCCCCTGACAGGGTGCAGCTGTGCGGTTCCTCTCCCGTCTCTCCCCGAGGTCACCAACCTCCGCTCCAAGGTGTCCCGCTTGGCCATCGGCACCCTGGGAGACCTCTTCCGGGCCCTGAAGAGGAGCATGGACCAGGAGGCGGAGGAGGTTGCCCGCTGCCTGCTGCAGAAGATGGGCAACGCCAGCGAGTTCATCCAGAGGACGGCCAACCGGTCCCTGGGGGCCATGGTGGAGCACGTGACCCCTGCCCGGTCCCTGGTGGCCCTCACCTCTGCGGGCATCTAGTATGTGGCTGCCAGTTGTCTGAGGGGTGGGGGTGGCCCAGGAAGGGGAGGGTGGGGAAGGGTATGGGTGGCAGAGGAGGGGGACTGCATCACGCGTGTAGCTGGGGGAGCTCCCGGTGGGGCTGCCCACCTCTGCAGCCGGGTGATGAGGCCTAGCAGACAGGGAGAGGTGCTCTGTCCTTCAAACTGAGGAGTCCTAGTGGCGGTGCGCACCCCCCAGAGACGGCGGCAGAGGCAGCCCTCCGCCTGTTCCAGGGACGGGCATTTCTGATGACATCTGGGCCGTCGGAGAGCAGGGCACACGCTCATCTCCGGCTGGCACTGCTCGGCCTTCTGGGGAGGAGGGCGGGGCTGCCTGCTCCTGCGGCCGGATTTGCTTTTCCCTTGTAGAGAAACCTAACCCAAACGCAGAACCAAAAGCATTTCTCAAGCCCTTTCTCCCGCCGGCAAACAGCTTTCAGCCACAGCCAGTCAGCTGGCTTCCACAGGGAGGCCCTCAGGCGGACCGGGCGGGGAGCAGGCAGCGGGCTGTGGGCCCAGCCCGTGCAAAGGGTCCGAGCCACGTTGCCTGGGTTCACATCCTGGTGACTTAACTTCTGTGCCTCCATTTCCTCCTCTGTCAAATGGGAACAATAAAATTGTGAGGAGTAAATGAACAGATTCATGGAAGAGCACTCAGAACAGAATCAGCTGCCACTTAACCTTTGTCCATTGCTCATGGTGGCGATTATTAACTTGGGACAAACGAATGGATTCCTCCCTTTGCCTCAGCCTCCTCACCTGCACGATGATGATGATGATGATAGTAGCTTATGTGGTTGAGGAGATAACGGTTTGAAGGTGCTCAGAGGTGGGGCGCCAGGCACAGAGGGTTCCCTCACGACAATCTGAGATGATTGGTCATTGTTTCGGGAACCAGGGTTAGGTGTCCTCAGGGGAGCCTGGGATTCCTGGGGATCCTGCTGGAACGCAGATTCTGACTCGGATGCTACTGGTGCCAGTGTCCGGACCACACTGACTAGGGAGAGCCCAGCAGGGGCGGGGGGAGGGCCCAATGCGGCCTGACAGACTGTGGACTCGCAGACCCTGACTGAGAAGATGAAAAGGTAGAGGTGGCATCCGGATGGGGCTCTCTCATAAGATCTCAGGTCCCCCGTGTTAGGACTTACAAATCCCCACCAACCCCGTCCCTCTCCCCCTCTCAGTTCGGCTCAGTAGATGCACAGTAAGCTCCCACGAACTGTTGGCACATGCCAGGCACCAGTGGGTGGGCACTGGGGATTCAGCTGAGAAGGAGACTAGTTGCCCACTGCCCGGGAGCTCCAGCCTGACGGGGGCCACAGGGCTGCACCTGTGCCTCCCAGAGACAGGGAGAGTGCTCCCCCGGGAGCGCCTAGGTCTGCCTGGGGGCTGGGGAAGGCAGAGATGCCGACTGGGGAAGACCTTTCTTGGTGGAGAAAGATGGGAATGAGCATTTAGACCGGGGGTGGGGAATGTCTGGCCTGTGGGCTGTATAAGGCCCACAAAATTACTTGGTCTGGCCCTGCCCAGGCATTAGGGGTGAGTTAATTAAATGTTTGGCCAAATACAAGAAAAATGCTAAACTGAGAATTAAAAAATATATATATATTTTATTGACTTTTTACAGAGAGGAAGGGAGAGGGATAGACAGTTAGAAACATCAATGAGAGAGAAACATTGATCAGCTGCCTTCTGCACACCCCCTACTGGGTATGTGCCTGCAACCAAGGTACATGCCCTTGACCGGAATCGAACCTGGGACCTCTCAGTCCGCAGGCTGATGCTCTATCCACTGAACCAAACCGGTGAGGGCGAAGCTGACAATGTTGTGCGGCCCACAAGTGATGTTATAAATACGCAAATGGCCCTCGGTGGAGGAAGAGGTTCCCCAGCCCTGATTCAGACGAGGGCAGGCTGTGACGCAGGAAGGCGCAGAGAGCAGCGGGCACTGGTGTCTCTAGGGATCACCAGGTGGCTTCCCTTGCCCTTCTCTGTCCCCCTGTGGTTGTTTTTGATCTAGTCCCATTGTCAGGAAGGGTCTGCTCTTTCCCCAAAGATTCCCCTCTGCCCACACGGGACGGAATTTGGGGCCCCTCACAGCGTGAAACACGGATGCACAATATAGGTCCATGTGGGCCAGTCTAGGAAGCCCCTCCCCTTCTTTGGCTGAGCCCTTGACCGCTGCGTTTCCTCTCAGCCACAGAAACCCCTCAGTCCGGAGGTGCACCGCCGAGCACCTGGCGGCCGTCCTGGAGCAGATCGGGGCCGACAGGCTTCTCTCGGGCACCAGGGACAGCACCGACACGCTGCTGCGCAACCTGGTGCGGCTGGCCCAGGACTCCAACCAGGACACCAGGTGCGGCAGGGCGGGCCCGGCACTGCTGACCGGGCAGATGGGGCAACCAGCCAGCCCCGGCCCTCACAGCTCGCTCTCCGGGATCACGGGGAGGGACAGATGGATGGACGGAGCCGTGTCCTTTCCGTACAGCTGTCCTGTCTCCCCGTCGTCATAGGCAGGGAATGGTCATCCCTCCCTCCCCCACTGTCCACCTTCCTTCTCTCTCCAGCCACAGCCACCTGGCTCTTCTTCCTGTCCCGCCCCAGCTCCACTGCTGACCGGGCAGATGGGGCAACCAGCCAGCCCCGGCCCTCACGGCTCGCTCCCCCGGGATCACGGGGAGGGACAGATGGATGGACGGAGCCGTGTCCTTTCCGTACAGCTGTCCCGTCTCTCCGTCGTCATAGCCAGGGAATGGTCATCCTTCCCTCCCCCACTGTCCACCTTCCTTCTCTCTCCAGCCACAGCCACCTGGCTCTTCTTCCTGTCCCGCCCCAGCTCCACTGCTGACCGGGCAGATGGGGCAACCAGCCAGCCCCGGCCCTCGCGGCTCGCTCCCCCGGGGGTCACGGGGAGGGACAGATGGATGGACGGAGCCGTGTCCTTTCCGTACAGCTGTTCCGTCTCTCCGTCGTCATAGCCAGGGAATGGTCATCCCTCCCTCCCCCACTGTCCACCTTCCTTCTCTCTCCAGCCACAGCCACCTGGCTCTTCTTCCTGTCCCGCCCCAGCTCCCTTTTCCGTCAAGACACTCTCTTCCTTTTTTCCAGAGATCGTTAAGGAGCACGCTCCACTATTCTGGCCGTGACTGTGAATAAGAAAAATTGTGCCTCGGCTGTCTTGGAGTTTCCCTCGTAGTGGGAAGACGAACAACCCAGCAAATAAATAGTTATTTTAGATACAGATAAGGGATAAAGAGGAAAAAACAAGATGTCATGGAGAATGGGGTGGGGGCTATGTTAGACGGAGAGTTGGGGGGATCTTTCTAAAGAGTGACATTTGAATTGAGAGCTCGGCTCTCTGAGGATCTGGGGTGGGAGTGTCCCAGGCAAAGGAAATGGTACCAAGGCCCGTGGATGGGATCAAGCTGGGTGTTCATGGAAGACCAGGGCCAGGCTGGGTAGGGCACGGGAGTGGCAGGCAGTGTGGACGGGGAGGCAGAGGGGGCAGGACCGGCCAAGGAGAGCCTTCCAGGCCACAGTCAGGCGTCGAGGTTTTGGGCTGTGTGACCGGGAGCCACTGGAGGAGTTTTCAGGAGGAGCATGAGGCGGTTAGATGATGCTAAGCAGGAGAGTGATGGGCTCGGAGGAACTGGCTTTCAAACCCAGCGTTGGGCCCAGTCCATCACACTCGGCTCACAGCCCCCTGTCGCCCTGTCTGCAGACTGCACCCCAGAGGCGCGTCCACCAGGGTCTCTCATTCTTACTGATCTAATGGGTCACAGTGCCAGCTCTGTGCAGAGTGCTTTTTACCCGGTTACTAGGTTGAGAGTGTCTTTAGATGCTTGCTTGCCTTTTACTAAGAAGCAAGCAAGCAAACACCCTGGCTGCTCATTGGAGGATTGATGGTGGGGGGTGGAGCCTGGGTGGAGGAGGGGCCCCGGACTGAAGGCTACCCCAAGGCCCAGGCCAGAGGGGCTGGCGGCTGCTGCATGAAGGGAGGAGGATTGGCTAGGGGTTAGGGCAGAGCCCACAGGAGGTTGGCTTTCGAAGAAGGAACAGAGATGACATTGAGGTCTGAACGAACAGCTGGGTGAATGGTGTTAGGTTTTACTGACATGAGCAAAGCTGTCGGGGAAGAGGAGGGTTGGGTGGTTTGTTTTAGCTGCTGGAGATCAACATCTAACAAGTCTCCAGGCCGAACACCCTCTCCCTCTGAGCTTCCTTTCACAATGGACGGTGCTGACTGCACTTCCCTTCTCTTCCTGGAACTATCGGCTTCTTGGCTCCCACGGACCCATTCCCTGATTCTCCTGTCCTTCTGCGGCCGTTCCCCACCCGCCCTGCCCTCGGAGTGTCGGTGGCCAAAGGAGTGTCTTTAGTCCTGGTCCCCCTTGTGTGGCTGTCTCTGAACGGTGCCATCACTTCCGGTGGCTCCAGCCACAGGAGACTCCCATGCTTCCCACTCTCTGGCTCCAGCCTGCACCCTCTCAGGGACCCCTCACCAGGATGTCCAGCTGCCAGTGCTCCTAAGTGAGCCCATGGCCCTCGCCCCAAGCCTGCTTCTCCCCTCTGTTGTGAGAAGTCACTGTTACTGAGTCGTCTGAGACGCAGAGTGGGGAATTTCACTCTTCATTGATTCTAAGACACACATTTTCTCCCCACGTTTTAATATCTTACAACCAGGCAGCTCACAGGGATGGACCAGGGGGCCATTGGGACCCAGGTTTTACTATCTGCACATTTGCAAACTTGGTCCTTGCTGCTCATGGTATAAACCTTTGAATTAAAATCTGCGCTGCAGGAACTACCCTGAGAGGCTTTCTTTGCTTGTTAGCCTCTCATATTTATTTTAAGAAGTCATTGGGGTTGCTCCGTGGGGAATTGTTGAGTTTAATTGCCGTTTAAAATGTCGTAGAAATATTATCCTATTACTTGGCATTGAAGTGGAAAGCGATTGCGTATAAGGGAAGGCATGCACATGGTGATGGGATATAAATTAGATATTAATGCGAACATTCGTCACTGAAGGAATGGCCAACATTTTGCATCTTCTTGCAAAGCCACCAGCCAGTACTCTGCCCTCCCCTTACGTGCTGCCCCTGCTGCTTCTGAGAGCCCACGCGGAGGGCTGTCCTCCACGTGAGGCAGCGTCACCGGAGGCAGCGGCGTGGCCGGTGTTTCCTTTGCTGTTTCCTCAGTGGCAATAAGTTAATGGTGCACTTTACAATCAGTAACGTCTTCAGTTGAGCAAATATGGCCATTTTCAGTGTCTTGTGTTCCACCTCCGGTCGACTGCCAAGTCCTGCAGTTCCAATTCCCTTAGCAGCTCTCGAACCTGATCACACCTTCCTACCCCCACTCTACCGCCCCGCCAGGCCACTGTCCTCTCTTGCCTGCACTGATATAGTGGCCCCCAAATGGGCTCCCACCCTAGCCTTGTCCTCAAAGATCCCTCCTCCACACTGCTCCCAGTGCAAATTGGGTCCCCTCTCCCCCTTAGCTTCCCAGGGAATGTGGGCTAAAGTCCCACTCCTCCCCCTCTCCCTAAACTGGTCCTACCCCCTCTCCAGCTGACTCTGTTTCAGAGTCCAGCCCTGCCTGCCTTTCTCCAGGTATATGCCTGCCGAAGTGTCAGGCTGTCTTATGGATCCTAGAATGTCCCCTTCCTCCCATTTACTCCCCATTTGTGAACTCCTTATCTTCTGAGTCCCAACCCAAGGGTCACCTCTTCCATGAAGCCCTCCTCGATTTCCTGCCCCACCTACCACTATTCACCAGGAAGTGTTGACCATTTCCTCCTATTCTGCCCCACTGCACCTTCCCCCAGATTTCTAAATATCCCATACTAGAAAAGCTTTGGTATAGCCACCCAGTGGAATATTATATAGTCATTAAAAAGGGTGACGTGGGGAGATGATTAATGGTAGAGAAGAAAAAGTTGTATGCAAGTTGTATATACACTCTGATATCAACTAAGTGTATTTAAATTGGAAAAAGATGATGAGAAAGCATGTAAAAATGTAATAGTAGTTTTCTCTGTAATGGGTGTTTATTTTTGTATGAATCTAGTCTTTCCTTTTTTCTGAATCTAGTCTTTAACTAAGTAGGGATTATTGCCATAAGAAGAAAAAGTACGGAAACCTCTCTTACTATAATTAGAAAGCTGAGTGAAGTCATAACGCAACTTTACGACGTGTTTCTGTGGCCGTTTCTTCATCTTGCTCTTCGCCCTGTGGCAGGTTCTATGGCCGGAAGATGGTGAGTGTCTTGATGTCGAACGCCAAGTTTGATGCATTTCTGAAGCAGTCCCTGCCATCCCACGACTTGCAGAAGGTCATGGCGGCCATTAAGCAGCGGGTGAGCTGGGGGGTGTGCTGGGTGGTGGGTGGGGGCCCGGAGCTGAGCCTGGCCGTCAGGCGGATCAGGGGGCGGGGGCTGCACTCGGAGGCTTTTATTTCACCCGGGACTCCTGTCTGGCGAGGTCCCGTGATTTCCTTGTCCTCTCCTCAGCCTGGTCCTGCCCCTCTCTGCCTGTGTCCCTTGAGCCTCCCTGGGCCTCCACTTCTCCATCGGTGAAATGGGCATCTTGACCCCCAGTACTTGGCCCTGACTGCCAGCGCTCTGGGAGGCTCAGCTGCGCCCTGAGGGGCCTCCCGAAAGGAGAGGTTAGGGTCCAGGCTGGAGTATCTGGCACTTCCCCGAGGCTCCTCCCTCCTGGTTCACTCTCTATGTGTATTTTCCAAGGGCCTAGAAGAGAGCGACGGACTGCCGTCTGCCAGAGGCCACAAGGTGTCGCGGAGCCTGGCCGTGAGCGAGAACGGGCTGCCCGGTGAGGACGGGTACGGCCACTCTTGTCTCTGGGGCTCCACCTCCAAGATGCCGATGGGGCAGCCACCATGGCTCTGGCCGGGTGTTAGAAACCAAGCAGGAATCTGAAGGTCATGCCTGTGCCTAACACTTAACTCCTGGGAGGATGCATCTCACCTCCTTAGCGGGGACCCCAGGGAAGCTGCCCCCTCTCCAAGAGTAGCCTCCTGCTCTCTCTCCCACGTACCCTCTGGGCCAGACCAGAGCAGCTGGGTTCCCTGCCCCTTCACTTCTCTCTCCCTGCGGTGCCTTTGCTTCTGGTGGTGCTTTGCCTTGTGTGGGCCGTCTGCACCTAGAGCGCGCCTGCTTACTCTACCAGATCCCCCCCGGATCCAGCCCACCTGCCACCCTCTCCCAGGAGCTCTCCCTGACTCTGTGTCCCCAAGACCACTGGGTGGACAGGTCCTCCTCCGCCAGTCCTCTGTCCACCATGGACTTCGCTGTCCTGTCTCCCACGGGTCTGTGAGCCCTTAGGGCAAGACCGTCTCTCATCTCCTTGTTCTCAGCGCCCAGCACAGGCCTCGACACTCAGTAGACAGAGGGCGGGAAGTAGGAATGAATGACAGAATGGTGTCGGGCTCTTGTCGGTGGGACTCGGGTGCAAGGCATAAGCTCAGAAGAGCGAGGCTCTGAGCTGGGATGGGGCTAGAGTTCTGTATGGATCTGCTCTCATTCTGGCTGGAACGGGCTAGGGGGCACGGTGGGCATGTGCTCCCAGCCTAAGAAAACAGGATGTCTTAACATCTCCCCAGTTACCGGAGGACTGTGAGCAGGGCCTAGACAACCAGGGGGCAGGATTCGGGCACCTGGCAAGACCTTCCCTGACTCTTAGTTGAAACGTGCCGTTATCCTTTCATGATTCCATGCCCTCACTCCAGCTTTCTCCTCCATTCTCCCCCTGCCTGCTGAAAAGGAAAGGAAAGGAAAGGAAAGGAAAGGAAAAGGAAGGGAAGGGAAGGGAAGGGAAGGGAAGGGAAGGGAAGGGAAGGGAAGGGAAGGGGAGGGGAGGGGAGGGGAGGGGAGGGGAGGGGAGGGGAGAGGAGAGGAGGGGAGAGGAAAGGAAAGGAAAGGAAAGGAAAGGAAAGGAAAGGAAAGGAAAGGAAAGGAAGAGAGAGCCCTGCCCCCTGGGGCTCTAGGCAACCTTCCCTGGAGGAAGAGGGATTTCCAGAGTTCCCTCCCCCCACCTGCCTGAAGGAGGGGGCCTGGGATAAGGGGTGTCCATGCCCCAGCTGCCCAGGTCAGATGCTCCTTCTGCTTAGGCTCAGCTCCAATGGCCCGAGGCTGGCGGGGCTGCGCTCTTCCAGGCGGGGTGGCTCGGAGATGGCGGAGCAGCTGCGGGAGCTGACTCGGCTGCTGGAGGCCAAGGACTACCAGGCTCGGATGGAAGGCGTGGGGCAGCTCCTTGAGCACTGCAAGGCCAAGCCGGAGCTCATCACCGCCAACCTGGTGCAGGTGAGCGCTCCCCCCCGCCCCCCCGGTCTCTCCCCATGAGTGCAACTTCAATCTGGAAAACTCTGAACAGGGTCAGACATTGGCCAGACCCCTCAGGGTAAAGGGAGCCCAACACGCATTGCTAGCCAGTTGCCTTGGTAACACTCTAAGACTACTGGGAAGTGGCTGAAGGGATGAGGGCATTGCCCCTTACCCGGCACCTTGGGGCTGCTCAGAGGCGGCCCAGCATCTCCCAGCCTTTTGGAGGTTTGTGGGGAGGAGGGCGGAAGTGAAGGTGCCGTGGCCCGGGGCACTACTGGTCTTGCTATGTGCGTGATGTTTCGGGACGGAGCATGTCATTGGCCAGGAGACTGGGCCCGGATGGGTGAGGAGCAGGCACAGGCTGGCAGCCGGAACAGATGCCTGCTTCCTCCAGGAGCAAGGCTGCTGACAGCTGAGCCTCATGGCGCGTGGCTGAGACACAGGCATGGGGGCAGAGGCCTGGGCTTCCTTTCTTCCTGGCTGTGTGATCTGGGCGAGTGATTGCGCCTCTCTCAGCCTCAGTTTTTGTTTTTAATGGCGAAGCGAGGAGAACACAGGCCTGCCGGGCTGTGAAGATCTCTCCAGGAAAGAGAGAGTGAGGGTACCTGATGAGATGCTCTCAGACTGGGCACACGAGTGCTCAATGGGGTGTGCCCTCTTAGCCACTGAGAGAGCTCTGGCCCAGGTTGGAAGACGCCTGTTAGGGCCGCAGGGGCCGCCCTGCCGAGGTGGGTGGCTGGGCAGTGGGGCTCCTGCCTGCCTGGTTCCCACAGGCTCTTGGTTTCTGTTCTCTCAATAGGTGTTCGATGCCTTCACCCCGCGGCTTCAGGATTCCAACAAGAAAGTGACCCAGTGGGCGCTGGAGTCCCTCACCGGGATGATCCCCCTCCTTGGAGAGAGCTTGCGCCCCATGCTTCTCTCTGTCATCGTCGCCGTTGCAGACAACCTCAACTCCAAGAACTCAGGGATTTATGCTGCCGCTCTGTCTGCCCTGGACGCAATGATAGAGAGTCTGGGTGAGCCTCTTGCCCTGGTCCTGCTCAGCTCAGGTGGGCAGCTGGCTCCCTCCTTTCTGCCACCCTGGGCTGGGCCCGCCCTTCCTGCTTGGCAGTCGGCAGAGCAGTGAGAGCCACGGGTTCAGCGTTTTCCCTGAGGCTGTGCAGGGCACGGGTCGGTGGCCTAGGGCCTGTGAGGTTCTCGGTTGGCGGCTTTTCCATGTCCCATCCACCTGTGTGCCTTCGATGGTGAAACTGGAAGAGATGTGGAGATGGTGTAGTCTTGCCTCCTTTAGCACACATGATGTAAATGACTCATCTAAGGTCAGCTGGGTGCTGAAGAGAAAACAGGTCAGAATTGCCAGGAAGGAGCTGAGCAGAGCTGTCAAGAATTGTCTTCGTTGTAGACATGGTAGCAGGGACTGTGGCATGTATGGGGACCAGGCAGAGGCCGGTGAGACCGCAGGGTGAGCCTGTGGGAGGACCAAGCTGATGGGCAAGTGGGCCTGAGGGCTGGCCACCTTGGTTGTCTGGTGCAGGAGGCAGGCCGAGGTCCCACTGGCTTTCTGAGTGTGAAATAGCTGGGAGCTGCCTTTAAACAACTCTGCTTGGGGCCAGAGCTTCGGGCGTGAGGGGTTCAGCGTGAGAGGTGGGGAGTGACAATGGAGTGGTGCTGGGGGAGGAGTGAAAAGAAAAAGCGGAAGGAGCTCTGGGAGAGACGTCAGGAAAGGCAGGAGCTTCCCAGTTCCCGGCGGGCTTTGCAGTATCACATCTTGGTCCGTGAGCATCAGGTGGCATTTTGGTGCATAGACTGTGGTTCTCAGTCCTTTACAGAGTACTTGAAGGTGCTATTTCGTGTACCCAGTACCCAGGCTGACATGCAGAGTCAAAACTCCCAGGGTATGCGAGAATGTCGTTCACGGTTAGGCTTATGTCCCCGCCAGGAGTGGAGCCGTGAGTTTTCGCAAGCCAGTCTTGCTGTGATGCAAGAGAGCGTAGGATCTGGGAACCGTTGCTGTTTGCCCGTTGCTTGCTGGATGTTCTGATGAGCACAGAGCAATGTCCTCTCCTTAGCACCCACCGAGCACCCCCACGGTGAGGCCAGGACCTGGCCTGGCCCACACTCCCTCCAACCCCCCATCCTCACGTCCTAGCCTGAGCCCAGCACCATGTCCTTGGCTGGAGCCTCCAGAAGTTTCAGTTACAAATCAAACGTCTGTCCAGGCCCTCCTCTGCCTTTCAGGTTCATAAATATTGTCAATTTCCTCCCTTCATCTCAGAGGGAATTTACGATTTGCTGGTTTTGTTGCTGTAGAACAAATAATATAAATCCAGCTCTAAATTATGGCTTGTTTTCAGGGCTGCTGTGGGTAAGTGAGATTGCTGTTGCCAATAACCGAGGCTCTTGGTAAATCATCGCAGGTCCTGGATTTATTGGGAAAACCTACACCGAGCAAAATAGGCTTTAGCTGTTTGAAGAGGAAAGCACCCTTGTCTGGGGAGAGGAGATTTAACCCTTCCTTTCCGGGTTGGCCATCGGGCCAGCTTCGGGCTGCAGAAGCTAGCATCTCGAATTGTCCTAAGACTCAGGTCCCCTCTTCTTGGGGCCCTGCCGTATGCACCTGGGCTGGGCACCCTGGAAAGAGCCCTGGGATGGTCTGCTTTTGTGAGCTGCCCACACCTTGAGGCAGTTTACTGTTCCCAGGAGGACACCTAGAATTCTCATGTGCTCCTGGGACAGGGTGTCCTCTCGTGTGGCTGACGGTGACCCCTCTGGCCCCTCAGCTCGGGGACTGGGTGCAGGGGGCCTGGAAGCAGGTGGGAGGGGAGCTGTCTTCCTCTCTGGTCCTTGGGTTAGGGCTAGGCTGGACTGGAATGGGGCTGGCCTTGGAGGGATGGAGGAGATGAGTAAACCCCTGACAAAGGCTCCCAGGGGGCCCACAGTGTGAAGCGCTGGGTCTTGGCACCACGGCATTTGAACAGGGGTGGCCTGGGCGCTCAAGGCCACGTGGCTTTGCTGTGAGCTGTACCCTCTCTGTTCCACCAGCCACATGGGTTTGGGAAGAATTATTCACTAGGAAGTGATGAGCCGAGTTCCATATCCACCTGGTCAGACCTGTGGGATTTAGGTTGCCAACAAGAATTCACCTGTGCCAGGTGTGCCAATGGTAGACACACTCTTTCCGGGAGGGGTTCTCATGTCTGGAATGGTCACGCCTGGTCTGCAGAAGGTGAAATGGAGGCGATAACTGAACTTCCCCCTGGCCCAGGGCTTTGGGTGATAGAAGGAGGGATGGGGCAGGTGGGACAGAAGAGAAGGGGGTGCAAATCTTCCTTCCCCCATCACTCAGGCTGAGCCTGATGGCTCTGGTGGTTCGGGGGGGACCCTTGGCACCCTGTGGCCTCTCCTGGGAGTGGCTCAGAGCCCTTTGAGCAGAGGGGGCTCTTGCCCCAGCCTGGGCCTTCTGCCCCACAAGGGATTCTGGGTCCCAAGCCACAGAGGATCTGTGCAATGCTGTAAAGTACCTAAATGTGAAAAGTCACAAAGTGACAGCTCAACAGGCTGTGCTCACTTCCTGCTCTGCCGGGGCTGCGGGGGTCAGGAGCACAGCCACGCTGGGGGCTGGCCCCTTGGGCTGCTTCTTAAGACCCCTCTTCATTCTGGAAGTCAGTGATTAAGGTGACTCACCAGCTACCACATCTCTTCCAGCTTTTAGGGCTTTTTAGGGACAGGAGGTATGTTAGTTACAGAGCAGGTGGGATTTCCGTCCCTTCCCACTTTTGAAGAGATGGTGAGGAAGGAGTCACATCGCTCCCTGACCTCTGCCCTTTGTCCCTGCCTGTCTGGGGGCTTCTCCAGAGGCGAGGCTGGAGTGGTACCCTCTCTCACAGCACCGACACCTTCTGATTTTAGGGGCGTTAGTCCAAGTACCAGGGCAGTTCCTGCACCGACTGGCGGGTTCCTTGGGCTCGGTAAGCACCAGACTGCTGACAGCTCACTGCTCCCGGTCAGACTCCCTCATTCAGGCTTCCGAGCACCCCACGTTCTGTTCATTCCCCACAGCCCCTGGCCAGTGCTGCAGAGAGCAGATAAGCTCGGAAATGGGCGCCTTCAGATCTACTTTGGCTACTTTTCTCTCTGACTGGAAACTTATTACCTTGGATAAATCATGTGACCAACATGATATTGCTCATGGAATTTACAAACCCACCCGGGGTGCCGCTCTAACCCCCCGACTGCCTGAGACCGCTCACCCTCTGCTGGCTGCGCCCACACTGGTTTCCCGGGTGCAAAGGCCTAATGTGAGCGCGGTGTGGACTTTGCGTCTTTCATTTATCACGGCCCGGTTTCCCATGCCATCGAGCAGTCTTTCTAGTTAATTAAAAAATATAAAGTGTACTTTCCACCACTGTAGAAGTATACTTATTAATTACTGAGGCAATAAAAATGCAAAGCCTCTGGAGGGGGACAATCTCACGTACAGTCCCAGCTCCTAAAATAAACCATCGTTAACGCCTGGCATTTCTCATTACAGATATTTTTCTGGGCCTGTTTGTATACACGGCTGTGATTACATTACACGTTTGAATCTGGCTTTTTTTTTTTTTTAAGACAAAGCACGGGCATTTACATATCATTACATGCTTGAGTCACTGCTGCACCAGAGCTCGCATTTTCTGCGTAGGCGGCTCAGTCCCGTTTCTCCTGGTGATGAACAGACTCGGTTTGGGCAGCCACAGGGAGGCTGGCCGTGTGGCATCGCAGCTCACTGAGCTCCTGGCATTGTGACATCATGCCTCTTCAGCTTATTGTCAGGAGTCCAGTTTGATTCCAGTTCCTGCTGCTGGGGTTCATACGCCACCATGTTTTGTATACTTCCTTTTTTTTAAAAAAAATGTATTTTTATTGGTTTCAGAGAGGAAGGAAGAGGGAATAGAGAAACAGAGACATTAATGATGAGAGAGAATCATCAGTTGGTTGCCTCCTGCACGCCCCCCACTGGAGAGCCCAAAACCCAGGCATGTGCCCTGACCGGGAATCAAACTGGGACCTCCTGGGTCATAGGTCGACGCTCAACCACTGAGCCACCTGGCTGGGCGGCAAGCATTTACTTGAGCACCTGTGTGTGCCAGGCCCCGGGACCATGCTCTGGAGTAGGTGTCTGCGGGTCGTGCATGTTTAAGTACTTACCAAGTTCTTTCTTCTTTCCTGCTCTGGGAGGCATGTCAGTGGCCAGGAGGGGGGTCCAGCTGCATCCAGAGAAAGTCCTGGACTATGTTGTGGCAGGGGTGGGGGGGGGGACAGCACAGAGGGAGAAGGCCTTGTCCTCAGAGGGGAGCTCATGGCTGATGATGGGGGAAAGGGGTAGATGGGGGAAATAGAAACATCCGCACACAATAATGCAGGTGATGACATAAAAATTTACACAATCACAGCTTTATCAAGACACCCTGAGACCACTTCTCGCAAACGGCAATATTCTCTTTTACCTCCCAGCGCGAATTATTTTCAAGACTCTTGTCTTACGCATAGAGCTTTTGGAAGCAGCGGAGAGTACATTTTCTCCACTCTATACCTGACAAGTCTCAGAAAAGCAAAGAGCAAGGGAAACAGGAGTTAGCTCTTGCTAGAATGGCTACCTGGTGGAAGAAGAAAGCTCTGGCTGCGCGCCGCTGGGCACGCAGAGCCTCTGTGCCGAGTCGCAGCAGGAGCTCAGAGAGGGGGGAACTCACCGGGAAAGATTTCCTCAGACAGGTTCCTAAATGTGGCCCCCGGTCAAGAGAAATCTGGCCTTGAGCTGGTCAGCTCTGGGGTCCCAGGGCGTGCTGGCTGGGGTGTGCTCTGGCAGCGCCCCTCCGCTCCCAGACCCCAAAGCCACATCCCTGAAAAGTGCATTTTGTTACTGGTCCCACCTCCCTGTGGACGGTGCTGGGACTGCTCTGATCGCAAAACGCCGGGCCCGGGTATGCCAGCGGTCTCCCCGGTTCACGCAGAGGCCGACGGCGGGGAAGGGGACTGTCCCTTGTGTATTTTCTAGATCAGTGTCCCTTCCTAAAGTGAGGGACTTTCCTCACCTTACGTGTCTTTGTGAGGAATGCAGGGTTTCAAGTCCAATCGTTGGAGGAGCCCAGAGATAGCCGCTAGTATGAGGAAGAACAAGCAGCTTCTAAACTCAGTCCCTGCGGGAGCTGACTTTTTTTTTTTTTTTTAAATATATTTTATTGATTTTTCACAGAGCGGAAGGGAGAGGAACAGACAGTTGGAAACCTCGAGGAGAGAGAAACATCGATCAGCTGCCTCCTGCACAACCCCTACTGGGGATGTGCCTGCAACCAAGGTACATGCCCTGGACTGGAATCGAACCTGGGACCCTTCAGTCCACAGGCCGACGCTCTAGCCACTGAGCCCGGTTTCGGCGGAAGCTGATTTAGAAACACATCAGAGAAGGCCGAGACTCGCCTCTTTATCCTGAAACACCGCCTCCCAGCCCCTGTGCTTTTACCACCAGTGGCTCCTTTCTGGGGTCACAGAAGGGCCGCCCAGGGCCTCTTCCCCACGTGGGTGCTGTGGGTGGGTGCCTGGCGCCGCTGCTCAGCCCCAGCATCACAGCCACGGCCACCCCCCTCTCTTTCAGACAGCCTCTGCCTCCTGCAGATGCTGGCCGGGCGGGTGCGCTTCCTCAGTGGCCGCGCAGTGCTGGATGTCACGGACCGCCTGTCAGGTGAGCACCCCAAACCTGCCCCCCGCCTCAGGTCAGTCTCTACGCTCCTCCCCCCGGCATGTGGTGGAGCCCACGTATCTTAGACCAAAACTAATTCCAGACCACTCACCGTTTTTGATCATCTGGTTTTTTAAAGATAACCCCTACCTGGCCAGGAGGGGATGTTTGCACTTGGTCAGAATGAAGCAGGTTGGTACCCAACTGAGATAGTTCTTCAGAGACCATGATGCCGTTCTTCCTCTCCACCACAGCCCACCGGGTCCTGGGTCCCGGGTCCCACCTGGGCAGACCCCCCAGACCCCCTCGAGGTCCAGGCTTGGTCCTGGCGGTGAGAGAAAGCTGTGTCTCCTTCGTAAGGCAGCCTGGCGAGTGGGCTGGATTTCAACCCCACTGACTCCCTGGCCGGGGGCCCGGGGCTGTGTTACGTGCGGGTGGGGCCTGGGCCTGCGCCGGCTCTGCCTTGTTCAGCCTGTGCCGAGTGTGGCTGCTTTGAGTGATTCGTTCCAGGCTGAAACCGCTCCTGTGGCCCTGGAGGAGGCAGCGTGGGGAGGACACAGGCTCTGCGGGGACGGGCCCGTGAGCCACTGGCTAACTCTGACAGGCTACTGAGTTGGTCTGAGCCTCTTGCTTGCTTGCCAGAAGCCTCCGCCCCCTCTTCGGGAGCTCCCATCAAGGAAAGAGGCAGGACTCCCGAGAGCCCCCTAAAATGCAGATGACCATGCCACCTGCCTGCAGTGTTCCTGGAGGGGCCACACGGCCTGTCTCTGCCTGGCCCTCCAGACTCTGCCCCCTTCCCCACCCCCAGTTTAGGTCCTGGATCACACATCCTCATCACAACCCCGTAAGGAGGGTGGGGTTTCATGATTACCCCTTTAATAATAAAAACAAAACAAAACAAAAAACACCAAAAATCAAAAGCTCAGAGGGTCTAGTGCCCAACGTCCCTGGGCGATGGATCCAGGATTTGTCCCCAGGAGCCTGGCTGCGGAGCCAAGCCTCAGCTTCCGCGCTATGGGCCTCTGCCCGAGCGGCCCGGCCTTGCCTTCGGGGTGCCAGCGTGCCACCCTCCCTGTCGAGGCCGGTCGCCCACGCTCTCACCTCTGTCTGCGAAGCCCTTCTCCCCTTCTTCCTCCGTGTGGGTGATGCCCACTTAGTCTGGCATCACTTCCTCTGCCTCCCTTCCCTCCCCGGCCCTCCTGCCCGGCTTCATGTGCCCCTAAAGAGCACATCCCACCCTGTGCCCGCCTCCCCCTGATGGCCTCGCAGCATCGGGCCCTGGGGTGCTCAGCACACGCAGCCTGACTGCGGGCATCATGCCACCCCCTCCACCGCTCCCTCTCTCGCTCCTGGCCTTGCTGCTTGCCTGGTTTAGTTATCCCAGTGACCTCGGCGTGGCCCCTCACCTTCCATCCAGGAGCCAGGCCTTCCCCAAGCAGTCTTCCTGTCCTTGTATTGGTCATTCATGGGGCCCAGAGGTGGGTGGGCACCCCAATTTAGATGACCTATTTATTATATATATATCCCTCTCCTCCCCCGCAAAGCAAGAGTTTCTATGTAGCTCTTCTGTTAACTAGGTATCAGTCAGGAACACAGAAGGAATTCCAGCCGACACAGGCTTGGACTAATAATAGCACAGCTTAACACCGGTAAATCCTTCGATAATTACTTTAGCTGCCTTTCAAGCTTCAGTTTAATGGGGGAGCTTTCTTCCTCATAGTGGCTCCCAGAAGGGCCACTGCCAGTCTCTGCCAGCTTGAGAGACGCATCCATCAGCCAGTGCCCCCCTCCCTGTAGCCGGGGAATGAGAACTTATATGGGGATTGATGCCTCCTTTGGTGTGTGTGTGTGTGTGTGTGTGTGTGTGTGTGTGTGTGAGAGAGAGAGAGAGAGAGAGAGAGAGAGAGAGAGAGAGAGAGAGAGAGAGGAGTCCAGGGTGGTGGTTGTGCCAGAACAAGGGTGTGAACTGTTGGGGGCAGGTGGACACC
Organism: Antrozous pallidus; assembly: GCA_027563665.1. NCBI lineage: Eukaryota > Metazoa > Chordata > Mammalia > Chiroptera > Vespertilionidae > Antrozous > Antrozous pallidus. The sequence goes on along the minus strand of CM050523.1, from coordinate 59,710,782 downwards.
ACCACCCTTTGGTGGAAACGGGGGGGGGGGGGCCCTGCCTGAGCCTGGTTCTTGGGGAAGTGCTCGCCCTCATTTGTAGGCGGGGCTTTAGGAAATGTTTGAGTCCAGGTGTTCAGAGCAGGTAGCTGGTTGTACAGTGAGATTTGGCATCCAGACCCTGGGAAGGCCAGGCTGGGCTGTACTGTTTTCCAGAATACACCCTTTGAAAGGGTGTCGACTCTCTCTAGAGTACAAGTTTTCTCTATTTTTGTGTGAAGTCTCATCCATGGCAATGAGGGTTTAAGCCATACTAGTACCATTTGTCACCAGCCTACCTATCTCAGCACTTTACAAACATTTGTTATCTAATCTAACCATGGCAAGAGTTGGATTCAGGATTATGATCTTTTTTGCCTCGGGAACAGGCTCAGAAAGGCTGGGCGGCTTTCTCAAGCTCCCACACGCCAGAACACAGCAGAGGCGAGACTGAATCAGGTGTGCCCGCCTCTTCCTCTCTCCTGGGCCACTGGGACCCCAAGCACTTTGCCTTTGCCAACACCCCTCCCTCCATTAAAAAAAAAATACTTAAAATGTTATTTTATGACCATTTGGGATAAACACAAATACACAACTGGCTGCATATCTTCAGATTTCCTTCTTCTCATGTTACTTTTATTGATTTTTCACAGAGAGGAAGGGAGAAGAATAGAAAGTCAGAAACATCGATGAGAGAGAAACATCAGCTGCCTCCTGCACACCCCCTACTGGGGTTGTGCCCGCAGACAAGGTACATGCCCTTGACCAGAATCAAACCAGGGACCTTTCAGTCCGCAGGCCGACGCTCTATCCACTGAGCCAAACGGTTTCGGCCTTCTTCTCATTTTAAAGGAAATTAAAATATGTTCCTGGCCCCATAACTGCCTAAGGCCCGGTACTGTGCCTCAGGCATCTGTCGGGCCTGCGGGACTGCTGCCCTGTGCGGACAGGCCTGATGGAGTCACCCTTCCTCTCTCCTCCTCACAGTGCTGGTGGCCTCGGTGTACCCCCGGAAGCCCCAGGCCGTGGAGCGCCACGTCCTTCCGGTCCTCTGGCACTTCCTGGCCAACATGATCGGGAACGGGGTGCTGCCCGGGCGCGGGGGGAGCGTCCGCGCGGTGGCGGGCCGGCTGTGCCGGGGCCTCCAGCAGCACCTGGGCTCCCGGCTGCAGGGCCTGGCTGCCGGCCAGCCTCAGCACGTCCTCCAGACCCTCCAGGAGCTCCTGGCCACGGAGTCCCGGTGAGGCGTGCCCGCCTCTTCCTCTGGTCACCGACGGAGGGATGGCACCCCAGCAACCGACCCTGTCAGCGGGATCGGAGACGGATCCGAAATAGGAATCATTATTTTCTATCTTATTTTATGTTGATGACGGCATCATCTTCTGGTCTGCTTCCCATAGCGTTCCGGAGGTACACAGTATATTTTGAAGTAGAAATAAAAGAACGACTTATTTTTCTAAGGTTTTCTCATCTTCCATTCTTTTAATCTCAGAGGACTTTTCAGTAACTAGGTTTGTGGCAAACAGAACAAAACATGAGCACAGCAGAACGGACAATACCGAGACAGAGAATGAGGGAGAAAAGTGCAGCACAGGCCCTCCCGGTGCAGGCCATTGGGGGTGTAGCCCCCGAGTCTTTGAACAGCTGGACAACCCCCACCCCAGTCCTGGGACTCTGAGTTGGTCATTCCATTCCAGTCCATGTGCAGTGGCCTGATGGGAGGTGAGAGTGACAAACAGCTCTGGGGGCGGGAGGAGGGGGGGGGGGGACGCTGTGCTTCTGCCCTGCAAACACCTTGTGCAGAGTCAGTGGGTCCTGTGGGAGCCTGCTCATGACATCTGTCCAGCTCATGGAGAGGCAAGAAGAGTGTGACATCTGCATTCCTAAGTGCCTTCCCTGGGAGGGACCTTCTGGCTTCTTCTGAAGCAGATGATGCTTTTGTACTTGAAATGCATCTGTGAAAGCACTTGATGGAGCATCCGGCTCCACGTGGTAGGCAGGGGCCACGTGGAGGCTCTGGAATCGAGCAGGTTCCCCCAATTGGGCTGGATCGCCAAGCCGGAAGGTGAGTGGGATCAGGATGGGCCAGGACGTGAGGAAGCAAGGAAGGTGCTGCCTGCTGATGGAGCGGCCAGAGAAATGGCGTCCTGGAGGTGAGAGGGGGCCATCTGGGCTTGGCCTCTGGACACAGGAGGAGTGGCTCTGCCTTGACGAGGGCCGGTGGCAGGTTGACAGTGGTGTTAACAGGAAGAATTAGGGCTCAGACACCTGGGCAATATGGTCCCAGTCAAGGAGCCCAGACCCACGGCAACACTCTGGGGAAGGTCACAGGGTCAGCACCGAGGACCCACCTGACGCAGGGCGAGGTGCCACTGTTCTGAGCCTCTTCTGGGGAGACAGTCCCACAGCAGCCAGGAAGCCCCCAATAGACTCACCTCTGTGTTTCTAAACCCTGTGGGTGCCCCGGCTAAGGAGGCCACTTTCCTATCTTGACCACGTTGCCAGGTGTAACTAGGCCATGCCTTCCCCCCCCCAAATGCCCTGGGGTGAGCGTGTGCCACACAGCCATCCTGGGGTTTGGGTTTTAATAGGCAGCTCAAGTGTGACTTTGGGTAATTTAGCCCCAATGTGAGCACTTCTCACCTAACTGTGGCCCCAGCGGAGGCTTCATTACGTCCACCGGCCTTAGTTGGTTCCATCTGAACCGGCTTAGAGGCCTGCCGGACTGGGAGCCAGCAAAGATGCTCTCGAGGCTGATTTTAAGCGTTTGCTTATTTTTGCATCATGTCATTGGTTTTGTTTGCAAGCATTTTGGGTTTGGTCAGGAGGTTGAATTTTCTGCTTGTCAAGATCCTAGGACCTAGCAGAACATTTCAGGGTTTTTAGAGGTGTAGGGACTCAGGGACAGAGTCCAGCAGGGATTTTGAAGGCAGAGGTTAATTAGGCTCAAGGTCATTGCCCTGACTCCCTGCATTCCTGGCCTATCTTCCAAGTACATTTTCAAACCCCAAGCTCCCGTCCCCTGTGCTCTGTACCCACCCCCACGGGGAAGGTGTTTAAAACAACTGGAAACAGCTGAAAAGCAAACAATAATACTTTGCCTGGTCCTGTTTTTCTTCATTATTTCAGGTTTAAATCTCATCCCAGGCACCCTGGGCTCTGGGTGATTGGCCAGGGGTCTGGCAAAGTCAGTGCCAGCAAGAGTGAGGCTAATGGGGCTGGGCAATGTGGCTCAGTGGTTGAGCATCACCCTATGAACCAGGAGGTCACAGTTCAATCCCTGGTCAGGGCCCATGTCCAGGCTCAATCCCCAGTGTGGGGCATGCAGAAAGCAGCTGATCGATGATTCTTATCATTGATGCTTCTCTCTCTCCCTCTCTCCCTTCCTCTCCAAAATAAATCCTCCTATATAATAAAAGAGAAACATGTAAATGTGACCGTACCTTCGCTACACCACCAGCCAATCAGGAGTGGGGGGCGTGGCTGTGGTGCGGGGAATGGGAGGCTGGTGGGGGACATGGCCAAGGCACAGGGGACAGGAGGTCGTGGCTGCGGCGTGGGGGATGGGAGGCCAGTGGGGTGTGTGTGTGGCCACGGCGGCACTTCGGGTCCACGCTCCCAGCCTGGCACCCATGATAGGGCTGGCTGCTGGCCTCTGGAGCATGTGGAGACCCTGGTGGCCACTGCCACCATGCTTAGGGGTCCCTGCATGCCCCCAGCCAAGCGCTATACTTAGGCCCTGAGTGGCAGGAGTCCCAGAACACCCCCAGCCACTGCAGGACTATGGGTGCAGCAGCCAAGCTGCTGGGGGCGAGCTCTGAAGCCAAGCAGCAGTTTGGATCTATGCCTCCAGCCCAGTGCCCGTGTGTGACTCAGAGGTCCCTGCATGCCCCCTAGCCCGGTGGCCACCACAGGACTGACTGCTGGCCTTCAGAGACAGGGATGTTCCCACCCCATCCCAGCTGCTTGTGCGTGCTCTGGTGCAACATCGATCAGCCGCCTCCTGTACACTCCCCACTGGGGATGTGCCTCAAACCAAGGTATATGTCCTTAACAGGAATCAATCCTGGGACCCTTTAGTCTGGAGGCCCACGGTTTATCCACTGAGCCAAACCAGTTCCAGTGTAAACACCTTTTCTGACCACTCATTGGCTAAGCTCCCCTACGCCACCACTTGCAGTGTTCTTGGTAACTTGGGTTATAAGAATCCAAGAAGGTGATCTAGGTTTTTCCACCACACTCCTGGAGGAAAAAACTAATGTCCACTGCTGGAGGGGCTAAGAAGTGTCATATCCTGCCCTAGCTGCTTTGGCTCAGTGGATAGAGCTTCAGCCTGCTGACTGCAATGTCTGGGTTCGATTCTGATCAAGGGCATGTACCTAGGTTGCAGGCTCCTCCCTGGCTGGGACCCAGGTCAGGGCTCATGCAGGAGGCAACCAACCAAAGTGTCCCTCTCACATTGATGTTTCTCTCTGTCTCTCCCTCTCTCTTCCACACTCTATAAAAATTAGTGGAAACATATCCTCAGGTGAGGATAAAAAAAATAAAGAAATGTCATATCCTATGAAAGACACATCTTGAAAATGCCTAAAGAAAGTTGTCATTTTTCACAGTGAAGGGACTAGAGTCCATGTTGATGAAAACACCGTGGCGGCTGCAGTGGCTGGCGGTGGCTGCAGCAGCAGGGTAATGGGGCTGGCGCTTTCCCTTGATCAACCCAGTCACCTCCCACAGAGGGTGGCCAGCCTGATGGGGAGCGGGCCTCAGCTGTCAGTAGGACATCTCCTGAGGGCTCCCAGTCTGTGAGAGAGGGCAGGCTGGGCTGAGGGACCCCCCACTGTGCATGAATTTAGTCTCTGATACTTCTATTATAGAGAAAGAGCAAATAGCAATATTAAATTATTTCCTCTAATTAATACCCTTTTAATGTGCATGAATTTGTGCACCAGGCCACTAGTAAGTAAGTAAGTAAGTAAGTAAGTAAATAAATAAATAAATCTACACTAATAAAAGGAAATGCAAATTGACTATAGCTTTGCAATGCCCCAACAGCCAATCAGGAGTGAGTATGCAAATTAATTCAACAAAGATGGCAGGTTATTATGTATACACAGGCAGCTGAGCAATGGGGGTGGGATGCTTGTATCATCACCAGGGCAGGCATTTTGCACTGGCCCAGCGGCTCTGGGCCACTGGGCAGCATGGGAAGGCCAAAAGGTGACTCCGGGCTGTAGCAAAGGTGGTGCCAGTAGCCAGAGTAAGGAAGGCCCATTCTTGCATGAATCTTTGTGCACCGGGCCTCTAGTATATAGGTAAAAGAATGAGGCTAATGGAAGGCCAGTGGTGGGGAATGTAGATTGGCCTGGGAGCCAGGGTGGGTTTGAGCTGAACCACCACTCTTGGCTTGGTTGTGTGTGAGGACAGAAGCCCTGCTTACCCGAGGTGCTCTGACCTAAGATGCAGGTAGGCCTGGGGTGTCAAGCACAGCACAATGTAACATGGGCTAGAACAGGCTCAGAACACTGACTTTATGGCAGTCCAACAGAACCTTTGACATGGGGTACTGACTAATGGGTTGTCTTTGAAAATCTGGCCTTGGAAGATGGGGTGATGCTGGCAGCGTGTAAGTCGTCCACCAGATGATCAATTGACAAACGTGTTGACATTTACCATTCCCTGCACCAGCTCCCCTGATACATGCAAAACACTGGTTTATTTTAGAAAAAAAGAATGTATTTCTGAAATCTCTTCACAATGTAGGCTTTATGAGGCACATCTTGCCAAACATACGCTCTTCATAACGAAAGAAAAGTCTGGTCCGCCTGCTCTGCACTCTCTAGCCACATGGATTATTCTAGGTTCTGAATGGGTGTAGGATGTGAGGAAGGAAAATAGATGCTGCTTACAGCAAACAACTGCTCAGACTCACGCTGTGGAGGGAAGTTGCAGTTCATTTTCAAGATTGTATTCATACTTGCAAAAAGCTGTCACTGCTCCACCAGAATATTATATTTGCTTGTTTCCTTCAGGAGTCCTTCTGACGAAACCGGGAAATTGTGCTTCCCCCAGGGCTGAACTGTCTGCTGTGTGACCGACATGTTGATGGAGAGCTGGCTGAGGGCCTCCCCTCCCTAACTCGGGGGTCTTCGTGGGTGTGGAGGAGGAGGGGGGTCATATACCCCTGAAAGGAGCTGGCCCAAATAAGAACAGGGATTATTATGCACCCCTTAAATGACTCTCCTGTGCTGGGCTCCCTTTTGTCTTTATAAACAGCATTCCTTCTTGGTTTTCAACCCTGTGAAGAAAAGGTGCAGACTCTTCAGTCCCCAAAGGGTTGGGTCCATGGCTTAATTAATTAATTATATATTTTTATAATTAATATTTTTTGTTGTTTAAAGTGTTACAAATAGTACATATGGCTCCTTTCCCCCCACCCCCCATTGATCTCCCCCTGGCCTCCCCACCCCCCAGTACATGTCCTCACCTGCCCCTCCTCCCCTTATCTTGTATCCATTGGGCTTAATTAATTTAAAAAGATAAAACGAAACCAAAACCCTGCCCTCCTTGAGCACAGGAAGTGGACTGGGCTCAGCTAGGCCAAGGTTCTTGGTTGGTGGGTAAGAGTGACCCACTCGGGGAGCTATAGGACTGGACTTGTCCTCCTGGCTGCTAGCTGTGCTCTCCAAGGCAGAAGCCAGGGTGTAGCTTTGACCAAAGGGAGGCCTTCGGAGGCTCAAAACCGAGCTGATGACACCCATACAAGCGGTCTGTTGTGGTGGATTGAATTTCTTTTGTCCAGAGTCTAATTCGCAAATAAGCTGGGCTAACTGGTAGTTGGGGTGGTGACCAAAACAGCACATCTTCGGTCCATCTGCTCCTGTGTCAGCTTGGCTCTGCTTCCCCTTTGACCTTTACTGCCTCGCAGGCCCTGGGGCTTGGCAGCCCCTCCTCATATGCCTCAGGGAAGCTGACTGGGCATTCTTGAAGCGTGTGGGTCCTTGTACAACATGACGTCTACATGAGCTCGGTGTCCCTGCTGCCTGAGCCTGGAGGCTCCTAGGACCTCTCATTACATCACACATGGGGACACGTGACAGCGCCCAGCACTGTCCTGGCACAAGTGGCACAAGCAATTGCAGAAGGTGAGGGGGCATGAACTGCTCTACAGCTGATGGCAGGAATGCTGCCCGCAGCTCGAGAAGCGTGGGTGTTGGCTGCTGCTTACCAGCCTAGGGGGAGGGGCAGCCCTTCATCTCAGAGAGCCTCCCACTGGGCACAGGATGGAGGCCAGCAATGGGTCATTCCAGACTCTGTCAGGGCTGACCCCTCCATGCAACAACCAACACCCTCAGGCCAGCCCCAAACCTCTAAGACAAGGCCCTTTTGGGGTTCGGGGGGAGAGGTCAAGGGCACACACACTCCTGCTTTCTGTGGGCCTGGCTCCCGCTTCTACCCTGGTGCCAGTCACTAGACTTTTTATTGCCTGCACGCTGTATCCCATTGGCTCGGCCATGTCCCTGTCCAGTTTCCCTGCAGCTGGGGTTCTGCTCTGTTTCTTCAGACCTTGGGGAGCCTACCCCTAAACCCTGGCACAGGGCGGGCTCCACTTTCTGTCCAGTCCTCTGGTGTGGGAGCTGGGTCACTTCACATGGCCGGCTTTCTACGTGCCCAGCTGAGCCAGCCCCCACCCCGCTTCCTTACCCCGCTGCAGGTCTGGCTCTCCAGGTAGACTGCCCAGCTTTATACCGAGCAAGTTTCCTAAACCTGATGTTCTCACACGCTTACCTCAGCCCTGCCCTGCCTGGCAGCTGGACTTCCTCCCATTTCCTGTAGCCCAGGCAGTTCCCAGGGTCCACCCACATACTCAGGGGTTTGGCTGGGCCCCAGGACCCGCCCTGTTGCCCGAGCTCTGCCCTGAGGATTGGGGCTGCTACAAAGAAAGCATGAGCTGTGTGAGCTGGGCGGGGCGGCACCCACATTCCCAACAGGGGATCCGTCGTGGCCCCTCTGGGTAGTTTAATCACTGTCCTGGGTGCCTTTGAAGAGTTGATCCCTGTTCCCCCTGTTTTAATAACTGGACAAGTCAGGGTGAGATTCATCTACTCGGACTCATGGCCTACCCTGAGGTCACAGCTTAGTCCCCAGGACCCAGTGGAACATGTTCTTGAGTCATGATCTGTTTCAGCAAGAAAGGACTTGAGCCCTGGCCGGTGAGGCTCAGTTGGTTGAGTGTCGTCCTATGCATCAGAAGGTTGTGAGTTCAATTCCCAGTCAGGACACATGCCCGAGTTGTGGGTTCGATCCCTCGTAGAGGGTGAGAAGGTATGCAGGAGGTAATAGATGGTATGCTCTCACATCAATGTTTCTCTCTCTAAAAAAAAAAATAAATAAATAAAGTACTTGAAGTCTATAATTTCCCCAAGCTTAAAAAGTCAGCTTTGCAGCAGAACTGGAGGGCTGCCTCTTAGCTGTGCCCCGGGGGTGAGAATTCTTGTCTTGTGACAACCCACTGAGCCGGCATTGAGTCGCCCAATTACTGCAAATTCCTTCCTAAAGAGAAAGCACCCCACAGCCTCCAGTGGAAAGAGTCCAAGATCCGCAGCAAATATCTAGCCTGTTGGCCGAAGCAGGTTTTTGGCACAAATGACCGCTCTTCTCTTCGATTTCAACTCCAGCAGAAGCTCTGCAGGTGACCCGGGTAAAGGTGGCCAAGAAGATTCGGGGGGAGATCGTACGTGCACGCGAGACCTTACCTGCACCTTCCCCCACCCCCAGCCCCAGGCCCACGGGGCTTGGAGAATAGCTGCCTTGTTTGTTCAGCGTGGTCGTGCCCACTCAGTCCGAGAGGCATGCGGATGCGGAGGGCGGAGCGCTTGAGATGCGCCTCTGAGACTCACAGCCCGAGAGGCAATGTGGCTGCCCGAATGGGCTGGAAGCTTTGTGTTTAGGGCTTTGGTGCTGAGCTGGGGAAGGAGGAGAAGAGACAGGGGGGGACTGTGTACTTTAATTCCACCTCCGTCTTCTTATCTTTGGAGCAACCAGCTTTCTAAACAACGCTCATATTGGGGACATGAATGCTGAGCTTAAAACAGAGCTTTCCAACCATTGATGGGGTGCTCCTGAGCAATGAAATATAATGGGAGGCAATGGATGCTAGGCTCCCACACCCGTTCCTGTTTTGGCTGTGTGACCTCAGGCAAGCCATTGGGTGAGGGGTGCTTTGGTTTTCTGACCTGCCACACCGGAAACATGCTGTCTGCTTCATTTACTGTGGTGAGGATGCCCCGGTTTCAGAGAGCTGACTCAGGGAGAACACCTGGCCCATCGAGCAGAAAGACACCCCTCCCTAAATGAAGGCCGGTGCTGGAGGGATTGGGAGTGTTATCGTTAACTTTGGGATCCCAAGAGGACCCAGGAGCTGGGACTGAAAACTGCTTGGTCATGACGTAGCAGACCTGTGGCCGGGCACTCCCAGGCCTTCCCGGGACGCCCCAGGAGGAGTTGGTTGGCCCACCGTCGAGGGGCAGCCTGACCGACACTCGGCTGTCACTCTTCTCTTTGCCTTCGGGGTAACGGGGTGACGGGTGTCACTGTGACTCCGTTGGCCAGCCTGTCAGGCCACTTCCTTCTGCTGGGGCTTGTCCTGGGTGCGGCCGGCGCTGGCCTCCCGGTGCAGCCCGTGGCCCAGCACACAGAGTTCTGGGGCAGACGCAGCCCTGCAGCCCTTCAGCTCTGGGGCGCAGGGGCCGCTCCACAGCTCGGCGTCCTTCTTGGGGCTCTCCTCGCTGCCGCTGCCGAGAGAAAGGACAGGTGCCGATCAAACAGCCCTCTGCTGCCGCTCTGGCCCCACCCTGCTCTCCATTCTCCCTCCGACCCGCCCTGTCTGACCCAGGCCCCTCTCTGCCTTTCTGTATCAGGTTTGCCTGGCAGGTGCCGTCCTCGAGGCGCCTGCGGTGGCCACGGTAGAAGCCAAGCTCCTGGAGTTTCGACTGACAGGCTGAGTCCTGCTCTTCCTCTCACGCCCAGGATGCTGCTGTCTCTCTGAGCAAAGCTACTCCCTCTGGCGCTCTGGGAGCCGGCCTTGTTTTTGTTTTTGTTTCTAAAGCACTTATTTAATAAAGGCTGAGGCTCAGCTAGCTGACTTAAAAACACCACCAACAATACAGCCCTCTCCCTACCCCCTCCTTTACTTAGCTGCCTCCCTCTTCCTGAATGGAGTGCAAGGGAAGCTGCTTGGCCCAGGACTGGCATGTGGCTAGGACAGACCTCCTGCTGCTAGCCTGTTTCCCCGAAAGTAAGACATCCCCCGAAAATAAGACCTACTCGCTGTAATATAAGGCATCCCCCCGAAAATAAGATCTAGCACATCTTTGGGAGCAAAAATTAACATAAGACTCTGTCTTATTTTCGGGGAAACAGGGTAAGTGATAGAGCGAGAGGGGCTCTGAATGGGAGGGACGCCCAGGGTGCTTTGGGAGCGCAGAATGGAGGGTGGTTATGATGGAGCCAGCTGGGGCCGGAAGGGGGACCAGCTCAGAGGGCCCTGCTGGCTGTGTGCAGGCAGGCTAGCCTCATGGTTACTGCACAGAGGCCGAGTCTGGCTGTCTGGGTTCAAGTCCTGGCTCTTCCACTCAGTAGCTGTGTGACCTGCAGCATGTTAGTTATACTCTCTGGTTCTCTTCTGTGTAAAATGAACATAATAATAGTACCATCTCATAGGGCACTCAAAGGTATAACATTGGATGAAGCCTGTAAAGCTCTTAGCGTGTTCACTAGCTCATGATAGGTGCTCACTAAATGGACAGCTGTCACTTTGTGCTGCTTCGTAGCAAGAAGAGGAAGTCATCCCTGGAAAGGGCCCTTGGGACCACCCCGGCTACTGCAGGTGAGCACCGAGGTCAGAGCCTCTCCATCGGTCGGTCACCTTCGGGCAGGATAAGACCCGGCTCTCCCTGGGCACAGACCTGAGGCCCTTCTCTCAGCCCGTGTCAGTGTGCTCCCGACTGTTCCGTGAGCTCTAGCACGCCGTGGGCTCAGCTCCGTGTGGCGAGGCTTCTGCGGGGTGTCTGGCGGCGGACAAGTTTGAGTTTGGATCCCACCAAGATCAAGGTGGCAGGAATGGGGGCGTTATGAGGTGGGGGGAGGTGTCAGACTGGTGCACAGAGATGATTTTCAAACAGTGAGGAACCCACCATGGCACCGAGAGCCAGTCTCATCTATGTTGGGATCTGGCTGCATCCCAGATCCCTGCAGGACCCTGCAGGGCCACAGTTCACACCTTACTTCTGCTCCCTGCTCCCGGGAGGCGCTGGCAGGAACGGCAGGAGCGTGCCCAGAGGAGAGGCTGCGGCACACAGAGCCAGTGGAGGCCCACTCCAGGGTCTAACACACGATGGGGTCCTAGAACTCTGGCCCGGCCTCAGCCAGGTTCCATATCGGCATGAAGCTCAGGTTAGGAGAACCATTTCCTTGGTTGTCGTGTGACGGTGGTTCTACCTGCTCCCAGAGCTGCTGTGGAGACAGGTAGCCTGAGCCAGGACATGGTGCATGTGTGTGAATGTGCGTGTGCGTGTGCATGTCTGTGTGTGTTTGTGCGTGTGTGCGTGTGTGTGTGTGTGTGTGTGTGAGAGAGAGAGAGAGAGACAGAGAGAGAGACAGAGAGAGACAGAGACAGAGAGAGAGACAGAGAGAGTGTGTGTGTGTTCTACAGAGAGACCCTGCCGGGGTGGGGGGGTCCAGTCCTAAAGACCAAAAGCACTACATTTAGGGGAGAAAGTCTGGACCCTTCCCAGATGCTCAAGTGCCCCAGCATGCAGAGTCCTTGAGCGCGACCCTCCACCAAGAATTCACACATAAGAACAGTTGCGGCTCAGTCACTGAGCTTCCTGGGCACGCCTCCAAGGATGTTCCCAATCCCCTGAGCCCCGAGACCGGGTAGATACAAATATCACTTTTTCTATAAAAGGGCTTGTGTCTAGCACAGGTGACCTGAAGGGGTCACACCAGCTTCAGGCCAGCTCCAGGTCCCACGGGTACGGCTGTGTCCCTGCAAGTCCCTGCCCGAGGAACCGGCCGCTGCGAGCGGGTTCTGGCTGGGTCTGGCTCTCTGAACTGGCTTGCAGGTTGGCACACAGTCAGTTTCCTGGTATGGCTTCCCGTCTGCAGGAGGGCAGGACAAAATGCCTGTCATCTACAGAGTGGAGAATGCCTGGTGTTCTCACAGCTGGTACACTTCTGCTCCCAGACGCCAACGTTACAGGGTTGAGTGGGGGACGGAGGCGGGGAGGTGGGGTGGGCGTGGGGAACAAGCGTTTCCCAGCCCAGCCATGGCATGCGCAGAATGGGAATGGCTCAGAGGTGTGGTCTTACCAGGAGCCCGAGAATGGGTGTGAGTCATTATGTGACCTTTCACGTGACCTTGGAAAGGTACCTGTTTATGAATTCTCCTCTCTCTTTCAAGCTACAAGTGCGGAGATTCTGGACATAAAACAACCTTTTTGGCTGCCCTTTTCTGAGGAAAAGCCCCCGAGAAGGGCACTATTTTCTCCTTGAACAATTTTCTGCTGCTTTGCTATTGCTCCTGGTGTTTTAAAATGTTAGTGCTTTTAATTAATGCCATTTCATTGTGCCTGTTCTTTCCAGCTCTTCTCCTGAAGGGCCCAGTTTTAGAAATCTAATAGCGGAGTGAGTGGCTGGTGTGAAGGATAAAGCATTCGCATTGAGAGCGGCTCTCCGATGAAAGGCACTGTGCTGCAGGAAGCTCATTTTGGATTTAAGAAAAGAGCAATGTTATATTAAGATTCTTGCAAAAATAATCAATACTTCATTTTCTTTCAAGGGGCTGCGGAAGTTTATGTAACTATAATAATGCACAGCTTTCCCGAGATAATATCTTTATTTAAAATCGCCTGCCGTTCCTGCCTCGACACACTGAAGTCTGTAGGCTGTACCACCTGGGCAGTGACGGGCTGCTGATGTGCAGAACCGCGGGCAGTGCGAGACGGCGGGCCGGCGGGCGGGGCTTTGTCTGAGCTGATACCGAGACACTGACAACACCTCCTCTCTAACAGGCCTCAGGTTCCTGCCCCCCCTCCTCCTCCCATGACACGGTTCTGGAAAAGACACGCGTCTCCATCTGTTCTGTAAAGCAGCCACTTGAGCATGCCAGTCCGTCCCGTGCTCAGGCAGGCTAGGCGGTGGCACCTGGCCCGTGGCAGCCGTGTGCCCAGGCCCGTCTGCATGTGTGGGCCCACGGCAGGCGGGTCAGTCGCCCTCACGGGAAAGCACCCTTAGATCTGTCTGCCAAGGGCGCTGATGGGGAGTCTCCTTCCTGCTCTCCAGACTTCTGAAGGGAGAAGGGAGGGCAGGTGCTCGGGGGCCGGGGAAGCTAAGCATTTCTGTTCCACGCCTCCAGGACCAGCCCTCCTCGAGATGTGTCCCCAGGGGTCCCTGAGACACTTTTGGTGAGGGGCCTCTGAGGCCAAAACCATTTTGACAACAATAGTAAAATGTTATGTGCCCTTTTCGCTCATTCTCCCGTGAACGCAGCGGGTTTCCTGCCTCACGGATGTGCGACATCGCAGCAGACTGACCGCTGGAACATCGAGAGTCAGCTGTCTCTTGGGGGAGCCACCACGAAAGAGACCGGCGGGGATGTGAGGCAGGGCCGCTCCGCACCAAGTTTTTGTTGTGGAAATACAGCAAACTTTCACACGGGCATGTTATTCATGTTCACATACGATGGGGTCACGTTTTCAAAATCTAATAATATTCCAAACATTTCCTAATTTTAACGTATAACACAGTGAACAGCGATGGATCCCACGCACATACTCAAAGGCTCTTGGGTTCTCAGTGATTTTTAAGAGTTTAAAGGGGTTCTGGGCCCAAAGCCTTTGAAAAACTCCCACCTGATGCTGGTCTATTGCAGGGAAGCAGAAATGACAGATGCTGGATCTGGACAGGGTGACAGAGACTCCGCCAGGGGCAAAGCAGGTCATCTCCGTTTCCCCACCTTAGAAATATGGGGGAGGGGGGGTGGCTGGACTAACTCGATTGCTTTTCACTGTATTTGTAATGCAGCAGAACCTCTTTTCAGTGCAAATCTCAGGAGCCCAAAAGGAGTGACAAATGAAAGCACAGCTGCTCACAGTTTTGGGGGGGCTGTGAGAAGGGGAAGGCTAAGCATTCCTAGACCCTTTTCTCCAATTGCCTCTTCTCTCGGAGCACAGTTCGAAAGCTATGGACCCAGACAATCCCAAGAGCCATGGGGTCTGTTCTGGTCACGGAAGGCTCTCTTACCTGCTCTGGCCGCGCTGGCATTCACAAGCATTGTTGGTGGCGCCCGGGGCCGGCAGGCAAAGGCGGACCCCCGGCTGGCGGTCAGAAGCTGTCTTTCTGATGAAGGGCTGAGGGTTGAGGGCACACAGAGACATTCCCCGCTGCGAGCCCCCCCTCAGTCGTGGCCCTGAGCTGCTCCTGCAGCCTCCTGGGGGGGTCTCTCGAGGGCCCCCAGCTGCAGGTGGCAGCGCTGGGGTGAGCGGGTGGGCTGCTGCGAAGGACGGCTTAGCTTCAAACAGAGAGGAGGTGACTGGGCAGAACATGGGACATGTGTTCCCAGATGCTTTGGCTGTGGTCACCTCACTGTCTTCAGAACCTCTTGTTTCCTTGTGCCCCTGAGGGGGGGACTCGGGAGGGGCAGGGGAGGGACCAGAGGCTGGAGACCTGGCTTCTGTGTGCTGGGCACGGGGGTTGGAGATCTTGTGCTGAGCAAGTGGGCTCTCAGGGGGAGGGATGGGCTGCTTGTGCTGGGGTGGTGTCACTGTTGGGGGGCTCAGTGCCCTGGGGCTGGCTGGAGGGCTGGTTGTGGGGCTGGGGGACCCGTGTGCAGAGGGGACGCTGGGCTGAGCAGGTCTGTGAGAGGAGGACAGGCTTGGGTGCTTCCTGTCTGCTTTGGGCGCCCCGTGTGCCCTGGGGGGAGAGGCCCTCCTCCCCAGCGGGGAGCTGCTCTCTTGGCTCTGCCTCGGGGCCTCAGGAGAATGCGGCCCTCGAGTTGGTCTGGGCAGGCCAGGCTCCGAGATCCTCTTCTGCCCAGATGCATGGCTGGGGCGGTGCCAGGGAACTGTCCTCCGGGGCTGCTTGGAGAGGCTCCCAGCCCTATGCACGCGAGCCTGACCCTGAGCCCCACTGTCCTCGCCCCCTGGGTTTCGGCTGATCGCTGGCGGGGGGGTGAGGTCCATGGCCAGCTTCCCAGGGCTGCAGCTGCCCCAGCTGCCCCCTGGCCCCGAGCTGCAGGGCCCCGTGGGGGTGGCCGCGGGCCTGCTGGGCAGCAGGTCAGTGGGGCTGATGGAGACTCCTAGTTTTGGGGAAGCCCATGTTCTCTGGGCAGAGCCAGCCTCCCCCAGCCCCGGCACGTGGGTCCCTTCGGGGGAGCGCCCCGCCAGCTTGCTGCTTTCGGGGGGCTCCAGAGAAACGAAGGATCTGTCCATCAGGATTTCCAGGGGCGGTGGGGGGAGGTGCTCTGGGTCCTCTGCTTCCCACGGGAGGTCCTCCCTCGTGGGCGCTGCTGGCAGAGGGGGGAAGACGGGAGCGAAGGGCCTCCAGCCTGGGCCCGTTGCTGGAGAAATCTGGGGCTTTGGATACAGAGGGGCAAGCCCCCTGTAAATGGGAAATCTGGGGGGCATGATGGGGACCCCCCACTTCCTGAAGCAGGGGCCCTGCCCAGAGTCCTTGGACTCCCCCAGTGTCTGCAGACTCTCAGTGGGAGTGAACGTTTCAATGAGTTTCTTGACTGAGGTTCTGGGGGGATGGCCCCCGCCGGCCCGGTCCTGGGCCCTGGCAGCCTCCCCTGCCCTCTCCCCCAGTGGGATGGCATCTGGACACCGCTCAGGGGTCCCCTGCCAGGGGCGTTCACCCTCTGGGCGGGGCCTGCGCTTCTGCGGAATGCTCTTGTCCTGACTTGGCAAAATGCTGAAGCTCTTGGTCAGAGAGGCCTTCAGCTTGCTGATGGTGCTGCTGGGGGTGCCCCTGCCGCGGGGATCGGGCCTCAGAGCTGCTGCCCTGGGCGGCAGAGCCTGCCCCCTGCCCGGCCTCCGCCGCCCGGTGCCCAGGGCGTAGAAGGCCTCCAGCCGCTGGCTCAGGTCTCCCTGCACCCTCTGCAGCTCCTGCAGGGTGAGCTCCTGCTCGTGGCTCTGAAGACAAGCCTCTGACTGGGACCTCCGCTGCCTCAGGGGGCCCCTCCTGCTGCCGTGGACCGTGCTGGGTCTCGGTGGGGCCACCGTCCTCTCCTCCTCCTCAGCCCAATCCAGGGGCCCAGAGGACACAGGGACAAACTTGATCCTGTCACTGATGGCTTCCTTCATCTTCAGAATCATTTCCCGCACTTGGGGGCTCCTCAGCCTCCCTGGGTGTAGCTGGAACAGGCTCTCCGGGCCAGCAGGGGAGGTCCTTGGTCGAGGATAGAGACTGTCCTCCCTCTCCTCTGTGCTGCTATCTTCTGCTCCGAGGGAGGGAGTGCTCCCCAACCCGGAGCCTTTAGGAAGATGTGCCTCCACGGAGACCCCAGCCCCTAAGGAGTCACATGAATTGCCTTTGTCCAGCCCTCCAGGCCTGCAGGGAGCGCTTTCTGGGCCTGAGCTGGTGGGGCCTCGGCTCCCTGCTCCCCCCTGTGCTGCTGGCTGCACTTTGGCCCCAGGAGGGCCTGAGAGCGGGCAGTCCTGGGGCCAGTCTGAACCCCTCCAGAACGGGCTTTGCTGCCGGGTAAGTCCCACCAGCCCGGCCTCCGCCGTGGGGGGAATGCCTGGCTTCCACTCCTCAGGCTCCGGCGTTAAGTCCCAGCTGGCTTGCTTGCCCAGCCTGTCCACCTGGTGCCCAGACTCACTGTCCGCACCGATGCCACTGTCCTCAGAGCACAAGGGTGGGCCCTGCACCCCAGAGTCACTGTGGCTTCTCGCCAAGCTCTCCAGCTGCCCCAGCGTCCTTAGGAGGCGCTCCTCCATCCCCCTCTTCACGCTCAGCTGGTTTTCCAAGTGGCTGGCCGTGGTTTGGAAGTGGCCGCCAGAGCCCTCTAGGCAGCCGCCGGTGAGCGAGGCCACGGCGCCCCCCAGCACCTGCAGCCGGCTCACCGTGTATTGCAGCAGCTGCTGCAGGAGATCTGGCTGCTCCTGGGGCTCCGCTTTCCTCGGCGGCCAGGCCAGATCCTCCCCGACCTCCCGGAGGAGCGCCTCTCCATCCCGGGAGATCTCCCCCAAGAGCTGGTTGGCCTCCTCGAAGCACAGCAGCAGGAAGCTGACCATGGGCTGCAGCAGCTCCCGGGTCCGGGTGGCCTGGTGGGCGAGGCTCAGGATGGCTTCGTATTTGGAGAGGCAGGAGTGCAGGTAGGTGTACGCGTGCTGGTGGGCCTGCACCAGGGGCTCGGGGAAGTCCACTTGGCCTTCGGACCCCTGAGCGTGAAGGGCGGTCTGGCAACGGAGGTCCTGCTGCCCGGACCTGGGGCACTTGGGCTTCTCTTCCCACAGGGAGGGCCCCTGGGTGGCACTCTCTTCCCCACAAAAGGCTTCCCCCTGGGACTCGTGGGAGCTCTGTGTCTCGAATGGAATGTCCTTAGCCATGTGGCTTTGGGATGTGTTCTGCGGAGATGGGGAGGTTTTGGTGTCTGGGATCAGTCCTTCCAGATCTCCCTTGTTGCCTGCCGTGGGGTCTCCTGTGAGCGGACAGAGACCTTCAGCCAAGGTTTGGGCCCACCTGGGACCTGGCCGCACCTCCGTCGGCCTCTGTCCCTGGGCCAAGGCCCCCCCAGAATCATAGCAGGTGGAGCTTCGGTCCAGCACGGGGATGGCGCCCCTCTCACTGGCCCCCGGACTTCCTGGCAGGACTGCTTTGGGCTTTTTAAAGAACTGGATGCCACTCTTAGCCACGCTGTTAATAATGTCACTGTGGGAGGGTGTACACCCCATGATGTCAGCTTGTATTCATCTCCCACCCTCAGCCCTCATAATGTCTAGAGCATTACATCGAAATAGCAGCAAAAGACTGTCTTACTAGTCCATCCAGGCATTTTCCAGGCCAGAATCCTTTGAAGTCCTCCACTCTGAATGAACTTCCTGACTCCCTGGTCCCCGAGGAGAGGAGACAGTGCCTGTTGTCCGAAGTTGTTCGAAGTTTTGACCCCTCTGCGGTCAGCGAGCAGCGGGGCAATTGTGAAGGACCATGGGCTCCTGGGGAAGGGGCCTGTGTTCGCTCGTGTCCTGGCAGATGTCGATGGCGAGTGGGACGTTAAGCCCATTAGGTTAATCACGCCCCAGCCAGTCAGCACTGGCCGTGTGTTCTAATATAGAACTTCTCGGCATTTACTCCCCTGGAAGCGGATTATCTCTGCACGTGCTTATGCTTTTAATTCTGTTCAGAGGCCACAAGAAACCCAGAGAAATGAGCCGTAATTGCACAAAGCTCTGGAAGAGACGTTTTGTGGAAAAGAAGCAAGGGCGCCCCAATGACAGGTCCTGGCAGAGATGTGACCTTCACGGTGTAAGAAGGGCAAACCAGCCGCGGGTGGTCCAGCCTGCTCTTCAACATACAGTTCCCCTTGACGGCAGGAGGAAGGGGGTTTTTTACTTAACCATCATGTCGCTTGTAGAAATTTTCAAGTTTCCTTAATAGAAAAGAAAACTCATGGAGCATCTTCTAAAGCTGCTGAAGTTGCTGATATTCTGGCTCTGTGGTTTTTCTTTTCTTTCACAGAGCCCCGCACAACCGAGGGGAATGACACGGTGGGAGTCCGGGCAGTTTCAGAAGCAGGAAGGACTTAGCGATACCTTGTCTGCTGTGAGCAAGCTGGAGACTGGCTGTCACAGCCCTCAGCCCCAGAGTGCATCATTAATGAAGTTCTCCAGCCTGTTTGTTTGAAGCAGAACTCAGGGGAAACAGAACTGACTCGGTGCCCGGGAGCGCGCTGTGTCAGGCATCCAGAAGTTGCTAAATTTGCCATAGCACCGGGCTGGCCCAGTAAACAGCAGCACAGGGACGAAGGCTCTTTCCTCTTCCAGTTAACAGAAGGCTTCTCTATGGAAATCCTCCTCCTTTCGGATTTGGGTCCCTGCTGGGATCATCTTTGTGAAAACCTTTCATCTAAGTGGCTAAATGTATTTCCAAACCAATGATCAAAATAAAAGTATTTGCCAGGAGGCTCAGCTGTCAGATAGCTCTGCCTTGTAGACTGGTTTTCTTGCTTCTTCCAAGTAACTTAGAAAGGTCTTTATTCATTGCCACTCAGTTTTTTCATTAAGACTCACTTTTGTTTTTCTTTCTTTTCAAGGTAGGGTGCTTCTAATGAAAAACAACAAAACAAAACAAAATGAAACAAAACTACTCTGAGTGGAAATGTCAAATGGCCCAACAGCTTTGGGAGATGATTTGATAGTGGCACATACACCTATCTTATAACCCAATCAATCCCACTCTTAAGAATTTACGTGAGTATTAAGAGCATAGGTCCACAAAGGGGAGTGGTATGAAAATATTCACATTAGTGTTGTTCATAATAGCCTCAAATTGGAAAGAATTCAAATGCCTGTCAACAGGGAAATACGTTTGGCATAATTACCCAATAGAATACTTCCCAAGCAAATGAAAGGAACCAACTATTGAAACATGAAACAACATAAATTTAAAATGTGTAATATTGAGTGAAAAAAGGCAGACATAACAGAGTACATACTGATTCCATTTATATGAAGTTAAAGTACAGCGTAAAACTAATCTCTAATTATAGAACTTAGAAAAGTGGCTACCTCTGGGAAGAGTTATTAGGTGGGCATGAAGGAATTTCTTTTTTCCTCCAAATATATATATTTTTATTGATTTCAGAGAAAGGAAGGTAGAGGGAAAGAAACATCAATGATGAGAATCATTGATCAGCTGCCTCCTGTATGCCCCCTACTGGGGACTGAGCCTGTACCCCAGGCCATGAACACATATTTCAACAAGCAGCTACTTCCCAAAAATATTTTTAGAACAATCTCGTTCAGAAGGTTCTTCTGAGCTATTTTTGGCTGTGATATAAAATTAGTCTAATTACTGTTGGTTGTACTCCACAAGGTAAAATAAGTGGCATTCAACCAGACTACGTGTGGCAGGCTGGGATGTGGATAGAATATTAATGGGCGTGCTCTCCTCTCTCCTGGTGCTCCCAGACTTGGTCACAACCATGTTGGAAAAGCCCCCTGCCTCTCCTCACCACCAGTTAAATAACCGAGCTAGGAGAGGGAAGGAGTTTGGAGAGAAGCCCCAGGGTTTTGTGTGGGTGTGGGATGCTCCGTGCCCTACCTCTGATCTCAAGGCTTCATCTGCAGGGTCCTGAGAGAAGAGACGCCTGTGCCCCCTTCCTGGGCCCCACACTGAGGCTGGAGAGGGCCAGGCAGCAGCCTTGGGGAGAAATGAATGCCCCATGTCCTCTTGATGTGGCAAAGTCCGAATGGTGGTGTGGCACATCTGTACAAAGGGATGGGAGCTTGTCTGCTTCAGGCTCCAACAGGTCGGAGCAGCATAAGAGCACAACCACAGTGTCCTGAGGCTTCCCTGGAGGATAACATTTAGCAGAGAGGGGGAGGGAGCCGGGGCTCGTCCAGATGAGGTGTGTGAACCAGGGAAGCTGGAGCTGCCCCACATGGAGAGAGAGGACGAAGGAGAACACCCTTGGGTTCCACTGACCACCCAGGTCACCTCTCAAGGATCCCAGGTCATGCCCAGAGTTCGGTAGGACAGACTAACACCAAGAAGCGGGCTCCTCATGTAAGCCCTTGGGAACTGAGAGCCAATGCCAGGGAAGACAAGGGGAAGGAGAGTTTGAAACCTAATTGTGGCTGAATGATAAACTTGCATTGACAGAAATGACTGGATTTGGGGGGAGTTTATCTGAGGGTGACGAGATTAAATTTTCTGTGCTTTGAGGCGGAATGGAGGCTCAGGGCAGAAATTACACTCAGTTACGGGAGAAGAAAGAAGAGGACGTGGTGCACACTTGAGTCAGTGACTGTGAAATCTCTGTCGGCTCCAATAATTACAGGCGGCCAGGCGTCAGCAAGCTCTCGGTGGGACCACGGAGTCATTACATTACGGGCTGCTCTTCCAAGTTATGATCTGATTGGAGCAGCTGCGGCTCAAAAGGCCAAAACAATGTCTTGCCGGAAGTCATGACAAAATCCACTGAAACTTCTGTTCAGAATGTTCCCTTTCATCAGAGGGCAGAGTTAACCCTTGTTGGTGGAACATACATTTTTAAAGTTCTGAGGAGGCTCAGCCTGGGTTAGAATCCCATGATTCAAAGGGGGAAGGTATGAAATTGCAGCTTGTTGGCTAGCTCTGTTTGACCCTCCGACCCTCTCTCCACCTCTCCATCTCTCTCAGTGCCCTGGGAGGCAGAGTCCTCAGAGACATTGGTGGGACTTGTGAAGAACACCTGTGAGTCGGGGTATTGATTCCGCCATCTCCCTTTGGGAGAGTCTCTTCAGCCCCCAGGCTTCTTCCTTGCTGGGGACTGAGGGGCCAGGTCCTGCCTCTGCCATTGCTGCTGACAGCTGAAGAGGTTGGTGAAGGTTCTTAACTAATGGTCGCTGGCCCTTTTAATCTGGTATCCTTGGCACCTGAGGCAATGCCATTATGATGTATGTGCTGCCTGTAGGGAAGCAGGCTGGTGCCCTCACAGGAGGACTCCACCAGCAGGGAGGCAAGTTGCAGCCTGCCACCACCACCCAGGCTCTGTAATTGGAATCAGCTTATGGGCTCAAAGGAGCCCATTATAAAAACACCTATTTCCATAAGCTCCCAACCAACACTCTAAACAATTTGCACTCCTGCGGAGGAAGACCCATGAGGGAAAGAAAGAATTTTTTCTGGGTGACACTGAGGAGACAGGGACATGATTTGGGTAAGTCACATTATATAATGCATCTTGCCCCCCCCCCCCCCGCCCCAGGCCTCTGATAAGACCCCATTCCTCCTAAGGCACAGGTGAGCATCCTGGACAAAGCATACATTATTTAGACACAGGAATAGAATTTTGTGTACCCACACCAGGAAAAAAAGAAAGCTTGGGAGGCCAAAGACAGCAAGGCAGACATCGAAGGATGTTGTCCTAAGCCCCCAGCCGCTTGCTGATGGGCCACATTGAACCAGGTCTGTGAAGAGCACAGTCCCTTCCTGTAGGCAGGAGAGCCTGTGGGGTCGCTTCGGAGAGGTGAGAGGAACAGGGAAACATAGGAGTGCCACTGCTTTATCCTCTTCTCACCACTAAGGGAAGAGCAAGGGGGGCTTGTTTTTCTTGGTATAAGCTACTTCCCTCAAGAAGTTTCTCTAGAGTTGCATGTAGTTGCTCATTCAGGTCACCAATGCTGACCCTACAGAGACTCAAGAGAGTTGTCCTGGTGAAAGGACACATTCATCCTCAGAACGCGAGCCACTGCCTTTTCCACAGACGTTACTTTTCTTTGTGGTCTCCCTACATCCAACTCTGCTCTGCTCCTAATGCCACCCCCCAGTCAGGCCGCCCGCCCGCCTACTACAGCCACCTGTGGATCTCCTTGCCTTTAAGTCCCTCTCATGGTGATTTGTGTTCAAAGCATTGGATACATCCTTTTCCTTCAGGAGGTCCCATTCATTTTTTCCCCCCTGAAGCATCGCTTCCTGTTATCTCCCCCTCATTCCAGGACCCCAGCACCTTACCTCTCACTCCCGTGCATTCTGCCTCAAATCTAAGCCCTCTGGCCTGGATCTCAAGGGGTTTCCTCTAAAAACGTAGGAGACCATCTCACGCATTGCTCCTGTCGTTGGCCCACTGCTGTTCGTGTTTCTCCCTCTCTGGCTTGCATATTCTTCTCTCTTCCTCCAAAGAACAACTTAAATTCTACTTCCTCTATGTGGGTTGCAATTTTAAGCAAATAAAAAACCCAAATATACAGTTAAATTTGAATTTTGGATAAATAACAAAAACTTTTTAAAAATGTGGGACACATTTATGCTGAATAATACCTGTTGTTTTTTCCAAAATTCATATTTAATTGGGCACCCTGTATTTTACCTGTCAATCCTACCACTTCGGAACCTTTGTTTAATGACCCAATTCCCCCATATCTCCGACTTTTATTTCCTAAAATATCTACTTCAGTTTTTCATTATATGCTATCTTCTACTTATTGACTATTCACACAAAATTAACACTTTTTAAAAAAAATTTCTTTATTGATTAAGGAATTACATATGTGTCCTCACCCCCAATTACTCTCCTGGGTTAACTCCACCTCATTCATGTCCTCACTCCCTTGTTGTCCATGTCCATTGGTTAGAACTTATACGCATGCATAAAAATCCTTTGGTTGATCCATATAATTAACACGTATTGAGCAATCTATACTAATAAAAGGGTAATATGCTAATTAGATGGGACATCTTTCGGACATCCTTCCAGAAAAAGTTACGGTGGCAGGGGCAGAGGCAGAGGTGGTTAGGGGTGACCAGGCTGACTGGAAAGGGCAGTTAGGGGCAACCAGGCTGGCCAGTTAGGGGTAACCAGGCAGGCAGATAGGTGAGAGGTTAGGAGCCAGTGGTCCCAGATTAAGAGAGGGATGTCTCACTGCTGGTTTAGGCCCAATACCTGTGGCAGTTGGACATCTCCTGAGGGGTTCCAGGAATGAAGAGAGTGCAGGCTGGGCTGAGGGACTCCCACTGCATGAATTTTGTGCACCAGGCCTCTAGTTATTTAATATCAGGTTCTGTACTTTTTAAATTTTTAGATAATAGTTGATTGAAATTCTTACAAGAAATGTGTGATATCCATTTTATAAATGAGGAAGATGAGTCTTTGAGAGGTTATTTGATTTGTTCAAGGTCCCAAAACTAATTAAAGTTGAACTTTGATTTGTCTGTAGGGTGTCCATCTTGTTCTGGTATCCTTAGCACTGTTCTGATTTTAATGTTGAAAGTACCTTCCCAAGAACCCTCTCAGTTCTGAGCTAAATCTATTTATCTGACTTTAAAGCCTGGGAGTTTCTCCCATTTCCTCCTTTCTTTAGAGTTTTAATTTTTCCTCTTTTCAAGTCATAGAGTTCTTAACCGAAGGTTGTTACTGATGACAAGAATTACTTAGTAAAGGCTTGACCAGTGAGGACCAGGAACTCCCCTCGGAGCCCGCACCTCTTTGGATTGCAAGAGCTGAGGACTGTGTGGACCAGTGCGCTGGGGACGGCACCAGCCCTGAGCATGGCCAGCGTCCATGACGTCCCTGAGCACTGCTTGCAAAGATGTTAGGGCCGTGGTCAGCAAACTGCAGCTCGCGAGCCACATGCGGCTCTTTGGCCCCTTGAGTGTGGCTCTTCCACAAAATACCCCGACCTGGGCGAGTCTATTTTGAAGAAGTGGCATTAGAAGAAGTTTAAAAAATTAGGCTCTCAAAAGAAATTTCAATCGTTGTACTGTTGCTATTTGGCTCTGTTGACTAATGAATGAGTTTGCCAGCCAGTGTGTTAGGGCATTGTTACTGGCAGCAGTTCTTTTAAATTGGGTAGTCACTTGACAAGTGGAACCTTGAGAGACTCCCTGCTTTGAAGTCTGAGTTAAGGCGCGGGGAAGGCTGGAGATGCAGAAACCACTGTGTCAAGAGGCCTGTATAGGGTGGGCAACACTCTCATCAGCACCTTGTTGGATGGACAGCGACCAAGGAAGCTGAGAATCTGGTGGGGTTTTTTTTGTTTGTTTGTTTTGTTTTTTACTAGGACTGTGCTTTTGTGCAATGGGCACGTATCCAAATCGCGGTTATATTATTACATAATAACCAAGCTGTTAACATGATGCTAGGCAGGTGTTGTTGTTATGCTGCAGAGTGGTTAATGAGGTGTGGTGGGAAGGGCAGAAACAATGGATTTTCCTTCTCCACGGCCACCTGTACGGCTTGTCTCAACTTCAGTTTGAACACAGGTCATGATGGAGCACACGCTAAATATAAAAACTAAGTAAGTTGTCTGTGGATAAATCATTGGCTACTTTAAAATTATTTATTTAAATCATATTGATAAATGCGAAGATCTCAAGGCAACTTTATTTTCAATTGCTAAATTTCACTTTAACATGCTTAAATTTTTAAATATGCTTTTGTTTCAGGCTTTTAAGGAAGCGTAACAGATATGGGGCATAAAAGTTAGCCAGCAGTTTCTGTTTTGAAAGATTCCTAGCCCTTTCTTCTTTGAAAATTGGTGGTGGCTTTTCCCACAGGACAATTGGGGCCATCCTGGTCAAGCCTCAACCTCTTTCCAGCCTGTACTGTAGGTTCTCCTCCAGCTAGACTCTTTATGAATGTGTGTGTGTGTGTACACATACATATACTAGGGGCCTGGTGCATGAAATTCGTGCACTGGGGGTGGGTAATCCCTCAGCCCAACCTGCCCCTCACACATACTGGGAGCCCTCAGGGGTTATCCTACTGACCACTCACCCCCAGCCTGCCTGAGGCTTTAGGCCTTGGGCACCCAGGCATCGCCCTGCAATGGGGCTAATGGCTTCCTCCACCCCAGCCCTGCCCCTGGCCCAGGCCTTCGCCTTGGCCAGTGCATGCTGGCCACCTTGGCCCCGCCTTCCCCCCCGGCCCGGGCCACCTCGGTCCCGCTGCCCCTTGGCCCTGGTCGCCTCGGCCCTGCCCCCCCCCAGCCCTGGCCGCCTCGGCCCCACCCCCTTGTCCCAAGCCGCCTTGGCCCGGCTCCTCCGGCCTGGGCCCTCAGCCCAGCCAGCATGTGCCGGCCTGGTCGTGTACTCCCTGGCTGGCTCCGCCCCAGCTCCTGATGGCTTGTGGGTGTGGCTTGTGGGCGTGGCTTGATCGCAGGTACGGTTGATTTGTATATTACTTTTCCCCACGGGGGATTGGGCCTAAGCCACAGCCTGGCCTTCCTTTGTGGTAGGTGACCAGGCTGATCAGGGAAAGGAACCAACCCCATAACCCCACTGCTACAGCCTCTGCCAGTCACGGCAGCCACCAAGGTGTTTTCATCAACCCAGACTCCGTTCCCTTCACCATGAAAAAATGACAACTTTCTTTAGGCATTTTCAAGATGTCTTTCATAGGATATAACATTTCTTTATTTTTCTTTTTTATCCTCACCTGAGGATATGTTTCCATTGATTTTTAGAGAGTGTGGAAGAGAAAGGGAAAGACAGAGAGAAACATCAAAGTGAAAGGAACACTTTTTTTTTTTAATACATTTTATTGATTTTTTTACAGAGAGGAAGGGAGAGGGATAGAAAGTCAGAAACATCGATGAGAGAGAAACATCGATCAGCAGCCTCCTGCACACCCCCTACTGGGGATGTGCCCGCAACCAAGGTACATGCCCTTGATCAGAATCGAACCTGGGACCTTTCAGTCTGCAGACTGACGCTCTATCCACTGAGCCAAACTGGTTTCAGCGAGAGGAACACTTTGATTGGTTGCCTCCTGCATGAGCCCTGACCTGTGCCCTAGCCAGGGAGGAGCCTGCAACCTAGGTACATGCCCTTGATTAGAACATAACCCGGACCCTGCGGTTGACAAACCTAGGCATTATCCACTAAGCCAAACTGCCTAGGAAAAGGATATGATATTTCTTAGCCTTCCAGCAGCAGACCTTTGTTTTTTTCTCCAGGAGTATGGTGGAAGATCCCTAGATTCTTTTTTGGATTCTTATACCCAAGTTACTAAGAATATTACCAGTGGCGTACAGGGAGCTTAGCCAATGAGTGGCCAGAAAAGGTGTTTCCTCTACAGTTCACATCTATCTCCTCTGATCTCCGGCTCCACCCCTGCCAAGGCCTAAAGCCTCTGGCCCTGGGCGGGGGACCCCCAGCACGTGCGATCGCCCTGTTCCGCCCAGGGCCAAGGCCACAAGCCTCTGGCTGATGCTCTGAGGATGGGGCCCTGGGCAGTTGACCCCAGCACGTGTGATTGCCCTGCTGCCTCTGTTTGAAGCTCGGGCCCTGGGAGGGGGACCTCCAGCACAGGCGATCACCCTGTTCCATCCCCGGCCAAAGTGCAAGCCTCTGGCTGATGCTCTGAGGCTGGGGCCCTAGGCAGTTGACCCCCAGCAGGCTCGATCACCCTGCTGCCTCTGTTTGAGGTCCTGGGCAGTTGACTTCCAGTGTGGAATGTGCCCTGCTGCCCGCCGCACCTCCCTGCCCTCTTGTGCGCCTCTCGGCCCACCCCCCACTCCTGATTGGCTGGTAGCGTAACAAAGGTACTGTAATTTGCATGTTCCTCTTTTACTAGATAGGATTAGAGGCCTGGTGCATGAAATTTGTGCATTGCGGGGTGTCCCTCAGCCCAGCCTGCACACTCTCCAATCTAGAACCCCTCAAGGGATGTCTGACTGCCCATTTAGGCCTAATCCTGGTAGGACATCCTTCTCACAATCCAGGACTGCTAGCTCCAAACTGATCGCCTGCCTGCCTCCCTGATTGCCCATAACCGCTTCTGCCTCCCAGCCTGATCACCCGCTAACCACTACCCTGCCAGCCTAATTGATGTCTAACTGCTCCCCTGCCAGACTGTTTGCCCCCCACTTCCCTCCTCTGCCGGCCTGGTCACCCCTAACTGCCCTCCCCTGCTGGCTTGATCACCCCAACTGCCCTCCCTTGCAGGCCTGGTCCCTCCCAACTGCCCTCCCCTGCTGGCTTGTGATGGCCCACAACTTCCCACCCTTGCAGGCCTAGAACCTCCCACTGTCCTCCCCTGCTGGCCATCTTGTGGTGGGCATCTTGTGTCCACATGGGGGCAAAATCTTTGACCACATGGGGGCAGCCCTCTTGTGTGTTGTAGTGATGGTCAATGTGCATATTACTCTTTTATTAGATAGGATAGAGGCCTGGTGCATGGGTGAGGACTGGTTGGTTTGCCCTGAAGCATATCCTGGATCAGGGTGGGGGTTCCCTTAGGATGTGGGGTGGCCTGGGTGAGGGGCCTATGGTGGTTTGCAGGCTTGCCACGCCCCCCAGTGACCTACTCGGAGGCCCTGGGATCTGGGATTAATTTATGTTCTACAACTGAAACTTTGTAGCCTAGAGAGGAGCCAAGCCTTCTGCTCACTCCCTGGCTACAGCCATTTCTGTTTGAAACTTTGTAGCCTACAGTAGAGGCCTAGGCTAGGGTTGCAGAAGTTTGGCTTCCTCCATCGCCCTGGCAACCCTAGCCTCTTCTCTCTCTAGCTCTGTGGCTGCCGCCATTTGTGTTGGGATTATGTATCTTCTCTAATTGAAACTTCGTAGCATTGAGTGGAGGCCTAGGCCAGCAAGAGAGGTGGCAGGTGGAAGCTTGGCTTCCTCCATTGATGGGGAAACCCAAGCCTCCCTCCTGCTCTCAGTGGTGGCAGCCATCTTGGTAGGGGTTTATTTGCATAATTTGCTCCTGATTGGCTGGTGGGTGTGGCTGTGGGCATGACTTGATTGGAGTAATATGGTCAATTTGCATATTACTCTTTTATTAGATAGGATATACATATATATATATATATATATATATATATATGTATATATGTATTAGGAAGGGAGAAGGAGAAAGAGAGAATCATTAATCAGCTTGTCTCCTGCATGC
Source organism: Antrozous pallidus (assembly GCA_027563665.1). Classification (NCBI taxonomy): domain Eukaryota; kingdom Metazoa; phylum Chordata; class Mammalia; order Chiroptera; family Vespertilionidae; genus Antrozous; species Antrozous pallidus. The sequence goes on along the minus strand of CM050523.1, from coordinate 59,682,170 downwards.
CGCTTCCTGGGGATCCAGCCTGCAACCTGGGCACATATCCTTGACTTTAATCAAACCTGGGACCTGTCAGTCAGCAGGTTGATGTTCTATCCACTAAGCCAAATTGGCTAGGGCCAGCTAGACTCTTTACTCTCCACACACACATTTAGCTTTTTTGCCTCCTAGCTTTCCTCTTGCAAAGTGTCATGGTTAAGCATTTAATCTCTTGAACTAGACTGCCTGAGTTCAAATCCTGGTTCTGCTACTACAGTGTGATCTTGGGTAAGCTACGTAACTACCGTGTGCCTTGATTCCTCTTACTGGAAAATGAAGCTGAAATGATATTTCTCCATCAGGAGTGAAATGACTCATGAACATGCTTAGAACAACACACATCACACTCCAAGCATCAGTAAATGCCAGCTCCTTGTTTTTATAACTGGACCTCACCATCCTTCCCACTTGGCTCAAATGTCTCCGTCTTGACGCCTTTCCCAATTACCCTGCCCTGTAAAGTGCGCTCCCTCTTGGGCAATCCCAGTACTGACACTGCTGGGTTTTTGTTTGTTTGTTTGTTTGTTTGTTTTTGGTCAGGTTGTTGTTATTCTTTTCTCATGACCACACACTACAGTTTTTACCTGTTTAATGAGCACTCACTTTGAGTCAGGCCTTGGGCTCATGACCACACTTAGAGGCAGGTATTTCTTTTATTTAAAAAAAATACTCAACCTAGAGAGAGAGAAAGGGAGGGAAAGAGAGAGAGGAGGGAGAAACATCAATATGAGAGAGAAACATTAATTGGTTGCCTCCCATAAGCACCCTGACCCTGGATCAAACTTGTAACCTAGGCATGTGCCCTGACTGGGAATCGAACCTGCAAACTTTTGGTGCTCCAAACCACCCAGCCAGGGCCCCAGCTGCTGTTGAACATACCATGTATACTTATTCTCCCCAATTTGTCAGCCGTCGGTTGACTTTTTCTATAGTATGTTTCCCCGAGGAGGAACCTTAGTTGTGATGCAGCCAAATCTCCCAGTCTTTTGCTTTAAGGCTTGTGCTCTCACAGTCTTGTTTTATGAAGTCAGTCCCTACCCCACATTCATAAAGATATTCTCCTAGATTTCTTTCCTGCCTTTCCAATGTGGGTCTTAATTCATCTGGAGTTCACCTTTGTGATGGCGGATGTGGGAAATCCAACTTTATTTTTTCTTCACAAACTAAGCCAGTTTCGCCAATACAATCTTCTAAATAATTTACAGTCTCTCATTAATTTATGGTCCCACCTTTACAAATATTAAGGTGCCATGGGTCTGCTTCTGAGTTCTCTGTTTTATCACTGTTCTGTGATTGCACTGGAACCATGTGGTAATGACATAATACCTGGTAGGGCTGGTTTTCCCTCTTGGCTATTGCTTTTCAAAATTGGCTTAACTGTTTCAAAATTTATTTTTCCTTACCTATGTTCTAAGTTCATTGAAGTTCCTTAAACTTTGAGTTCCTACTAGAATTTTGGTGATTATAGCAGTAAACTTAAGAGTTTAAATGGGCATTTTTACAAAGCAAAGTCATCCTATCCATGGAATATCTTCCTTTGTCCAATCTTCTTGTATGTTCTTAAGTAGAGTTTTAAAATTTTCTCCATAAAGTTCCTAGATATTATGCTTTAGAGTTTAATTGCTATGCCGAAAGGTATCTTACTGCCTCTTATATTTCCTGATTGCTTACTGCTGATGTATAAGAAACTATTGATTTTTAGAAATTGATCTTGTACTTGGCAACCTTCTTGAACTCACTTATTACTTCTAATAGTTGATTCTGTTAGATTTTCTAGGCTAATGATTTTATCATGTGCAAATAGAAATAATTTAGGGGCTCTATCTAGTGCTCTGCTCTGATATTTTGCACTTAACTGCCTGTGCTAGTTGGACTCCAATCTGGTACCCCAGTTCTGACAGCTGGATGTCTTCTGAAAGCAGAATTCTTGTCTTCCTGCCTCTGAATGATAGCCTGTTCACTCCCTCAGTCCATGTCAGAGCAGTGACACTGTCTTCTTTTGCCTAATCCCTCGAATCCTCTCAAATGGTTTGGAGGACTCTCTCTAATGGTTTGGTATCCTGGGAATCTGCCTGTGTGACCTGTGTGGTGTTTGGGTGTAGCAGAAAAAGCCAGTGGCCTGGCTCGTTCTAACAGAAACTTTTACTATCATTAAGAACAACTCAGCTAGCCACACCCTGTCATTTACTAAAAGGGGTGTCTCAGAGGAATAATTTAAATCAGCCAATAAAAGCAAACTGTATACCTGTGGAAACTTCATCAATAGCCTCTTCTGTCACACATGGATCTTTATGAGTTTCTGTGGCTCACTGGCAATAGGGAACAGTTATAGTTACTTAAAGCCAACCAGGAGCACACTGCCTTCTTTTCATCAGTTAAAGCATTGGGTGGGGTCATGCAAGAACAGGGTAGAAGAGAGCAGGGAGAGGGAGGCGGAGTGCCCCTCCCCCCCAGTGAGAAGTAAGCTTCTGCCTCGCATTATCATCCCTGAGAGAGCAGGAAGATGCTAAACCTGCAGGGACAGAGGCACTGGCAGCTGACCAGGAGCTGTGGGACGATCATGGCATTTACATATTGTGCAAGCGCTAGGGGTTTTAGTGACAGTGTGCCCCACCCCACTCAGCAATGCGACCTGGCTGCTGCAAACCCCGGTTTTGATATTTCGAGCTGTGCTAATGGGAGCCTAGAACGAGGTGGCCGCTTCTCTGCACGGGACAGGACACCCAGTTTCCTTCCTGAGCTCTAGACAAGCTGAGATGCAAGCCTCAGAGTCCCTCAACGTGTGGGTGAGTGGGGCCATCACCCTGTCATATAGGGAACAGCCTCAGGGACAGACAGTGCGTGTGCTCTGGACCCTGCCTAGGAGTCAGGTCCGATTTGTATGTTCCCTGGGATAGAAAGAGGAGGAGGTGCAGGGAGGGGGATGTTAGCTCCCAGGGTAGGAAGGACTTCTCAACAAGGCTGACGACAGGGGAAATGGCTGCTTTCAAAGGAGGGCGTTCTTGCAGAGACATGACTAGGTATTCATTCAGTTTCAGCCCCTGCCAGGCACTGTGCTTGGCGAACATAGACGTACAGGGTAGTCATCTGTATACCAGAGCCAGAACAAAGGGCCTCAGAGAGAGGTGTTAGGGTGTAGCACTACTGACTTGGTGTTGAAAACCTCAGTCATGGGAAGCAATGGATTTATTTTCTTCATCAAGGGGACTCCTAAGTGTCAAATAACACCTTCCTTTCCCCTAGATGACGGAGACCCAGGATGTTAGCCTTTGTGCTGTTAGTTGTCACAGTTAGACCCCTTTCTGTTTCTTGGGGGAGGGAAAGGGGGACCAGGAGAAGAGGGGGTGAGAAGGGACAAAGCAGCAGGGGAAACAAACTTCTGGGATGACTACTCACTCCTGCCTCTACACTGACACCCTTGGGAGTAATTATTCAACTTGGGGCATAGCACTGACTGTGCTTTTTACAGCCAGATCTGCAAACAGGCAACTGACCGGTGGACCTACTCTGGGCTGTCTGTGCGCGGGGCTAGACCTAGTTGGGGAGCCCCAACCCGATAAGACCTGGTCCCTGCCCCAGGGAAGGTGGTGGGAGCGCTTCTAGCTCGGGAGGCAGGTCAGGTCGGCTTTCATAGGAGTGAGCAGCGGGCCAAGGGCTGCTTCCCCGGTCACTGCCCTGGGCCAGGCGGGGTTCTCCCGGAGCCGCCTGGGGCTGCGGGGGGAGAGTCCCAGCGGCCCAGCTCCCCGCTAGGTGAACCCAGGAAGCACCCCACAGGTTCCAACCTTCTGTCTGTGAGAGGCTGGGGGCTCAGGCTGGAGGCGCGCGAGTGCAGGCGCGCCCCGGTCCCGTCTCTCCCGCCCCCCCACCCCCGTCGCAGCTGCGCGTGCGCGCGACCCGGGAGGCTGCACTGCGCGCGCGCGCAAAACCCGCGTGGGCCCGGCTCGGGTGCGCGCGAGGCGGCGGCAACGGGGGGGCCCCCCGGAGGTCCGGAGCGGCGCGGCGGGAGGCTCCGCGGCTGCCACCTGAGACCGGGCCGGGCAGAGGGGCGCGCCTTTCGGCCTGTCGTCCGCGCCCCCGCGTTCCCAGCCCGCCGTCCCGAGGGGACCCGAGGAGGCAGGTGCGGCGGGAGCGCGCGGAGCTCCAAGCCGGGCGGGCGGGGCGCGGGTGCCCGCGGGGCGGTTGGCGGTTCTGGGAGGGCCGCGCGCGCGGAGGCGCGGAGGCACCCGGAGCCCGGCGGCACCCGGAGCCCCGCGGCACCCGGAGCCGGCGGCTGCCCGCAGTGGCGCCGGTGTCGCCGGCTCCCGGAGGCCTCCCTGGGGCGGCGTGGCCCACCCGTGAGGATGTGGGTGCCCGTCCCTGTTCCTCACGAAGGTTTAACTTTAGGAGCAGAGGCCGCGCCGCGAATGGGGGACGGGCCGGAACCGGCGGCGGAGCTCCGGGTTCCAACCTTGACCGCCCGGCGGCCCGGGAGCGCCCCCCGCGCGCACGGGTGTGCGTGCTGGCGCGGCCCTGCTCTTGAAACGGGCCTCTTCCGCGCTCGCCTTGCTCATTAAATTGTCGAAGAAACCTTTTGTCAGTGGGCATGCAAAACTAAACCAAAAATGGCTTTGCTTCCAGTCTTTTGTCGCCCCAAGATTCCTTAATTTTAAATCCTGGGAATTGGGAAGTTTGGAGACGCGCGCGAGACCTGCCGGGCAGAAAGGCGCGGTCCAGACGTCATCCTGTGGGCAAGATGGATGGGTTTATAATGTCAGCTTTCTTTCACATTAGATGTCAGGGGGCTCGCTCCCCCGGAGACGCACAGGCGTTTGGATTTAAACTCGGAGACAGTGTTGGGATGTGTGTCAGAGGATGGTGTTCTCACGGGGTGATGCGCTGTGCTCCCAGCCGGATGGCGGTTCCCATTGTGGCGATATCTGCAGGCTAGAAATCAGGCCTTTGAAATGTTCCCACCCTCTCCGGAGAAACATCCCCCAGTCTTTTAATTGTACTTCTGCGTTCACATTGACATTGACCATACAGCAATCCGTTGCACAGTTTAAGCCGTCCACCTGGCAGATCACGTGGCGCAGGACATGCAGCGACCGTGGAGGGAAAACAGAATGGAAAATGGCAGAAGTCTAGCTTTGTTCATTTTTATGCTGCAAAACCTCCCCGGTTCTATCTTATTTTGCTAACATAAATATGCATTTTTAAATGCTTTCCTTCGATATGGACGGACCTCGGCTGTAAGATTGGATCTGGAAATGTAATGAATATGTTTATTTCTGTTTTATAGAAAATTTGGCACAGAATATATTACGTGTAGGATTTATTTCAGATGTTTCAGATTGCCAGATACAGTTCCCACCAGCAAGGCCTTTAAAAAAAAAAGATGTTTTTATGGTGTCTTTTATTGTTTATACCAGCTTCAACTTGGAAACATATGCTAGTGTTCTTAATGTTACAGAATTAATTCTTTCCCCCTGTTTAAATCTACAAATAATCTGCTTCCTTTTAGGCTTTCTGTTCTCTGGTTAATGATCTGTAATTACCTATGTTGTTACCGCCTTGCTTAGTTTGTTAGTCTTTTTGTTGTTGTTTGTTTTAGGATCTCTGTATTGTTTTCTCACTGGCCTTTCAGCAGCACAGTTTTCCTTCGGGGATGTTCAGGAGAACTTTCCAGGACCCAGGGAATGTTTTCTTCTGCCACATTCATATGGCAGCCACTGGCCACACGTGGTTTTGAGCACGTGTATGGGGCTAGGGAAATGGAGATACTGAACTCTTAATTTGATGTAAATAGCCACATGTAACTAGAAGCTACCTGCTTGGGCACTACAGCTTCCGATTACTAGTCCCTCAGGAATTCTCCCCTGCCCCCTGGACTCCAGCACTTACTACAGTTACACAGTAATTACATCCTTCTTATAGGCTGTAATCTACATGAGGGCAAAGGCTTATCTGTTTTCTTTATGTTTGCTATGCCCAGACTGGGATTTAGTAAGAAACACTGGATAAATATTTGCTGAAGGACTAAGTCAACTTCTGGAGGGCAGCTATTTTTTGTGTTCTCTGTAAGCCTAGAGCAAACTGTGTAAATACTTCTGGATTGGCCGTATCAAATACTGTAAATATTGCAAATCTCTGCTTAGTGATTAAACAGATTTCATGTAAATGGGTTGCTGAAGTTGTATTTTAAATGCTTATTTTGGTTGGGCTACTTTTTTTGGAATCTCTTGAAGACTCATGAGAAAATGCTGTGTGAAGGTGAATGATTCCAACTTGTGTGGACGCAGTTGGGTTTCCTGTTAGTTGAGTAGCTCAGGGATGCTGCCCTTTAACCATAGTCCACATAAATCCGAGGGCATCTGTAGGCCTCAGGGAGGTTCCTTCCTGAGGCCCTAACCAGCCTTCGGCTACTCTGAAGAAGTTAGTGGGCCTCTCCACTCACCACCATTCTGAGTTGGGGCATTGACCAGGAATCCTTGAGAAATCTTGAGCTATTGTAACCATATTACAAGATGCTTTGCTCAGAGCTGATTTGGGGTGATGGGAGAGGATGGGATCTGCACTAATAAAAGAGAAATATCCAAAATGACCATGCTTCTGTGACACCCATCAGCCAATCAGGACTGAGTATGCAAATTAACCAAACATGGCAGGTTAATTTGCATATGCAGGCATGGAGCTGCCAGGTGGGGTGGGATGCCTGCTATGAGGGGGAGGGTGGGAGGCAGAGGGAGCTACAGGAGGGGTGCTGCACCAGGAGTGAAGACTTGCAGGCTCCTGGTGGCTGGGAGTGAAGCCAGGGGAAGGAAGGCCTATTCTTGCACAAATCTTTGTGCAATGGGTCTCCAGTTCATATATGTCAAAATTTGGGAAATTTGAATCTACTTAATGTATCTGTTATGTACACAGTTAAATAGGGCCAACTTAAAAAAAAATCTCAACCCATTATCACCAGTTATCCATAATAGAATTTGAAATGAAAGTATGTATTCTATTCAGGTTAATATGTCTCCAAGTTTGACCAATATTCCCAGGTGTCATGGCATCTAGAAATTGCTTTTGCAAAAGGATTCTAAGACTGTACAAAAGTTTGTAGAGGTGTATAGTTTTCTTTGGTGGGGCAGAATGTTGGGGTTTCATGAAGGAAAGGAAATAGAACTGGGGGAAAATGGAATGAAGACAAAATGCAAAGAATGCTCACTCCATTGGTTAGGTAATATAGCTCTCTGAGTTTGAAGCAGCTAGCATGTAAAATGATGAAGTTGATTATATTGTGTTGAATGACTCATCTTTCCACCTAGACTATTTATTAAGTATGTGAAGGCCATGAAGCTAACTCCTGTAGCAAGTGATAGTTAGGTAAGATACAGTCCTTTTAAGAGTCTCAGCAGTCTGCAAGGAAATGAAAGGTGCTTTGGGGATCACTTCTAGAAAACATTTTTGAATGGAAAACCCGCTCTGAAAAGGAAATTGGAAAGGTGGCTCCTCTTCGCCAACTCAGAATGATAGCCACTTGTTCACTCTTCTGGACAAGTAGGAGTCTCAAGAAACATGCCCAAGTCTCCAAATGTGGTCGTGGTCAGGCTCATCTTCCAAGAGCACAGCTTGGACAGTAGGACAGTCTCCTTTGAAATAATCAGTGGTTTCCCAGTGCTCATGGAATTAAAAGGTTTCGTCTTTGATCAGGTATTTAAAGTACTTCTGAGTATAGCTCTAAAAAACCCTTACAGCCTTCCCTCTCACTGTTTTCCGGGATATGGAGCACATTCCAGCCTACTGTTCCTCTAAGTGCTCCTCTTGTACATTTCTGCCCCAAATCTCTGCCTACTCATCTTTCAAGACCCATACCCTAGGTCAGTGGTCGGCAAACTCATTAGTCAACAGAGCCACATATCAACAGTACAACGACTGAAATTTCTTATGAGAGCCAAATTTTCAAAACTTAAACTTCTTCTAACACTGCTTCTTCAAAATAGACTTGCCGTGGTATTTTGAGGAAGAGCCACGCTCAAGGGGCCAAAGAGCCGCATGTGGCTCGTGAGCCGCAGTTTGCCGACCACGGCCCTAGGTGATGCCTCCCTTCCCACACCATTTCTGATTCCCAGGAGCTGCCACAGGGCATGCTCCGTGTACTTACGTTACAAAACAAATCCCCTCTGTTTCATCATCTATAGTAATTAGTGCTATTTTATTCACCCTAGTAGACTGTAAGCCTGGGACCATCTGTTACTCATTTTTTTAAAAATTTCTGAAACATCTAGATCAGTGTAGTGCCTTGTAGGCAGTGGTTACATGTTTAACAAGCTGTGCTAACAGTAGCTTCATTCTCTGCATGGAATAGTTTGTCCAAACTTATTGCCAAACACTTAGAGGCCAACAGGTAGGAATGCTGAGTTACTTCTGCACTGAGAAGCTGTTGAAGGAGGGTTGTCTTTGTGGCGTGTGTTACTTTTTAGAATGGATAGTATTTAAGGGAGATCACCATGCCACATGACACCAATTCCTTGTTATATTCCTACTAGAAGCCTGGTGCATGAGATTCATGCACTTGGGGGGGGGTGCGTCAGCCCAGGGGGGTCTCGCAGTCCGGGAGCCCTCGGGGGGTATCTGACTGTAAGCCATGGGGAGCTGGCCTAAGCCAGCTGTGGGACATCCTCAGCATTGCCACAGAGGCAGGAGAGGCTCTCTCCACTGCCGTGAGCCTGGCTTCTGGGTGAGCAGCGCTCTCCCTGTGGGAGCGCACTGACCGTCAGGGGGCAGCTCTCTATTGAGCGTTTGCCCCCTGGTGGTCAGTGCATGTCATAACAACCGTTGTTCTGCCAATCAGTCAATTTGCATATTAGCCTTTTATTATATAGGGTTATTTAGCAAGGTTAATGTCAAAATGATTCAATGTATTGGGTGGCAAGTCATTCTAGCATCAATGAAAACTTGAATACCGTTAACATAGTAACACTGAATTAGGTTACTTAATATGTGATAATCTCTACATCCATATAAACATACGCCATATGAGAAAAAAAGAAAGCATCTTACTCTTTACCAGTTCCTGCTAGTATTTAGAAAACATGTGAGTCAAGTTGGGAAGGAACTAGTTATCGTGGAGAGGTGATGTTTCCTTAGACAGTGGTGATGGTAAAGATGATTAAGTTAGATGGCAGGTTGGTTAACCAAGTGTAGTAGAGCACATTGAGTAATAATAGCAAGACATAATCTGCTAGAGGACATGATTAATTAGCTATTTTCATTTATTCTTTTCTTTCTACTGAAATAAACAAAACCGCCAAAGCCATTTTCATTTGGCTTTGTAATATGGTTTTCTGTTTATATTTAAAAAGTATATAGACAGCTGAAACTGGTTTGGCTCAGTGTATAGAGCGTCAGCCTGCGGACTGAAAGGTCCCGGGTTCGATTCTGGTCAAGGCATGTACCTTGGCTGTGGGCACATCCCCAGTAGGGGGTGTGCAAGAGGCAGCTGATCGATGTTTCTCTCTCATCGATGTTTCTGACTTTCTATCCCTCTCCCTTCCTCTCTGTAATAAATCAATAAAATATATTAAAAAAATAAAAAGTATATAGACAGTCATAATATTTCATATTTGAAGATTTGATGCAAAAGAAATTGGAAGGTTTTTGGCTTCATAGTTCAGTTTCACTAACGTTTCTCTTCTTTCTCCATCATTTCTGATGGGTTGGCTTGGTGCAACACCAGTCCAATTTAGAGCAAATTTATTCAAACCACTCATGTTGTCTGGGGAAAAGGTAATATCAGGGAAGTGGTTTAAAAGGCATGGCCTTCCAGAAAACTGTCAGAGCCCTCAAACACCCAGCCTTTGTCCTGCCAGCAGAGCGGGAGGAAGGCAGAATGGGAGCCTCCTTAGTGCCCTGACACCTCTGTCCCCACGCTGAACCAATGGGCTGTTTGTGTCCAACAACGCAGACTTGTATCCAGTTACTTCACCGCCAGCCTCGGAGAAACCTGGAGTGCTTCATCCACAAGAAACAGTAATTTTGCAGAGCCCTCTGGAGAAGGGGTTTGGTTGGCAGGAAACAGAGAACCAGTTGGAAACAGTTTGATGGAGCCAGACAGCCATGGGTGGGCGGATGGTCATTCCTTTAGCCCTCCGTGACCCGGGGCACTGTGTGCCTGCCTCTCCACCCTCCCAGGTACCGAATCCCCACGAACTGGAATCTGGATGGATCTAGAGGTCTAAGGTGACCCCCAGAGAGGCTGTCTCCTGAACTGTGCTGGGGAGATGGGGAGAAAGAAACCCTTCCCAGGGGCCACCTGGGTCTCTCCTCAGCTCTTTAAAAAAAAAAAAAAGTATATATTTTTATTGATTTCAGAGAGGAAGGGAGAGAGAGAGAGAGAGAGAGAGAGAGAGAGAGAGAGACATACATCAATAATGAGAGAATCATGGATCAGCTCCAAGATCTGTGGGATCTAGCCCACAACTGGGGCGTGTGTTCTGACTGGGAATCGAACCGTGACCTCCTGGTTCATAGGTCAAAGCTCAGCCACTGAGCCACAGGGGCCTGGCAACCTCCTTCATCTTTCAGTGAAAACCCTGGGGCCAAAGCAAAGACCAAAAGGAAAGGAAGGCAGAGAGGGACAGTGGGAGAGGGAAGTCTGACACCCCAAAATAATGGTACTTTGTGTGCTCATATTCTAGATGCCAAAACTGAGGCTCAGAGAGGGGAGCAGAGGACCCTAGCCTTGGGCCACCTCCTCTCAACTCAGCCCAGCTCATAGGCTCCCCAGCTGCCGCCCGGTTGCCATGGTGTCGGAGGAGGGGAGAAGGAGGAGGTGATTTCTGAGAAGCAATCCAAAAATACTAGTACATACCAGCTGGTCCCCCTTCCTCACTCCCTCCGGCTTCAAAGCCTGGCTCTTCCTGGCCAGGCAGCCGGGAGCAAAGGAGGTCCAGGAGGCAGATGGTCCAGGTAGTGGGTTCTGGGACCCCCCACTTCAGCCACAAGATTTCTTGCACCTGGGCTCTATCGCCCACCCACAGTTCCCAGACCAGGCGGGCTGCTCCCTGCCTCCCTGCCTTCGCACCTGCAGTTCCCTCCACCTGGAATGCCCTTCCTCAGCCTTCAAACCCCAGCTCAGCTTTAACTCCACTGGAAAACCTCCCATGCATCACTTGGGGCTTCCCCTGAATCCTGCAACCATCCACCCCAGCTGTTTTCCTGATGAAGCTCTCAGGGGGCTGTGAGGTCTTGGGGACGCTAGCTTTGCCTTTGTGTCCCGGCCCCTGGCACAGACAGGTGCTCAGTAAATCTGGGAGGAAGGAAAGGAGGGAGAGAGGGGAGGGAGCAAAGAAACACCTCTCATAGGACTGGAGAAGATCCGGACCATGAGCACCTGGTACAGAGCTGGGTACAGAGCAAAGCCCACTCACTCCCTTCCTGCCACCTCCCTTTGAGCCTGGGCTCCAGCACCTCTGCCTCATCCGGTTTGGACTGGCTCAGGGCAGTCTCCATACCAGATTTGGACCGGCTCAGGGCAGTCTCCATAACCACAGGCCTGTTGCCTATTTGGATGGAAGGGAACTACTCCAGGATGCAGGCTGCACTTGGCTTCATAAAGAGCTGGTGTGTTTGGGAGAAAGGCCTCCAAAATCCTGGACTGTGCACACTTGCAAGGGCCTAAGAGCTGACCTTGAGCAGGGGTTTCAAACGGGTTTCACACTGGGGCCATTATGTAAAACAGATGGAAGCTAAGCTGCTTGGGTCAAAGTGGTGCGTGTTGAAGGCGCCTGTTGGAGTCCCCTTCCCCTGAGCTGTGGGTCCTGGGGAGATGGGAGTCGGGGTTGGTCCTGGCGGTGGGATAGGGCATCCAGGAGGGAGGGAGAGAGCCCTGGGGAGTGCAGTGGCTGACATTTGCTAACTGGTACAGAAGGGCTTCCATATTTTCAGAACTGTGTGTTCGTGCCCCTGTGGCTGGGCCAACAACTCATCTTTCACAGCAAGAAGTCAGTCTGTACACACAAAAATGAAAATACGTCCTTGGGAAAAATCATAATGACTTCAGCCTTTAATGCTCTTGCAGTTTCTTTTTTATACTCTTTTAAGGGATGTTTTAGGGGAATTATCTCTTCTCTAGAGGAAATATTTGTGAATTCAGCAATTCCATCAACTTCTCTTTCTTTTGTGAAATTCAAGTAAAATTACATTTAAAATTGTATCTGGGAAAAAAAAATTTAAAGGCTTCAAGGCCTTCCATCTCCTGCTAGGATGGAATGAACAGATCCTATCATTGTTAAGAAGTGGGCTTTTAGATTTGTACGAGAGATGTGGTTAACATTCACTAAAGTCTTCTTGGATGTCAGGAAATAACGAGAATATCCTAAACTAGATTGTGTTCATGTAATGAGCATGTGGCAAGAGCTATTGGGTGTCAGATTCCACGAGAAGTTAAAGGTCCATTGACCAGGGATAATATCTGTGAGTAAAGAAAATATCACCCATTTAGATGAGCTCAACATTTAAAAAATGTTTTCACCTATAATTGGGAAATAATATGGCTGCTGAGCTTTGTCTGGAAAGCTAATATGTGCTGCTGGCTCTATAAGCGATATGTTTGCTAAAAGGAAGCTCCCCCCCCCCCCCCCCCGCCACACACACACACTTCCTTTCTGAAAGCAATTCTTGAAGATTGAAGTTGAAAGTGTCAGTAAGTTAGATATTAAAAGAATACAGGCTGTTTGTGGGGCAGGTGGTCACTCTGAGGGGCATTCAAAAGTAACGTGCTTTCTCTCTCCTCTCTCCACAGGTGGCTTTCTGAAAGATGACCATAGAGGACCTCCCAGAGTTCCCATTAGAAGGAGAGGCTTTGATCGGAAGATACCCATTTTTGTTTTCAGGTTCAGAAACACCCGTGACCTTCTCCATTTCGGCAGCACCAATGCCTTCCGACTGTGGTATGTGAAGTAGCTGCCTTATTGTCTGTGAACTGGTAACTTCCGTCTTATATCTGTTTTATGCTCATAATTTTTCCTAAATCAATTTACTATGTTTTTCATAAATTGCTAAAGTTTTCCCTTTTCAAAAATACAATTGCTTTTTCTGCCACTTAAACAAAACATTTCATTTCTGCTATCAGCATTTTTATGAGGTAAAAATTCATTTTATGCACCGTGATGGATTTAGAGGAACTTATTTTCAGGATGCAGTGGTGCTTAGACATCTAGCATTCTTCCGCTATTCATGTATTTATTTTGGTTAAATATATTGACTCGTTTACAAAGCCATATACTGAGAAAAATGACACGAAAGCACTGTCTACTGGCCACCTGAAGAGGCTCTGTGGTCTTTGGAATGTTAGAATTCTAATGAACACAGGAAATGCTCACTCCTGAAAGGTTCTAAACTCAGGTGACAATGTAACAAGTTTTAGTACACAAGCAAGCTTAATTTAGACCCTGTCCCAATCATCATTGTAATTATCAATATATCTATTTATATAAAAGCCTAAGCGACCAGCTGGTAGCTATGGGGTGCACTGACCACCAGCGGGGAGATGCTCAGTGCAGGAGCTGCCCCCTGGTGGTCAGTGTGCTCCCATAGCCAACCTCCTGCGGCCAGCCAACCTCCCATGGTCCTTCACCTCCGGATGGCCGACCCTGATCAGCCCTGATGGGCCCTGATTGCTGGCCAGGCTGAGAGATCCCACCCCTGCATGAATTTGTGCACTGGACCTCTAATACACAAATAAAATATAGCAAAACTTTAAAAAAGCAGGGAGGGCGAGACCTTTCCATGAGATGATACTGGTTCTTATTTAAATTGGTTCACTTAAATCTCCTCGGGAAAGTATAAACTTAAAATATCCTAGTTTTTATCTATTTAGATAAATTTCCCTCAAGATCCTGTTTTATCAGCTAGTTGGTAAAAGAACACCAGAGATAAATTTGATAAATTTGTTACATTTTTGATTTGGAGTTTTTAAAGTAAAATATTAGGTCACCATTTCAAATCATCTTTGAAAGTAGAGATAATACAATTTTTAAATATTAGTAGATATAAAAAACTATTGGATTGGGAATTTGTCCTTTTAGTCATATCCATTCTAATAACTATTCATTTCCAAGTATGCTATTTTTATGTGTTCAGATTCTACAGTGAATTACCTTGAAATCCTGGAAGGTATTACACAAAATTTGTGCCTAGATCCTGGGAATTATTTGCAGCTTTTACACAAATTGACTAAGTTTATTGTCAGATATAGCAAAATTAGTTATATGGGAAAAGCATTGAGCTAAAGCACTTTGTTCCTTGCTTATGACACTTGTCTAATTCTACCTTGAGTCATAATTGTCTTACTTCCTTTCCTAGACTATGTAAGTCTTTGGGATGGAGCAGGGATCGTGTTCTGTTATTTATCTATCTCAGTAGGGCTAATATAGTAATTTATTGATGAGTTGCTCAGTTTGTGTTGAATAAATACATTGAATGAAAGGTGACAATAAATATTGACCCTTTTGTATAACTGAAATTAAACACTGCCTGTATTATTAGAATTATAGATTCTTAGAATCTCAATGGACCTATAGTTGAACTTTCCCTACTCACTTTTCAGCATAGAAATTCTATTTTCAGAAACTCTGACAGACATCCATTTAGCCACTTAGCTATCTTTAACAGTGGAAAACTGACTCTTGCATATTTTCTTTATCCACTTGTTTATTTTTTGATCAAATGAGAATAATAACACCTATCTCATATGTTGTTATGAGGATGAAATAAGGTAATTTACATGAAGTGTAAAGGATGGGGCAAATGCAGGTTTATAGTTATTTATATGGAAAATCTATATATATAAAGGCCTAAGCCAGTGGTCAACAAATTCATTAGTCAACAGAGCCAAATATTAACAGTACAACGACTGAAATTTCGTTTGAGAGCTGAAAACCGACTTCTGTGCATGGGCCACGAAGTTTCAATCACACTGTAAGTGCCCGCCCACACATGGTATTTTGTGGAAGAGCCACACTGAATGGGGCCAAAGAGCTGCATGTGGCTCATGAGCCACAGTTTGCTGATCACTGCCCTAAGCAACCTCACAAATTTATTAGCATATTTGTTACTTTTACTGTTATTGTGTATTGGTTTTTTCATTGTATTCCATTAAAAAAAAAAGAAATCATTTACAAATGCAAAGAACAGTGATAGCAAAAATGTATATCATACGTGTCCACTATCAGAATGAGCAAATATTAGCATTTTGTTGTATTTCCTTTAGCTCTTGTTTTCTTATTAAAAGAAATAAAACTTTAAAGATAAATCTCCTCCATTTTTCTTTCTAAGCCAATTCCCCTTGCTCCCCAGCGTTAACAACTATCTTATATTTAGTGTGAGTATTCTAAATCTTATTATTATACTTTTATTATAAATACGTGCCTATAAACAATATGCATTTTTGTTTTGTATGTTTATAATTTTATGTAAATGATTGATATTGTATATTATTCTGCAACTTAATTTGTTGATCAATGGTTTTTGAGACCTATTTTTCTAAATTCATGGCTTAGATGTCTAATTCATTTGTTTAGTTGTGAATTTACTCTTCATGACACATTTGTATTTTTATAGGTGAAAATATTGATCAGACCTTTATCTGCCTTAGAAACAATTTGTGGAAAGTTTGGGGTTTGAGATCAGGGTTATGTTTTTGTTTCATCTATAATAAATTACGGGATGATAAATCGAAATCTCATTCTCACAACAACTCAAGAATGCCTCATACTTTTTGGCAATTTTGATTTTGTTTTTGAGAATTGCTTAAGGTAAAAATCTACTTTTTCTAACATCTGAAAATATTGGTATCATTTAAGCTCTGGTTTTATTGTTTAGTATTTTCAGGATATTTATTTGTAACTTTTAATAAATTTAATTTACACCTTTTATTTCAGAGTTCTCTTTCTTTGATCCGAATGATACATCGTGCCAGGAAATTCTCTTTGATCCCCAAACTTCTGTGTCAGAATTATTTGCCATTTTAAGACAGTGGGTTCCTCAGGTCCAGCAGAACATTGACATCATTGGGAATGAGGTAAGAAATGATCACATTTTAAGCTTTATGTTGTTAGGATCACATATGTTGTTAATCACAGAGACTTCCCCCCGATTCTAAATGGAAATATGGTGATAAAGGGGAGACCTTTTAAAGAGTCTGATGTTTGTTCTTTGTATTACAGGTTTTTACTATAGTTAAATAGTTAGTACTACAAATTCTTTCCATTATTCCCTCATGCTCCTTACTCTCTCACATGTGCGATTCTGACACTGTAGACTCTTCACAGGAGCATGCATTTTTGGTACTGCCTTTCTTGTACAAATCAATTTTGTAAACTTAAAGAAATTCTTTCATGAGGGTATTTGATTACCATCATGTTTTATCTATACTTTTGGGTAGTTTGTCAAAGATCTAGGCTTAAATATAATTTAAAAATATTTTTTGAAGGCGGGATGAAAGAATAACTGGTTTCCTTGACCAGCATATTATCATGAGATAATGCTCATACTATTTCAAAAACCCTTATACCCAGGAGAAATAGAATTTTGCTTCCTCTTTGAGATGTTAAGGGACTACTTGGAGTGCTAGATTACCTTGTAATACTTTTCATAAAATTCCTTCAGTCAGTTGGCAAGTTCAGTTTTCATTCTTGTTGGGTGCAGACTTAAGATCTCTCCTCAAGAGAAGCCAGTTCTGTCTATATATGTTGTTGAAAACTAGGCCAGAAAAGGCAAGCTCCCTTTTTGCCCAGCATTGGTTCGAAGTCAGTCGACTTCAGTAGTCGTCATCACCTCTTCCTGGGTTTCCTCAGATTCTTAAGAGAGGCTGCAATGTGAATGACAGAGATGGACTGACAGATATGACTCTTCTACATTATACTTGCAAGTCTGGAGCTCATGGTATTGGTGAGTGTGTGGTAAACCTATTAATTGGTTCGAGCATCTGTATTGGTGCCTGGAAAACCATAATCCCTGGGGAAGCACCTGGCACTGATGATAACATTCCCTGAACAGGTGAGGATTCAGGTCCTTCCAGAAACTTACTGCCTTTTCCCAAGGTGTCTTAATAGCCTCCTGGAACCTCCCAGCCTTTCTGGATCTAAACTCAGTTTTCTGGGCAACCCAACCCCTGAGGCCCCAGTCTTCAGGCCTGCCTTGGGTCTGTTTCTACGTATATGACATGTGCTCATGTTTTCCAAAATTGGTGTTTTCCCATTGTATAAACTTGCCTCTGTTATTTAACTGTTGTGACTATGGATATAGAGCTGCTTAAGCTATTGATGGTGACGGATTTTTAAAAAAAAATTTTTTTTTTTGCTATCACGGACTTATACTTTTATAAAATGAAATAATAGAAAAATTAAATCCTATTAATAAAAGAGTAATATGCAGATTGACCATCACTCCAACACACAAGATGGCTGCCCCATGTGGTCAAAGATGGCTACCTCCATGTGGACCCAAGATGGCCACCACAAGATGGCCAGCAGGGGAGGGCTGTTGGGAGGGACCAGGCCTGCAGGGGAGGGCAGTTAGGGGCAATGAAGCCTGCAGGAGAGGGCAGTTAGGGGTGACCGGGCCAGCAAAGGAGGGCAATTGGGGGCGATTGGGCCTGCAGGGAAGGATTGTTTCAGAATTTTATTCGTAATAAAAAGTGCTGTGATGAACATCTTTACAGCTAAGTGTTTATCCATATCTCTGAGTATTTGCTTATTTTCTTAGACTAAATTCCTTTGAGGTATAAGTGTATGTGCAGTACATACTATTTGCTTTGGCTTTTCAAATGAAGCGGTGGTTAGCCATCCATTGGAACTTAAATTTGTACTGAAGAAAAATAATTTAGAAAACCTTCCTTAGGTGATGTTGATACAGCTGTAAAATTTGCAACTCAACTTATTGATCTGGGAGCAGACGTCAGTTTGCGGAGTCGCTGGACAAATATGAATGCTTTGCATTATGCTGCGTATTTTGATGTCCCTGAGCTTGTCAGAGTGATTTTGAAGACATCCAAACCAAAAGGCAAGTGCTATAAGATCGCCATTAGATGTTACTAATTGGACATTTTATTAGTGGCCTGAAAATGATAATTCAAAGAGTTTTTTCCTCCTAATCCATTTTGTTCCATATGACCTCCCATCTCATTTTTTTTTAGGAATAGTTTTAAACTTTCTATAGTGAAGATTAGTTACTGTTCTTTCCCAAAAAGGCTCAGTACAAAGAGATACAAAATAAAAGTGTTCTCCACATTTTTATCTCTCTGAGAATTTTCGAGGATAACGTGGATTTTATAAAGTGTAATTGAATCTTTATGCTATATAATTCTTTTGTCCTATTTGAGTAGCCAGAAATAGAGCAATAAAACTTTCAGAGCTAAGCATTGAAATCATAAAGAGTATTTATTTTAGGTGGTATTAAGTTTTGAAATTCTGTGAGTCTATGAAGCGATACCTTTTTATTTGGCTTTTTTTTGTCTTCCTTTCTTGATGTCTTAAACTTGAACCTGAGAATGCCTAAGTTTGAGTTTTTCTCTGGTTGCCCCAGGAGTCAGTTTTCGTTTGAGGGAATTGGGAGGACAAGGACAGTAGTCAAAGGCCGTGTTTCCCCACTTGTAGAGGACTTGATGTAGAGATTCAGTAAATACATTTCCCAGAATATTGGTTTCTAACCTCTGCTTTGTATAAGTGTCCGCTTTCTCTGTAACTTACACCTGTTTGCCTTTTGAGTAATGTTAGGACAGTGGTCATCAAACTCTTCAGTCAACAGAGTGGCAAATTGCGGCCCACAAGCCGCAGTTTGCCGACCGCTATGTTAGGAGGAGTGCCTCTCTTGACAGTACAGTGTCTTTAATAACGCAGGAGAGTTTGTCTTGAGCACATCCTGCTGGTTTTAGTTGCAGGTGAGGCATGTGGGCTGGGTGATTAGATGAAGGTAGGATTAGCAGAACCAGAGGTATAGTAAACCCTTGTAGAAATAGGATTCAAATAGAATTCAAAATAGGATTCCCAAATCTGGAGGATTTGTTGTGTCTCAGTATAGGATCATGATAATTTATTGAAAGTTATTAAAATGTCCTTGGAATTGCAAGATTTTATTTCTTATTCTGAAGTCCAAATTCATTTGTTGAATAAAGTATTGTGAGAGTACAATATGTAGACATTTATATATTTAATTAGTTTTTAACTTCTTCCTGGTATGAAAATTCTGCTTTTTTTTTTCTTTCTTTTTGGTGAAGGGTCAGATAGCAAATATTTTCGGTTTTTTATGGTTTGTGTTGCAACTACCAGATTCTGTAATTATGGCATGAAAGTAGCCATTGAGAATATGTAAATGAATGTGTGTGTCTGTGTTCCAGTAAAACTTTATTTACAAAAACAGATGGTGACTTTGATTTGTCTCATGGGCCATTGTTTTCCCAGCCTGACCTAAACCCAACTACCTCATTGTAGTCATCCTGGTAAATAGATGAGAGGTTTAATGAGAGGTTGTGTGAAGATGGTTGTCTCCACAAACATGAATTATGGCCATTAATTGCTTTTAAATATAGTTTAGTTTATGATAGTGAGAAAGCCGATGATAACATTAATCCATTTTATAATGAAATTTTATTATGCCGAAAACATAATTGGTTAACCAGATTGTAATATGAAAATTTTGTTCTATTGTGAAATGTTGCTTCTGGTGGGCTAAGTCTCAAAAATTGGCCTATAAAGTGCCTCCCTTCAGCATTCCCCCCAGCCCCCAGCCTGTCCCCTTTTACATTACACTAGCTAAATTCAAACATGTATTTAATAAACTTGTGATGTTTGGTTGCAGATGTGGATGCTACTTGCAGTGACTTTAATTTCGGAACAGCTCTGCACATCGCCGCTTATAACCTGTGTGCAGGCACCGTGAAATGCTTGTTGGAGCTTGGCGCAAATCCCGCATTTAGGGTAAGAAGTTAAATTAAAAGAATCTAACCATCTAATATTATCTCCCAGTAGAGAGTTGAATCTAGATGTTGTTTTTGAACTCCATGTAAGCAAATAATTTGTATTTGTGTGTCCCTGTGAAGAGTAATGGTGTTAAACTTCATCTCAAATAAACATGAGGCACAGGGGTGAACCTCAGTCCCCGGTATTGAGGAGCCTACAAAACCCGCATTATCTTTGAGTTCAAAGATCTTTCATTTGGGCTTTTGATATATTTATAAATGTTAACTGTCAAATACAAATGCATCCATTCAAGTTATATTTCTGTATTAAATTCTATTTTAAACTCTTTTGGAAAGAAATTTTTATTCCAGACAATTCAGAAAGATGCACATTTCAAAATGGAGTGAACTTTAAAAAATCAGTTAAAGGACAAAATGCATTTTTTCATGGTAATGTTACTGACTTACAAAGTTACCGCTCAGGGTTGAATTTCGTAAACTGTAGACCCTTTGGTATTCTATCGTCTTCCCAGCAGTGGCTCTTCTATTAGTGCCGGGGACGGACTCTTCACAGGCAAGGTGGCAGTGTGTGAAGGAGCCTCTTCTCTTCTCTTCCCTGCGCCCCCCTTTCCACCTTCACTCCTTCCTACTTCTTTGCCACTTTTCTTTCTGTTTAACCTCATCAGCTGGTTAATTAGCCCTCTCTCCTTTCCTCTCCCCCTTCCCTATTTTTCATTGGGCACTGGGAGAAAACAACAATAAATGAGGTAAAAGTCTTTGTCTTTAAAGAGCATAGAGTCTAGAGGGGAGGATGGACAGGCAAGCAGTCGGTTTTGCTGTCGTGTGTTAAGGTTAGTGGTAGAGGGGTGGGTGCCGTGTGCACAGAGGGCCTGTATAGAGGGGCGTCTGGCAGAGGTGACAGTGAGTGCTCAAACCTAGTTAAAATTAACCGGGCCATACAGGAAGGAGGTGAGAAAAGCATTTTAGGCACAGACAGCAGCATGAGCAGCAGCTAGGGGATGATAATTCAGATTGGCTGGTATGTGAGGGTGATCGTGTTTGCTTTCGCCAGTAAACTGTTGACAAAACCCCACTGGTGGAGAGACTATTTTGAACTTAGTGAGATGCAGTTGTTGGCTGTGGCGAGAAAGGCACCAGGTGTTAGACCACTGGAGTCAGACCAGACAGACCTGGGTTCAGCAACCTCGGAACTTGAGTTCTGGCCAGGAAGGAACTCAGAGCCAAGGCCCACACTGTAAGAGAACATTATTTAGGAAGTAACAGAGGTACAGTGAGTGGTCCAGTGAGTGGCTCAGGCAACAAGTTACAGAGGCAAAAGAAGGGGTCTAGGAGTTTAGGATAGGAAGGTAATGGTAATGGCGGCGGGTGGGGGGTAGGGAGTGGGGTAGTGGTGGAGAAGAAGGGTATAGGAAAGGCACATGGGTGCTTCAGGGAGCTCCGGGTCCTTGTCCTGAGGACTTTTAAGGGTGGAGATTTAGGGGAGGAGATTAGAATATTCATCAGCTTTCCAGGTATGTGCGTTCATGGTTGTGGTCCCCACTGATTGACGCCAGGGCAGGGCCATTAGTCAGGGCAGCTGGCCCTGGTGTCAGCTATTCCTCTGGTTTTGCTGTTTTTCTGGGCCTGGAGCTGAAACACAGCTGAGGCTTAGATGTATTTGATGAGGGTCAGAACCTCTTTGTCCGGGAGTGTAATGCTTGAGGGCTGTTCTCCAGCTCCTCCTTCATTCCCCCTCCAAGGTTGTGTAACCAGCAAGACCAGCAACATGCCAGGGGAGGAAAGGTCAGGGGGTGTTTGAATGGCAGATCAGTGATAGGAAAGGTCAGGGGGTCAAACCGTCTGACCAGATAGCTCAGGGAGGAAGGGCCCTGTTTTTCCAGTTTTGCCTGTTGGCTAGGCAGCCGGTTTCCGCCCTGGTGATCTACTGTACCTCGCCCATCATCCTTGCTCTGCTCACGTCTGTCTACCACACAGCGAGGTATGTCATTAAGGTAAATTGCCAATTCATGCCAGAAATAATAGATTACCATATTTTGAAGTTTAGTACTTAAAAAATCAGTCACCCTGTGGATCTCCTACAATAGTGGCTCTGATAACCACTATTTCAGAAAAACAAAAAAGGAATTCTGTAAATAACCATAAGCAAGCCTTCTTATGTTGTCATGACATAGTCATTATTATTTATTTTAATATTTTTAACAGAAGTTTAGTTGCTGATTTAGTTGCTAAATTTTATACCAATTAACAAGTGTGTGACTTACTCTAGAAAGGCGAAGATTTAACAAAAATATGAAGTGAAATAATCATTGTAAATATAGCTTACAACTTATCAGTACAGGTATTTATTTAAAAAATTCTCCATCTATTTTTTTCTTTTTATTAAATTTATTGGGGTGACATTGGTTAGTAGGTTTATATACGTTTCAAGTGTATATTTCTATGATACATGATCTTCACATTGCATTGTGTGCCCACCACCCAAAATAAAATCTTTTCTCACCATATAATTGACCCCTTGACTGACCCCCCAACCCCTTCCCTCTGGTAACTACCATACTGTTGTCTGTGTCTGTGATGTTTTGTTTGTTTTTCTTGTTTGTTTTTCTTATTTGTTCATTTGTTGCTTTCAGTTTTGTATCCCACATATAAGTGATTATATCCCACATATCAGTGAAATCATATGGTTCTTCACATTTCCTCTTTTTATTGAGTACAGTAGTTCTTATTAATATAGTCATATACATATCTTCGTTATATTTTGTACTTTTTCTTTGAAATCTGGGATTAAAATAGCCCATCACCATCCCAGAAATGTGATAACATGTCTTCCTGCCATATTTTTGTTACTGGACGGGGGCCGGCCCAGAGCAGGTCTTCTTTGGGCCTCTGGGTGTGGGTTCTTGACTGCGTGTAGGAAAGTTTCACGATAGGAGCTCAGGTAATTTTGAGAGGATATTTATTAAAGCTGGGGACGGTGAAACAAAGGAAGGGCTTCAGGTGGAGGAAGCATCAGGAGAGAGGAAGAGATAAAGGGGGCCTTGGAGACAGCGTGAGGGGGTTAGCCTGGGACAAGCTGCCACTGCCCATTGCTCCCATGGCTGCAACTCTCATGAGATCCCTTAGAGAAATAGAACAGAGAGACAAGGCGTGGGGGTGCTCTAGCAAGAGTGCCCGGGCGTCCTTTGTCTGTCTTCAACCTTCAGGAATCGTAGGGGAGGACTCAGGGGAGGGTCTTAATAGAATACTCTTTGGCTTTCTAGGGGTCCTTCAATATATTGAGTCATCAAAACGTGTGAATAGGGGGAAAGGGTTATTTTCTGGTTAAAGAACATCATTGAAGAGGGACCAGCTCTGCCCTTGGATGGTCTGGAACGTGTGATCCTTTGCTCCTAAGTGTTCTTGGTTAGGGAAGATCACACCTTATGATTTGTTAGCTTCCTACCAACTGCTCAAATTGTTTGGCCTTGTTTAATTACTTTGTCCCAGTTTCCCTCATTCCACTTGTCAAGGAATGTCCCTAGCTTCTTACTATCCTGCCACATTTTTACTTAGGACCAAACTGACTCACATTTTAAACAAACAAACAAACAAAAATGGTTCTTGTAAACTTATCTTCACCATATGGGTCATTTGAAAATAATTATCAGTAGAGAAGGAAAGGGAAAAAAGTTTCTTAGTGAAAGAATCTTGATTCCTCTTGTTAAAAGGTTACAATCTGGAATGCCTCGTAAGCTCTAAGTTTTGGGTTGGGAACGCGGGGAGGATCACTTGTTTGGGGGCAGCATCACTCGGAGGGGAAACCTGAGAGAGGCCTAGACGCGGACTATAAAGTCACCTCGGCCAGCGGTCACGTTAGTGGCTCTGAGCAAGTCATTGACCTCTCCTGGCCTACTTGCCCTCATTCACAAGCTAGAAATTAAGAACTATTTTTACTTGGTTAGTTGGTGTTTGTCTCTCCTACTACAAATTCTCCTGCGATACTTCAGCGGGTGAGGATTTTTAGCTGTTTTATTTACACCCTTTTTACTAGTACTGGGGTGAGAACCAAGTGAGCTCATTTATCGAAAGGGTTTTCATGCCGTAAGCACCATGCGAATCCTAGTGGGCTGCTCGCTGTCCAGTTTCCTCTTGCTGCGGGGTGAGTCCCGGCACAGTCTCGCCCTCAGAGTAAGAACAGAGCTGTTTTCTGGATTCTCAGAGCCCAGATCTGAGAAGTGTGGAAACTTCTCTGTGGCTCCCGTTCCTGGGATCTGAGTCACCGCAGGAGTGGGCCGGAGTGGCTGAGGTCACAAAGCTGAGGTGGCAGCTGTGGGGCGGTGGAGAGGCTCACGTCTGGGGTTGGGAAGCCAGTCATCCCTTGGCTTCTGTCGCCACACCGGCCTTCTCAGCCTGTGCTGCCCGCTGCTGCGACTCCCCTCAGCACTTGCTCTTCGTGAACCTGGAACGCCCTTCCTCTCCGCCAGCCTGCGTGCTGGAGTGAGACCTCCTGCCGCCCTGCACAAGTCGCCCCTCCGCCCCGGGTCCTCCTCCCTGCCCATGAACACATCACGTATTTCCCTTGTTTGACTATTTATAGTCTCCCTCTCCCAATAGGATGTGCTGTCGGAGGGCAGGGCATTTTGTGTCCTATCTTTAGCCATTGGGATGGTGCCTGGCATATTGTAGATGTCAAATTTATTTTTTAAAATATATTCTTATTGATTTCAGAGAGGAAGGGAGAGAGAGAGAGAGAGAGAATCCTGATCGGCTGCCTCCTGCACGCCCCCTACTGGGGATCGAGCCCACAACCCAGGCATGTGCCCTCACCAGGAATCGAACTGAGATCTCCTGGTTCTCAGGTCGAGGCACAACCGTGGAGCCATGCTGGCTGGGCGAAATATTAAAAAAAATTTTTTTACATGACTGTAGAGCTCCAAGTAATTGTGAAGTGAAAATTCTCTCTTTACCTGCAGAACGACAAAGGAGAGATGCCCGCCGATGTGGTTCCTGACCCAGTGGAAATGCCGTTGGAGATGGCCGATGCCGCGGCCACTGCCAAGGAAATCAAGCAGATGCTGCTGGACGCGGTGCCCCTGCCGTGCGATGTCTCCAAGCCCGTACCCCCGAGTTCCGATCGTGCCGCCAGCAAGGCAGTGCTGACCTCAGCTGGCCTGAAGTTGGGGGACCGGGTGGTCATTGCAGGACAGAAGGTATAGTAACGAACTACAGTGTCTATAGCTGCGCCCAAGGTCCCTGTGCTCAAGGTCCCTGTGCCCAAGGTCACTGCGCCCAAGGTCACTGCGCCCAAGGTCACTGCGCCCAAGGTCCCTGTGCCCAAGGTCCCTGTGTCCAAGGTCCCTGTGTCCAAGGTCCCTGTGCCCAAGGTCCCTGTGCCCAAGGTCCCTGTGCCCAAAGTCACTGTGCCCAAGGTTCCTGTGCCCAAGGTCCCTGTGTCCAAGGTCACTGCGCCCAAGGTCACTGCGCCCAAGGTCACTGTGCCCAAGGTCCCTGTGCCCAAGGTCCCTGTGCCCAAGGTCCCTGTGCCCAAGGTCCCTGTGCCTAAGGTCCCTGTGCTCAAGGTTCCTTCTGCCCAAGGTCCCTGTGCTCAAGGTCACTGTGCCCAAGGTCACTGTGCCCAAGGTCCCTGTGCTCAAGGTCACTGTGCCCAAGGTCCCTGTGCCCAAGGTCCCTGTGCCGCGGTCTGGGTGCCAGGGCTGCATCCATTGTGGTCGGTTTTGAGTCTTTGACAAAAGTTCAATATGTAGGTAGAAAGATATTTAATGGAAAATGTGAAATTGAAATGCCTGTTTACCATAAAGCATGATTTAAGAATACAAACTATTTGACCTGAATAATGGAGACATTGCACTTGAATGGGAAACGAGCGACTCTGGTGGAGCTGCTGAGTGAAGGGGGGCAGCCCCCTGCCCTCCTGCTGACGTTCCCCTCAGCGGCTGGTGCTTCACAGACACCAAGTTTGATTTACGAGAAAATTGCTTCCGAAAGGGTGAGAAGCTGCGGACTGTTATGCTGAGAATGACATTTACCGACTCCCAAGAGAATACGCTCACAGGACATTTGTTAGCTTGTCGTTGTCCTGTCTGTGGGCTAAAGTATCGGGAGATTATGAATTCAGAGCATTGGTTTGACTTAGGATTAATATTCAGCTTCTTTAATAGTAACAAACATGCCCATCAGCTGGGTTCAACTTTATCCTCTTGTTTCCAGTCTCATTATATTTTTATTTTCTTTTATCCTATTGCTTGGCTTTTCATTCTCTTGGGAGTGTCTTTCAAAGAGCAGAAATGTTAAATTTTAATGAAGTCCATCTTATCAACTTTTTCTTTTGTGGATTGTGGTTTAGCATATCTAATAAATTACTATGATTTCTTCTAGGAGTTTATAATTTTAGGTTTTACATTTAGTTTTGAGTTAATTTTTGTATAAAGCACTAGTTGTAGATAGAAATCGCTCCCTCATCCCTCCCCTCCCTTTCTTCCCTTCTCCTCTACTCTCTCTCATTTTCCTCCCCTCCATCCATCCATTTCAGCACCATTTTTTTTCCTTTATTGATTAAGGTATTACACATGTGTCCTTATTCCCCCATTGCTCTCCCCGCCCCCAACTCATGCTCTCACCTCCCTGGCACCTCCATTGATTGGGCTTATATGTGTGCATACAAGTCCTTTGGTTGATCTTTCCCTCTTACCCACCCACCCTCGCTGCCTTCCCTCTGAGGTTTGACCGTCTGACTGATGCTTCTCTGTCTCTGGACAAGCACCATTTTTGAAAAGACTGTTCTTTCTCTCGAATTGCCTTTGCTTCTATGTCAACTGACCGTGTATGTGTGGGCATATTTCTGGGTCCTATTTTGCTCCATTGCTCTAATGGCTGTCCTTTCTTCAGAACTGCTCCGTTAGATTGCTGTAGCTTTGCAGCAATTCTTGCCATCAGATATTTTTAGATCTTCAATATTTTCCTTTTTTAGTTCCCTTGCCTTTCCATGGACATTTTAGAATCAGCTTATAGATTTTTATAAAAAATCCTGCTGGGATTTCGAATGGAGCTGTGTTAAACATAGATCAGGCTGCGGAGAAGTGACATCTTAAAAATGTCAAGTCTTTCCATCACAAATACACTATATTTCTCTAATAGGCCTTTGGTTTATTTCAACAGTTTTGTAGTTTTCAGCATATAGATATTGCACATACTTTGTTAGACTTGTACCTAAACTTTTCATGACCTTTGGGCTATTGTAAATGGTGGTGTTTTGAAATTTTATTTTTCATTTGGTTATTGCTAGCATATAACAGTTTGTTTTTGTATGACCATGTATCCTGTAACCTTGCTAAATTTATTAGTTCTATTGGCCTATTTTGTTTGTATGGATTCTTTGAGGCACCCTATGAAAACAATCATGCTGTCTTTGAATAGAGACAGTCTTACTTCTTTCCAATCTGTATGCCTTTTTTTTTCTTTTTTTTCTTACCTATTTCATTGCCTGGGATGAATAGAAATGGGAAGAGCCAACATTTTGCCCTGTTCCCAGTCTTACGGGGAAAGCACCCAGTCTTTCATTATTAAGCATAGACTTGTTAGCTGTAGATTTTGTGTAGGTGTCTTTAGTTGAGGAAGTTTCTATTCCTAGTTTTCTGAGAGTTTTTTTAAAAAATTAATATTATCGTGAAACTAGTGGCTCGGTGCATGAAATGTATGCTTGGGGGGCAGGTGTCACTCAGCCCGGTATGCACCCTCTCCATTCTGGGGCCCGTGGGGAATGTCCGACTGCCAGGGGATGTCCCTGTGGGATCGGGCCTAAACCGCAGCCAGATATCCTCTCGTAATCCGGGACCACTGTCTCCTAACTACTCACCTGCCTGCCCGATCGTCCCTAATCACTCTGCCTGCTGGCCTGCTTGTCCCCTACTGCCCTCCCCCCCATACTGGCCTGGTCGCCCCCAACTACCCTCCCCTGCCAGCCTCATGGCCTCCAACTGCCCTCCCCAGCCAGAGGTCCTTTACAAGCGTTCTGCGCCCGGCCTGGCCAGAGGCCCATCCATGGCCAGGTGTGCAATGCTTGCCATGTTTCTGGGGCAACGATGCACATGCCACCCCCCCCGCCCAACCACTCTGTGCCCATTTCCCAGAGGCCCTCCCCAGCCAGGGTGGAACACTTGCCTTGTTGCCATGGCGACGAAGCAAGCATTCCACCAGGTCACTCACACTGCCTGCTCTCAGCGGCTGCCCCCTAGGACTGGGGGACTCCAGTGGGGCTGAGAGGACTGGGGGCTGCCATCTTTGTGATGGAGTGATGGTTAATTTGCATATTACCCTTTTCTTAGATAAGATGATGTTGAAGTTGCTACAGCTTTTAAAAAATATGTCAGAAGGACAAGTTTGCTTTCACCCTTTTGTCTGGGATGAATAGAAATGGGAAGAGCCATATTATATTAATTCCCAAATGTGGAACTAGCCTTTCATTCTCCTCAACATGCTCTTGTTTTGTGAAGATTCTTGTGTCTGTGTTCCTGAGGGATATTGGTCTATAGCTTCCTTGTAATATCTTTGGCTGGTTTTGGTATGAAGGTAATATTGGCTTCATAAACTGAGTTGGGAGCTGGTCTATCTATTTTTATGTTCTAGAGGAGTTTATATAGGACTGATATTATTTCCCCTTAAATTCTTTGGTAGAATGCACCAGTGAGTCCTCTTGGATCTGGAAGTTTTGTTGTTGAAGATTTAAAACTATAAATTCAATACAGGTGTGAGCTTTGACAGTTTGTACCTTTTAAGGAACTAGAACATTTCATCTTATTTGTCAAATGTATAGGCATAGAATTATTCATAGTATTTTCTATTCTTTAAGTGATTGGGGGAGGGATGTAATAATGTCCCTCTTTCACTTGAGATGTTTGTAATTTGTGTCTTCTTTTTATCCCCCCTTGGTTTCAAAGAACCAGCTTTTGGTTTCATTGATTTTTCTCTATTATTTTTCTATTTTTAATTACTTCTCTATATTTTTTCTTTCCTTTGGCTTGCTTTAGGTCTTCACTTTCCAGTTTCTTAAGGTGGAAGTTTATATCATTTATTTGAAACCTTTCCTAATGCAAGCATTTTAATATTATGAATTACCCTCTTCGCACCAAACGCACTGCTTTTGGTGCGTCTCATATATTTTGATACGTTGTGTTGTTTTCATCCAATTCAAAATATTTTCTAATTTCCCTGTGACTTTTTGTTACCATGGATAATTTAGAAGTACATTATTAAATTTACAAATATTGGAAGATTTCCCGTATTTCTTTCTGATTTTTGGTTTTGAAGCTCAATTGTTAGGTGAATATAAATTTAGGACTCATCTCTTCATGGTGAATTGACTATCACTACTTAATATCTCTTTCTATCCCTGATAATTTCCTTGTTCTGTAGTCTACTTTGAGAGAATGTGTTGTGTTTTTTTTAAACTTCTATGGTAAAGTGCAAGAGTAGTATAGAGTTACTAGTCATACTCAAAAGTTACTCTAATATGCATTTTCTTTAGGTTGGAACATTAAGATTTTGTGGAACAACTGAATTTGCAAGTGGACAGTGGGCTGGCATTGAGTTGGATGAACCAGAAGGGAAAAACAATGGAAGTGTTGGGAAAGTCCAGTACTTTAAATGTGCCCCCAAATATGGTAAGGAAGAGCCTATCATAATGATAATTAAGCTAAAAAGCTAAAATGTTTACTCTTTTATTGTTTGAAAATAAACTCTCTGTCTCCCTGCCCCCCCCCCCCCCCCATTGCTTACTAATAACTGAAGGGGCTGTTTTTTTCCTGCTGAGAGCAGCTCAGGTGTGGGAGGCATGCTCACAGGGGACACCAACTCCTCGGACCTCCTGAACCCCTGCCTGTGCTGGTGTCATGGCTGAGCGGGGGCTGTTATCGAGGACACACAGAGCCTGGCAGTTGGAAACTTGACAGATTGGAAAGCAAATGAGGCCAACTTTATTCCAGACTCCTGAGCTGGGACCTTTCTCTCTCTGAGAAATGATTGTTTAATTAAATTTGTATTCTCTTTCTCTTGCACATGCACGGACGCACACGCACACACACGTACCCTTGACACATTGATTTCAGTTTGGTGCTGACCGTGTTGTGAATATTTTTCCTTTTTGCTATGAAATATTCTTGTGGGACAGTGGTCGGCAAACCGCGGCTTGTGAGCCACATGCGACTCTTTGGCCCCGTGAGTGTGGCTCTTCCACAAAATACCACGGCCTGGGCAAGTCTATTTTGAAGAAGTGGAGTTAGAAGTTTAAGTTTAAAAAATTTGGCTCTCAAAAGAAATTTCAATCGTTGCACTGTTGACATTTGGCTCTGTTGACTAATGAGTTTGCCGACTACTGATCTAGAACAGTGGTCAGCACCGTATTTCATCGTATAGCCCGGTGGGGAGGCAATATGGTAAATTGCTGAAAAGTGTGGGCTTTGGAGTCTGAGCACCTGGATGTGAATCAGCTTCTCTACCTACCAGCTGTGTGACCTTTTTTCTCTTCTTATGCCTCAATTTGTCTTCTATAAAATGGAGATAACAAGACTGCAAGGACTCATATGAGGATTAAATGTGTTGATGGGTATACAAAGCACCTAGCATAGTGCTTGATTCCCTGTAAGCACCCAGAAAATGTTAGCTATTGGCTAGCTGTTACAAATTTATCCAAATGACCAGTTTCCTTCTGTCATACATTTATGATGGAGCCTCATTTGCTTGGCCCATTATTAATGCTTTTTGTTTAAAAGTGCTCATTGTATAAGATTTGAAAAACATAAAAAAGGAAAAAGAAGAAAATCATCTGTATATATTTTTTAACTTTGTAATAAAATTTGGATTATATATAGTTATATATTCTGTACTTTACTTGGCAGCCAATATAATTTCCCCAAATTTTTAAATATTATGATTTTTTATGACTCCATTTCATTTTTTTTCTAATTTGATGGGTGAAAATTTCTGTCTGAATTTATATTTCTCTGATTGTGGAGAAATAAAACCCTCAAATATTTTATTGTAGTTTATGTATTTTTATGTTATCTTTACAGTTACCAAGAGATATTCATATTATTTGTCCATTAACATTTTGGGATATTAGTGTTGTTTGTTTAAACCAGTAAGAGTTTTTAAAAATACAAATACATATTTAGGATATGAAGCCTTTATATTTCTTACAGATATCTTGTTCAGTTTGTCATTTGCCTTTGAACCTCATTTGCAGTGTTTTTGAACATACAGTTTTATGTAGTTAAAAGGTCTTTGCCGTTAAAATTTCTTACATTGCATTTAAGCTTAGATAGATCTTCCTAATGTAATCATTAGTTATAAGTTTCATTCTTTTGAATGTTTTAATTTTTTAAACTACATTACTTAAACAATTGGGAATTTATATGATTAGTTGTGAGAGATTAAGAATTTAATTTTAATTTTCCTCTATTAGCTAATTTTGGCACCTGTCAAGCAGACCAAGGGCAAGATCAAAACCATTAGCAACACACATGGCAGATGTAAATCAGATGGCTGGGAAGTGCTTATATTGTAACAGATGCATGTGGGCTCCCCAGACCTCATCATCCGAAGGAGAGACATGTTTGATTAGGACAAAGCTGGATACCCCCAGGAACCTTGCCTCTGTCTTCTTTTACAAATTTGAAGGCAAGTTGGGGGGCAAGAATCATGTGTTGGGTTATGCAGAAGAATGGGAGTAATCTTCCTGCAGAGCCAGCGTGGTGTTCTGAGCACAGTCAGTTTCCAAAACGGGTTATAGTAGTGAACTAGAAATTGCTTTAGCTCTTGAAATCTTTCTCCTCACAACATGCAGATGTGACCTCAAAATCTTTGGGCACATCTCTTCAGTAACATTGTATATATTTATATTCCCAGATATAAAATAATCCCCCCCCCAATTCTTGGCAACACAGAATGTGATCATCATCAAGGGCTAGTGTGTGTGTGTGTGTGTGTGTGTGTGTGTGTGTGTGTGTGTGTGTGTGTATGTTTGTCAAAGGAAAGAATAGAAAGTCAAGGAAAATTGGGTAGGTGGGAGACAGAACAGAACATTGTGGATAAATCAATGAAGTAGGAAAATTGGTATGGCATTGTAGAGTCCAGGGGGAGGGAAGAGTCAAGATCAGCAGCAAAATATCACAGTTGACACTTGTTATACTTGTGAGCTAGTACAAAAAACTCACTTTTTGTAGAATCTTGAACATTTCTACAATTTTATTTTAAAACAAGTTGGTTCTAATATATTACATTTTACTCATGATTTCGGTTAGGTTCTCAACACTCAATGGAAGTGTATAATATACATATTAGGACTTTATTTTTTTTTTAAATATCAGGACTTTATTTTCTTTATAAAAATGTCTTAGCAAGATCATCTTGATATTTATAGTCCATACTCACTGTGATGTTTATACATACTTATTTATACTGTATAATTTTTTTGGATAAACTCCTTTTTAAATGAAATTCTGTTCCCAGCCATTGCATGCCTCCCTGTGTCCATGTGTGCCTCCTTCCCCAGAACACACTGTATTGTTTCTGACCAGCAGGAGCTGAGGGCTAGGTGTTTAGGGAAGGTTATATTTTATACTCAAAGAATTTTTTATTTCCCTGTATGTGTAAGGCACTGTAATTCGGAACAGTGGGGGAATGCAGAGATGAGCAATACTGAATTTTGTCTTCTAAAGCTGAACAGGCTTGAAGAGAGATAAAACGTGGACATAAAAAAGCTTTAATGTGGGAAAATATGAGTCTGAAAGGAGGTAGCGGTAAAGTGACATAGAAGAGTGGTTTTTATATCATATAGTGCACTATTTGTTAATATCTTAGTCAGAAGTGACTATAATG
Organism: Antrozous pallidus; assembly: GCA_027563665.1. Taxonomy (NCBI): domain Eukaryota; kingdom Metazoa; phylum Chordata; class Mammalia; order Chiroptera; family Vespertilionidae; genus Antrozous; species Antrozous pallidus. Next base: position 59,649,322 of record CM050523.1, on the reverse strand, counting down.
AAAACTGTGACCTTTACTCTTTACTCTTTCCCCTGTATTTCACTTAACATCTGCTTATGTGTCTTGTATGGGATTCTTAAGTTATTGTGTATGTTGTTTGTCTTAACACCTAGGTTGTGAGCTCTTTAAGGGCATGTACTGTGTGTGTCTTTCTGTCTGTCACCATAGGACACCTAGTGGGTACTAAAAAAGAACGTAAAGATTTCTGTTACTAATTTTAATTGCTTAACACCAAAATTCTACATTCTTCCTTAGGCATTTTCGCACCTCTTTCAAAGATAAGCAAAGCAAAAGATCGAAGGAAGAACATAACCCCCTCTCCTTCTACAAAAGCTGGGCCTCTCACCAGGCCCCAGAAAACTGACTTGGCTCAGGTGACATCGAAAGTAAATACTGGTAGGTCCGACCGGAAAGTTAAATCTCTCCTTCAGCATTTTCATCTTATTTGTGGAATGCCTCATAAGCAGATTGTTTCACACCCCTTTTGCTACCTAACTACGAATCTAATAAAACCTGCACCTTGGTGTGTTTTTAAAGCTCAGTCATAGTTTGTGATTTTAATTCCTGACAAGAGTGTTTCAGGCCTGTTCCTTCCTTTTCTTGCTCCTATCTCCATACCCTTACCTTCCCCCTAATCTAACCTCAGAGCTAGAGTTCATACCTCTAAAAACCTTTCATACCGTATTTTCCGGCGTATGAGAGGACTGGAACTGACGATGACAGGAGGAAGATGACAAACAACAGAGAGAGAGAGAGCAAGTGCCGGGCAAGTCCCTGGCGAGTTAGCAATGCCCATCATAACTGCAAGCTACGGTATTTTTGAACCAGGCGTATAAGACGACCCCCAACTTTTGAGAAGATTTTCCTGGGTTAAAAAGTCGTCTTATACGCTAGAAAATATGGTAGTTGCTTTATGGTTATCACCTGTTCAGGAGTTTCAGTGACTTGGCTTTTTATCAGAAAATGTCTGACTCCCGGAACTGGCAGCCAGAGTGCTTCTCTGTTTGATGGAGTCCGCCGGCCGCCGGGGTTGAGGATGGTTTGGGGCTCTCGCTGTCCCCCGGGCAGCGTGCAGCAGTTGCTCTCACTCCTCCCTGGTGCTTGGTCTCATGCTAACTCCCCAGGGCAGTCATTTGACTTCTGCCTTTTGAGGCCCCAGCGATTCTTTACCTCCTTTTTCAGATCCTGTTTCTCCGTGAAAACTTCCCCAGTGACCCCAGGTCTCTTTGATCTTAGCCCCCCAACTGGTCCACCTTTTATGCACACCACCCGACTCTTCTTTGTTCTTTCGGGTTTTGTCCTCTGACTCCGTTACTTGGGCGGGTCTTTTATTCTGTCAGCAAAATCTGAAACTTTAAATGGATGGTGAGAGCATTTTGTCTTTTTGTAGGCACTATAGCACATCGCACAGAACAGGAGTGCGATGCACACTTGCTAACTCATTCATACCCGATGCAGAAAAGGCTCTCTGGTGTGATCGAAGGATTCTGTCCAGGAACTTGGTTGGCCTTCCCAACCTGTTCTGTTGGGTTACTTGAATATCCCTGTGTAACACTGCACTTCCTGATTGCTGCAGTTTAAAAAAAATGCTTCTTGGCATCCAGTAGAAGAAAGCCTCCTACTCTGAACAGTGTCTTACTTCTTTGTGCCCTTACAAATCACACCTCTGTGTAAATTTTAGGAACAGTCGTTAAGTTTTATTTAAAAGACTAGAGGCCTGGTGCACAGATTCGTGCACCAGTGGGGTCCCTCAGCCTGGCCTGCAGGATCGGGTTGAAACCAGCTCTCTGCCATTCCCCCAGGGGTCCCAGGTTGCAAGAGGGCACAGGTCAGGCCAAGGGACCCCACTGGTGCATGATTGGGGCCAGGGCACGTCTGGCCAGTCTTGTCCATTTGTGGTCGGCCAAACCCCAGGACCTAGCTAACCTACTGGTTGGAGCATCTGCCCCCTGGTGGTCAGTGTGCATCATAGTGACTAGCCAAATGGTCTGACACTTAGATTATTAGGCCATTATTATATAGGATATTTGTGATGTCTTAATGGGTGTTGCGTTTAAACTTTAAATCAGGGCAGAACAGACATCTTTACAATATTCAGTCTTTGAATGACGAGCTTGGGATGTCTGTTTAGTTAGGTCCTTCAGAAGTATCTTAATCAGATTTTATAATTTTCTCGACAGATGTCTTGTACCATTTACTTTTTGTAAATGGAATCCTTTGAGCTGAGACCCCGGAGTTCCCAGCAGACAGGGAACGAAAGCTCAAAGAGAAGCCCTCCACTTCTTGTTTGGGAGACAGAACGTGGAGCAAACCCCTTGCTTTCTTTCTTGAGTGCTTCCTTCCCCCGTTGGCTCTTCCCCACCCCATCCTGGGCAGCCCTGTTGGTGCAACAGGAACCCTTGCCTCCGACCAGAGAAAATGGGGTCCCAAGAACATGCCTGGAATCCCCATTAGTTTTCCTCCTCCTTCTTCTTTTTATTTTCCCCACAGCTTGGCTCAGAAGCAGAATCTGGCTCAGGAGATTGTGGGACAGAGCAGGGGAACTAAAACCTAGACATTGTGTCCAGAATACCAGGAGGGGGTGCCCCCTAAGAGCAGGAAAGTGTCATGGAGACCATGGAGGGGAGGGAGCTCAAGAAAGTGCCCTGAAAATGCTGGGTGTGAAGTCTTGGGCTTACTCCCAAGTTGGATCTGCTCGGATCTGCCTGGCCCCACGCTGGTGCTGGGCGGCATGACACATGAGATGGATCACAGAAAGGCTTTGGCAACCGAACTGACATTGGAACACAGTCACAGAAGGTGGGGAATTTCAGCCTGAACCTAACTGGGTCGGCTCCTGGCCAAAACAAAACAGCATCTCCATTGGAGTTAAACCGGACCCGGAGTCCTCTACAATAATATTCACGATCTATAGGATACAACCCAAAATTGCTCAAAATATGAATGACCAGGAAAATCTCAACATCCCCTGCGGGCTCCCTGACTCTAGTTTTCACCTCAGCTTTGCTGCCAGGGTCTCGGCACTCATCTGTAACTGTTCATGCCAGTCCTCCTTTTCAAACCCGCCAGAGGCTCGCTCCTTACCCAAGGGTTCCAGTCCTTAGCCAGCACTGTCTCTTCTAAGAGTTTACTCTGTTCTAATCTATCCAGTTTACTTGTCCCCAGCCCCAAACAACTCTTTATTCCAGCCGCATTGCTCATCCTTGTCTGTCTTTTAAGACTTTTTTTTCTGTTTCTTCAGCATGCCTGCCCCCCAGTTCTTTCTGACCACACCTGCAGTATTCTCTAGAAGAAATCAGAACCACTCCTCAAGACCCATCTCAACACACGATCTGGTGGAGGCATTAATTTATCTTTGTAGCCACGATTATTGTCCCCTCCTCCTCTGCTAGTGCTTGTATCAAAAGTGTCCTCCTATTTTAGTTATTCATCTCCATGTCTTTCTACTTCACCAACAAGAAAAGGTCTCCTGTAGGGCTCAGACCAGGTCTTGTTCACGTTTGCGATGCTTCAGTGCCAAGCACAGCTCCACCCAGAGTGCTTTGTGAGTGAGTGGAACGGGAATGGATGTCGGTGGAATTTAAAACTGGTGCAGTGCCCTAGGTTTATTATTTACATAATTTGGTTCTATAGAATTGAAACAGGAGTCTTAATAAGGTGGAGTGTTATTCGTGAGCTTTTTTTTTTTTAGTGATTTTTTTTTTGTGGGAGTTGGGTGTATTGTGGGGTAGTCATTTTTAAAATACCAAATGGCAAAGAGTACAGGATATTTTACTACCTGACTCTCACTTAAATGAGTAATTACTTATAAGGTTTGTTTTTACCTGAAGTTTACTGTCGAAATGGAGAATCTGCCATAATGAATTTGCATGCACATAATGAATTTGCAAAAGATGTAAATTGTTTGCAAGTCCTAGCAAGTGTGCAGCTGTCCCATCTCAGCTGCATTTGTTTGCTTTACCTGCCAGCCTTGTGCATGGGTAGCTGACAATTCAGTAGCTGTGCTATAAGTGCTTTCTATTATCTAGATTCCTTAATGGAGTGTTAAGTAGGTTTAAAGTACACTGTAGTGATATTTGGGGAAACGGGTTTTCAGGTGGGCTAGGAATGCATTATTCTCCCTTTCAGTAGTGAATTATTGGCCCCTGCTGTCCGTGGATTTATTATCCTGCCTGTTTTCAGAAGTGGATAAGATTTAGGTGGGAGGGCTGTCTGTACTGAAAAAGAAAGTATATTTTTATGTGTAACGATAAACAAAATCCCTCTTGCTGAGCGTGCTTCGTGCCGTGTTGTAGGGTTAATGCCATCAAAAAGAGACAGCGCTTCGGAATCAACGCTTTCGCTGCCCGCTGGCGAGGAGCCAAAAACCGTGACGGAGAAAGATGGTAACACACTTTATAATTCTGTCCTCATAGTTACATTTCATGATGGCACTTTAAAATAACTTAACGGCATCACTTCTATGGGACTAAATTTTAAAGTTTTTCAGGGAAAAATCATTATAGTTAAAATTTATCCTTGAAAAATCCCCTAAGCAGCACTTACTCAAGTATGTATATATTTTTATATAAAATCCTTTACTGTGATTCTTGTGTACTTACTTTAGAGAATGATATGAGAGCAAAAGGACATTACATAGTGTAAATGGCTTGATAAAAAGATTTAAAGTTGCCTTTAGCTTTCAAATCATCAGGTGAATAGAGCATGGATAGAGCATTCAGAAGCATCCCTGCGTGCCTTCAGGTTAACTCAAAACATTTCAGTATTAAACTTTGTTACCTTAAGACATATTAGCAGCGTTGTTTGCATGATAAGATGGGATTCTACAGTCCCATCTAAAGTGAGAAGTGGAGGGAGGGAGTGGTGTTAGGATAGGTAGTCAGCTAAAGTCTCCTGAGGTGACAGCGTTGTCCTGATTAAGATTGTCACCATACAGTGTGATTCCTTAAATACAGTTGCTTGGTTATAAGGTCTTTTATGTATCAGCCATCTTTGCATGAAACCAGGCATTTCATTCAGCACCAGGTCATCCACAACGGGAGAAGCTTCAGGAGGACTTACCTGGAGAAGGGTCTCATTGGCCCGCTTCCTGTGCTCGCCCTTTGATATGTTCCTTTCCTTTCCCCGTCTCAGTTCACCTGCCTGGATCCAGGAGCAGCTTGTCCTCTGCCTCTTCCTTGGAGCACAAGCAGAGCCACCCCAGGAAACTGAACGCACGTGGCAATGGCAAGCAGACCACAAGCAAAAGCCCGTCTGCGCCATCGAGGGCCAGCGCTGGTATCTATGGCTTTTTCAACCAGGCTTTCTTGGTGGTTTTTATCTTGGTCTGTTTGTAAGTAGATTTGCTCTTTTTAAATGTGTAGAAGGAATCCTTGACCTCAATGAGATTGAACTACTTGCACCCTTCCCTGTGTCCCCACGGCCCCTTCCTCCCTCCCCTGCGTAGGTGTGCTCAAACTCCCAGCCTCTCGCCTCGCCTCTGCTCATGCCATTCACCCATCTGGTTGACTTCTCTTCCCCATGTGGCTAAGGCCTCCCACCCTTTAAAGTTCATTATAGAACTTTGTGACACATCCTCAGATAATTGGAAATGTATGGCTTCTTATCTTCCTTATCTCTTTTCCAACATAAACCAAATGATGATTTCGGGTACTGTTCTAGGCACTTTACATACCTTGTTTTATGTAATTCTCAAAATAAACCTATGGAGTAGGGGCCGTTGTTATCATCCTCATTTTACAAATGAGGACCCTGAGGCTTAGGGAGGTAAGTCATGGCCGTGTGTAAACCTGGCTTCACCCTCAGGCTTGTCTGCTGCTTTCTCTGCTGCTGTTTAGTCCATCTCCACCCCAGTTATCGCCAGCTCTTCCCCAGACCCCGCCTGGCAGCCCGCAGTGAGCTGAGCCCTTGCCTCAGTACAAGCGAGTCCACACGCCGCAGTGTGGGCGCCTCGCTGTGCTGCGGCTCAGACAGGCCTTGTGGAGTCTCTCCATGCTGCTGCTCGCTATAGGACTTGACATTTTCGTGTCATTTAATGCGAGAGCGCTCAGCCTCAGAATTTTGTTTCTCACATCCTGCATATTGGCTTCTGCACATGCGTCTGTGTCATCTTCATGTTTTAAAAGCGTGCTTCCTCTGGTTTTAGCCGCTGTTTAAAACTCTGTCAGAGGGTCAGGAGCTCTCCTGACAGGCTGACCGTGATAACCTGTCCTGATGTGATTTTAACCAGCTGCGAACCCCGCCTGCATCTGTGCAGCCTGAACCCGAGGATTTCTGGTCCCAGGGTCTGGGCTTAATCCAGGTGTGCCACCTGCCTCCTGTGAACACCCTGTCTTAGTGAATTTCGGAGTTTGCGTATTTCCTATAATTATAATTCCTATGGAAAACGTGTTGTAGACTGTGAGGTGCTATGAGATATTAGTTATTGAGGGCCCAGGGCTGTTTACTATTGCTTTTTATCTAGGCCTCCCTCTTCTTCCTCCCTGGGTTTATCTGTTGCCATAGTTTCTCTCCTTTCCCAGGGTGATGTACCCTGTACCCCCTGCCCTCCTGTGGGGTTCTCTAGGCCTCCCGAGATAACGGCTGCTCCACCTGGTTGTGGGGGTGGGAGAAGCCAGGCCCACGTCTTCTCTGTGATAATCGGGCAGCTCCCTGGCCGTATTCTCCAGCACTTCTGATGTGTAACAGGGCATTTCAGGGTTTAGGCTTGAGTCAAGGTGAGAGCTTTTGTTCCTAATAAGGAAATCACATGGGGTCATTGGAACCTTATAGCAACTTCACCTCAAATCACAGTCCTGTGTGTGTCGTTTACACTGAGTCCCAGTGAATGACTCTAATTGTAGGATTTTACAGTTGGCCAACGACAGCCCATGGCCAAATCCAACCTGCCACCAATAACACCTCACTTACAAATACAAACCTGTATTTGTAAGTGAGGTGTTATTGGAGCAGGCCACACCGACTCTGTCTGTGTCAGCATTTGTGCACCAACAGCAGAGCCGAGACCTTGTGTGACAAAGCCGAAAGCACCTACTCTCCAGCCCTTTACAGGCAGAGTGTGCTGACCGCTGCTCTCGGAGAGGGGGCCACCGGGCAGTCCGGACGGATGGATCAGGGGTTGTGTGTGTTCAGTTCCTGTGGCCAGAATTTGCTCAGGCAACTCTTCATGTCTCCTTGAGTAGCTTGACCTCACACAGGAGAAATAGAACTATAGATCGGCAATCTTCAACCGGTGTGCCGCAGAACTTTTAAAACATGCAATTCCTGACGACTTAGTCAGGGGCACTGACCTCTTTTCCCTTAGTTTGTCATATAAAAAAATGACAACAGCCAGCATGACAATGGTGTCAGGGAATGAAAATGGCATCAATTTTTAATTTTTTTTTTTTTTGGTCAGATCGGCAAAAAATATATTTTCGGGCGTGCCGCAGAATTTTAGCAATTAGCTTAGGTGTGCCACGAGATGAAAAGGTCGGGGCTCGCTGTGTGGACGGGTATGATGAAAGGCATCCTATAGAGAAATCTCCAATCAACTGGACTGGTTAGAAAACATAGTGATTTTTTTGGCCAATGTGTTTTCTTATTTTTCCCCCCCTCTGTTTTTTTCTCTTCTTTTCCTGCCCTTCCCCGCCCCCCGCCCCCCACTCCCATCAACCGATGACACAGGTTTGAATTCTTCAACATCTGGAGCGAATAGCGCCCGCCCCGCGGCGGAGCCCCGGCTGGGGGACCGGGTGCTGGTGGTTGGCCAGCGCCTCGGCACCGTCAGGTTCTTCGGGACGACCAACTTCGCGCCAGGTAACTCGTGTGTGCGCCCTCCACGCCGCTCGAGTGCTGCGGAGCACGGGCCGTGTGACACGTCACAGGCCGTTGCAGAGAGATTCCGAGGGACCGTCGGCAGCTGTGGCGCAGCAGATGCACACAGGTGCTCAGGATGAGACCGTTTGTCCCCAGGTGGCTGTTACCCGTGCGTTTTCCTGCCGGCTGTGTTTTGAGTGGCCCGGGGTCAGAGGCGGTTGCTACTCCCCAGTCGCACTCCCACTGACTGTCGAGCGGGCTCAACGACAGAGAGGACGTTAGCGTTAGATTTTTGCCGAGGTCGGTCTTGAAAATGGGGAGATGGTGAGTTCCCTGCCCAGCTTTTGTCAGAGAAAGGCAGGCGAGGTTCACAGGAAAATGACAAAGCTTCCGCGTGCCCCCCCGCGCCCCCCCCCCCCTGCCGGAACTTAGAAATAACGTTTGTGTGTTTACATATTAATTCCCATCTAGACTTCTCTTGGGTCCAGAAGCAAAGGTTGTTTTCCTTTTGCATTTCCAGTGGCTGAGATTTCAGGCCGGAGCCAGTTGAGTGAAACCACGTTCATGTGTTCTAAGTAGCAGTGTGCTGCTTTGACACGTGGTGGCATCGCTGCACGTAGGGACCAGGCTGCCCAGAACAGTGGGCTTTACAAAGCCCGTGAAGGGTCTGAGACTTCTCCCTCTTTGCAGGCTAACCGGATAGGTTGCCATGGCTGCCTGGGTGCTGGCAGACAATGGCGGCTCCCGGCTCAGAGACAGAGGACTTCGGTGCTCACAACAATAGCAGGAGCCAGAGCTCCACCTTTTTTTGCCGTGGTTCCCTGGGCCCCGGCTCCTGAAGGTGAGGAGGAGGCCAGGCGACACTGCGCGCCCCGAGGTTTGCGCTGTGGCAGAGGAGCGGTGAGCTTCAGGCACCCACCCGCACACAGTAAGCCTGCCTGTCTTTCACTCGGGGGGAGACACTGTCTCTTCCGAGCCGGCCCTCCGTACAGACACCCATGAAAAGCCAGTCAGTGCCTCTGTCCACGGAACACGCAGAAACATGAGTGCGCCATGCAGCATTGTCTCCCTACACATTCTTGTTTCATTGACGTCACTTGTAATTGCAGTCCAACTAATTGATTTGAGAAGGGCCATATGCTTTATAATTCACTAGGGGCCCGGTGCACCAAATTCGTACACTGGGGGTGGGTGGTCCCTCAGCCCAACCTGCCCCCTCTCACAGACTGGGAGCCCTCAGGGGATGTCCAACTGATGGCTCACCCCGCCCTGCCCAAGGCCTAAAGCCTCCGGTGGAAGCTTTCAACCTTGGACAGGGCACCTCGGCCGGGGGACCCCAGCTCTCTGTCGCCCTGTGATACAGCTGATCTCTGGTTGTCCCCGACCCCGCCTCAGCCCCAGCCCCAGCCCGCCCCAAGGCCGGAGCGGGGAGGGGAGCCCGTTTCCTCCCTTGGCCAAGCCAGCCCGTGCCTCCGTTCCCTCCCTCCACCAAGCCGGCCCGCACTGCGGTTTTCTCCCTCAGCCAAGCCAGCCCACGCCGCTGTTCCCTCGTCTGCTCGGCCCCAGCTGGGGGCGCCGACGCTGCGCTTGCAGCCCCTGCCGGGCCCGGTCTCTCCGTGGCCGCAGCCATCTTGGTTGTGGTTCATTTGCTCCTGCTTGGCTTGTGGGCGTGGCTTGTGGGCGTAGCGGAGGTACGGCCAATTTGCATGTTACTCTTTTATTAGATAGGATAGGATGTTTCTCTTAGGCCTGCAGGTAGTAATTGAGCATAGTTAGGATGTTCCTAATAGAGTTTTCAAAGACGCAGGAATCCCAAAGGTAGGCTGCTTTTTCACAGCCACCGTGTGACCTGAGTTTCCTTTCTGTGGTGATGGGAGACACGCTGGCGTGGTTCGCCTTGCTGGGTGCAGCTCATCATTTAGTTTGACTTTTAATTTTTAAATTCCTAATGTGAAGCATTTAGAAATCTGGGAAGTAATAAGCAAGTATAACAAAAGTTAGACACTTTTTGGTTAAAGTCATCCCGCCTTGTAGAAAGCGGTAGCATATATTTCTCGTGGTTCTGTGGAGTGGTGGTCAGGTCTCGGCGTTTTGTGGATGGTGAGATCTCGCCCGGGGAGGGTCTTGTTTAGTCTCCTGAGCGTTTGTATCAGTGCCAGCTCTGAAAGAATATTGTCCTCTAAATGGGAAGATGCCTGTGCCTCACCACGACTGACAATGTGTAGTCGCTGTTATTGACACTTGCCATAATGCCTTTTTTTGTGAGTGTCACACATTCTCAAGAGTTATATGGTAAGCATGTCGCAGTTGCATGGTATATGACTGGTAAGAAGGGAAAATGCAAAAAATAATATAGGGAAACATCAATGGCAGGAGGAAGTAAAACTTGGAGAATTCTCACTCTGGCACTCGGACAAATAACAGCGGCCACCAAGTGAGCTGGCTAATGACGCTCTGAAACGGGACGACCTGCTTTCAGGGCATTCGTTAGGGCCGAGCCGTAGGTTTGTATACATTGCTCTGTACTTGTGCATAGTAGGCTGTTTAATGCAAAAACAGTCATGCAGTTCATCTTTCCAACCCAAACTCCAGTATTTAGCAATGAGCTCAAGTGTAAGAGGGAAAAATACTAAGAACTTCCAGGTTGTCTTTTTAGACATTATGTAATTGACTCCTTGAATTAGTAATTGGAAGGAAATAATATTTTTGTATTTTGGAATTTATAAGTTGCAATAAGTTTCTTAATATCTACAGCCTTATTTTTTTTTATTTGATACTGATTGTAAGGGACCAAATACAATCAGTACTGTATTCTTCTTTTTAATAAAAAAATGGATTTTTGGTACTTTTAACTGGTCTGAGTCACCCTCAATTTGAGAATCATCCAGAGTGTTTGTCCACTTACCTAATATTTACCACCCGACTGTCATTTTAGGCTCTAGAAAAGGAAATCCTATGACTTTCCTCAGAGTAGGCCCTTTTAAATACTCAAAAGCCTTATTGAAAATCCTTCCTCTTAAATAGCCTAAATCTTTTCATTTAGATTAAAAAGAATATTTGTTTTCACGCTGAGTGGGGGGAAAACAGAAAAATAAGAGTTACCATGATGTCTAGTCATATTTCCCATTTGATTTGTGCCCTCCTGTAATTATTGAGGAGCTGTTTGTGGAGTTCTAACACGGGAGTAAAACGAAGAGGCTGCTGGTTCCTTTACCGTCTGTCTCAGGACTGACACAGCCCGTGTCCCCGGCCCAGGACAGCCTCCGCTCCGCCATCGCCTCAGACTCCCTTCGGCCGTGCTGCTCGCGCTGCAGCCAGTCTTGCCAAACGAGTGTTTGCGCATTTTAGCTTTCTCTCTTCCTGTGCAGCTCTGCAGTGGAGCTGCTAAAACGTTCTCCCCGTTCGTTTCCAACTTTTCCGGGTTTTATCCGTTGACAGCTGAGCAATCATGAAGATCATTCCTCCCTCGGGTCGTTTGCGGAGCTGAGAAACCCCCCGGGCGCCGGGTTTGGGTGGCGGCATCGCCGCTCGGCTGGGTGCCGGTGCTGACGCCGCTCTCATTGCAGGCCAGTGGTACGGGGTCGAGCTGGAGAAGCCGCACGGCAAGAACGACGGCTCCGTGGGCGGCGTGCAGTATTTCAGCTGTTCTCCGAGATACGGAATATTCGCTCCCCCGTCCAGGGTCCAGAGGTGAGGCGGAACGGGATTCATGTTTATTCACAAGAACGGCTTGTCGTTTGCCGTGGCTTATAGTTGGAGCCCCTAATTTTATATAGAAGACGTGCGCCGGTTACGTTCCTGCCTTCTTCCGGGGGTTAAGCAGCCACTGCTTTCAGAGAGGAGGCTGTGGAAAGCTAAATTTGCTTTGCTGAGGATTTGCAATTTTAAAACCCTCCTTTATTCCTCATTTGCAAACCCTGTGAGTACGTGCCGGCTATAAGAAGTGGCGTTTGCAGGGAACACTGGGAGCAGCGAGCTCAATCTAGCATGCAAACAAAAGTGAAAATGCTCTCTCATTGCTCCGGGCGCCCCACTTATCCTCCTGCAAACCTAATGGGACCAAAATGGCTTTTCCTCTGATTTCTTTAGTTTTCAAAAATAGATAGGCAGTAGATCTTCGGGGGAAGCAAAGCTTCCAAGTACTTATGTGTAATATGCCTCCTCAGTGGCTCCTCTTAGCACAGTACACTTTTGTACCAGCTCACTCTGGTTTCCAAAAACCAGGCTGAGCAGAAATCAAGTCGTGGTGAAATCCAGGTGCTGCAAGAGGTTGGCTCAGTATGCTTTCCCCGGGCTGGGAAGCGGGATGCTAATCTTAAGTAGGAAATAACATCTATGGGAGAACCACAGTCACGAGCCGGGCCTGCCCTCACCCCGGGGGAGTCTCCTCCCGCTCACGGCCGGCCGGACTGTGTAGCCATCTCCTGCAGCGTTCACCAGTTTGCATAATCCTTGTGCTTTCTCACTCTAACGACTTAAAATTATATTAATTTTCTTCTATGATGTCCTTGATATAACTTTATTACTATTTATTATAACATAGCATTTAATATGTGCTTTCCAGTTTATAAAGTGTCTTCACTCAAGTGTTGCTTTATTTGACCCCAATAAGTGTTTGTCAGCTGGGTTGGGCATTGCAGGAGCGAATCCACACATTTACTGGGCGCCTAATGAGCGGTGGGCTCTGTGCCGTGCACTTTATTTTGAGCATTCCCATCTTGCGAGGGAAGAGACGTGGGAGAGAGAACGCACTTGAGCTACAGTCTTACAGCCAGTGTAGGGGAGGAGAAACTTCCTCCACTCTCAGGATCAGTACTGGGCCGGGGTGGGGTCTGTGAATCAAACCGACAGCAGCCAGATTCGCAGGAGAAAAGACATTGTAAGTTCATTAAATTTCATGTTTACACACACGGGGCATCACAGAAAGGAATGAATACCCAAAGGAGTGGTGAGGTTGGAGCACTCATAGGGCATCTTAACAGGGGAGGGGAGAGTGAAGGCTACTCAGGGGAGAGCAAATGATTGTTAGGAAAGGTGAGTGGGCACTTAGGCAAGCGGACAGGCGGCAGGAGGGTTTGTGACGATGTCTGTCTGGGTGTGGCGTCCACTCTAGGCTCCTCTCGTGGCTAAGAGTCGGTCTTCTCTGCCCGGTGAAACTCCCGGGGAGGGGATTTACGACAACCGAGTTCTGAGTCTGGAGGACCCATTTTGGGCAGCAGCCGGGCAAAGTCTGTCCCTGCACATGTTGACTCTCTCGGATCTTCAGCTCAAAATGACTCTCATGTCAGAATGGCCTGTGGGGGGCGTGTTCTGATCTCCCCCCTCAGTGAAGGGCGCAGTCAGCCCCAGCCCAGGTTTGCTATTTTGTTGTTGTTTTCCAAGACCTTGCTTTTAGAAGGATTGCTGGGTTTTTTTTTTTTTTTTTTGGTAGCCATTTTATAATGGAGTAAAAGAGGTCATAGCTAATGATTAGCATTTATGTTACTGGTCCAAGGTCTGTGTGCCTGACATTTTGAAAGGCCAACACGCAAAACATCAGTTTGGAGCAAGAAAAGGTTTATTGATAGAGAAGTCAACAACTGAGAAGATGGGATTCCTCAAATCCATCCCACGAAAGTGCAGAGTTCAGGCTTTTATGTCAAGAGAAGGGGAAGCGGGAGGGGTGAGAGGTGATTGACAAGGGCAGACCGCAGCTGTCTGGGCAGGAGTCCCAGGAAGACCTGAAACCTCATCGTCCTCAGTCCGTTGACCCCAGTTGATCAGCATCCTTTCGGGGCTTCTGCCCATCTTGGGTAAGCAATCGTTACTGTCCATATTTCCCCATCTCCTCAGGAGAGGCACCTCCTGGCAAGGGGCTGTTTTTTATATCAAGCCACCGGCAGAATTCCTCCAGTGACTGGCGTGTCTGTGCGCGAGAGCACAGCTGGACAGGACGGCGTCCGAGGGGCTGAGCATGTCCGTCTGCTGCAGATCGCAGCCGGCACTGCCTCAGGCGCTCAGCACATTGCTCCGCAGCGGCCCTGCGGGCCAGGCACTTCCATCATGTCTCCTCCACAGAGGAGGAGAGTCAGCAGAGAGGTCAAGGGGTGTGCGCGTTGTGCACAGCTCCCGGGCGTTGGAGCCCGTGCAGTCTGGTGCTGGGTAGGAGGCCCCGTGGCCTGTCTTATTGACTTGGGAGTAAAACCCATGCCGAATGACAGTCTTCCGGGTCCTCATATTACTCTGGAGAAACCTTCATTAGCATTGCTGCAGTCTCCCACCAGTTTTATCTGTCTCCTAGTCAGGAGACGGTGGTTCATTTCATGTTCGATTACCCCGGGAACACGGGGTGGCTCGCTGTAGGCACGGCGAGTATCGGTCAAGCCGAGCGGTGTTTTCTGCGGTGACAGCCTTTCCTCTCTTTTAGATCACGAAGCTGCTTTCTTTCACATGGTCTCGCCCTCTTCTTGCTTTGTTAACGGAACACGTGCTTTCTAATTTGTTTTTTCCCCCTGCCTTCTATTTCATTTTCTTTAAGGTGATTCATTTAAAAGCAGCCCCCTCTTAAAGAAACGGGCTCCTCTCTCTCTAAATGAACCGCTGTCTCCATCCAGCTGTCTTCCTGTCATCTTCTGATTGTCTCATTCATCCCCATCAAATACTATTAAGTGTCTTTTAGCACTTTGTGCTGCGCTAGGCATTCTGTAAGCAAATAAAACAGACATGGTCCCTGATTGTGAGGAGCTTCTCATTTAAACCAGCTTTGGAGCTCTGTAAAGACACCACTGATCTCCCATAAGGAAGGGTTTTTTAACCCTTTTTATTGGATTTATTAGGGTGAAGAAGGAAGAATTTAAAACTACGGGCTGCGCGAGGATGGTCTTAAAAAAAATGGCGGCACTGCGCCTCTCCCAGATTGTGGCTGGCCTTCCCCCCTCCCCCCCACACTCTCTTTTCTATTAAAATACGAGCCTCTTGTCCAGCATATTCGAACATGTTATTCCCTCTGCGTAGAGGCTTTCTACTGATACCCAGCTTTCATCTAATTTATACCTTTCTTCCATTAACGTATCAGTCAACCAACATTTCTTTAGAGAAATTCTAAGAAACTGTCTATCATCTATCTATCTATCTATCTATCAATCAATCAATCAATCATCTATTAGTATCTAGCCAACTTTTTACCCAAGTGGTCATCAGATAGTATTAATTTTTCTTATTCTTAGTTCTCACTAATAGATACTTATTATGAATTAACACTTTTAGCATTAAGTTCTCAACTATCCATCACCAACCACTTAATACAAGTATCTGTCTTTTCATCAAGTCATATTTTTTTTGTGTTCATGAGTCATTGATTGCTGTGTGATGAATATTATGTAAAAATATGCATATAAGTTGCAGGATGAAATTGCAAATATTGCAAGAGTTGCAGGATTTCTTGATGGCAGCAGTGTGTTGAGTGATTGACAGTGAAGGCTTTGCAGATTTAGGTCAGCAAACAATTGAAAGAAAATAAGACTGTTAGGATTGGCCTTTTAGAAGTAATGATTTGAATATCCTCCTAAATAATAAAGAGCTAATGTGCTAATTAGACCGGACGGCCGAACGACCTTCCAGAATGACCAGTGGGCAGGGGGGCGGGGCCACAAATTTCGTGCATCGGGCCTCTAGTAAAAAAATAAAGACAAACCTCTCAGGAAAGTGACCTTTATGTTTATGCTTAGAGTCAAATATAAAGTAAAAAAAATGTTGAATTGTTTTAGCCATATAATTTTATTAGAAAAATCGCGCACATACAGACTCAGCTGGTATCTTTCTTAAATTTAAGAATGTGATGCTCTAGCCAGTTTGGCTTGGTGGATAGTGTCGGCCCACACACGGAAGGATCTGGGTTCGATTCTGGTCAAGGACATGTAGGCTTGATCCCTGGCTCTGGTTGGAGTGTGTGTGGGAGGTACCCAATCAATGTGTCTCTCTCACATTGATGTTTCTCTTTCTCTCTCTCTCTCCCTCCCTCCCACTCTCTCTCTCTGTAAACAAACAAACAAACAAACAAAAACAACCAATGGAAAATATACTTGGATGAAAATTAACAAGAAAAAAAGAATGTGATATTTTTACAACTATAACATTTGTTAAATTTAACATAAAATAAATTTATTTTCATAGCTTTCAGTTTCATCCTTGAAGATAAAGTTACAAAGAAGTAAAGTCAGGTCCCTATCTTAAGTGAATTCACTTTAAGTTGACTTTTTCTATACAAATTATTGTTAGATAACAAAGTTCTCTTCTGCTTGATTATTGTTTGTCTCTAATGCTAGACTGAAGTTTATCCTGCCTCATAATAGGTGCTCAGTACATGTTTGTTGAATGAGTGAAATAAGAAAACCATTAGTGTGAAACCTCGGACGGTTAAGAGCCAATCTTAAATCTGAGGACCAGCAACTTCTAATAAGGTTTGCATTGCTTGTTTTATTTACAGAGTAACAGATTCCCTGGATACACTTTCAGAAATTTCTTCAAATAAACAGAATCATTCTTATCCTGGTAAGATTACAGTTTTATGTTCCTAATAACTATTCCTTTGCTTTTATTTATTGAAGCACTTTATTGTGAAGTATATATGTATACAAAAAAGTGTGTAAAATGTATTTGTATAGTTTATGTAATCATAATCATATCTATTACCTGACCCCAAGCTGAAGAAGACGATTATCTGAATGACAGAATGCCTTGTTTCCCCCCAACTCCTTTTTTTTAGTCCTCAATAAAATAGAAACGGAGTTATTCAGTTTCTGTTTTATTTATCCTTTCTTTCTGATTGCTTGTCTGATATTTTTAATATATTTTTTATTTTAGAGAGAGAGGAAGGAAGGGAGAGAAACATCGATGTGAGAGAGAACCATCGATCAGCCGCCTCCCATATGCCGCCCTGATCGAAGATCAGACCCCCACACTGAGTATGCGCCCTGCCCGGCAATCAGCCGGCAGCCTTTCGGGGCGTGGGGCTGAACTGAGCCACCTCTGCCGGGGTTGCTTTCTCTGTGTCTTCTTCTTTTTTCAAACGATTTCAGAGAGAGAGAGAAACGTAATCATTATGGCTACTCTTTCCCAAATAATAGAAAAGTTTTAAAACTGAGTTATTCGGTTTTTATTTTATTTTACCCACAAATTTTGCATTATTTTAATAATCTTTATATATAATCATTGTTTATCTAATTTGCTCACATATTTACAAATAGCTGTTGTCATTTATCGTCAAAACTTGCTTCTGGAATTGTTTTATTTCTACCTCATGTATATTCTTTAAAAGTCCTTTTAGAAAGAGGTCTGTTTGTACCAAGTTTTTTTTTTTTTTCTCTCTCTTTTCTTTCTAACAATAATTTTACTGGATAAAATGAAAACTCAGAGAACATTTTAGTTTGAAAGGTATTTTCTCCCTGCACTTTGACAATATGCGTCATTCTGCAGCTTCTGTCCCCTCTGTTTTTTGGTGTCAGCTTCGAGCCTGTCCCGTCCACACTGAGTGCTGTTCCGGGGCTCCGTCTGCCGCGTGCGCACAGCTCCGCTGTGATGTGTGAAGGAGGGGATTTCTTTTCTTTATCCTGTTCGGAACCGTGGGTCTTCCTGGACCTGGGAATCAGTATCTGATCAATTCTGTAAAAGTTCTCGTCCACATACTTACAATATTCTCTCCTTCGTTCTCTTTGTTACCATCTCTTTCTGAAACTCGGACGAGCCGCACAGGAGCCTTTCTCACCTCCCCGTGCCTCTTCTGGCTTTCTCACCATTTTGCCTCCCTGGACAGCATCTGTTATCTGCAGATCCATCTTTTCATTTCCTGGTTCTTTCTTTAGCGATGTTTATTCTGTTGCTTAATCTAACCACAAAGTTTTTAATTATAAAGTTTTCTTTTTTTGATAAATCTGTTTGGTTGTTACTTATTGTCACTTATTCTTTCCCCATATTTTCAGGTTTTTCTTATATGTCTTTAAACATTTTCAATGTTATCTTTTATGCCAAATCATTCAATATTTGACGCCTTTGTGATCTGGGTCTGCCATCTGTTTCTGTGGAGACTAACTTAACGGTGCCTTTGGGCGGTGGGGTTTGGGGTTCACTAGTGGGAGATACTCCTTTCACTCGGGACCTAATGGATGGGGACTTGTGAGGCCTGGGTTGATGTCTCTAGAAACTGTATTTACTTCTGCCTGTGTCTCGAGGCACTTCCCAGCCTGGGCTATTATAATCTGTTAGAGGCCCAGTTCACAAAATTCATGCACAGGGGGCAGGGGCTGTCCCTCAGCCCAGCCTGCAACCTCTCCAATCTGGGACCTCTCAAGGGATGTCTGACTGCCCATTTAGGCCCGATCCCAAGAGGATCAGGCCTAAACGGGCAGTCAGACATCCTTCTCACAACCCAGGACTGCTGGCTCCAAACTGCTCACCTGCCTGCCTCCCTGATTGCCCCTAACCGCTTCTGCCTGCCAGCCTGATCACCCCCTAATCACTACCCTGCCAGCCTAATTGATGTCTAACTGCTCCCCTGCCAGCCTGTTTGCCCCCAACTTCCCTCCTCTGCTGGCCTGGTCACCCCTAACTTCCCTCCCCTGCGGGCTTGATCACCCCCAACTGCCCTCCCTTGCAGGCCTGGCCCCTTCCAACTGCCCTCCCCTGCTGGCCTGATCATCCACAATTGCTCTGCCTTGCAGGCCTGGCCCTTCCCAACGGCTCTCCCCTGCTGGCCATCTTGTGGTGGCCATCTTGTGTCCACATGGGAGCAGGATCTTTGACCACATGGGGGCAGCCCTCTTGTGTGTTGGAGTGATGGTTAATCTGCAAATTACTCTTTTATTAGATAGGATAGAGGCCTGGTGCATGGGTGGGGGCCAGCTGGTTTGCCCTGAAGGGTGTCCTGGATCAGGGTGGGGGCTCCCTTGGGGCATGGGGCGGCCTGGGCAAGGGGCCCATGGTGGTTTGCAGGCCAGCCACACCCCCCAGCAACCCAAGCGGAGGCCCTGGGGTCTGAGATTAATTTATGTTCTACAGTTGAGACTTTGTAGCCTGGAGTGGAGCCAAGCCTTCTGCTTGCTCCATGGCAACAGCCATTTCTGTTTGGGTTTATTTAAATTCTATAATTGAAACTTTGTAGCCTAGAGTGGAGGTCTAGGTGTTAGGGCTGCAGAAGCTTGGCTTTCTCCATCGCCCTGGCAACCCTAGCCTCCTCTCTCTCCAGCTTTGGCTGCCGCCATTTCTGTTGGGATTATGTGTCTTCTATAATTGAGACTTTGTAGCATTGAGTGGGGGCCTAGGCCAGCAGGCAGAAAGTTTGGCTTCCTCCATTTCCGGGGAAACCCAAGCCTCCCTCCTGCTCTCAGTGGCCACAGCCATCTTGGTTGGGGTTTATTTTCTCCTGATTGGCTTGTGGGTGTGGCCTGATCTGAGGTACAGTCAGTTTTCATATTACTCTTTCATTAGATAGGATAGCCTCTGCAGCTTTTAAAATATCACACAGATAAAACGAACTGCGCACATGACCCTAAGTTCTGAGGGAGGCTCTGCGGCCTGTTTTTGAGCATTCAGGTTGACCTTTGTCGTTGTCCAAATGGTGCTTTGTTTTGTTTCTTGATAACCTTACCCCGAGGGGAGTGGTTTGGGACCCTCACTTGAAGCAGGAGTCTTGGGGGAGTCCCCCTGCTGGCCACTGGCCGGCCCTGTGTCTGGCAGGCAGTGAGGTGGGGCCAGTTCCCCAGAAGTCAGTGGCGCCTGTGGTTCAAGATGGTAGATGGCTTTGGTGCTTGGTTACCTCTCATGGTTTCTCTTCTTGGGTTTTGACCTCTTTGAAATTGGGCCTTTCGTGTTCGCTCAACAGCATTAAATGCATCCTAGTTATTTAAAGTGATACTCGCTTTAGTCAAGAGCTTCATTCACTGGGTCTGCATTAACTGCCAGAGCTGGAAGTCCCTTCTTTTTAAAAACAGCTTTTCAGAAATTTACCTTCTGTGAAATCTTTTTTTGTTTTTTAGATTACGCTGTCATTTGGGAATGGCAGCAGTCATCAGCTCTGAAATTTTATTATTTAATAAATTTGATATATTTAGTGACAGTGCTTTTAAACCTTTTTATCTTTTTTTATATGATTTATTCTGATTAGTATTTGAGAAAAAAAGAGTCAGCTTTACCAATACATACTTCAGTGTAATTTGGTTTTCAAGAACCTTCCTGATAAAACTTGCGAATGTAGTATGGTGATCGTAACTTGCTCATGTACACGCACTGTGTGAGAGACAGGTCAGATAACAAACTTGAGGTGAGGTCCGAACTACAGCTGTATTCTGGATGTGTTTATGTCCTGTGCTCTCTCTTTCCAAAGGAACATTTGAACGAGTAGGACAACTGCAGGAGGGATGAGGAGAGAGAACTTTTCATGAGGGCTGCACATGGCGGGTTTTTTTCCTCTTCTGACCTTAACTTGCATGTTTAGGTTTTAGGAGAAGCTTCAGTACCACCTCGGCTTCTTCCCAGAAAGAGATCAACCGGAGAAACGCTTTTGCCAAGTGAGTGTGGAGAAGGTTAGGCGCGTGGTTCGAGAGGAGCAGGGCAGGATTCTGCCAAGGACGAGACCTGGGGTTTTGTCCCTTCCACTTGGCTGCGGGGCTGCATCAGCAGGGAGACGCGGGGTGAGGGTACCGAGAGGAGCTGTTTCAGATGCCACCAGGACTGAGAGTGCTGCACTGCATATATTTTTGAATTGGTTTATTACATCAGTAAAGTCAGAGGAATTTACATTTGTGTTATCGTTGAATAGGGGGGACTGATTTTGTTTTTTTAAAAAAATGCTGTTTAATTAGAGAATTGATTTACTATTTTCAGCAGTGCATGAAAGCAATGCCAGGCCTGTTTGCATAAGATAATCTCACTAGTAAAATATACCCCACTCTGCTCGGGACTGTGCTGCCCAAAATGCATTTTTGTCTGTCGGCTCATTTCTTGTAGAGAGACTCTATTTCTTGTTTTCATTTACATTTATTTATTTATTTTTATTTTTTAAATATATTTTATTGAGTTTTTTACAGAGCGGAAGGGAGAGGGATAGAAAGTCAGAAACATCGATGAGAGAGAGACATCGATCAGCTGCCTCTTGCACGCCCCCCACCGGGGATGTGCCCGCAGCCAAAGTACATGCCCTTGCCGGAATCGAACCCGGGACCCTTCAGTCCGCAGTCCGACGCTCTATCCACTGAGCCAAACCGGTCTCGGCCATTTACATTTATTTACCCGCACCCACTCTACTTCCCCTGCTGGTTTCCTGAGACTTTTAGAAATGATTTTACTTTTAGAGAAATGGGAGGCTCTTCTAGACAGTTTGGGTTAAGGCAGTGGTCAGCAAACTGTGGCTCGAGAGCCACATGCAGCTCTTTAACAACTTGTGTGTGCCTTAATCAGATTGAGGACGATTTTAGCAAAGGCAAGCTTAGGAGTACTCTAATTAAGTTAATAGCAATTAACTACCTATATAGTTTAAGGTACAATTAATGTACCTACCCAAATAGTTTAAGTTTAAAAAATTTGGCTCTCAAAAGAAATTTCAATCATTGTACTGTTGATATTTGGCTCTGTTGACTAAAGAGTTTGCTGAGCACTGGGTGAAGGAGCTCTTTTTAAATTTTAATTCCTTCCAGTGAATCTTTGAACAATGCCAGGGTGGGGGTGGGTTCCTGAGTGGGGAAGTGCATAGCCTCGCTTAAGTCCTGGGACCCTAGAAGCTACTAGAAAGGAAACCCCAAGCTCGAGGCCATGGCCAGCAGCTGAGCCACAGGCAGGCATTTCCGTGATAACCTGGCGAGAATGTGGGGAGGCTGACACGTCACTTGAGAGCCTGGTGGGTCCTGAGGCTCGGGAGGTGCTGGGAGATGCTGTCTAGCAGGGCTGGGCGGGTGTCTGTTGTGTGTGTGTGTGTGTATATTTTTAAATATGTTTTTAATGATTTTTTAGAGAGAGGAAGGGAGAGGGAGAGAGAAAGAAACACAGATGTGAGAGACATCGACTGGTTGCCTCCCATATGCACCCTGACCAGGGACCAAACTCCCAGCCTAGGCATGTGCCTTGACTGGGAATTGAACCGGTGACCTTTTGGTGCACGGGATGGTGCTCAACCACTGAGCCACACCAGCCAGGACTCTCCCTCTCCCTCTCCCTCCCTCCCTCCCCCCCCCTGTTAATTCCAGATTAGAATAGTATTAAAATAGTCAAGAGGGAAACCTTTCAAAATGTCAAAAGTTTATTCTGCTATTGCTGTTTAGACTAAGAAACTCTAGTTGTGAGCACAGTGTTCTCTGCTGTGACTGAATCCTGACCCGTGAGGGAACGGAAGCCGGCAAGTGGCATCACCTGGCCTCGTTCTCCCTCTCCCCGCGAACAGATCCAGAACGGCCCTGCGCCGCAGCTGGAGCAGCTCAGCCCCGGCCCCGGCCCCGGCCCCGGGCGTGGAGGGGGGCGCGCGGCTGCACGAGGGCTCCCAGGTCCTGCTCACCAGCTCCAACGAGATGGGCACCGTGCGCTACGTGGGCCCCACCGAGTTCGCCCTGGGCATCTGGCTGGGGCTCGAGCTGCGGAGCGCCAAGGGGAGGAACGACGGGGCCGTGGGCGACACGCGCTATTTCACCTGCAAGCCGAACCACGGCGTCCTGGTGCGGCCCAGCCGAGTGACCTACCGCGGAATAAACGGCTCCAAGCTCGTGGGTGAGAACTGAGGAGTCCGCCCTGCCTGGCGCATTCAGTGAGCGCGTGTGTGTGTGTGAGCACGTACGTGTGTGTATGCATACACGTGTGTGTGCATGTGTGTGCGCGCGTGTGTGCATGCACGTATGCATGTGTATGTAAGACATAGACTAGACCGTTGGTGGCAAATATGGACTTTAATTAGCCGCTATTTAAAATTTGAAAATATGCAACTTCCTAAAAACCGCATAACAATCCAGGGAGACTCCCTTGAAAAGCTAACGCTATGAACTGAGTGGGGGGCGGGGGGGGGGGTGTCATGGTTCCCTCAGCACAGTTTGGAAAGGAGCGTTTTTAAAAGCCTGTGAAGCTTCAGACCCAAGACAGTTCCAGGACGTCGGGTGGCTGTGCCGTGGGTGGCCGCTGCGCTGGGTGCTTCCCGGTCGCGGGTTTGCCCAGCTCTGGTTAAATCGGACGTTCACGCGGCCTTTGCCTGTCAAGTATTTTGTTCTGCAATAGTCGTGCAATAAGAAGCTCTGTGACTAGTGTGTTTTTCATATTTGGGGCAAAACTATTTGCCCTTTCAGGAGGGCCTCATCGAAAGCCAGGCTAGAATTTTGGAGTTGGATAGGGCCTTGGAGGCGCCCGCACTCAGCCTCGTGGTCATTGCCAAGGCCAGACAGGGAGCCGAGCGGATTTCTCACCCTTGGCCACTGGCTAGGTGGCTAAGGCCTGAGGAGGGAGCGTGGGTCTCCTCGTGTGACTCAAGCTCTTTCCTCTACTCAAAGCGTATCCGCTCAGCTCTCTCTTCTGCCACAGTGCCTGCCTCACCTGGATGGATTATAAAAATGATGATTAGGTCTATGAGTTCAAGTCACAATGAGGACTTTTTGCGCATACTTGTTCAACTTCCTTATCGGACAGATCTCTCAAACACACACAGACACACACACGAAGCACTTTTACAATATGATGCACTTTCATCTTTGCCATCATTTGCTCCTGGGGTATGAAAAACATTAAAAATTATATTAAAGAGAAGAGTGCAAATTAAGATATGTTAGGAAGAATGTAGTAGTTAATCATTTAAATGTTTATGATTTCTCTCTTTTTTTTGTTTTACTCATAAATCTGGTGTTTGTTCTTGTTGCTGTTTTGTATTTTCATTTGTTGCAAGCCATTCTGTTACAGCCGCGGGGCTGAGTCATCATGTTTTTATTTTCCTTGTTGGGCACGTGTTGACAAACGACTCATAACAGAGCGAGGTGATAATGCAAAACATTTGTGTTGTGGATGTGTACTGAAGTTTATGGTCCTCTATGTGTAACGATTGATCCCTATTTGCAGACATTTAGACCTTAATCTGCAACAGAAATATTGGAACAGTTTGCTTTATAAGATTAAAATCCTCCTTCAGAATGGAGCTTACTTTGTGCTTAGAAATACTAGGTTGAACTATTTTGCAATATACTATTTAAAATCAGAATTCTGTTGCTTCGCTGCCTTTTTAAAAAGAAGTGTGGCATTTCAAATATTGTTAGAGCTATTTTCCTGAAATACAAGTGCAAAATAACCGAGGAATATTTTTATTGACTGAAGAAAATGACTGTACTGCTATTCAAAAATAAACTTATTTTATTATATAGCTTATTTCTTAAAGATTCTATTTATACCTTGACATGAAATCTCTGGTTATATTGAACTTGGGCGTCTATAATTCTTCCTGTTGACTATAAAACACTGTAAGTAATGTAACACAATTCAGTGTTGCATTTTGAGATCAGAATAATTCTCACATTTAGATTAGGATTATTAAGTCCATGTAATGTGTATGTTTACCGATGCTATTAATACAAATGTTATGTTTTCATTTTTTTTGCCTATTGATGTCAAAATTCACTTCTTGAGCATTAATAAAAGGGAAGCTATTTGGTTTTGGAATGGTATCTTGTCATCCCCCCCCCCCCCCCCCTCCCCGCTCGCCTTTCTCAGTGACCTGACTTGTTTTCCTTACAGTAATGATTTGGATTTGTCCTGTCTCCATAAAGCGTCTTAAGAAGTGTCATGCTTTTCACTCAACAATAAAGACATGTTTCTAGCCACCCCCTATTATATTGTTTTGATGGACAGAGAGCCACCTAAGAAAATGTGTTTCTACAGTTTTCTAAAATTGCTTAATTGTCTTTTATACCAGTGGAATTCATTGGTTTGTGTAAGGTAGGCAGAACACTTTGAAGTTAGATTTAAAAAATACATAAATAACTAGAGGCCCAGTGCATGAAATTTGTGCATGGGGGTGGGGGGGAGTGGAGTGTCCCTCAGCCCAGCCTGAACCCTCTTCAATCTGGGACCCCTTGGGGGATGTCACACTGTCAGCCTGTCCTCCTCTGCCGGCCTGGTCACCCCTACCTGCTCTTCCCTGCTGGCCTGATCACTCTCAACTGCCTAAACCAGCAGTCAGACATTCCTCTCACAATCCAGGACTGTTGGCTCCTAACTACTCACTTGCCTGCCTGCCTGATTGCCCCCTAATCACTCCCTTACCTTCCTGATTGATGCCAAACTGCTCCCCTGCCAGCCTGATCACCCCCAACTGTCCCCCTGCCAGCCCTATCACCCCCAACTGCCCTCCCCTCCAGACCCAATCACCCCCAGCTGCCCATCCTTGCAGGCCCGGTCCCTCCCATCTGCCCTTCCCTACTGGCCTGATCTTACCCCAAACTGCCCTCCCCTACAGCCATAGTCACCCCCAGCTGCCCCCCCCCCTGCAGGCTTGGTCCCCCCCAGCTGCCCTCCCTTTCATGACTGGCTGTCCCCAACTGCTCTCCCTTGCTGTCCTGATTGCCCACTACTGCCCTCCCCTGCTGGCCATCTTGTGGTGACCATCTTGTGATGATATGGGGGTGGCCATGTTGTGATGACATCGTGGCAGCCATCTTTGTGACGACATTGCATGATACCTCCTAGGCTTTTATTATATAGAACTAGGGGCCCGGTACATGAAATTTGTTCACTGGGGGTGGGTGGTCCCTCAGCCCAACCTACCCCCTCTCACATACTGGGAGCTCTCAGGGGATGTCCTATTGACAGCTCACCCCCAGCCTGCCCAAGGCCAAAAGCCTCTGGCCAAGGCTTTCGTCCTTGGGCAGGGGACCTCGGCCAGGGGACTCCAGCCAGTGGTCACCCTGCGATCCAGCTATCACTGGCTGGATCACCCCCGGCCCCAGCCCAACCCCACCCCAAGACCGGGGAATAAAGCCTCTTGGAACAAGCTTTATTCCCCCAGCCTTGGCATCCCAGTAGATCACCCTGCCATGTGGCCGATCAGCTGGCTGTCCCTGGACCTGCCCCCGACCCCAGCCCAAGCCCGCCCCAAGACCGGGGGGAAAACAGCCCCTTGAAGAGGCTTTTTTTCCCCAGCCTTGGCAATCCTGCAGATCACCCTGCCATGCAGCCGATCCACTGGCTGGCCCTGGCCCAAGCCTGGGGGAACCCAGCTATAGCCCTGCCATGGGCATTAGCCATCTTGGTTAGATGTTAACTTGCATATAGCTCCTGATTGGCTGGTGGGCATGGCTTGTGGGTGTGGTTTATTGGGTATAGCGAAGGTATGGTTAATTTGCATGTTACTCTTTTATTAGATAGGACTAGGGGCCCAGTGCATGAAATTTGTGCACTGGGGATGGGTGATACCTCAGCCCAACCAGCCCCCTCACACATACTGGGAGCCCTCAGGGGATGTCCTACTAAGCACTCACTCCAGCCTGCCCAAGGCTTAAAGCCTCTGGCCGAGGCACCCAGTTATTGCCCTGCAATGGGGCTCCCAGTTATTGCCCTGCAATGGGGCTAATGGCTGGCTCCATCCAGCCATGCCCCAAACCCCTCACCCCGGCCCGGGCCTTTGTCCCAGCCAGCTCCACCTTGGCTAGCATGACCTCGGGCCGCTCGGGCCGCCTTGGCTCCACCCCCTGCAGCTCTGGCCACCTCAGCCCCACCCCCCACAGCCATAGGCGCATCGGCCCCACCCCTAGCAGCCCGGGTCACTTTGGCTCTGCCCCCCATGGCCCCAGGCGCATCAGCCCCGCCCCCCATGGTCCAGGCTGCCTTGGTCCCGCCCCCCTGCGGCCCTGGGCCGCCTGAGCCTTGCCCCCCACAGCCCCGGCACATTGGCCCCATCCTCCATGGCTGCCTTGGCCCCCCCTGCTCCTGATTGGCTGCTGGGTGTGACTGGTGGGTGTAGCAAAGGTACGGTTAATTTGCATATTACTCTTTTATTAGATAGGATTATTTGCATTCTACTAAAAACTTTGTGTTTTAGGGTAACTTGGTGGGGATATTTGAGAGTGCTTAAAAGTGTTCAGATACAGATGCTCACTCATCTGAGCCAAGACTGTGGGCCCATTGTGAGGTCCTCCCCAGCCTCTCCTGACCCCTTGTTCTCCCCCTCGTGTTTAGTTGGTCACGGTAACATTTTTGCTTATTATTTCTCTCTCCCCTCAGTGGCCCGAGGGCTGGCTATTTGGCTGCTTCGCTGATCACTTACTTCCCAGCACCTGCCTAATTCTCGGCTCCTGTGGTGCTTGGTAACGTTCATTCAGTTCCAGAGGCAGCAGGCTGCCAAGTGTCTGCAGCAGGTGCTGTTGAACTTCACATGGGCCTTGGGCGCCAGCCATGCACCTGAGAGTCTTAGTAAGGGAGGAAGAGGGCATGTAGCCCAGCTTTATCCTGGAACAGTGCCAGGAAGAAGCTGGAAAATGTTGGGTGTTGGGGGCAGGAAAGATACCACAGGCTCACCTCAGGCAGCTGCCTCTGTTTTCCCGGGGCCGGCTCTGAATTCCTGTTTGCTGACCTATCATTTAGGGAACATGGTGATGTGTGTGTCTGATACAGGGAGAGTGAACTGGATGGAACTCGCGTGTGCCCAGCATTTCATTTCAGAGGACCCACCTATGTAGACTCTGTGATAACATTACTTGAGCCACATGACTGGTGGCTAGAGGCCTCATGTGTTAAGACTCATTCTTAATTAAGAAACAGATCGAGTCGTGTACCCACCAGACATTTGTTATCTAAACGATTCACTCGGAGACATGTAATGTGCACCCCCACACTGCAAGCCAGAAGGAGAATTCACTTTTTACTTTTCTTCATGCCCTTGGCTTCACTACACTTATTTATGATACAAATACATTAGTTAATACAAAACTCACATGATCACACATGTTTAGTAATGTTTAGGAATACCCCTCGCTCCACACACAGCCCCTTACTCACTCACACACACACACACACACACACACACACACACACACACACGTGGCTCAGATGGATCCACAGCAGGCATTCCTCACGAAGCTGTGTGGGCTGAACAAGTCGGCCATATCTTGTCACGGTTTCATTACAAACAGGTGTGATGATGCCTTTGCATAGGCGGATGGGATTTTTCTACCAACATTTTTGCTAATGCTCCTTTTTATGCGGGGCGGGGAGAGGAAGCGCGTGTGGAAGGATGCGAGGGCGGCTTCTTTGTCCGGAGTTTGTGGTCTCAGGAGTGGACACATGAAATTAAATAGTCTCTGAAATCTGCTTGCACTGAATTGGAACAGGAAGCATCTCTGGAGTGTAGGAAGTTAAGCGGCCTGACATGGGTCAGATCTCACGGAGGGTAAGTGCTTCCACCTCTGCTTTCCTCGAAGTAGACGGACCCTTTTGAAGACTGATCAGATTATTTCTCACATAAATCAAAATAAACTGATGTGGAAATAAGTCCTGTTAAAATTATACACACAGCTTCAGGCTGTTCTTTTCACTCTGTCTGAACATGACCTCTGGTTCAGCTTAGGTCCCAGTCAGCTGGGGTAGCGAGTGGGCTGGCCCTGCCAGTTCTCCTTATGAATGATGGGTATTGCTACCCAATGCTTCTGGAAAAAGATCCTGAGGTGGATTTTAAAATGTGTGAATAGTCAGAACAAGTCCCTGGTTGATAGCAGGGAAAGTGGAGTTTGCACTATCGGCGATGGATAGAGGAGAAGATAAGGTGAACAATTTCAGTCTCCTTTCCGGAACCTGCCAATATAAATGGTTTCTAATAAGAATTCCAATAGATTAGTCATATTAAAATGTAATTTTCTCAAATGATGTTTTCTCGAAGGGAGGAGAGCTCAGGGAATGAGATTTCTGAGGCCCCACTGCACACAGGTGTGTGACACAGGATCCAGTGTCCTGTTCTACTTAGTTTCTTACTTTGTCACGAGCTGCTTCCTGGTCCATGCATGAGGAAAAAGAATGTCGTTCCTATGACTTTATTCTGAGAACTATGAAGGTCTCTATAAATATTGCTTTGAAATAATACAAGAAGATTTAAATTGTTTTTTTCTCAACCTTCAGATGCACTGAAATGTAGGCCACTTGCCTTGCCAGTCTTGTCGTTTGGCGGGTTATTTGAATTGGTTGTCTTTGGGGATTCCAGATCCACTAGAAGCTCCAGCATTCACCACAGGTTTCCAGCAATCGCCATCCAATGGCAGTGGTTGTTGCTATAAATCTGGAAAGAGGGGTTCTATCCAATCCTGTGGTAATTGGGAGCAAGGACTCCTGTTATTCATGAATTCCTCATCACAGTGGCACCAGGACACTTGTTTAGGGGTGCTGGGCCCACAGATGCTTCCTGGTCAGTCCTGGGCCTCTGCTGAGTGCTGTTCCTTCACTTTGGAATGGGCCCTGGGGGGTGCAAACTGACAGCTGACGGAAAGTGCATCAGATCTGACATCAAATACTAGGTGTGGGAAAGGTAAGCCTTCAGAAGGTACATTTTATAATTTTATTTGGATAATAAGGCTGTACTTGTGGCAAATGTAAGCAGAGAGAAATAAGTGTAAGTGACACTGAGGGGGTGAAGGTCATTGCTGGACAGGAGTCTCAGTCCTGCCAGCCTTGCTTCTTCCGGGAACCCACCTGGACTAATCTCATTCTGCTATGCTAACGGTTTTATGATTTTTGAAGAAATCTCTGAATAGAAAGAATAAAACAGCGATCTAATACGAAACTTCTTTCTGGTCCATTTCTGTATAAAGATTAAGCATAATTTGGCTCCCTGGGATTGTGCACTGAATTAATTGGCTCTAAATGCTTTAAGAGTCAAGGTCAAGAACATACACACCCCAGTCATGTCTTGTGGATGGATGGAATTTACGTTCTCCGAGGAAAAGGCTTGCAGAATCCTAGACTTCAGAGTTGGAAGGGGCCTTTGAGACCAAATTGCTCATATTTTTAAATGAGAAAGTAGGAGTTTAAGTAACTGGCTTGAGTCACACACAGGGTGGGGCAAAAGTAGGTTTACAGCTGTGAGTATGCAAAACACAGTTTAGTTTTGAATTACTTATTATACTAGAAACCAGGTGCATGAAATTCATGTGTGTGTGTTTTTTTGGGGGGGGGGAGGGGTTTCCTCAGCCCAGCCTGCACCCTCTCCAACTGGGGACCCCTCAGAGGATGTCCAACTGCCAGTTGAGACCTGATCTCTGTTGGACATCCCTCTTGTAATCTGGGACCACTGGCTCCTGACCAGCTCACCTGCGTGCTTGCCTGATCACCCCTAACCACTCTGCCTGCCTGCCTGATGCCCCTAACTGCTCCCCTGTGTGCCTGATCGCCCCAACCAACTCTGCCTGCTGGCCTGGTCTCCCCTAACTGCTTTCCCCTACTGATCTGGTCACCCCTAACTGCCCTCCCCTGCTGGCCTGGTCACCCCTAACTGCCCTCCCCTGCTGGCCTGGTCACCCCTAACTGCCCTCCCCTGCTGTCCTAATTATCCCTAACTGCCCCTGCCTCAGCTACCCGCCCCTCCTCCACCATGGCTTTATCCAGAAGGACATTTGGATGGGTGTCTGGTCTAATTAGCATATTACCCTTTTATTAGTATAGATTATTTTCCATATGAACAATTGTAAACCTATTGCCCATCCCCGCCACACACACACTCAACAGAGAGATACTTGCAGTCTACTACCTGTGTCTTTTAACTCCTGCCCAGTCTGTTTGCTGTTTCTCAAATAACTGACAGGTGTTAAACCACCCAACATATTATGTGAAGTCTTATCAGTCTGCTACTCATCTATATTGGAAAATGGCCTTTTATAACATGTAAATATCCTTGGGGCACTAATATATTAGTTTCCAAGGTTTAGTGCGAGTTCATTTGCTAAGACTACAACCGATTGCGCCTGCTGCTTTCAGTGATGGCGGATAACTGCCTTCAGGGGGCAGTGGGCCTCAGGTCCGCGGACGGGGGAAAGCAGAGGCAGGCAGGTCCTTGCCGTCTCCCGAGGTGAGCCTGGCTGCGCGGTCTGGACATGGGCCGGCAGCGCTGGTTTTACCGTGGCTCAGCCCCCAGGAGGACAGTGGGCGGCTTTGGCTTGTGGTTCAGGGTCCTCCCGCCTCTCAGTTGTAGGTGAGAATAGTCTGTTTCAAAGCTGTGAGTCTGGAGCTGAAAATAGCTTCGTAATGAGTGGTGCCTTGAAAGTTAAATACACCTGCTCGGGCTGCCACATGAAAATGGCATTTTAACACAGAAGCCGTACTATTCATGCTCAGCAGTGGTCTTTGTCTGAGGGCATTTTGTGGAGGATGACAGCAATGCTGGCTTTTGTTTTGTCTGCTCACACAACACGGGGAGCCATCTGCGGTGATGAAACCGGCAAAGTCAAGTTGTATGTTTTTCGGGGACCCATTTAAAAAAATCGCCACAGACAGACTGACAACACTCCAGACAATTTTATGAATCTTGTCATGGGAGTGTGTTATTGAGTAGTCTGAATTCATAGGCATCTGTGTTAGTCTATAAAGCTCGTGAATTTTAATCCTGCTATTACTGGGGGAAATCTATTAAAATAGCCTGATTACTTAGATTTTCTGAGTGGAATAGTTAATCTGCAGTTACATAAAACATATTAGAGCGATCGAGTTTACTAAGTGTCATATGGAGAGTTTACTAAGTGTCATATGGAGATGCCAGGAATTTAAAAAAAAAGTATTACTCAATTGACTAAACCTCTTTCTTTCTGTGATGCTTACTTTAACACTTAGTCCTAAGAGTGACAGTTTTACATTCATCCTTTGAGCCCAAAAGGACTTAGTTCCGGTAGGAGTCTTGCTACTGTCATTGAACAAGGGACAGAGGAGGAGCCAGGGACGTTGGAGGCCTTGGGCATGAGCACAGGACCCCCTAGAGCTGCAGTGCTGGGGGGGGGGGGACAGGGGCTCTCTGACTTCTGTAGCTCCCCTTTCTCCCTCCCCACCCCCCCAGCCCCAAATCACTGGGCGATGTAAGAGGCATCGGAGGAGCATGGTGCTCCCCCCCCCCCCCCCACCGTTTACAATCTCCTGGGTCAGAGGCCAAGGTTACTGTCTGGTTTTGTTTGTGGAGACACTGCTGTGCAGGCCGGTCCAGCGACCCCAGGGGAGCCAGAACTCACCCTGACGGGCAGAGAACATTGCAGACTTTCGACTACTAAGTAGATGGTGCTAAGAAAATAAAGTTTATATCCCTGCTGTTTGGATTTGCTCTCATTTGGGGCCTCATTGAATTAACTGGTCATTCCTCACTAATGGCCAGTGTCCCAGTGGAATGGTTGTGAACTCTGATGAGCTTCTTTATAGACATGGAATGGGAGTAATTATTCTGGCTTACGGTTTAATTCCATGGTCTCTGCAAACGTTACTTGCGCCTGCCCAGAGTGAACCTGAGATCACAGCCCGTGTGTGAACCGCCGTGGCCACACGGCCGGGCCAGTGCCCGGGACCCGGGTCCGGATTAATGCCGTGCCGATGCCGATACCTCGGCCTACAGCCAGTTCAGCGAAACGCCGCGAAACTTGACTGTCATTTGAACTTGACACGAATATTGTGGTAGGACATAGTCTGAAAATGTAATGATTTGTAGTTTTTAGAAGAGAAAGGGGTAAGGTCTCCCCCTCCCCCCATTAACAGCAATAAAGAGTCGGCTGCGGAGGCGTGTGCATGCTCCCCGTTTAATTGGTCACTGGTTACAGATGGAAGGGACGTGTTCAGTGTTTGGCGTTCCTCTGCAGCCATCCTCCGGGAGCGTGGTTCTCCACGCGTGATTCCTGGCTCCCTTCAGGTGCTTTACGAGATACATGGATGTTGACATAACTAGACTATTTACTTGTGCGCCTGGCATGAGCCACAACTTTTCTGATGTGGTTATTTAGAGATGAGTTCATTATGCCCGATGAAAACATGTAGGGAAGAAGGTAAGGAAAAGTGGCCAGTGCATCGACCGATGCGCAAAACTGCTGGCCGGCCAGGGGTCTGTCTGTGTGGGAGGCGTGAACGCGGCCTGGTGCTGTCCGAACAGAATGGCTTTTCCAGGTCTACGGTGGTCGGTGCTCCAGATGCCGGTGAGCCTGGCGGTCGGGAAGGCAGTGTGTACACAGTCCTTTTGCTGGGAATGCTCAGAGTCCCGCAGGTAACAAGGCTTTCCCCCGGAGCAAGGCTTTGGCACAGTGTCCCCAGGAGAGGACCTGGGCAAGAGGAGGGAGGCAAGGTGGAGAGAATGGTACCGGTCGGGGCTTCCTGGTAAAGTAAAGCATTGCTGCCTAAGTGCGTGTGTAAATTTTTTGTGGAGATAAATTATCTGTGAAAACCAAGCTCAGAACCCCTATTTTGTGACATGTGCTGTCAACCTCAGCACTCAGTGTCCCTTAATTCCTGCTCTCACTGCCCCCCCCCCCCGAGGAAAAATGCTTGGTTTTAATCTGCATTCGATAGCCACGCAGATGATGCTGTATTTCAATGCTCCCATGTGTGCTGGGGTCACATGACCAGGAGAGAAAAGGAGGTGAACATGGGGAAGAAGGATGCTGGTCCTGCAGTAGCACCTCTCAAGGCCCCCCCGAAGACATTTACTCCAAAGACCTGCCTGTCACCTATAGGAACTTCAACCCAGTAGCATTCATGATCAAATGTAGAAGGTTTTGGCCTAGATGGACTGACATAGCCCATGAGAAGGGGTGTGTTTCTATGTTTTGCTGTTTCACAGCTGCTTCAAATCTTTATTTGTAAACTAGAGGCCCGTTGCAAGAAGATTCCTGCTAGAGCTTCCTGCAGACTTCTCCACCTCTGCGCCTACTTCCCTTCCTTCCCTGCCTCCCCGCTTGCTTCTCCACAGCTTTGCTCCCTTCTGCAGCACTTGGCTTCCTTCTGCGCTGTCTTCAGTCTTTGCTCTGCGCCTGGATATGCAAATTAACTTCCATCTTGGCTTGGTTAATTTGCATATTCTATCCTGATTGGCTGACGGGTGTAGTGGAAGTATGGTCAATTTGCATGTTTCTCTTTTATTAGATGGAATGATCAGAGTTTATTTAGTGGGAAGTTTTAAAGTGATGGATTTAGATCTTCGGTTTTCAGTCCAGTGGGAAGCCCCACATCAGCTGCACACTTTGGGAGGTTTTCTTAAGGCATGAGGTATACTGATAGAATGCTGAGTGTCTGCGCTGGGCTCGACCACTCGAAGGACCTCCTGCAGATGAGAACGTGCACGTTTTACCATCGTCAAGGAGTCAGCCCAATCGGAAGTATCTGTCATCTGACTCGTGACGCTTCAGTTACTTGTCCATGAATTTAATTTTCCAAGTAGAGAATGCCCTTCCCATGTCGACTCACCACAGATGGCTCCTCTTCCAGGCTCGCCCCCTCAGCCCCCCGTGGTCCAGTCCACAGCACCCAGGTCAGGGCGCATCCCTGGCTCCAGGTGTGGCCTCATGAGCAGCTCATCTGACGCCCGCCCAGCTGCGGAGGCCTGAGGACTTGGGCCTCAGCCGCGGACAACAACCTTATGCAGCCAAATCCGAGTCTTGTATCTCCCACTCGTCTTTATGACAGTTTTTTCGTTTGAAATGATTGATAGGATGAACCCATGCTCAAAACCTCTCCAAAGCATTTGGAAAATACAGCTTTTATGTGGCTCTTCAAAACAAGTTGGCACAAAAGGAAAAGTGACGTTTGGTCTGGCTGTGGAGGAGCCGTGGCCCGCCCCTCCATGGGCTCAGGGTTCCCCAGGAAAAGAAGCGAACACCCACTCAGGGCCCAGGCTGGCTCTGGAGGGCCGGGTCCTCGTAGTGACTGGCCCCCGGGGCAGCGGCCTCGAGGGGCAGGCCCTGCTGCTGGTAGCCGTAGTTGACAGTGCCACACGGGAAGTGACGCAGCCTGAACAGGGGCACCTCCTTCACGCTGGCCGTCAGCGAGGACGGCTCCAGGAGCAGGGCGGCCCCCGGGACTCTGCCGGCTGCAGCGCTGGGCTGGACGGCGCCCCCGCCCCCGTGTCCTGGGCCTCCCCTCTCGGGTTCCTTCTGTGCCGGTGGGCGGGCCTTCCTGGCAGGTTTCTCTGTGAACCAGGAGCCGTACGTTGGGTTCCACAGGCTGGTTGGCTTGTTGCGGGACCGCTGGACCTTGTGCAGCTCAGGCGGCGGGTTCGACTGAGCGAATGCCATGTTCACGTGTCCCCCGCCCACGGCCGGCCCTCTGGTGACTCCAACGTTGATCTCTGCCACCGGTGGCTTCCTTATCACCTTGCCCGAGGAAGTGGAGGGCAGGGGGGCTGGGCCGGCTGGGTCCTGCTTGTCCCCCCCTTTCCCTGCTGGGGGAGGGACTAAGAGAGGAGGGATTCCCTCGGGGTCTTTGGGCCTCACGGGCACTTTCTCCTCCTCCTCCACGAGTGGCCCGTATTCTATGGGCAGAGCCGTGTTGATCACATCTGGATCCTACAGGTAAGAGAAACGAACTGATTAAAACTCAGTCACAGGCACAAAGTGTTGGGTCTGGAAGATACCTGAGCAATGATCTTACCCAAACTATGTTACTGATGAGGAAACCATTCAGTGTTTATTGGGGATATGTTCATTTATAGGCACTGGGGAACAAGAAACCAATGGGAGCCTGGCCAGTGTAGCTCAATGGCTGAGCATTGACCATCCACCAAGGGGTCACTAGTTTGATCCCCATTAGGGGGTGTGCAGGAGGCAGCCGATTGATGTTGGTGTTTCTCTCTCATCAAAGTTTCTCTCTCTCCCCCTCTGCCTTCCTCTTGCTCAAAAAAATCAATAAAAACATCTACACTAATAAAAGAGTAAGATGCAAATTGACCACACCTTTGCAACACCCACCAGCCAATCAGGAGTGAGTATGCAAATTAATCCAACAAAGATGGGGGTTTAATATGCATATGCAGGCACCCCAGCTGATTTGGGCCTCTGGGCAGCATGGGAAGGCAGAAAGGTGGCTCTCGGACAGAGTGAAAAGGCGGCTCCAGCCGGAGCAAAGGCGGTGCTGGCAGCCAGGGGAAGGAAGATCCATTCTTTTTTTTTTTTAAATATATATTTTATTGATTTTTTTCACAGAGAGGAAGGGAGAGAAGGATAGAAAGTCAGAAACATTGATGAGATACATAGATCAGCTGCCTCCTGCACACCACCTACTGGGGATGTGCCTGCAACCAAGGTACATGCCCTTGACCGGAATCGAACCTGGGACCTTTTGGTCCGCAGGCTGACACTCTCTCCACTGAGCCAAACCGGTTTTGGCAGAAGATCCATTCTTGCGTGAATCTTCATGCATCGGGCCTCTAGTATTTCTTTAAAGAGAGCCATTCGGAAGCCCTCCTCACCCTGGAAGAGTGTAGGATAAGCCCTGGGACAGAAGCTGTGCAGGGTGCTGGAAGCACCCCACTGCCCGGGCCAGGGATGGGGGCAGGAAAGGCTTTGCAGAGACCACTACTGGGCAAATCTTGCAGATTAGTGGATTAAAATTATAAACTATTTTAAAAAATTATTCCAGTCTATTCCCAATAAAATCTTTCTAAAAAGAGAACTCTCTGTGTTTGACTCCAGGTTTGTGTGTTGTGAGATGGGGCAAGGGGGTGGGGAGGGAGGAGACACACCGTACCATGTTGGTTTACAAGGTTTCTCTCCTCTTGGCTACCTCCCACTTGCCATGTTTGGGTGGGTGATGCGGGATTATATTTTTCATATGTTACATGTCAGATGTCATAGAGCAGTGGCTCTCTAGTCTGGATGTGATGGGCCCTTTGTGAACCCCAGGAAATGCCAAAACGCTGTGAGGAAAACCATTTACACACCAACTCTCTGCTATTTCCGTCCACAGATCGTATTTATGGCCACGGAATGTAATAGAGAAAAGCAAAAGCAGTTGCCAGAGATTTGAGAAAAAATTGTGGAGGGAAATTTGAGTCTTTAATATTTTATGCAATTTGGGGACAGCCAGGTCTGCAGTTTAACAGAAAGCACATCGATCTAGTATTCATCAGTAAAGAGTTTAAGAATAAAAAATAACTACCTTCTGATTCTCACTTATATTTTAGCTCCTCCATTAATTATTGATGTCTATAGTGAGTCATTCAAAATATTCTCAGATAGCCCAGCTGGTGTGGCTCAGTGGTTAATAACGCGTAGATCCAGGAACCAGGCAGGAGGCCATGGTTCCCTTCCGGGGCAGGGCACAAGCCGGGGTCAAGGGCTCCATCTCCAGTGGGGTGTGTGCAGGAGGCAGCCAGTCCATGATTCTCTCTCATCATTGATGTTTCTATCCCTCTCCCTTCCTCTATGAAATCAATAAAGGTATATATTTTATTTTATTTTATTTTTTTAAATATATTTTATTGATTTTTTACAGAGAGGAAGGGAGAGGGATAGAAAGTCAGAAACATCGATCAGCTGCCTCCTGCACATCCCCCAGTGGTGATGTGTCCTCAACCAAGGTACGTGCCCTTGACCAGAATCAAACCTGGGACCTTTCAGTCCGCAGGCTAACGCTCTATCCACTGAGCCAAACCGGTTTTGGCAAAAGGTATATATTTTTAAATGTGCTCATACAGAGCCATCTGCTTTTAAGAGGCTATACACTGTTGGAGAGCAGGGGTTTTCCATATTTCCCTGAAGATCCAGTTTTATTCAATAAAACATTAGGTGGCTGGGAGGCATTTAGTTATACTGGTGAATTGAATTGATTCCCTACTGAGTGTCAGCCACGTGCTACATGCTGCTGAGAAAGCAGCTACTGCCAAAACTGGTTTGGCTCAGTGGATGGAGCGTCAGCCTGCGGACTGAAAGGTCCCAGGTTCGATTCCTGTCAAGGGCACATACCTTGATTGTAGGCACATCCCCAGTTGGGGGTGTGCAGGAGGCAGCTAATCGATGTTTCTCTCTCATCGATGTTTCTGGCTTTCTGTCCCTCTCCCTTCCTCTCTGTAAAAAAATCAATAAAAAATATTAAATAAAAAAAAAAGCAGCTACTAGTATTAACTATAAAACTTGCAAACTGAGAGCCCAATCATTTTACTTTACAGATAATTAATATTCATTCTCATGATCCTAACTCACATTTTCTGGCCGGTTTAACTTTTATTTCACATTTCGGCATTAGGCATCGTTAAAACTTTTCCACACAGACGCTGACAAGGGGGAGTGTCTGTACCTGCGTGCAGTATTCGATCCTCTCCAGGATGATGGCGAAGTTGGGCCTGTCCTCGGGCTGGTGCTGCCAGCACTGGGTCATTATCCTGTATCTGAAAGAAGGACCAGCACATTCATTAAAACCCAGAGAAACAAGGATGGAACGTACATTTCTTCTCCCCGTGCTTTTCTAAGTGGGACCGGGGGTGGCACTGCCTTTGAGGGTGGTAACCTGAGGTCTCGCGTGGTTGGCATATGCTGCCCAATGCTGATAGGCCAAGAAATCGTGCCAAGTGTAGAAGATAACACCAATCCATGAACAACACAACCATCCTGTATTCCCATCAAATACAGCCTTCTCATTCCATTCCTGAGTTAAAGTCACCTCTGGGGAGGAGTATTCTGATATTCGGTGCACAAAAATTTATGAACTGGGGGGTGGGGGTCCCTCAGCCCAGTCTGCCCCCTCTCATAGTTCGGAGCCCTCAAGGGATGTCCTATGATGGCTTAGGCCCGCTCCCCCCTGCAGGAGGTGACCAGGCCGATCTGGGGAAGGCGCCACCCCCATCACCCCACTGCTGCTGCCACTGCCGGCCGCGACAGCTGTGAGGCCTGAGCCGTGGGCCCTGCAGCTGCCTGAGCTCACGGCTGTCATGAGCCCACGGATGCCCTGAGCCCTGGGCCTCGCAGCCGCTGTGGCTTTGTCCAGATGGATGCCCAGAAGATGTCCGCCCTAATTAGCTTATTACCCTTTCATTAGTATAGATGGCCCATTTGCCTTGATTGTGGCTAGCAGGTGAGGGGTGCCAGACAGGACAGCAGGAAATGCAGGGAATGGGCAAAAGTAGGTTTACAGTTTTGAGCATGCACAGCGCAGAGATGATTCTTACATTATGAATAAAACATAAACCCACTTTTGCCCCACCTGTATTTGGGGGACTCAAGTACAATGGTGTTGGGTACAAGGGGTGGAGAACAGGACACACATTCCTTGAGGAGTGTGAGCCTGATGAGCCCATGGCCTCCAGCCGGCCACAGGACATCTTTTTGGGGTTGAAGTTACTGCTTTTGGGGCCGGAAGACTAACCCATCCCACGGGAGTCACAGACACATTCCTGTCTCGGGCGCATTCGGAGCCAGCCACCTGCCCTTTCACCTCGACAAAGCACATGGGCTGCACGTGCTCTGAAAAGGAGAGCTGCTTAGTAATGTGCAGAAATGCTCCTAAGAGAGTCGTACACGGGCCCAGGGCAGTTCTTCGGGGGGTCCATGCGTCCTCCGCTGGTGACAAACTCCAGGACCTCCTGGTTGCTCTTGCTGGGGTATGGCATGTATCCGAGAGAGAGAATTTCCCACAGCAGCACTCCGAAGGACCTGTGCACGGACAGGAGACATGGATGTGGATACCCACATGGGTACACGCACAGATACACATATAGACACATGGACACAGACACACGTACACACACATACACAGATGTAAAATTTTAATTTTGTTATTACACACATCCCACAACAGAGAATTTTTAATACGGAGAAATGAGAAAGCCACACGCGACGCTCTGTAAAAAGATAACCGTCATTAGCATGTTGTTGTTTTTTGGTTCTAGTCAAGTTTCTGTGCCTAGATTTTTTTTTTCTTTTGTTAATCCTCACTCGACATTTCGCCACTGATTTTCAGAGAGAGTGGGAGAGAGAGGGAGAGACAGAGAGAAACATCCATGTGAGAGGAACACATTGATTGGTTGCCTCCTGCAGGAGCCCCGACCAGGGCCCGGGCTGGGGAGGAGCCTGCACCCGAGGCACATGCCCTTGACCGGAATCGAACCCGGGATCCTCTGGTCTGCAGGCCGATGCTCTGTCCACTGAACCAAACTGGCTAGGGCCTTCTGAACCTTGATTTTTTTCAAACTCCATTATAGCATAACATTTTCCATGCTAATAAAAACATTTTGT
Source organism: Antrozous pallidus (assembly GCA_027563665.1). NCBI lineage: Eukaryota > Metazoa > Chordata > Mammalia > Chiroptera > Vespertilionidae > Antrozous > Antrozous pallidus. The sequence continues at coordinate 59,609,381 of CM050523.1, read as the reverse complement.
AAATAGAATTTCAAATGGCTATAAAATTTCCCACTAAGTAGTTTTGTCATATGTGCCTTAACACTTAAAATTTTTTAAATATTTAAAATACTATGATGAATACGTTTGCACTTAAAAAAATATATTTTATTGATTTTTTACAGAGTGGAAGGGAGAGGGATAGAAAGTCAGAAACATCGATGAGAGAGAAACATCGATCAGCTGCCTCTTGCACGCCCTCTACTGGGAAGGTGTCTGCAGCCAAGGTACATGCCCTTGACCGGAATCGAACCCGGGACCCTTCAGTCCGCAGTCCATCGCTCTATCCACTGAGCCAAACCAGTCTCGGCTATGTTTGCATTTTTAAAAGGACAATTTGCTTAGGATAAATTCCCTGAACTTAGTATTAGAATAACCTATTAAGTTCTAGGATAATTCTAAGGAAATGACTAGCTAGAATACCAACACTGAAAGACTTGACACACACTCTCCATTTGACTTCCAAACGCGTCACTCTGACCATCAGTCAGCCTCGCGCAAGAACGCGCCCGACACTCACCAACACCCAGCGTTCCCTCAGCACCACCAGCCCCTGCTTCAACCTTTCCAGCTCAGTGGCACCAGCTCATTGCTCACTGCTGGCTCACGCCACAGACGTGGGCATCGTCCTTGTTCACCACACTCTTTCCCACCCCCACCCCGACCCCCACCAGCGGTCAGCGCCCTGTTCTCCTCCCACACCCACTCCCACCAGCGATCAGCATCCTGTTCCCCCCCACACCCCTCCACACCAGCGATCAGCACCCTGTTCCCCCCACACCCCCACCCCCCACCAGCGGTCAGCGTCCTGTTCCCCCCCACACCCACCCCACACCAGCTGTCTGTGTCCTGTTCCCCCCCATACCCCTCCACACCAGCGGTCAGCGTCCTGTCCCCCCCACACCCACTCCCCACCAGCGGTCAGCGTCCTGTTCCCTCCCACACCCACTCCACACCAGCGATCAGCATCCTGTTCCCCCCACACCCACCCCCCACCAGCGGTCAGCGTCCTGTTCCCCCCCACCCCTCCACACCAGCGATCAGCATCCTCTTCCCCCCCACACCCACCCCCCACCAGCGGTCAGCATCCTGTTCTCCTCCCACACCCACTCCCACCAGCGGTCAGCATCCTGTTCCCCCCCACACACCCACCCCACACCAGCGGTCAGCATCCTGTTCCCCCCACACCCACTCCACACCAGCAGTCAGCATCCTGTTTCCCTCCCACACCCACTCCCACCAGCGGTCAGCATCCTGTTCCCCCCCACACCCACCCCACACCAGCGGTCAGCATCCTGTTCCCTAACTACAGGAGACCAAGCTTGAACTGGACCACTCTGAAGGTGTCCACTGCCATCCCGAGGCCTAGCCCCTCTCACCTCTTACCTAGAACGAGCAGATTTCCCCAATAGTTTCCCCTCTTCACCTGTCCCACTCCAGTCTTTTCTCAATGGCAGCAAGTGACTTTTCCTTTTTAAAGTGATCATGTCACCCTCTTGCTCCCGCTCTTCAGAGGCTCCCGTTGTGCTCAGAAAAAACCCGCAGCCCGAGCCTGGGTCCAGGGGTCCTGCCTGCCCTGCATCCAGCTCCTGCCGAAGACTCCACATCCCTGTCCCTGGCCCTCAGCCTGAAAGCCGTCCCCAGACCTCCGAGGTGCACCTCGCTGCCATGCAGGTGTGGGCATGCCCATGCTCCGGAGCCTTCCCCACCCCCTCCCCCACCCCCACTTGCACCCCCACTCCCACCCCACCCACCCTGCCCTGAAACAGCCTGCTCGCCGGGCCCTCTGCTTCTCTGCCTCCATAGCTCTTATCAGCATCTGAAGTTATGTGACTTACTTGCTTCTTAAAACATTTTATGAAACAATCTAAACTCCAAAAAGGAAAAATAATAGATACCTGTTTCTAGATGTGGATATTTTTCATTAGTTGTGACAGTTCTCCCTCTTTTTGGAGAAATAAAATAGATATAGGCTAGCCCAACCCCTCCACCCTTTCCTGCTCTTTCCCCTTCCCTGAAGTGAGCATGTCTCCTTCCATGTATGTTCTTCTCAGTGTGTGAAGGCATCTTATCTAATAAAAGAGTAATATGCAAATTGACCATCACTCCAAGATACAAGATGGCTGCCCCCATGTGGTCAAAGATGGCTACCCCCATGTGGGCACAAGATGGTCACCACAAGATGGCCAGCAGGAGAGGGCTCTTATGGGCAGTTAGGGTTGACCAAGCCAGCAGAGAGGGCAGTTGGGTGGGGGGGACCAGGCCTGCAGGGAGGGCAGTTGGTGGTAGTGGTGGGGAACCAGGCCTGCAGGGCAAAACAGTTGTGGGGGGGACCAGGACAGCAGGGGTGGGCAGTTGGGGAGGACCCAGGCCTGAAAAGGAAGGCAGTTGTGGGCAATCAAGCCAGCAGAGAGGGCATTTAGGGGTGACTGGACCAGAAGAAGAGGGCAGTTGGGGGAGACCAGGCCAGGAGGGGAGAGCAGTTGGGAGGGAGCAGGACAGCAGGGGAGGGCAGTTAAGGGTGACTGAGCCAGCAGAGGAGGGCAGTTGGGGGGGACAGGGCCTGTAGGGGAGGACAGTTGGAGGAGGACCAGGATAGCAGGGGAGGGCAGTTGGGTGGGACCAGGCCGGCACTGGGGGCAGTTGAGGGGGGGCGACTAGGCCTGCAGGGGAGGATAGTTGAAAGAACCCAGACTTGCAGGGGAGGGCAGTTGAGGGGGGGAGGGACCAGGACAGCAGGGGAGGGCAGTTGGGGAGGATCAGGCCTGAAGGGAGGGTAGTTGGGAGGGGATCAGGCCTGCAGGGGAGGACAGCTGGGGGGAACCCAGGCAGGAGAGTGCAGTTGGGGGGGTGGAGACACCAGGTCTGCAGTGGAGGGCAGTTGTGGGAGGCGCACCAGGTCTGCTTTGGAAGGTAGTTGGGGGAACCAGGACAGCAGGAAAGGACAGTTGGGGGGACTCAGGCCTGCAAGGGAGGGCAGTTGTGGGGGACCAGGCCAGCAGGGGAAGGCAGTTTAGGGGGATCAGGCCTGCAGGGGAAGACAGTTGGGGAAGACCCAGGCCTACAGGGGAGGGCAATTGTGGGGGACCAGGCCAGCAGGGGAGGGCAGTTGGTGGGGGACCAGGCCTGCAGGGGAGGGCTATTGTGGAGACCAGGCCTGCAGGGGAGGGCAGTTGGGGGGTGACCCAGGCCTGCAGGGGAGGGCAGTTGAGGGGGGAATAGGCTTGCAGGGGAGGACAGTTGCTGGGACCTAGGTCTATACGGGAGAGTAGTTGTGAGGGACCAGGCCTGAAGGGTAGGGCAGTTGGGGGGGACCAGGCCAGCAGGGGAGGGCAGTTGGGGGCAACCAGGCTGCAGGGGAAACAGGGGTGATCAGACTGGCAGAGGAGGGCAGTTAGGGGTGACCAGGCCAGCAGGAGAGGGCAGTTAGGGGCAATCAGGCTGGCTGGAGAGCAATTAGGTGTGGAGTGGTTAGGGGGTGATCAGGCTGGCAGGCAGAAGTGGTTAGGGGCAATCAGGTAGAGGCAAGGTGAGTGGTTTGGAGCCAGCAGTCCAGTGGGATCAGGTCTAAATGGGTGGTTGGACATCCTTCAAAGGGTCCCGGATTGGAGAGGGTGCAGGTGTGCACGAATTTTGTGTGCCAGGCCTCTACTAAACAATAAAGTTTCTGTATTATGGACTTAATGTTTGTATTAAAATTAAATAACATCCTGTCCCTTTTTGGCACTCACTAAACGTCATTTTGGAATTTACTCATGTTGATGTATGTGATTGCAAGGTGTGCTCTTATACTGCTGAGTAATTCCTCATAACATAAGTAAACCACAGCTTGTTTTTTTATTCCCTATATGAGGGACATTAGGCTGTAGTAGCTTTTTCTCTATTGTGAATGATGTTGAAATGAACATCCTTGCTCAAGTCTATTTGTGTCAGGCTCTCTCTCTGGACACTTAGAACTAGGATCAAGGGAAATAGAATGTGCATGTTCAGAATAAGGACTTAATTACCTGTCTTACTCTCTGTATCTGGATGGGATAGATTGGGGTGCTCTGATGTTGGTGCACACAGGAATCACCTGGGGGTTCATTAAAACACGAGTGCTGGGCTCACCCATAGAGTTTTGCTTTCCGTAGCCGGAGGTGGTAGCTGAGAATTTGCTTCTAACAAGCTCCCAGGTGGTACTGATGCTGCTGATCCACAGACCTCACTTTGAGATCCATTGGGTTAGGACAGTGGTCAGCAAACTCATTAGTCAACAGAGTGGCAAACTGTGGCTTGTGAACCACATGTGTCTTGCGAGCTACAGTTTGCCAACCACTGGGTAAGGATAAGCCAAAGCTAAAAACAGACTCAACAATCCTACCTTATGACCCAGCAACCCCCCTTCTGGGGATCTAGCCAAAGAAACAAATCAGTATTTCAAAGAGATGCCAGCACTACACATTCACTGAGTGTTACTCACAGGAGCCAACATATGGAAACAACTTAAGTGTCTGTCAGTGGATGAAAGGATAAAAGAAAAGGTGATATCTATCTATGTACCTATCTAACCTTTTTATTAAACAATACTAGTGGCCTGGTGCATGAAATTCATGCACATTAAAAGGGGGCTAATTAGAGGAAATAATTTAATATTGCTATTCGCCCTTTCTCTATAATAGAAGTGTCAGAGATGAAAGAAAATTAGTAAAATGTGTATGAAAACCTTTCTCCTGTCAGAGACTGGGGCTCACCAGAGGACCCAGAGTCAAGTGTCTGCACACCCACATGTATCTCAAAATTGCATGAGACCCAGACCCAGCCAGCCCATCCCCATTGGGCTAGATCCAGACCCAGCCAGTCCCATCCTTGTCAAACCTCACTGGGAAGGGAGAGTAGCCTCAGGTCCTGGCCTGATGCCAGGACGAGGAGACATGGCCTGAGATCCCCTGTCAAGCCCTGCCAGATGTGTGTGCCGGGGGGCACAGCCTCAGGTCCCCTGGCCTACCACTGGGAGGGGGGCACAGCCTCAGGTGCCCTGCCAAGCCCCACTGAGCAGGGGCACAGCCTGAGTTTTCCTGACCTAGCACTGGGGGAGCACCTTGAGGTCCTCCATCAAGCCTCACTGGGTAGGGGGCATGGCCTGAGGTCCCCTGTCAAGCCCAGCCAGGAAGGGAGGCCAAGCCTCAGGTTCCCTGGCCCAGTGCTGGGGTGGGGGGGCATGGCCTGAGGTCCCCTGTCAAGCCCCATCAGGTGGTAAGTGCAATCTGAGGTCCCCTGGCCTGGTTCTGGGGCAGGGGAGCAGCCTGAGGTCCCCTAGCCCAACACCAGGATGGAAAGTGCACCTTGAGGTCCCTTGTCAAGCCCCGCTGGGTGGGAGGGGGGCATGGCCTGAAGTCCCCTGGCCTGGTGCTGGGGCAGGGGGCAAGGCAAGCCCCACAGAGGCAGGAGAGAGCATAGCCTCAGGTCCCTGCTGATTGCTCATTAAGGCTCCTTATGGGGACTTGGCCTCAGCTGTGGTACGGCCATCTTTGTGATGGAGTGATGGTCAATTAGCACATTCCCTCTTTATTAGATGGGATACTAATTACTAGGTGTCTAGATTAATATCCTAATACATACACACTAATACATACATTAATACATACATATATACCTCACACATCACCTTTTCTTTATTCATTGTGTGTGTATGTGTGTGTGTGTGTGTTATTTTTATCCTTAAAGAGAAGGCAATCTGTCTTCTTTGAGAACTTGGGTGAACCTGCAGGGCATTATGCCAAGTGAAATCAGCCGGTCTTGTAGAGAGAAATTCTGCATGACCCCACAGACATGTGTATTACAGAAGCAGAGAGCAGAATTGTGGGTGCTGGGGCTAGGAACACACAGCTGTAGGTCTGTGGGGGTGGCTGAGTCTGCAGAGCTGATGTGTAGACAGCGACGCCCAGCTTATCTTTAGCTGTAGGAAGGGTCTCACCACCACGCTCAGCAGCCCTTTAGTGGCCCCCCACCCCATCCCTTTCTCCTTTATTCTGTCAATGTGAAGGCTTTATTGCTCAATTTTCTAATCCCAACTCAAAGTTTCACTCCTGGAATAAATCCAAATCCAACTTCGTTATGTAAAAAAAAAAAAAGAAAGAAAGAAAAAGAAAGAAATTACATGTGCTCTCCATGTGTACACCCAGGCCTGATCACCCCCATCAGCCCTCCTGGGAACCTGTAAGACATGCAGATCCTCATATCTCCTGAGTCACAAACTCTCAGGGAGGGGCAGTGATCTGCTTTAAGGAGCCTTTCTGATGATGCGGATGTGTGCCAGAGTCCAGAGCCGCTGGTGGACGGGTGTGCTGACCTTCTCCGACCTGTGCCCAACAACAGGGCCTCCTGCTGAGGGGTGGGATCACCACCCAAGGCCCATGTGGGACCGGGGGACGGGCAGCAGAAAGACTCACCACGTGTCTGTTTTGGATGTAAATATTCCTTCCATGAAGGCCTCTGGGGGCATCCACTTCACTGGCAGCATCGCACAGCCGCCCTTTCGGTAGTAGCTCGCTCTGTGGGGGAGGAGAGGAAAAGTGAACTTGGTTCTGGAGACGGCACTGAGTGGAAGCTCCAGGCAACTTGAGCAAGTGCAACAATCTACCCATAAAAGGACTGAAACCAACGAGGTCTGTTCAGGAGAGCAGGGAACACATCATTTGGTTAAAAACGTTGTCATTTAATCACACCCAAAACTGCCCACCGGAGGCAGAGAAGGCAAGATCTAGACAATGACTAAACATCCACGGAGGACGGGGAGATCTCCCTGCTGGGCTGTGTTTGCTGTAACTCACAATGAGCAACATCACCCCAGCCGCGGCAGTGCAGCCTGCTCCTGCTGAGCCGCAGGAAGGCAAGGCCCACATGGGAGCGCGGAGAGCAGGGCTGTGTCTCCCTGGCTCTGGCTCCCTCCTAGCGCCACGCGGCGTTAGGTCAACATCAGCACCCGACAAACACGCCGGGCAGCGGCCGGGCCGCTGCCCCTGCACTCAGCCCAGCCGCGGAACAGGGCCAGGGGCAGCGGGCTTCAAAGGTACGAGGTAATTCATTATCTTTTGCCGGTGATGTCATTAGTGCAAGTGACTGATGAAAACTATTCAATTACCTTCTATGCCTTTGACACCAGCTCCACCCTTGGCCTGTGCTCTCCTGCCACGTGGGAGGCAGCTTTCTGACCAGCTGCCTCGCTTCCTTAATCACTTCAACAAACAATACTGAGTGTTTGAGTGTAGCAGGTGCTCTGCCATGTGGTGAGGACATGAGTAAGTCTTCCAAGGACAGGGTTTAGTGGGAGAAACACGTGGAGCACAGGGCAGCGTGGAGTGAGGGAGGGTGCAGGGGCTGTAGTGAGGGAGGGTGCCGGAAGCCAATCATTGTTTTGGTGGTAGAGAGCTGTGGACAGGGAGTTTGCAGGGCTGCTCAACTTTAATTGCTCTGAGGGGTTGGAGCTGGTTCCTGGGATGTTGGTAGTTGAAGCAAGCCCTCACCTGTTAGTCCTAAGAAGATTTACTGATTGGCTTTTACTGGTGTTTCTGGCATGGGGGGTACGGCTGTATCTTATGATTTTAATCTTAATAAAGGAATGGTAAAGCCAGAACGGGTAGTAGTTCTTCCACTAGAGTTGGACTACTTACTGCCTGGCCCCCATTTCCCAAATTAATATTTTTCTAAGTCTCTTTATTCATTTGTGTGCGGCCTTCTCCAGAAACCCGAACCCTGAACTGGGGATCCTGAATCACGCGGGATGTGAAAGGGGTTCCCACAGGAGGGTGCAGGGGCTCCGTGACACAGGTGAAGAGCTGATGTTCTGCTTGGGGTGGGGCAGGGCAGGAAGTGATTCATGGGGGGAGGGGCTGATGGTGATGAAGCTCCCCCAGAACACTGTCCTGAAGGTGAAATTGCGTGTGGGAGCCGTGGGACAGGTTGGGGGTGAAGCCTGGAGTCGGGGGTGGGGGGCTGTGAGAGCTAGGATGGAAGGGAAGGGCTCGCTAAGCCACAGGCACTCCAGGGTCCTCTGAGAAAGGAGGGGAGGGAACCCTGAGACTTTGGGCAGCAAACCAAGGTAATGTGGTGGAGACCAGTGGCTGAAGACTGTGGTGAAGAATATTGCTAACTCAAAATCTTCCCTGAGCTGCTACCCGGTGGCAAAGCAAGGCATCGGCCTTCTCCCCTGCAGATGGCAGCCAGTTCTGATGGGTCCTCAGGGGTCTCCCTAACCCTCCAACAGTAAGAGCCTTGCATGACCTCCCTCCTCTCTCTCTGGGTTAGGGATGAGCTTAGCAACCACACACTGTGTGGCTTGCTCAGCTCATGGAGCAGGTCACTGTTGTAAATGATTGGATAAGGAAGTAATCCTATCTAATAAAAGAGTAATATACAAACTAGTGGCCTGGTGCATGAAATTCGTGCATGCGGGGGGTCGGGGTGAGGGTTGTCTCCCAGACCAGCCTGCATCCTCTCCAATCTGAGATCCCTGTGGGATCAGGCCCAAACTGGCACTTGGACAACCCCCTCGCAATCCGTTCCTAACTGCTCACCTGCCTGACTGCTTGATCACCCCTAACCACTCTGCTTGCTAACCACTCTGCAACTGGTTCCCTCTGCCAGTCTGCTTGGCCCCAACTGCCCCCCACCATCAGCCTGATCACCCCCAACTGCCTTCCCCTCCTGGCCTGATCACCCCCAACTGCCTTCCTCTCCTGGCCTGATCACCCCCAACTGCCTTCCTCTCCTGGCCTGATCACCCCTAACGGCCTCTGCCTTGGCCCCTCCACCATGGCGATCTGGGACCCCCGTGCGCATACGCCCTTTACGACCTGGGGCCCCCGGTGCCCACAGCGAAGCATGGTGGTATCCAGTCTTTTCCTCCTGGCCTCCTGTGGCCCCGCCCTTTGCATGTGCACCAGTGATCTGGGACCCCAGGTACCCATGGCAAAGCATGGAGGTGGCCGGCTTTCCCACTGTGCCTCTGTACGGCCTGGGGAACTGGCAACTCGGGCTTGCTGGGACCACCAGCGCAGCATCCGTTCCCCAGGCCCATGGAGCTCATTCCCCAGGCCATGTGGAGGCGGCAGGAGAGGCAGGATTATGTACTGCGCGGCCCCACCCCCTGCTCCTGATTGGCTGGTAGCATAGCCAATCAGGAGCCAAGGTAGTCACATTTTCATGTTACTCTTATTAGATAGGATTGACCATACCTTTGCTACACCCACCAGCCATGCCCATCAGCCAATCAGGAGCTGAGGTGGGGCCAAGGCAGCTGGAGACATGAGGGGTGGGGCTGAGGTGGGCCGGGCCATGGGGGGCGGGGCTGAGGTAGCCCAAGCCCTAGGGATATGGGGCTGAGGCGGCCAGCATGCGCTGGCCAGGGAGAAGGCTTGGGCCAGGGGGCGGGACCAAGGCCCGTGCTAGTGGGGTGTGAGCTGGCTGGGGCGAAGACCTGGGCCAGGGGGGTGTGGAGGGGAGGCCCAGCCATTGGCACCATTGCAGGACGATGGGTGGGTGCCCAAGGCCTAAAGCCTTGGCCAGGGGCTTGGGCAGGCTGGGGGTGAGTGGTCTGTAGGACATCCCCTGCGGGCTCCCAGTGTGTGTGAGAGGGCAGGTTGGGCTAAGGGATCACCCACCCTCAGTGCACGAATTTCATGCACCGGGCCCCTAGTGTGAGATAAAGTGCAATACAAGTAGTTTTTTGATTAAAAGTTTTAAAATGTGGTCTTGAGAATATTATGGGGAAAAGAATGTACTTATGGGCTTTGAGCTATACTCCGTGTCTCCTCGTGTGGGTAAAGGTGAGCCATGAGCTGGGCCTGGCATTGGGCCAGTTCCGGGGTGCTCTTGCCTGGCCATGGAAACTAAGGCCGCTTGGAATTCCTGAGATAATGTTTACATAGAAGCTCTTTCCATATCGTACATTCCAACTGCTGTGTCTCAGAATGTGTCAGGGTTAGAGCACTGTCAGACACTGGAGACGATCTAATGAGAACTCGGTGTCAGTCGTGGTGGGCAGTGTGATCCTGGATTTAGACCGTCAAGTGGGGGCACTAACTAAGGTTCCCCACACCCTGCAAAGGAACTTAATGAAATTTTAGCAGCAAATTGACAAGGCGCCAGCGATGATTTAGGACACGAGAAGCCACGTCCCGTTCTCCCGAGGGCTGGGTTGAGACGGTGACATGGTCTTTGCTCACCTGTAGATGTCCCGGGCCATTCCAAAGTCTCCAATCTTGGCTACCCTTCCAGGGCCCGGACAGGTCAAGAGGCAGTTCCTGGCAGCAATGTCCCTGGGAACAAATAAACGGGAATTGCATTTCCTTATTTCCCCGGGAGAATACACGTGTAGTTTCAGCACTGGGATTTTCCCCTCAGTTCCCTCCTCGACTCTATGTTTCCTTTACTGCGTTATATTTCGGAGACAGCCACGCCCATTCTAGGCCTCAAAACACAAGGGAAATGGGAAATGCTTAGGAAGATGATTGAAAATGTTTATTAGGACAATATGAAAATAACTATAATAGAAACTAGAATTTATTGGCCTTTTACTATGTACTAAGTATTGCCCTAAGTGCTTCATATCTAATTCTCACAACAACCTTATGAGATAAAGGGTACTATTATTATCGTCATCTCATTAAACAAGTTACGCTAAAAGCAGATACTAGAGGGACCAAGGCATCCTGAAGCTACTGTGTGTACTGCTTGCCGGTTGGGTTCTGCCAGCTGTTTGAAGGCATCTTCTGGAACAGCATGGCTTCCATGCTACCAAATTCAAGTAGGTTAAGGATGCCCATATATCTATAGTCGACCTTGTTAATCAGCGATTATGGTTCTCCCATCCAGGATTTCCTCCAAAGCCTTTGCTAAGCCGCCTGCTCCCTAGCCAGTGGCTGAAGAATCACTTCTTCCAGGTTCCGGAGCCACATTATCTTCTTTGTTGAGTGCCAGATGGCCTGCCTGCTGGCAGCATCCTCAGGCACAGCCAGAGGCCTCACCACTCCTGTTGCTGACTGCTCCCCTTACCCCCCTCTCCTGGCTTGCCTGTGGGAGCAGGTGCAGCCAGAGGAGTCTGGGGTGGCCTCACAAGTCCAGGGCAGAAACAAGCAGCAATCCCTGGGGGCCACCGCTGGAGCTTGCATGTTTCTGACTGACTTCATGGAGGTCCTGATCTTTGGTGGAGAAGCACGTGCACAATAAGCAACTGTGGAGTGTTTTAAAAACAGGGTCTGGGTTGGAAATTGTGGCTTGGGAAACCGGAACCGTATGAGGGAGACGGATGTTGTTGACACCACTTTCCTGACCCAGAGGTTTAAGTTGAATTTCAAGGAACAATGGTGCATAAAATGCCCCAATAAAACCATAGAAGCACAACATGCGTGGCACCAAAAAGAAGAAAAATAGTGGGATATATAGCCATTACTTCTTAAGAGAAATACAGCAAAGTAGAGCAGGGACAGTATTTATGGCTCCAGAAAGGTCTTTACGCTGATGTGCGTGGAATGGTTGCTTCAAAAAGTGATCTTGAATTTAATGGCAAGAAAGTAAATACAGTATCGTAGAACACACCAGGAATTGGTAGAATGACACATAATTTGTGAAGTGGTAATAAACTACAACCAAAGGGAATAGACTTAGTGGAAATGGGAGTGTGTGGGGTGTTCACTCTGAATTCAGGGGTGCCCTTGCAAAGGAGCCTAGGAATTGGGGGCAGACAAAGGGTGGAGGAGAGAGAAAGAGAGGTGATCCTTTCGTGGGCATGCGCCACAGACCATGCAGCCCGCTGGAGGTGCAAAAGATGCTTTCCTAATTCCAAGTTCCCCAGAAGAAAAGCTTGGCTTGAGACAGACAATTTCTGCCAGAAGTCGCCTTTTGCTTAGAAAGCAGATCATCTGATACATTCTTGATTTATCTCTGACAATTTCATTTCTCAAAAAAGATAAAAGGAGCAACAAGCTATTACTCTGGGATCAAATTCTGACTGACCTGCAGTAACTCTTCACAGATATGGAGGCAATGGAAATCCTGAGAGAATGGGGCCCTGTTATCTTATCATCTCTAATAACAGCACTGGATATGGTCCCAGGTATCATGGCTCCAGGGAAGCAGGTTTCAGCATGTTGGAGGAAAGATGGATGGGATGCCTCAGCCCGGGAGTGTGTCTGCTCAGTAAGGACGCGAGAGGACAAGACAAGGTAGAGATGCTCTTGGGGAGAAGCAAAGGGGGACATCTGAAGGCACCAAAGTGGCTGTACAGGTCACTCTTGGATGAGTCCAGTTGTCAAAGACATAGACATCAATGCAAAGGTGGCTGTGCAAAGGACGAATGCCACAAAGGGCACAGCTTTGTCATGTCCAAGTGACAGTAAAGAGCGGAGATGCAGGCAAAGTTCTGGGCACACAGACAGGGCAAGAACAACAGGGCAGACTGACCTGTGCTCTGAAGCAGGGGTGGGGCTTTGGAGGAGAACAGAGAGGCTTGGCCCCCGCTCCTCCTCTCCTTCTGCTGTTTCTATCAGGAAAAATCACCCTGAGGTTGCGAAGGTTTAGAATCAAGAGGATGAAGACCTGAGGTGACGTGATAGAAATGATTAGGCCGTGTGAGAGTGTGCAGCCTAGTTTTGGGAATAACGTTGGGCAGCCAGAGGAGTGTGGGCCTTGACCTTGAATTCCCCATGCTCATTAGGGAGTGGGCATAGTTTCCTGCCATGTACACGCTCTTCCATTTCTAGCCTCAGGCAGCACCTCTTCTTGGTATTTAATATTTTAAATATTAGGAATATGCATATCCCCTTTGGAGACATGAGCCAACACTAATTGTTAATTCACCAGGTTGTTACCTATGACATTAGAAGGAGATCCTTAGGAAGAGCTTTGCAAAGAGCCCGACAATCTCTTGGACTTTTCGGATTTCAGAATTAAGCTGTCGGCTGAGAAGGTCCCCCGCAGCCAGCGGACAGAGATCAGTGTGCTCTGATGCCTACAGCATGGCCCGCGGCCTTGGGTTGCAGCCCAAACACTATCGAAACACGAGGATCCGGTGGAGTAGAAGTCAGGTGTACAAATAAACCAAATAATCATTAGGCTCATTCAGGGTATTTCAGAAAAATTAATTTATCCAACAAACATTCTTTGGACCTCATTATGTGTCAGGGGTATAGAGATGAATAAAACAGGGTACTTGCCTTTGAGTACTCATAGTCAAGTGTATGAAATCATGAACTCCTTTAATGTACCCTAAGGAGCTCAGTTTTTATTTTATTTATATATTTTTAATTGATTTCAGAGAGGAAAGGAGAGGGAGAGAGAGATAGAAACATCAATGATGAGAGAGAATCATTGGTTGGCTGCCTCCTGCACGCCCCACACTGGGAATTGAGCCCAAACCCGGGCATGTGTCCCAACAGGGAAGCAAATGGTGACTTTCTGGTTCACAGGCCGACACTCAATCACAGAGTCACAGTGGCGGGCGACAGGGAGCATTCCAATGATACAGGATTTGAAGGTTTCACTTCCAGACCCAGGCAGTGGTCCCCGTAGGAAGTCAAGAGCAGCTCCTCAGGGTCTTCAGCTGGGTGGGTAGTTTGATACCCTTTTTACATACGGGGCAAGTGAACCCTGACAGAGGAACTTGTCACCATCAAGACAAGGAAAGCTGAGTCCTCACTGGAGCGAGACCCCTCATTTCACTCGAAGGGAGAGCTGGGCCTGAGGTGGGTGAGGAAGATGCAAAAGGCGGGAGGCGAGCAGGGTGTATGAACTCACCGGTGGATGAAGTGATTTTCCTCCAAGTACTGGCAGCCGCAGGCAATGTCCCGGGCCACGTGCAGAAGGTCCAGCATGGCCAGGGAGGAGGGCTGGTTCTGTGGGGAGACAGAAATGACCCATTGGTGAGAGGCCCTCGGGGGAGAGAAGACCTGAAACACACATTCAAGTGCTCCCAAGGAGGCCAAACCTGGACTCACTGTCCCCCAGGGTCCCAGCCTGGCTTCCCATTAGAAAACCACCTGGCAGTTTTAAACCAATATGGGTGCGGGGCCTCAGCCCCTCCAGGAAACCTATCACTGCAGGTGGGCGCAGCACTCGCAGGTTTCACAGCGGCCCAGGTGAGTAACGGTGCAGCCAGGGCTGGGAACCCCGAACTACAGGAAGCCAGAGGGCCCCCCTCCACGGTACCAGCACACTGCAGTGGTTCAATAAATATTGAGGGTAGGTGATTACATGTGAACGAGGATTTACCTAGATGTCAGCTGGGAGTCTCTCTGCTACCGATCAGGGCCTCCCCAGGACTCCCTGGACCAGTGGTCGGCAAGCTCATTAGTCAACAGAGCCAAATATCAGCAGTACAACAATTGAAATTTGAGAGCCAACTTTTTAAAACTTAAACTTCTTCTAACGCCACCTCTTCAAAATAGACTCGCCTAGGCTGTGGTATTTTGTGGAAGAGCCACACTCAAGGGGCCAAAGAGCCGCATGTGGCTCGCGAGCTGTGGTTTGCTGAACAATAGTGTGGGGTGGAGGAAGTGAGAGGAGTCACGCTTCATTCCGGCAGACGACAGGAGGGGGTACTTTCTGCCCATGGAACATCAGGCCCTGCCTTCCGTGCACCATGCAAGTTCAAGCACAGGATCCTGGACTTGCCAGGTGATGGGCTCCCAGATCCCTGCACAGATGCCCGGCTCTCCTCTGCCTGCACAATACGTTTCCTCCTCGAGCCTCAGGAATGCGGTGGGAAAACCAGAGCCGTGCCTCTGCCCGAAGTGCACGCCACACGTGCCCCGTTAGCTCTGCAGCTCCACTGAGAATCTCGGCTCGGGGCTGGGCCTCTGCCCTGGTGGGTGGTGATGGAAAAGCCATTGAGGTTGGTGCTCAGACCCTGGCAGAGATGCCGTATGGCTCACAGGGTTGGCCCTGAATGACCGAACCTCTCCTTGACAGTCCACAGCTTCCCAAAGGGGAGTGTTGGGATAGAGCACAGTGGGCTGGGAAAAGCAGTGAATCAGGAGACACAATCCTGAGTTCCGGCCCCAGCTCTCCCACTTCCTGTGAGGCCCTCTCTGAGCCACAGTTTTCTCAGCTGTGAAAGGTTCTGCTGCTTACATCACAGAGTGGTTCTGAGAAACGTGAAAGCTACGAGGAGGATAACAACTCTAATGAGGACCATTGTGAAATGGGCTAGTCTTTCTTTCTGCCCACAGCCTCCTGCCAGGTGCGTTCTGGTGCACACAAACTCATTTTCCCAGGAGTTCAATGGGACTCTTAAATGCCAAGGTGGGCCCCCCCAGGGGCTCCCAGGAACAGTGTGGAGGCTCCTCAGGCTATGCTGTCTAAATCAAGCTTGCCTGGAGGTGGGGTTGGAACAGGTGTGCCTTCCCAGGTTTCTGCTGCCACTCAGAGGCCCCGAGAGCAGTTCAGTCCTGAGTTTTCTGTAGCAGGGTGTCTGTCTGTATTCCTGTTTCCCGGGGTGGGGAGGGTGCAAGTCCTTACAGACCAGCAGCACCTCTGAGAAGCCAGGTCCGAGCTCAGGGTCTGCTCTGCTCCAGTTCCTGGCGCCTGGGGCCTCCCAGAGACCCTGGCAGTGACAAGAGTGGGTAGCTGGATTCTGGGCCCACCCAGTGTGATGCGTTTTAGTTATTTATTTATTTTTAATTTTTTAATATTTTATTGATTTCTTACAGAGAGGAAGGGAGAGGGATAGAGTTAGAAACATTGATGAGAGAGAAACATCGATCAGCTGCCTCCTGCACACCTCCTACTGGGGATGTGCCTGCAACCAAGGTACATGCCCTTGACACGGACTAGAACCTGGGACTTTTCAGTCTGCAGGCCAACGCTCTATCCACTGAGCTAGACCAGTTAGGGCAAGTGTGCTGCGTTTTATAGTTTAGGACCATGTCCAAGATGTTACAGTTCAGCCCTTGGACCTGACCTTGCAGATATTGAGGTTAGATTGGGTAGTCTGCCCTAAGCCACAAGGCTGTGTAATGGCTAATAGGGCCAGGTGTGGCATTCCTGGATTCACCTAGGTCTCTAGCCCTTTTACTATAACACACACACACAGCACCTTCCTAGATATTTCAGTACTTGATTTTGATAGTAAAACTATAAGGTCAGCCTGTTGCCATTTGCAAAATGACAGTGGGGTTCAGGGTGAATGGATATAGACTGACCTGCTCCACATCAGCTGGTTGGGTGAGTGACCTGTTTGGCACGACTGCCCCTCTCTGTGCCTGTCCATAGTCAGCAGGCCATACATATGGACCCAGACTGGAGAATCCATTGCACAGGCCTTGCATGAGCTCCCAGGGTCATTGTCTACTTTTGTTCATTCTCTCCTGGCTATCGCCCCACATCCAAGCCCCGGGGCTGACTCCCTGGGCCCCCGAGGAGCTGCTTCCCAGCTGCCCTGCTCCGTTCCTGGCACAAGCACTGGGGAGACTCACCGGGCGAGGGCGGGTCTCCCGGAGGAAGGACTTGAGGTCTCCTCCCGCCATGAGCTCCAGCAGGATGAACCGGGGCAGGGCCTGCAGACTCACTCCGATGCAGCGCACGATGTTCTGGTGATTGAATTTGCTGCAGAGCAGAGGGGGGTAAGCAAATGTAACTGAGTCTGGAAAACCATAGTGGGGAAAGCAGGACACAGATATGTTGGCAGCAGCCACATTATGTAAATGCACTCTGTAGATGCTGGAACAGGGGCCATGCTGAGCCTAAGCTGAGACTGTCTCGTCCCTGGGCAGGTGACGAGCCAGAGGACAGGCCTGGCTGAGCTCAGGCTGCAGGAGAGCATCTGGTGGGCGGCGGGAGGGCCCTGCACAGACACTTGGGTGAGAAAGTGGGTGGGAGACAAGGGGGCACCCAGTGTCTTTCTCAGATAGATGCACAGGCTGCTTGCTAGGGTTCACGTTTGAATCCTCTGAGGCCGGTCCCAGGTAGAAGCTGCGGGGACTCCTTCCACAGGGACAGGTGAGACTTGCCAGGTGACAGCGTGTGGATTCCTCCTGGAGGCCCTGGGGTTTGGGTTTTCTTATTCACGTGATTTTGTTACCGCTCATGGGGCGATGGGCCAGGGCACTCCACATGGGAACCCTCATGCAGAGGTGAAATACAATGGTGGGTAGCTATTGCCAAGTAGTGAGATTGAATGACTTGGGTCTTCTTCTTATACTTTCCAAGTTTTATTCAGTAATCATGTACTACATGTAAAACTGGAAAGTAAGCAATTTTAAAGCAAGTACAGAGCCTGTTGCCTGTCCTGCTGTGGCTCCAGATGCCACAGGCTCATCACACACACACTGCTGGCCTCTCCTTCCCTCGGCCACCTCTACTGAGGGGAGGGCCCAGGCTGCCCCAACCGTCAGGATATTTGAGGCTCTGCACGGCAACAGGAGGCCATAGGCCACCAGATCTCAAGCTCAAACCCCTGAGTCCTCCTTAATGTGGTCTGCTGTCAGAGCCCTGGATACTGGGATTCCCAGTTAGGGGCCTCATGGCTGCTGCCAACAAGTCTGGCCACGACTTGCAGGGCGCAGGCTGCTGCGTGGACCAGTGGGGGGCAGCCTTCCACCATGTGAGGGGCACACGTGAGAGTTGGGGTGGTGGAAGGCTGGTAGAGGAGTAACCAGGAGAGAGATGAGAGCTAGCACAGTCTGTTTCTTAAGAAGCAGGGAAAAGAATGAATGGATGTTAGCTGAAGGCAGAGTAGTACCAACTGGATTATTTGGACAGAGAGATTTTTTCTGGTGCCAACCAGGGGGGGCCTACTTCCTTCTGGTAGGCCATGCTGAGAATTGGAGGAGTCTGCTATCGGAGAGGGAGGGGTGTGCGGGACATCTGTCAGAGCATGTGCATGTGGGCGGTAGGGTGTCTCTGGGACGCTACCTGATGATCAGGGCTTCCATGAGGAAATCCAGCTCGTCCTGCTCGGAACACACCTCAGGCAGCGTCTGGGCACAGAGGGGAGAAGGCCTTTAGCCACAGGGGGGCTGTCGGTAAAGGCTGTGGCCAACAGAGACCGCTGGCCAAGCTCAGGCCCCCAAGGGACCCCGCTTACCTTTACCGCCACTTGCAGGGGGCTCGGGTCGTTGGGCATTCCAGACACCTGGCCTTCATACACCTCCCCAAACGCACCGTGGCCCAGACCCCTGTGCAGAGGGGAAGGCCAGATGAGGTGTAGGCGGGCAGGCCGAGTGAAAGGCTGGGCTGCCCACGAGGGACAGCAGGGCACACACACCTACACTCCAGGTCACACCTCACCCTGGCTTTGCTACTCATCCCCAGGCCTCCGTTGCTTTATCTGAGAACTGCCAAGAGCTGTTACAACCTGGGGTACATGGCAATGGTGGGCAGTCTTTCAGTGAAGACTGGAGTCTGACATTTGCCAAGGACACACAGGTGACTGAGACTGACCCTCACCCTGAAGGTGTGCACTCTAGGGGAGGGAGGGACAAATGGCTCACAGACACTTCTGTGTGGTGCTCAGTGAGTGACATGCACAGGGTGTCTGGGAGCTCGAGGAGGCCACTCGGCTCCATCAGGGGAGAAAGGGGCCAGGAAGGCTCAGGGAGGGCACTTATGTGGATTTCGAGAATCCTGGTCCCTCCCGTGTGGTCTTTCTCTCATTGTATGAACTCCATGAATATACAGGGTGTTGAATGATTTAATATCCCCC
The DNA here is from genome assembly GCA_027563665.1 of Antrozous pallidus. Classification (NCBI taxonomy): domain Eukaryota; kingdom Metazoa; phylum Chordata; class Mammalia; order Chiroptera; family Vespertilionidae; genus Antrozous; species Antrozous pallidus. The sequence goes on along the minus strand of CM050523.1, from coordinate 59,590,684 downwards.
AAATGGCCCCGAACATTAAACCTTCTCCCTCTGGGAGGGTTTGGGGTGCCCTAGGAATTTCGATTAAAAGTAACTTTTTGTTGGCCTCTTGTAGCTAGAGGAACTTGTGTGTTAGGATGACAGCCAACCCCTAGAACACTCCCTTTCCCTGGGGATGGCTGGGGCACTCACCGAATGAGGGTGATGTTTTTCCGTGGCACCTCCTTCAGGTCACTGATGGACGAGGTCTTGCCGGCAAAGCAGTAGTTGGGGTTGTAGTCAGTCATGATGGTTGAGGTGCGGAGCTTACTCAGTTTGTATTCGGGGCTCTGCAGTTCCATCTGCATGGCTTGCAGCTCTTGGTGCTTCCGGCGGTACACTGCAGACAGATGGAAGTGGCCTGGACCAGGCACCCAGCTGGAAGCCCACCACAGGCCACCTCTTCCAGGAAGTCTTCCTGGACCTCCGTCTCCTCCTCTGGGACCTAAACCTTCCATCACACTTAGTGACACTAACAAAATGATTATAGAAGTGGAAGTGTACTTTTAATCAACAGTATTTAAAGTTAATGGAAAGCTTAATATCATTTAATAAGAGATTTTGCTGTATCGTATAGAGGCAGAGATACATTGGTTTGGGTCCCCTGAGAGGCAGACCCAAGACAGATTTAAAAATGCACAATTTCATAGGGCAACCGGCTCGGAGAGGAAATGGGGAGGGGCCCTGACGGCTGGGGGAAGCACCAGGTTGTGCTGAAAGTCTGATCCAGTGTGCAGGAGAGTTAGGAAGGTGGAGTAACAGCCCTCGATGGCCATGCAGTGTTAAGACGGTCCAGCAAAGCAGTGGGGACATTCTGGAGCCACAGTGGCCCTCGAGGAGCCGTGTCCCTCAGGAAGAGGCCCGTCTCAGTCTTGCTGTGCCCAGTCTCCGGGGGGTGCAAACATGGTATGGATTTGAGAGCAGCCAGCCTCACCGTCACTGAGCTTCTGGGAGTTGAACTGCCAGAGCAAATAACTCTCTAAACTGGTGTCTAAGCTGGTGCCTGAGGACCCGAGTTCTAATTTCACCTTTGCTACTTACAAGCCCAGTGACACTGACTAGGTCATGTGACCTCTTTGGACCCCAATCTCCTCTGTAAGCAGGGAAAGTAACCCCTGCCCTGGCCCACACCCCACCACCTAGAGTTGTCTTAATGAAATAAATTCACCAATATTAACTGGTTTTGCAAAACTCTGAAGAGCTCCACCATGCAAAGAACCACTACCTCTGTTACACAGAGTGAGAACACTCTGTAGGCTGACTCCAGGGGAGGGAGCCCGGAACTGGGACCCACAGGTGGAGTCTGCCTTTAAGCCCAGCTCCGCCCCTATGGCCGGTGAGTGAGCCAGCAGCTCTCAGTTCCCTGCGCCATGACATGTGCGACTGTGATCACAGGGTGACCTGGGATTCAGGGCAGCCCAGAGCTGAGCTTTCCCTTGCCTGCCCTCCTGTCCCTGCCCACCCGTCCTGAGCATTTCCAGCAGGAGGAGCTTTGTAGGACCATGCTGAGCCCTCTGCACCTGCCCATCAGCTCACCTGGGCTCGCAGGCCTAACAGGAAACACTCACAAACCAACTCTGCATTCTCTGCCTGTGCAAGGAAGGGGGCTGGAGGCGGTGCAGGGGAGTGAGCCACAGGGAGCAGTGCCTGCTGGGATGGGAGCTGCAGGTGAAGTCCGGGGATGAGGGCAGAGCTGCACTTGAGCTCCGCCTGTGGAGAGCCCCGCCCGCCTCCCCCGAGAGCAGCCAGGAGTCGGGCTGAGGTCCTGAACCAGGGCTCCTCCGGAACCCCAGCTGTGCTGGACCTGGGCTGCCTGGTCACAACCCAGACAGAGGGTCACTGTCACTCGGGGTCTGTGCAGAGCCTGAGACGCTGCTCTGTCCTCACACACCCCCCCACCCCTGCCTTGGCAGCCAGGGCTGCGGCATACTCACCGATCATGATGCCAGAGAACGCCAGGACGAGGGCGGCCACGAGGGCGGAGGTCACGACGGAGAGGATGAGTGAGAGTGGCAGGCGGGGCTCTGGGGTGGGCGACACTGGAAGAGAGTCCCCACGAGACACCAGTGACCGTGCTGACACTGCTGTGAGCTGGCCCCGTCAGAATGCCCTCCCAGCCAGGACCAAACCGCTGCTTCTCAGCCCTGCAGACGTGCCCACCTTCCTTTTCAGAGGACCAGGGGCCCGAGGCACGTCCGCCCGGCCTCACAGCCGTCAGCAGCAGCGCTGGGGTGGAGGGAACAGGCAACAGGTCTGAATGGACATCAGTCCGAAATACAGACTGTCCGGTGGCGGGGTGAGGCGACAAGGTGAGCTGACAATGGCTCTCACAAGAGTCCCAGGCCTTGGATGACAGTGACCTCAGGATGACCCAACAACAGGGTGTACCCTCAGTAATTCTGAGGCCAAATCACCTCCTGTGGCCCAGAGCCCGCCCAGAGCCCAGGAGGGCGTGTCCCAGCGCCGCATGGCACAGACCACACTGAGGTGTCCTGCCTGGTCCCGACACTGCATTTCAAAAGGGCCGTGACAACTGGCACAGCTGCAGACGTGGGACGCAGGAGGAGCAGAGACAATGGTGTCCTGTGCGAATGGACTGAACTCGGGCATTTAATCTGGAGGAGACTTGGATGGGGACACACTGGAAAGGCTGGGGAGAACAAGGGGGCACACTGGAAAGGCTGGGGAGAACAAGGGGGCACACTGGAAAGGCTGGGGAGAACAAGGGGGCACACTGGAAAGGCTGGGGAGAACAAGGGGGCACACTGGAAAGGCTGGGGAGAACAAGGGGACACACTGGAAAGGCTGGGGAGAACAAGGGGGCACACTGGAAAGGCTGGGGAGAACAAGGCGGCACACTGGAAAGGCTGGGGAGAACAAGGGGGCACACTGGAAAGGCTGGGGAGAACCGAGGGGGCACACTGGAAAGGCTGGGGAAACCGAGGGGACACACTGGAAAGGCTGGGGAGAATAAGGGGGCACACTGGAAAGGCTGGGGAAACCGAGGGGACACACTGGAAAGGCTGGGGAGAACAAGGGGACACGCTGGAAAGGCTGGGGAGAACAAGGGGGCACACTGGAAAGGCTGGGGAAACCGAGGGGACACACTGGAAAGGCTGGGGAGAACAAGGGGGCACACTGGAAAGGCTGGGGAGAACAAGGGGGCACACTGGAAAGGCTGGGGAGAACAAGGGGACACACTGGAAAGGCTGGGAGACCGAGGGGACACACTGGAAAGGCTGGGAGACCGAGGGGACACACTGGAAAGGCTGGGAGACCGAGGGGACACAATGGAAAGGCTGGGAGACCGAGGGGACACACTGGAAAGGCTGGGAGACCGAGGGGACACACTGGAAAGGCTGGGGAGACCGAGGGGCGGGGGTAGCAGAGGGGGTCTGGCTCTGGAACGCCTGGAGGAAGGGCAAGCCTTGGAGTGCAGGTCCCTGTTCTAGCGGAGACGGCCCGCCCGGTGCGGATGTGGGGGTTCCCACCCTGGGTTAGGGGTGAGCCGTGACTCAGCCTTCACACTCAGGTCCCTGCCTTGTTTTCAGAGCACTCCCGCTGGGGCAGACCGAAGAGGGGGTCAGGAAGTTTATGAAACTGGGTGCCACGTGTCCCAGGACCATGGAGACCAGTTGTGGCTCAATCTCTGGGCCCCACCCAGTCCCTTACCAACGCAAGAGACACCGTCCTCAGCCAGCACGGTGCCGTGGTCGCAGAAGCAGATGACCTGGTGGCTCTCGGGGTCCAGGTGGCACTCGTCGCCCTCGCAGTGGCTGCAGTTCAGGTAGTGCTTAATGTTCACCTCCCCGTGGCCTTCCATCACTGCGGGCGGGGAGGCAGGCTAGCGGGGCTGACCGCGCCGCCTGCACCCTCCCGGCCTGCGCTCCATCTCCAGCGGCCAGTGTGCGCCCTCGGCCCCTGTCTCTAGGTCACTGCCCTGGAGCGCTGCTCTGTGTGGGAAGGTCCCAGTGCTTCTGGCGAGGGGGGCGCAGAGGCTGTTTGGGTGTATTTATGTCGGTGGGGGTGGGGGTAGGAGATCCACAAACCTGCTCCTCAGGTTGGCTGGGACAGGGACAGCCCTGATGCTGATGGATTTTCTAGGACTGGCCTGCCTGGTGGTCAGTCTTCCGCCTCTGTGCCCCTATAAGACCGCACTTCCGACTCCAGGACACTTGGTGGGATAAGACCTTTGTTTCCTGGGCTCCTGCCAGCAGCCTGGGGTTCAGCTGGATGGGGGAACTGGCCTAAGGAAGCTGGTTCTGCACCTGGCAGAGGGGGTACCTTTTAAAGCCGGGGTGTACAGGATGCCCAGGGGACTGATGAAGGACACCCCATCCTCTCCGTCCATCTCAGGGTCATTGTCTGAGGCTGCGTTGCCGCCTGGGGCGAACCAGAGAAGTTTAACGCAGAGAGGTGGGTGCCCAATCTCAACACATGTGCGCGTAAGCAGGTCATGCAGGGGGCCTGGGGGTGGGGGCCTGGAGGGCGGGCAGTGAGGAGGGAAGGGAGGCTCAGGCACAGGGCTGCCCTGGGCTCAGTAGATGCTGGGTGTGGACCACCCTCCCCTCCAGGTCCAGGCCAGCTCCCACGGGCCTCCCCACTCTACGGGCTCAGGAAGCAGTGCACATGAACAAGAGCGGACAAGTTCTAGTCTCCCAGGCTGGGGGAGCCCCAGGGCCTCTCCCGGGACTGGCCAGGCAGCAGCACTGAGAAGCTGCTCTCCAGTCCCCTGGGGTCAGGGTAGGGATGTGGGAGAAGGACCCCTGTGCCTGTAGGCTCCTGTCCCTCCATTCTTCTGGGGCTGGCTTATCTCTGGGCTCCCCACCTCGGGCTCTCCCACCCACCCGTGGCTTAGAAAAGAGAGCATCTGGTTAATGCAAGCGTCTCACGCAGCACAAAGCAAAACACAGACAGAACACCACGGCGTGTGCATGCATTGCGTCCTAATCTGTGGGGATGGAGGAGACACCATTTCCCAGCCTCTCAGCTTCAGAAGGCTCTTCTGCTCTCTGCTAGCCCAGAGGAGAGCCGGCCTGTGGCCGGGGCCGGCGGGGCAGAGGCTGCCCGCAGTTGCCCCCAGAAGGAGTGCCTGTCGGCATGGAGAGTGGGCCGTTCTGGAGCTGGCAGGCTGGGGCAGGATAGGGAAAGTGAGGCGTCCTTGAGGCCAGAAGCCATAAGCTAGGCCCTTAGGGAGCTGGCTTGCCAAGACAGGGGCCAGGCCATCCAAAGGGAGGCATGGGCTTTAGAAGTCTGGCCTCCGAGGTTCTCAAGCCAGCGCGTCCCTAGGGTGGCTCTGAGAACAGGCTGGGAAGCCAAAGCCTCTTGGTCATCGGCTTTGGGGGTGATCAAGGATCACACGGGATCTTGATGCGGACGCTATGGAAGCCTTGAGGCAGGATGCTGGCTCGCAAGCCAACACCCTGCCTCTGGCTGGTGCCCGGGTTGAGGAAGGCGTGCACGTCATCACAGTCCACACTTGGGCGGCCAGGGGAGGGCAGGCGAGGGCTGGGAGAGGTGAGGTGCCTAGGACTAAGAGGGAGGGGGTGACACCTTGAACACAAATCATCTTTACCTATATATCCTCCGCCTCCTCCACCTGAGGAGCACCCCCCTCCACCCCCTCCGAAACCCCCTCTTGTCTCCCACCCCCACTTCTTCATGGCCTGGGGGCAGGAATGTCCTCCGGTGGCACCCTCCAGCAAAGATTTTCCAGACCAGAGCAAGGAAGTGTTATCATTCCAGCCGCCTCCACCACCTGCAGGAAGACAGGGAACCTGTGAGGCCGGGTTCGGCCGCTGGGCCTGCCCAAGGAGGACCTCATGCGCTCTGAGGGGGCCCAGAGGTCGTGTCTTCAGTGGGCCTAGGTTTAGAGTCCAGGGTCATGACCTCTGTCCTTGAGAGACCTGCTTGGGCCACAGCTGGACGTCCTGATGGGTGCACGCCTTGTACCTCTGCTCCCCACAGGCCTGTGGCTTGAGAGCCCTGAGAATGCTTGACCGGGAAAGGGGCCGGTGGGGGCAGGCAGCATGCCACTCTGCGTGTTCCTGGGCCTTCTCTCCATGAGCACCAGCCCACTGTGCTGGGCCTTTGCTGGCTGCTTCCCATGTCAGTAAGAACAGGACCCACCTCGCTGGGCACGCTGCCAAGGCCGCCGCAGAGGCTCCTTGTAGGAGCCCTGGGACAGGCACGGATAACCAGTGGGCTATGCTGTTGACTGGGTAAGAGCTTCCCCATCCCAAGCCTTAACCTGGGGATAATACGATGGCCTCAGCGGGCTGACATTTGGATCAAGGGGGGCGGTGAGTGTGGAATGCTTCCTAAAGCAGCACGTGTGGGGCTCACCGGGCATTTGAGGCAGAGCCCACGCGTGCAGAGACCTCCCACTGTGAGCTCAGGCAGTGTCGTGCCTGCCTGCTTCTGAGGAGCTGCTCCAAGGTCGGGGGCAGAGCAGGTGGGGGATAGAGGAGGGACCATGCCTGGGCTGCGGGGAGCGCTTGTGGAGGAAGTGCTGTTTGCAGAGCTGAGGCAGAGGGCCACTCTGTCTTGAGGCCAAGGCTAACTACACTGAGGCTCTTGCTGGCCTCTGAGACTCCAGGGCCTCTTCCCCCCAATATTGGCTCATGTGACAGTTCAACAGGCAGCCTGCTCCAAAAGCGCCGGAGCTCTTTCTGCTCTGGCAGATGGTGGGTGGTGGGACCTGGGGAAACAGTGGTGCCAGGTCTGCTGGGTCTGTAAGGGTTAGCTGGCCTGGGGTGAGTTCTGGCAGCTGGCCAGGCAGAGCGAGCCCTGAGCATAGGGCATACATCAGGATGCTCTGGGGCTGGCACCATGCCTGCCACCTCCCTGCCTCCACCCTCCTACCCTGCTCCCTATGCAGTCCCCAGCTGAGGTTTCTGACACCTCCCTCTGTCTTGCAGCCTTTGAGAAAATATGTGGAAAATAAAATAATGCCCATAAAAATACACCGTTTTTTTTTTAAATGGTTGAATATGCAACAATGTGGCCATGTTGAGAAAAAAAATCCACTAACTTTCCATGAGCTTGCTGACTCTTATAAAATGGGAATAACAATATCTTTCTGGAAAACCCTAGAATATGCTTTGAAAAGCACATGTATAATAGCTGCCAAAGTAATCTGTGATTTATTAAATCTGCACAGGTGTGCCGGGTGCTGTAAATAGTGCTGGGGGCGATTCTTTACTGTGGACCCGATAACTAGCTCTACTTTCTTCTAGTTCTAGTCATCTCTTGATTAGAGAAAGTCTGAGTATTTGCTTTAACTGATCTCCAATTTTAAATGCCTCCCCAACCCCCACTTCACTCAGATTGTGGAGAAAATCCAAGAAGGAACTGCATTTTCTCTTTAGAGACGGCTGTTCTCAGAGAATCGGAGGGTTCACATCCCCTTCAGTGCCTGGCCTGTTGTGTGGCTGCTCTCACAGCGAGCACAGAGCCCAGCACGAAGATTCCAGCAAGAGCCCCAGAGAGGAGCTGTGTGAGCAGGCAGCCCAGGCCTGGCAGAGGCAGGAACCCCGGGAGTCGGGAGGGTTGGACCCGCTCCAGATTCCTGCCCTCTGCTCACTCTCGCGCATGTGGTAAAACCAGGGAGGCTGGGCTGGCGGGCTGAACGCTGGTGCCCGACTCACTTTCTCAGTGGCCTTCCCCAAGTCCACACGGCAGCAGCAAGGCGGTCTCTGGGCCTCAAGATGCCGCCTGCCCTTCCTCCCTTGAGGCTGGTCCCTACGTCAGAGCTCCCAGCCTTTCAAGTATCGGTGACTAAGACGCCACAGGTGTGATGGCCCCGGGAGAACGTTCCGGGAGAAGGGGGCTTCACTGCTTTACCTGCGGCTCCAGAGTAGCCGTTGAGCCCTAGAACCGAGGAGTTATTCTCCAGCCTCTCGGGGTGGAACGTGTCCGTCTTGGCCCCGTAGGCTCTGCCACCTCCGCCAGCCGCAATGATCAGGGGCACTGGCACGCCGTCCTTCATCTGGCCGGAGAGACACGGAGAGATGGACAGACGGAGCTGGGCTTCCACTCCGGGGACCAGCGCCCAGTGTCTGAGTGTGTGCTCGGCAGCGGGTGATACCTGATGGGCCGAGGGCTCTGAACTCAAATTGCAGCAACCCGGGGGCTCAAGCTCAGACGCTGCCTGTGCAGCCCCTTTCCCGAAGCTCAGAGGAGCGGCAGAGGTTGGGTGCTGTTGGCAGGAGGTCTCTTTGCTCTCTCCTTCCTCTCCCTCCCTAGGGTCTCTGGCTCTGACCCCCACAACCTCCAGAGCAAGCACTCAGCGTCACTCTCCCTGTGGGCGGGCCTGGCAGGGATTGTCCACCTTAGGACAGAGGAGGGCATGCTGGACCCTGTGAGCGCTGAGGCAGGCATGGCAAAGGCCTGGGAGTGATGGGGCCGGTACATCAGCCAGAGAAGAGCCTGCCTTTCTTGGACAGACAGGGAGCCCATGTCCCTCTGGGCCTTGGTTTCCTCACCCTTAAATGACACGAAGTGGCATTTGGTTCCTGGGGCTGTCGGGAGGGAACCCCAGGACACACAGAAGTCACTGCCCCTAAGAACCCGCACAGCCCACTCACCTTAAATACGTAGGTGGCTCCGCCCCCTCCGCCGCCCCCTCCTGCCCACTCATGCACGCTTCTGTTCACGCGGATTTCTTCCTCTATCACGTTGTTCTCTCCAATGCAGACTTTCTGGATTAATCGGTTTGTCTGCAGAAACAAAAAGCACCTCAGGTTTGTGTCCAAGTTTCTCTACTTCCCAGCAGACAGATCTACATTTAAAGATAGGGTCTGCCCTAGCCTGCTTGGCTCAGTGGATAGAGCACCAGCCTGCGGACTGAAGGGTCCTGGATTCGATTACGGTCAAGGGCACATGCCTGGTTGCTGCCTCCATCCCCAGTAGGAGGCATGCAGGACACAGCCAATCAATGATTCTCTCTCTTCATTGATGTTTTTATCTCTTCCCCCCTCTCCCTTCCTCTCTGAAATCAACGAAAATATATTTTTAAAAAAGATAGGGTCTATCTCTCAAATAGCTTAGAGTTGAGTTGGATAGACCAAAAATATAGCCAGATAACTGTCACTCTGGGCAGTATTAGAGAAGGATCACGAGGATAGCTTAGTTAGAAAATGCATGGGAAGTAGGGGAGGGGGACGGAGCCTTTGTTGCTGACTGGTGATCAGGGAGGACTGGCTGCAGGAGGTAACACTTGGGCCTCAAAGGATAGGGAGATTTTTAAGACATTAAAGTATATTATATTAGTTTCAGGTATACAGCATAGTGATTGACATTTATATATCTTAGGAGGTAATCACTATGTTAAGTCTAGTAACCATCTGTCAGCATACATTATTGACTGATTTCCCTATGTTGTATACTACATCTGATAGAGAGACTTTAAACACAGAGAATGAGGGGAAGTTGGGGCATTCCAGGGGGAGAGAGCAGTGTGAACCCACAAGATGAGTGGGATATTTGGGGAAGGAGTCTTTGGCTCAGAAAAGTCCATCTCAGGACAGAGAAATGGTTCAGCAGGAGCAGATGACAGAGGTCCCACGTGGTGAGATGGAGGGAGGGAGACGGGTGGGTGGAGGGAACGAAACAGTCATGCAGGGACCTCGGGTACGATCCCAGAAGAAACTGGACCCCATTCTCCAGGCGGTGGGGAGGAAGTTGTAGGACTGATGCCTCATGGAAAGGCAGAAAACCAGTGGGAGGCCAGACTCAGATTTATTCCCAGCTCATCCTTGTGAAGTCACTTCTCCATACTGGTCAACTCATTCCTCCCAGCTCACGTCCCATTTCCGGCCTCAGAACTCCGTGGCACAGCCCTAACTAGAGCCCCTGTGTCTGCCGTGGGCCCCGGGAGCTGTCCGACACCCTGACCAGCCGTGGGCAGGCCTCCGTCTGACCCCCATTTGCACGGGGATAGGCGCAGGAGGTGGTGGGTAGCAGAGACGGTGTCTTGCATGTGCTGGGAGCTGAATAAATGGCTGCTGTCTTAATTTGGATTTCTTCTGGCCCACACATGTCCTGTGTGAGCCCAGGCATCGGGGTCCCGGGAGTGCTGGGACTTCCTGTGACTCGGATCTTTGGGTCCCTGAGTGAAGAGGCCAGCGCTTCAAGAAGAGCCATCCCGCTTGTCGCCACAAACATCGACCTGGCCTCAGAGGACAATGAGTTTCTTTTACTTAATAGAAAAAAAGGCCAATAAGCATCAGATTTTTCCTGAATGCTGCTGTGTAACCAGCCGGTGGATCTGGCCATTCATCTTTAGCCCCTCCTTATGCGGAAGACCACAGGGGTGGCAGCAGTGAGCACTAGAGGAATTTCCAGATACAAAGCCTAGATGCGATTTGTTTTATGGCATTTTGGATTTACCGGCGGAAGTAATTTGGTGTTTCTAAGAGTGGACGTAGGGAGGCTGTGAACTGCTCCTGTACAAAACTGACATTTCTCCTACGTGTGCACAGTGCTGTCCGGGGCTGGGGTTTGGGTGGGGCCGAGGGGACTGCGGGAAGGAAACCCCGCTCGCTGCTGCCGGGGAGGCCATGAGATGGCAGAGGCAGCCGGCCTGAGCCCAGGTCTGGGATGGAGATGAGGCTGTTAGCTGGGAGAGCGGAGCACAGAACTCAGGGCTCAAGCTGGCTCCCTGACAGGCTTGGCTGGAGATTGGCTGAGGCCCTCACCTCCCTGGACCTGCCGCCTTCTCTGTGAATCGGGGCCTTCCCAGTCTGAACCAGTGGTGCCAAGGCGGTCCATCCCCTCAGACCCTGCTCCTTTCTTCCTCTCCCTGCCTGGCAGTGGGGGGTCTCGGTGCTTGGGGATGTAGATGGTGGAGATTGCAGGAGTGGAAGGAGGGATCTTGGGCTGGACGAGGGCCTCTGTGTCCCTACTGCTCACCCCCTGCTGCCCCTGCAGCAGCACTTGGAGTTGATCCCTTCTTCATAATACAGCTTCCCCCCCTGACCTTCAGGACTCACACCCTCTCGAATTCCCTCCTACCTCCCTGGCTCATGTCCTTTTTCCCCTGTTGGGGGTCCCCAGATCTCAGTCCTTGGTCTTCTCAATTGATACTGCTCCCTAAGCAATCTCATCCTGTCTCCCTTTATGCCCATTTCTCCCAAATCTGTGTCTCCACTCTAGACCTCTCTCCTGAATTCCAGTGGCCCATCTCCTATTGTCTACCAGAGCCCCCATTTCACTGTCTACCAGACATCACTCTACACCCAGCACACCCAACACTGAACTCCTGATGGTGCCCAACCTGCTCCTCCACAGCATTCCCCCACAGGGGAGGCAGCTCCTCCTTCCAGGGGCACAGGCTCAATGCTCGGAGTCATCCTTGACCCTTTCTTTCTTTTAGTCCATCATCTAATTGAACAGCACATCCTTTTGGATTTGACATTTGAACTATGCCCAGAATTCAACCATTTTCACCAGATCTGCTGTTACCATCCTGGTCCAAGCCACCAGCATCTCTTGCTGGGATTGATGAAATAGCCACTGAATTCGCTGCCTGACTTTTCCCGGGGGGCCCATGGAGTCTCTCCTTTCCTTTGTCGCAGGAGTGGGCCTTTAGAAGCCCAAACGGCATCAACTCACTATTCTCACTATTACGCTCAACATTCTCCCAAACATGCTTAACCATGACCTAACAAGGGCCTGACTTGGCCCTTTATCTGACCTCATGTCTACTCCCCCTCTTGTTCCCTGCTTGCCACACCAGGCGTGCTCCACCCTCAGGGACGTGGACTCTGTCTGCTGGACTCCCTAGATATTTTCTTTCTTTTTTTAAAAAAAAATTATATATTTTATTGATTTTTTTTTACAGAGAGAGGGATAGAGAGTTGGAAACATCAATCAGCTGCCTCCTGCACACCCCCCACCGGGGATGTGCCCGCAACCAAGGTACATGCCCTTGACCGGAATCAAACCCGGGACCCTTCAGTCCGCAGGCCGACGCTCTGTCCACTGAGCCAAACCAGTTCCGGCTCCCCAGATATTTTCCTTGTTCTTCACCTCTTCTGGGACTCTGCTCAACTGCCATTTTCTTTTTTTCTCTCTTTTTAAAAAATATTTTATTGATTTCAGAGAGGAAGGGAAAGGGAAAGAGGGATAGAAACATCAACGATGAGAAAGAATCATTGATTGGCTGTTTCCTGCATGCCCCCCCACACTGGGGGACTGAGCCCACAATCTGGGCATGTGCTCTTGACCAGAATCGAACCTGGGACCCTTCAGTCAGCAGGCCAACAGTCTATCCACTGAGCCAAACCAGCCAGGGCTCAACTGCCATTTTCTCAGGAGGCTTTCCTTGGCCACCCTGTTTAAAACTGCCACCTGCCTCAAACTCTGGCACATCTGACCCCCTGTACCGACTCCTATATACTCTAACACATCACTCTGGGACACCCTGATTAACTAATAAACTGATTAACTAGTTATTGTCTGTTCATCTCCCCACCCCTGGCATGAATGTAAGCAAAGATATTGAGAGCAAAGATACTTCTTTGGATATATGTTCATGGGTATATCCCAAGTTCCTAGGAGAGTGATGGGCATAGAGTATGTAGTTATTTGCTGGATACGGTTGAACCAACTGGGAGCTGTGTGGGTGTGCGCTGGCCTCTCACAATATTTGCATTTCGAGTGGTGGTGGTGGTGAGGCTTAACATTTAGACCAGTGGTTTTGCTCCCTTGGGGACATTTGAAAATGTCTGGATGCATCTTTGATTGTCATTACTGGGGATCTTACTGGCATCTGGTGGGGAGAGGCCAGGAATGCTGCTCACCGCCTACAGCACACAGGACAGCCCTCACCTCAAAGAATTATCTGCTCCAAATGGCAATAGTGCTGATGTAAAGAACCCTGCACCATGCCCCCAGATGAGTCCAGGAAGGAAGTGGAGAAGTGGGGGCTGCGGAGCCCACTCCAGGCTCTGTGTGGCCAAGCGCACGGGAAGAGCAACTACACGGATGTGAGTGGAACCAGCAAAACTGCCCACTCCCACAGCTTAATTCTTAGAGTCCACTTCGTCTTCTAGAAGATCCCCTCTAGACACCATTTTGGAGAACTTGAGGTTGAGGGAGTGCCTGTAAGAGATTTTTCCTTCTCCTTCTCCCAATGACTCTGGGAGATATATAAATATATATATATTAGGGGCCCAGTGCATGAAATTCGTGCAGTGGGGGTGGGTGGTCCCTCAACCCAACCTGCCTCCTCTCACATACTGGGAGCCCTCAGGGGATGTCCAACTGATAGCTCACCCCCAGCCTGGCCTGATGAGGCTTTAGGTCTTAGGCACCCAGCCACTGCCCTGCTCAGCTCAGCCCCAGCTTCCTGTGACCACCCGGCCCCTGGGGCTGGGCGCTTGCCGCCACTGCTGTTTCATCTCCACTCCCGGGGCCTGGTGCTCATGCCACTTGGCCCTGCCCCCACTCCTGATTGGCTAGCCAATCAGGAGCGAAGGTATGGTCAAATTTGCATGTTTCTCTTTTATTATATAGGATATATGGAGCATAAGGAAGACCAGTTCCTTTCCCAGGCCCATGCTGCGCAGGCCCGGCCAGCAGAGGGGGCTGCCCTCTGCCCCTGGCTAAGAACTGAGCTCTCCCTGCATATCCACCAAGTTTGAGAGCGAGTCGGTTGATTAATGAAATGATAAAGTGCAGCAACCCAGAGGAACAAGTAGATTACAATTGAATTAAAATAAAAACGACGCGGTCCTGTGAAAAGACATAACTGATTACAATCCAATCAAGTAAAAGTCCCTTGCAAAAGTCAATGCAATCTTCCTGCTTAGATGAAAGAATTGCATTAGCACTCGATAAATTCCTGTGAACATTACGGAGCCTGCAGTTTAATGACTTAATATATTATATCGGGTTGGAAAGTCCTGATTATTGTTGCTGAATAAAAGTTGGAGTCCAGACAGTCCTCATTCACGAGGTTGTACCTGCGAAGCTTACGCCTGCTGCTTTGTTTTAACCCACAATGTGGTGGGGGAGGGGCGGTTATGCTTCGCTCCCAGCCCAGCGCAGCTCTTAGAGCCCTGAGTTTATTTTGTGGAACTGAATTGCTTTCTCAGTAGCCCCTGTCCCCACATCTATCCTCTGAGGCCACTCCCTGCCTCAGGTGGAAGCTGTGCTGTAGGGAAGGGTGGCGCCTGGCCCCAAGGGGACATGCCCTGCAGGGGGCTGAGTTCCTGCCAGGACAGCCAGCACTGCCAGGGGCCTGGCACAGCAAGAAGCAAGCCACTAGGTGCTGGGCATTTGCATGGCAGCTGCTTCATTAGTTTGCACTTTTTCATGCTCCTGGTCATGTAAGACCTCTACCAGCTTTTTTTTTTTTTAGAGAAGTGGAAGGGAGGGGGAGAGGCACAGAGAGAGAAACATCAATGTGAGAGAGATACAACCATTGGTTGTCTCCGGTGTGCACCCCGACCAGGAAGGACCTGAGATGGAGCCTGCAACCAAGGTACTGCCCTTGAATGGAATCAGACCTGAGACTCTTCAGTCCATGAGCCAAAGCTCCAACCACTGAGCCAAACCAGCTAGGGCTCCACCAGCTTTCTTAGCTCCTGCTGCTGGAGTTCTCCCATGTGAGTGCTAGACACCTAGTGGGTCAGAGATGAGAAGGACAGGCTATGTCTGGGGCTGTAGAGAATGGCGGTCTGACTTGTCAAGTGATGGGCTATAAGTGGAAAAGAACAAAAGGCTACAAAAACCAAGGCCTAAACAATGGTGGGGCACAGCAAAAACAGGAGCTCAAGTCCCTACTCTGTCCTGTGTTATGAATGACTTTGAAGTCCCTTCATTCTGTGGTCTCCATTTTCTCATCTGTAAAATGGGACGAGTGGATTACCTGTTCTTCCAGCTCTCATCTGTGCTTTATATTTTTAAAAAGCTTTAATCACACAAATAATAAATACTATATGAACACATTCTTTTTGTAACCATACCGGGCATTACTGATAAAGTACCCTCAATTGCAGTCCCCACCCCAGAGAAAACCAGTTACGTGTATAGTTCAGAGCTTATTCTCTGTACTTATGGACATATATGTGCCTAGGAGCTGAACAAGAAACGTTTAAGCTGATATTTTTCTGTTCGCAAGAATATGGCTAAAGACAGTGATGCCCTAGCAAGGAAGTTTAGGAAGTGGCTCCAATTCATACTTCTGCTAAAGCAGTGGTTGGCAAACTCATTAGTCAACAGAGCCAAATATCAACAGTACGATTGAAAATTCTTCGGAGAGCCAAATTTTTTAAACTTAAACTTCTAACACCACTTCTCCAAAATAGACTCACCCAGGCCGTGGTATTTTGTGGAAGATCCACACTCAAGGGGCCAAAGAGCCGCAGTTTGCCGACCACTGTGCTAAAGGAACAACCATTTGCCCGTTCACATGGGATGCAGTCCTTTAGTCTTAAGGTTCCTTGTGCAACCCATGCCCCAGTCTTGGTCCCTGTGGGAATGTGAAACCCCAACAGCCGCACCCCCAGCTTTCCGGGGACCCAAACGGCCTAGAAAAGGAGGGGCCCTTGCAGACAGGACAAGGGAAGGGTCCCCAGAAGGAGTGTGAGGGGCCCCGTGGGCCCGGGTTGCATGCGGAGGAGAAAACCCAGCCCTGGCACTTACACTGGGGCAGGCGTCCTCCCCCTGCTGTCCGACCAGGATGTACAGCATGTCGTCCTTCTCCAGGTTGAAGATGCCCAGCACAGACACGCCGTGGGACCGCATCATGGTGTTCCTCCCGCCTTTCCCGCCGGCCGCTCCATAGCCCGAGATGCTGCAATGGGACAAAGCACATGGGCTTCTGCCATGGGGTGAAGCCTGACTCCCTCCTGCCCACCCGCGCCTCCAGTGGCCAAGTGCACCCCCACGTTGCTCCTGATGGTTCTCCCCTGCAGCAGCCATCACGTGAGCAAGGAAGACCTTCTCCCCCCATGTCCAGAGAGAGCATCGGACCCTAGAGAGGGACAGTGAGGTGCCTCATTGGCAGAGCTTGGAAGGTGAAGGACTAGCAAAGGGTACAGGAAAGAATGAGAGGGGAAAGGAGGGGGTGGGAGGAGAGCAAGGACAGGAGGGTTTGTGTTAACATGGGGTACTGGGGGGAGGGCGTTCTGAGTACCTGGGATTTCCCCCATCATGGATTTAACTCCCTGCCCAAAATCAAAGGACTCATGTGACCTTAGACAAGTAACTTACCACCCCTGTTCCACGTCTGTAAAATGGGATAATAGAGAACACAGCTTTTAGCCCCTGTGTGTTGTCAGGATTAAAGGAATTAGTACATGCAGTTTTAGACTTGTGGCTGGCACATAAAAAGCACTCAAAAGTATTTATTATTGTTGTTGTTATTAACGGTGGAATTAGCAGGGGCTGACTTGGTAGAAAGTTGAAAGTCTCCCCATGGGTCTAACACGAGAAGGCCCCCGTGGAATGAGTGGGGAGAGCGCTGTATGCAGCCCAGACTGTTTGTTCCCACCCCACCAGGAACGCCTTCTGGAGCGATCTGTGTGCAGACAACAAGCAACCCATCAGGATGAAAACAAGCAGCGTGGGGTGTGGGATTATTTCTGCTGCCTCCTAGGTCGTTGTGATAGCCAAGCAAGGCTGGGGAGAAGTAACTCAGCTGCTGGACCCCGAGGGGCCTGTCTTGAAGGCAGCCAGATCATCAGCTACAAATGCCTCCCCAGAAGCCCACTGCAGGGAAGGGACTGCGGAGGGGGGGGGGAAGGGGGGGTCTGGTGCTGTGAATTTGCACACAAAGCCTCCAGGCAGTTGTGCTCACTGCACACACAGTGGCTTCTCCTCCTACAACTCCAGGGAATGCCAGGTTCCAAGTGGGTGAGGCACCTCCTGGAGCCCCTAAGGTGGAGCTCAGGCCTGCTGTGCAGAGACAGGCCTAGAGGGCTGACTGCTGGTCCCTGTTCAGGGGAGGAACTGAGGTCTCCATGAGCTGCAAAGGAGGGTCTGGTGCCCACCGGCTGTCTGTGGCCGGGCACTGATGCTGGTGTGGCATGAGGCTGTGTGCACCAGAGGAGACCATGGACGGGCTCCCGGCTATCAAGGGGCTCACACAGAAAGTGGGGAGATGCCCATAGTTATGAAGAGAGAAACCTCACCAGCAGGGAGCGAGATGGGGGACCAAAGAGGTGTGGGTCCCATGACCAGAGGAGGCCATTTCCCAGCTGTGTCCTCTCAGAACCCCAACCTCTTCCCTGGTCAGGTAAGAACCTTATCTTATTTTCTGAACTCACAAGATAGTGAGGGCTCATCACCAAAGGGGGATCATGGGGTGAAAACTCAGAGAAAATGGAAAATCTCTGCCCAGAATCAGGGCCCAGGAGGGAGACCTTGGCTGGTTGCAGGGTATGTGGGGTGGAGGTTTGGAATCGGCTTCATGGAGATGATGGGCAGGGGGGCTCTCGGACAGGCAGAAGGAGATGGTGGGTAGGAGTCCGGCCTGTGTCAATGGAAGGGAAGAGGCAGGAGAGCCTGGAGAGCCTGCCTGCAGTGGGGAGGAGGCTGCAGGGCTGTAGAGGGCAGAGGGGCCAATGCTTGAGCATCCCACAATGCACCAGGCATAGCTGCATATGCCTCCCCCCCTCCAATAGCCATAAATAGTAGCAGTTAGTAATCTCATTTGACAGATGAGGAATCTGAGGCTCTGAGGGGTTAAGTAACTTCTCTGAGGCCACAGGGCTGGAAGACCCTGGTCATACCCCACATATCCCCTGACAGAAGCCATTTCCTTCCCAAGGTGCTGCTGGGAGGTCCATCTGGATGCATAAGGGAGTGGGCTGAAGAGCAACTGGCCCACCCTAAATCATGCAGACCCCAGCCAAACCCTCACTCCCAACCCATTACAACTGGAGGCCGTGATAAGGACAATTAAAAAGCTGAGGGTAAAGGAAGGCTTATTAGTGAAAGGAAAGAGAGGAGAATTGTTTAGCTCAGAGAAGGGAAACCTGGGGCAGAGGGGGTGCTGCTGGTGGTGAGGGTTCAGGGGCAATCTGGGCAGAGTCCTGAGTTAGCAGTGTGGACTGCTGCCTCTGTCCTGGGCTTTGCTAGGTTGCAAAGAAAGTCCTTTCAGCCAAATGTGTGGTTTGCTTGGAAAACTGTTGCCTGAAATAGAGTCCCAAGCCTGGCCATTCCTGCTTATGGCTGAGAGGTACGCCACAAGGGGTGTGCTCTTTCAGTTATTTTCAGCACCATTTGCATCAATCTGCATGCATTATGAATCCTTCTGAATTCTTTTAGCTGTTTAAATTTAGCCAAATTATTATCCTATCTAATAAAAAAGCAATATGCAAATTGACCATTACTCCAATACACAAGATGGCTGACACAAAATGGCCAGCAGTTGGGAGGGATCAGGCCTGCAAAGAAGGGCAGTTGTGGGGGAGGGTCCAGGCCTGCAGGAGAGGGCAGTTGGAGGGGAGGGACCTGAGCTGCAGGGGAAGGCAGTTGGGGAGAGCCAGGCCTGCAGGCAAGGGTATTTGAGGGAGACCAGGCCTTTAGGGGAGGGCAGTTGCAGAGGGACAGGCATGCAGAGGAGGGCAGTTGAGGGGAACCAGGCCAGCAGGGGAGGATAGTTGGGGGTGACTGGGCTGGCAGGGGAGGGCAGTTGTGGTGGACCAGGCTGGCAGGGGAGGGAAGTTAGGGACAATCAGGTTGGCAGAGGAGCAGTTAGGCGTCAATCAGGCTGGCAGGGCAGTGGTTTGGGGGTGATCAGGCTGGCAGACAGAAGTGATTAGGGGCAATCTTGCAGGCAGGCAGGCAAGCGGTTGGGAGCCAGCTGTCCTGGATTGTGAGGGGGATGTCTGACTGCCTGCTTAGGCCTGATCCCACCAAGATCAGGTCTAAACAGGCAGTGGAATATCCCTCAAGGGGTCCCAGATTGGAGAGGGTGCAGGCTGGGCTGAGGGACTTGTTGCCCCACCCCAATGCATAAATTTCATACACTGGGCCTCTAGTATTTTATATATTGTTTATTCCTGACATGGTTTTCCCCTCCCTAAGACATTGTTCTTATTTCTCCCATCCCTAACCAGATCTGAATGCCAGCCTCATCTAGATCTTGACCTAGTGCTTGGTAATGGGGTGGGATGGTAAGAGCCCTCTACTGTGTGACTTGCAGCAACTTGGTTAACCTCTCTGAACCTTATTTTCACCCCAAAGAGAAAAACGAGACAAGGACCCCTGCCCTCCTGGGGATAAGAAGTGCATCTGGAAGACAACAAACTGATGGCAAGTGCAGAGTAGGGCTTGGGGCTGGGTCCGCTCTGTAGAACCCAAAGCAGGCAGAGGGCTTGGTGAGCAGGTGTCAATGCCAATTTTACTTTCTTGTGTGCTGGCCTCGGCCCCACATTTTTAACCTGGACTGTGGACTTGCTGAAAGCCATGGACTAACTGCAGGGGCCCTGGGAAGCAGTGCCTCCATCACCAGCCCTCTGAGGGCTGAAATCCCACCGCCGAGCTCACGCCTCCACAAGCTCCCAGCTGCCACTACAAGGCTGGTCGCCTCTGGAGCAGGATGTGCCACAGTGAAGAAAGCAGGGCTCAAAGGCAGCCAGACCTGGAAGCAAATGCAAGCGGTGACTCAGGGCCAGGACTAGGGTGCGGTAAGAGAGGCTCCCTGGTGCCAACCTTGTGCTCAAGTGACCTCGAGAGCCCATGCCTCCTCAGGTTTTGTGTCCAAAGCACCTTGTTTACCCTCTTGCTGGCCCTGGCTAAGCCAGTGTTAGGGTGTGGCTTTGGGTCGGTTATTTACCCTCTCTGATCTCCAGTTTCCTCGTCTATATAAGGGCCATAATAAGGATTGTTGTGAGATTTAAATGAGATAATGCCTGTGAGGGACCTAATTCAGTGCCTGGAGGGTAGCCAGGTAGGGACAAACAGCAGCTTCTGCTCTGATGTAGCCCATGGCTGAGCCTGTCCACACCTCTCCAGGGGGTGACTTCTGGGAGGCAGAGAGTGAAGGAGCCCCTGATTTCTGGAGAGCAGTAGGAGAACGGGTGTGGCCGAGGGGTCAGGGGTCAAGGCTGTTCACCACTGTAGAGAGCCGTGGCCAGACTTGGCCCCTCTGAAGACCCCCAACCCTACGAATGGTGCCACACAAACTTGTGTGGGAGTGATAACCTCAGCTGGAATCTCGGGAGCTTTCTCCCCACCCCCTGTGAACAGTTTATTTTTGATGGTTGACAAATGACAAATTAATTTACCTGCCACTCAAATGGGGAATCTGACTCGCAGCCATTACAATTTCCTGGAAATTATAAGATACTGTTTTCAACAAGCTGAGGCTGTGTTTTTTCCCCTCAGCTAAGTCCATGGCCCCCGTCAAAATGGATGTTTATTAGGTTTGTGTTTTGTGTTATTGACTGTGAGCTATTGTTACCTGCTGTAATTGAGTTGTGAATCTTTTAAAAATAAAGAATTAGCAGCAAATCAAAGCAGCTGCCTGCTGGATGCTGAAACAAGAGCACAGCTGGCTATAGCGGGAAGGCTGCTTGGACTCCACACCCCAAGGGGAGCTGGGAGGGGTGGGTGAGGGAGGGAAGGGAAAGGAGGGAGTGTGATGCACCTCAGTCTCTCCTGCACCCCACTCTGGCTCCACCTCTAATTCCTAGCAGGGCCTTGGACAGGCCTTTTCCCTCCTCGGAGTCCCCGGTTTCCTCCTGGGGGAATCAGGATGTAAGACCTGCCCTGCCTGTCCTCTCCCACAGGAGGCCAGTGAGTGTGTGCAGAGTGAGCGGGGTCAGTGGGAATGCCTGTTCAGGTGTAACCAGATTACCCAGACAGGTCATTTGAGCTACCAGGAGGCACCCCTGGGGTCAGCGGTGAAGGCCAATTGTCAAGGCACCTGCTCCTCGTTGTCCAGTTCTAGTCCTGATGGCACTCTGAGCAAGGTGCACTTCTTGCCTATGGCCCATCAGACCAGGGCAGCCCTACACCTGCCGGCAATATCTGCCTGGGAATATCCCTGCCTCACCCCCAATATCTGAGCTGGAGGAGTTCTCAGCGACTCTCTACAACCCCGCCTCCTTCAGAGGGCGGAGCCTTGAAAGCACTTGGAGAGAGGGGGAAGCACACTTTCAAGGTCACATGGTGTACAGGGCAGCAATAAATCCTAATTGCACTCTGCCTGCAGCCCATCGATCTCTGCAGTCTCCCTCTCCTGACTTGCCCTGCTCTGTGCTCTCATGGTGAGGGCTAGCTGCACAATTAGGCTGACAATCAATCATGACTTGTCACTCTCTTCTATAATTGTCTAGAACTTTACTGGTATTGTGGACTGTTATTTAACTTTCCTGCCCTGTGGTCTTTCCAAAGGCTGTGGTACCCCAGAGACTCAGTCCTCTCTTTAATTCCCACAGCACCTACTCAGTGCCTCCAGCACACAGTAGGAGCTCTGGGGCTCAGTGCCTGGCACACAGTAGGAGCCCCATGGCTATCTATGGATTGGGTGGAATGATGGTGTAACCCAGCTGCACATGCTGGTCCCTGGAGCCAGGTGAGGAAATGAGTGTCAGTGATGGAGACTGTCAGAAAGAGCTGTGGCCCAGGTCAGCTGGCAGGATGGCTGGCTCCAGCTGGGATCTGGGGCCTCTTATACATTATGTCTGAGGAACAAGTGGACCATGAGAACATTGCCACCAGGAGCTGAGGGCTGTGCCTGACAAATGTTTTTATAGGTAGTGTGTGTGTGTGTGTGTGTGAAGTGGGGGAGGACTGAGGGCAGGGAAGGATGCTGAGCCCTGGAGAGGTAGAAAGGAAGGAAGTCAGGAAGGAAGGAAGCAGGAGGATGAGGAGGGAAGAAAGTCTGGAAGAGTGAGAGATGGCTGCCCCCATTCACAGAAGTGGACAGCCGCTTCCTGGGGACACCACGCACAGATCACACTGAATCCCCCGCAGTCCCCGGATCCAGGCAGTGTTGGCACCGTCTCCATGATGCAGTGAGGCTGAGGATCTCGCCCATCCCAGCACATACCCCATAATCGATGTTTTCGCTGTGAGCCACTTGCCCCACGGGCACACTCTAGATGTGTTCACGCAGAACCGCGAACAGAAATTTGCCTTCATCAGGTGCTCTTCTTGCCATTACCTTTATCCTCTTAAGCTCCTAGAGACGTCCTATTGGTCACTCATTGTCTTGGCTTCCTCAAGCCCCCCAAGCAAGGCTGTCATCCAGGCACTGCCTCCTCCCCAGCCCTCTAATTGTGTTATTTTACCTCCTAAACGCTTCCTGGCCCTGAACCCTCTCTCCTCCAATTCCCCCTGCCCCGGGCAGCCCTTCCTAACTCTTGCCTGGGTGACCCTCATCCTTCCATCTGCTCTCCGTGCCCCTCTAGTCCACTGGTCAGCAAACTCATTAGTCAACAGAGCCAAATATCAACAGTGCAACGATTGAAATTTCTTTTGAGAGCCAAATTTTTAAAACTTAAACTTCTTCTAATGCCACTTCTTCAAAATAGACTCGCCCAGGCCATGGTATTTTGTGGAAGAGCCACACTCAAGGGGCCAAAGAGCTGCATGTGGCTCTCGAGCCACAGTTTGCCAACCAGGTCTAGGCTTGTTTCTCTCTCTGCCACCCCAGGCCGTCACCAGAGGGAGCTAACCGGGAGCTAACGGCATTTGCCAGGTAGGGCTCAGTCCCAGGGCCAGGTTGCCTCAGCTGGTAGGTGGCCTTCCCCCAGGTACTCCTTCCACCAGGAGGCCCCCCAACTTCTTTGCAGACAATGCCGATCACCTTCAAGACTTAGCCTGTTTCCTGTGGAAGCCACTCCTGCATCAGCCTTTCCCTCGCCTCCGGTGCTGTGCGAACCTCCCCTGTGGTATGCTGCATCCACCACCCTATGGGCTGGGCTCCTCTTGGGCAGGGGTGCATCTTGGTTGCCTTTCTACCTTAGTGTCAGGCAGTGTCCTAAGAGGTGCTTTGAATGGGCCACTGAGATTTGCAAAGTAGGAGTGGATACCAGGAGATAAGGACATGGAGGGAGCTGACTGCTGGCCTCTGCTGCTTGGATAGAGGAAGTGGCAAATCCAGAGAAGGGGATGCCCCAGGCAGAAAAGTGGAGGCTGGGGAGGGATGGGATTTAGGTGCTGTCTCCCTCCCCTTATCAACACCACCACCCCGCTATCTCCTCCCTAGTCTTTTCTTCAGCTCCTTCTTTCTGGGCCTCTTCCTCTGTGGTGAGTGGTGGTGGGCAGAGCAGTAGAAGGTGGCAGATGGGCCCAGGATAAATGATCAGTCATGGGTGGGGGGGTGCTTTCACCTGTAGCACCCCCGAGAGAACTCCAGGTAATGATGGCCTCATCTCTGCCTATAGCAGGTGCTTGATAAGTATTAATTCCCCTTCCTTCATCTGTGTGACCAGTAGGGAGAGAAGTCAGCTGCTGCAATAACAGTGCCAGGCCTCAGGCGGCAGCCAGAAGGCACTAGCTGGGCGCCGACACTTCCGGGAGTAGATGGATTCCACCAGGGATGCTGCCAAGCTTTTTATTCCATGAAGCTTTTCCTTACGTCCTCTCATGTGTCCCATGTTTATTTCGCCAGGCGAGCTGCACTTACTAAATAAAACTTAGCTAACAGGAAAAGGCTGTTCTCCAGAAGAGGGCCCCTGGCTTCCCCACATGGATATTCTGACCTGGGGGCATTCTGGTGTGGTCTAAAATGCAACCCTTCAATGTCTGCTTCTTCGACTCCTAAATAATTTGGCCAATAGACATATCCAGAGCCTTATCCAGGGTCAAGGATGAAGTGAAGGTCAGAAATAGGTGACCTTCCACATTAGTGGGTTCCACATGTGCAAACTCACCGCAGATCAAAAATATTTGAAAAAAACGATACCTTGTTGGTGACATGCACTGTGCCCACGAATGGTAGCATCAGTCAGTACTGAACATGTATGGAGATTTTTTTCTTGTTATTATTCCCTAAACTATACAGTATAAAAGCTATTTGCAAGCATTTTCATTATTTACAGCACTGTACCTAATCTAGAGAGGATTTAAATTATACAGGAAGATGTGTGAAGTTCAGATGCAAATACTATGGCATTTCATATAAGGGACTTGAGCATCCTCCGATTTGGGTATCCAAAGGAACCCTGAGACCAATTTCCCTTGGACACTGAAGGAGGATTGCATCTGTGACAGCCTTTAATTGGTTAAAGAACAAAGATTCAACAACAGCAACCCCAACCCAGTGCTTTTCGATTTTGATTCTTTCATTTTGACACAATGTTATCTCAGGCCAATTCAACAGAATCCCGCAGATCAAATCCACCCATCTGGACACTTCATGGTGCCCTGCCTCAACAGCCTGTGAATGTTTCCAACGAGTGTTCACCAGGCAAAGCTGGTCTCAATGTTCCAAAGAGAGGAATAGGAACGGCTCTTGATTAGGGCTGGGCTTATGTCAACGTGGTGCGGCAACCCTGTGGCAATCCTTGCCGATCAGAAACCTGGCTAGACTTAGATACGGTTGAAATTCACAACAGATGGGACAACGAATTAATTTTTATCTAAGAGTGCAGTTTTCTGGCAGGCAAAATCTTTTAAAGATGGGGTCCATCTGAGGAAGTCGGGAGGAAGTCCTGGGAGGCAAGGAAGTCAGAAACGACTGTCTGTGGGATCTGGCTGCTCCCCGCACTGCTGTCTCTGGCCATGTGGCCTCAGGCCAGTGCAAAGCTTCTCTCACCCCCCCCCCCCTGCCCCCCTCCGCATGTGGAGACAAGGGAGTGTCAATAACACCACTTCCTCACTAAACCCAGGGGATCTTAAACAAACATCCATCCCCTTCCCCCCCAGGAGTCCTTTCCTCCTGCTCTGGGACAGGGGTGACCATGGAAACCCAGCCGGGAGGAGGGGGGCCAGGCTAGCTCCCGGTGAAGGGGTCAGTGGTGGTGCGTGTCTTTGCCATTTACTGGGAATGTGCAGGATGGGCAGCTAATGTGATTGCAGCCAAACCTCGTTATTGCATTCCTGCCCGATGGCATTTAGAAAGCACTTAGGGCTCTCCCTGAAACACTTGTACCCTGAGGTCCCAGGAGTCGGCTGCCTCTTTTCTTCCCAGGGGGCTGATGCTGTGCTGGGGCCCCGGGGCTGCAGGAGGGAAGGAGAGCTCAGTTCCCACTGCCCAGCCTCCGGGGACATTCACACCAACCAGGACATCATTATGATACTTCCTGTTTAAACAGCCGGGCTGTGCGGTGGCAGGAGCCACCGTGAGGCTGTGCCACCAAAGTTCAGGGGCTGGAGGCGATGTCTGGGCTGTGGGAGGCTCCTGACTCTCTGAGCCTCAGTTTCCTTTTATTTACAAACTGACTGCAGCCCTGATCTTGCCCAAGTCTGACCAAGTGGTTCTCAGGGCTGCATCAGCATCATCTGGGAACTTATCAGAAATGCTATGCTTTTTTTTTAATATATATATTTTTTCATTTCAGAGAGGAAGGAAGAGGGAGAGCTAGAAACATCAATGATGAGAGAGAATCATTGATGGGCTGGCTCTTGCACATCCCACACTGGGGATCGAGCCCATAACCTGGGCATGGGGCCTTGACTGGAATCGAACCCGGGACTCTTCAGTCTGTAGGCTGAAACTCTATCTACTGAGCCAAACCAACGAGGGCCAGAAATTCTATTCCTGACCCCACTCCAAGCCTACACAGTCAGATGCCCCAAGAGCGGGCACAGCCACCTGCGCTTTAACCAGCCCTGTCATTCCCATGCCCACTGGGAACCACTGGTCTAACCTCTACCACTACTAGCTCTGCTTAATGGCCTCACAACAGCCGAGGGGAATCACTGGCCTCCCTCCAGCCTGGCCTTGCTCTAAGGCAGGGGTGGGGAACCTTTTTTCTGCCAAGGGCCATTTGGATATTTATAACCTCATTCATAGGCCAAACAAAATTATCAACTTAAAAATTAGACTGCTGTATTTGGTGAAACCATTAATTAATGCCTAATGCCTTGGCAGGGCCAGACCAAATGATTCGATGGCCTTCTACGGCCCGTAGGCCAGACATTCCCCACCCCTGCTCTAGGGGAACTCTGTGGGCTTGGGGTTGGACACAGAGTTGAACAGCTACTTCCCTTGAGAACAGTGAAGCTCCGGGAAAGGAGGCACAAGGATAACAATGTGGTACTTCAAGTGCATCACACTTGTGTTTCCCAGATGTCTGTCCATGCACTGCCTCATTGGAACAGCACCAAGTACGATTCAAAGAACAGAAATAATTATAATTACAAATAATAAGAATAAAGAATGTTCTGAAGCCAGCTCATGCATGCAGATCATCTCCACAAATAGTCTGTGGGCCCCTGGAGGATAGAGGATGCATCTTCCTTGCTGCCCTATTTCATCATCTCCAATCTCCCCTTCTTCAGTCCTTACAATGGGCCAGAGTCTGTGGCCTCTGAACTTTGGTGTGCCACCCAGGCACCCGGGGACATGCACCCATTAACAGGACCCCAGTCCTCTGCCCCTCGACTGCCCCCTCCCCCATACGCACCTGTAGGTGTCGGTGGCTGGCACCTTCCAGGTCTGGATGCCTTTGAGGGGGCCCTCGCTCCCCACCACCACGCTCAGGTTGGTGTTCCGGTAAGCATTGTTGCACTGGGCCTGGGTTGGGCCATGGGGCCCACTAGCCCCACACGTGGTAAATAGCCAGTGAACTGTGACACAAGAAGAAAGACAATCACTCACTTGGTCTGACCCTCCCTCCTCTGTGGGCCTCTCTGGCTGCCTTCCAACTGTGTGCTCCATGGCATTAACATGGCACCAAGATCAGGGCAAGAGATCAGGGCACTCAACCTGGAAACTGCTGTTGGGGTCAGCTATGTGCCAGGCTCTGGGTCAGATGACAGATGGGTCAGGTAGATGGAGCGGACATGGACCCTGGTATTAGGAAGCTCAGAGCCTACTAAGGGAGACCAAAATGGAGGCAACCAGCTACAACAAGGGCAGTAAAAATACACCATGAGAGAAGGTCCATTCCAGAGGAGACAGGTGTGGGCAGCGGCAGCACCCTCCCCCGGTTCTCACCAAGTCCAGCCCAGTGCTGGGCAAACAACAGGCATGTAACCTGTGCTCGCATCTTCATGTAGGCTCCTCTTAGTATGGAGAAGATCGAAAGAGTAACCTGGACACAGAGTCAGCTCCATGACCCCTCACTGACCTGAGGACCCAGAACCCGTGGGATTAGGAAGTCCTGTACTCCCAGCTGGCTGGTGTCTCTGTGTGTCTGTCAGGCTCCAACAGGCTCAGCCTCCTCAATCATAACCACTGGGGTTTAGAACTGCAACAAGCAGCTCTTGGGCTTTCAATGAAACAGTGGAAAAAACAGGAAAGCGGGTCACATTTGGTTTTGGGCGTCACATTGTTTTTGGTGCTTGCCCTCTTTTTCTAAGCCCCTCGTCACTGCCTGGGATCTGTCACCTCTGGAGCACCCCATGTCCTTAGATGACCTTTGGGGCGTCTCTGGAACACTCAGCACACCC
This sequence comes from Antrozous pallidus, assembly GCA_027563665.1. Taxonomy (NCBI): domain Eukaryota; kingdom Metazoa; phylum Chordata; class Mammalia; order Chiroptera; family Vespertilionidae; genus Antrozous; species Antrozous pallidus. Next base: position 59,563,138 of record CM050523.1, on the reverse strand, counting down.
TACCTCTCCACCGCCACTGGGCCGTCTCACACTTTCTGTCTGTGAGTCAGACTGCATGTTGGCTGGAATTCTAACATTTTTATAACCTATAAAATCTTTAATATATTGTGTTCTTGATAAAGGGCTTTGACTTCAAATACAAAAATGTCACTATAAGATTAAAGAAATTACTTCCTTTTAAAGAGATTAAGTTGAAGTCTACCTATAGGAAATTATGGGAAGGTTAATTTGGGCATATATAGCTTTGTTCACTAAAATGTTAAAGTAAAAATTTTTGGGAAACTTTCAAATACGTTAATGATGCAAAAATGAAAGATTAGTTGGGGCTACTCACTACAAGCAATCAGATTGGGCTCACACCGGGCAGTGCTGGTCACTGAAACTTGGGCCAGATGTGGGGGGCTCTGTGACACTGCTCTGGCCCCACCGGAGACAAGAGAGGCATATGCCCAACGCCTTTCCAGACTTCACTGTTTTCCAAATGAAGATGTTGATTTCTATCTGGTTTCTGAAGGTTGTTTCAAGGGCAAGAAGTAGAATTCTTTGGTGTGAATGGCTGAATGTTAACTTTCTGATCTATTTGTATTAAAAGAGGTAACCTGTTAATTCAAAGTCGTAACTCTTTACTGACGGTATTTTAGCAGAGGGGCTCTCTTACCCAAATCTTACGCGTGGGCTGTGCTGGGGGTGGGAGTGGGGGTGTGTGGAGAAGGTGGGGGCCTGGGTGAGTGGGCTGTTTGAAGTGAAAAGGACACAGGCTTTGAAATCGGCGAGGACACCTGGGTTTGGGAGTAGCCTCATCACTTACTAACTGTGGGACCTGAATTGAGTTCCTTCATCTGTAAAAGGGGCTGGACTGGCATTAGAATGAAAGGAAGCAAGGGGTATGAAAGGTCATTGTAAAGTTCAAAACTCTAAAGATGTGAGTTGTGTCAATGACTCCTGCCTACACCCCAGGCTGTTGCTGTTGTAACGAACAGGAAATCTGGTGATGGGAGTGTCTGTGAATGTGAATAGATCTCTGCCAGCAGCTCCTAGGAACTTAAGCGTAGTGGGCGGGGGCTGAGGAGTGGAGAAATCTGCTCCCCCCATCATCTCTAGTCTACTCTGCAGGCCCAGTCTGTGCCTACAGCAAGCAGCCTGGGATTGGAGACAGGCTCAGCCTCATCAATCTGGGCTGAGGCATAATTTGTAAATACATATTTACAAATTATATATATGAATATATATTTCATTTGATCAGACAAGTGTGATACAATAGGGTATCACAAGTGTACTACAATGTGTAGTAATTGGGAGGTTAAAACTTTTCTATACACACAATTTGGATAGTTATAAGGGCAGTGTTTATTAAAATACATTTCATTTCCAAAATTGAGCTATCAGCTTTTAAAGTGTGTATACATTTTTTGGACTAACATAACATAACATAACAACATAAATATTTCCCCTTATGTGTGTGTGCTGAATAGGAGAGCTAAAGGTGTGGGCTTGGCACCCTACCCTAAAGATAACTACTACTTAGACTTCCTGGTGGCATTATATTATGATTTAAGCAAAGTGCAACATCTGGCATTAGAGAGGATCAAATGGCCGAATGGAGGAGCCTGGATTGGAGGCAGGGAAGGAAGGAAGGCTGGATCTGTCCTCTTTTCTTACTTTGAAAACAAAACAAAAAACTATTGTGCTAAAACTCATTTATGGAGTTTTATCTTGTTTTATCATTTATCTTGTTCTGTTACCACACACTGAAAGCCTAGTTTAATATTCACTTATATCTAAATTGTATAAAGAACCCACAAACATCAAAATACTGATTGGTTATAGACATTTGAGTAAAGAAAAATCCATTAAGCACTGGGTTTCATTTTAAGTATACTGCAGAACCCTCTAAGAAGAAACAAATCAATTAGTAATACACAGCACGATGCTGAAAAACCATGGGCTAGACAGTGATTGTACTGGTTTTATTACTGTTGCTAAGCCATCTTGTCTGCTCAACTGAATGTAAAGAAATAAAGCATGATACAAAAGAAAATAAGTTCTCAACTACAGCTGTTAATCGCAATAATGAGGATCTGCCTCATGCTGAAGGCTGAGGTGGATGTATGACAGAAGAGCATTCAAAGGCTCATGAGGACCTTTTGTACCATTTAAAAAAAATCTTCACATGAGGACACTTTCTCCACTGGTTTTCAGAGAGTGGGAGAGAGAGGGAAAGACAGAGAGAAACATTGATGTGAGAGAAACACATCAATAGGTTGCCTCTCGCATGCCCCCGACTAGGACCCAGGCCGGGGAGGAGCCTGCAACCTAAGTACGTGCCATTGACCAGAATCAAACCCAGGACCTTTCGGTCTGCCGGCTGATGCTCTCTCCGCTGAGCCAAACCAGCGAGGGCCCTTTTGTACCACTTTGATTCTGATCCTTGGAACTGAAATTTACACTTTTCTTTTGATGGAGCTAACTTCATGGGACCTGTGGTATAGCGAACCCTTTTGATGACCAGTATAGATCCCATTACATCAAACCAAGACCAAAATCCAAGTAAATATAATCATTCATCATCCATAATGTATACAACACTATTCTTTATTGTAAATTGGGAACTTTGAATACATAATGAAAATTAATAAATTGTGCTCCTTATTAGGGTGAAATAAAAATAATGTACATATTATAGTAATTGGGAGGTTAAAACTTTTCTACCATCTGTCTCAACTCTTTAAACAGTGGATCAGTGCCCCTTCTAGATATGTAATCAATGCCTGATGATTGTTTTCTTTTAAAAAAAATATTTATTGTTCATATTATTACAATTGTTCCTCTTTTTTCCCCTATAGCTCCCCTCCACCTGGTTCCCACTCCACCCTCTGCCCTTACCCCCATCCCACTGTCCTGATCAATAGGTGTACAATTTTGTCCAGTCTCTTCCAGTACCCTCCTCACCCTTTTCACCCCCGAGAATTGTCAGTCCACTCCTTTCTATGCCCCTGATTCTATTATATTCACCAGTTTATTCTGTTCATCAGATTTTTTATTCACTTGATTTTTTTAGATTCCCTTGTTGACAGATATGTATTTGTTGTTGATAATTTTTATCTTTACCTCCTCCTCCTCCCCCCGCCCTCCTCTTCCTCCTCCTGCTTCAAGAATACTTTTCAGCATTTCATATAATATTGGTTTGGCAGTGATGAACTCATTTAGCTTTTTCTTATCTGTGAAGCACTTTATCTGACCTTTAATTCTGAATGATAGCTTTGCTGGGTAGAATAATCTTGGGTGTAGGTTCTTGCTATTCATCACTTTGAATATTTCTTGCCACTCCTGTCTGGCCTGCATTATTTCTGTTGAGAAATCAGCTGACAATCATATGGGTGCTCCCTTATAGGTAACTAACTGTTTTTCTCTTGCTGCTTTTAATATTCTTTGTCTTTTGCTCTTGGCACTTTAATTATGATGTGTCTTGGTGTGGTCCTCTTTGGATTCCTTTTGTTTGTGGTCCTGTGTACTTCCTGGACTTGTAAGTCTATGTCTTTCACCAGGTGGGGGAAGTTTTCTGTCATTATTTCTTCAAATAGGTTTTCAGTATCTTGCTCTCTCTCTTCTTCTGGCACCCCTATAATTTTGATGTTGGTATACTTGAGATTGTCCCAGAGGCTCCTTACACTATCTTCAAATTCTTTTATTCTTTTTGCTTTTTGCTTTTCTTGTTGGATTTTTTTTTTTTTGCTTCTTTGTATTTCAAATCTTTGACTTGATTCTTGTGATCCTCTAGTCTGCTGTTGGATCTCTGTATATTATTTTTTATTTCAGTCAATGTATGCTTAATTTCTAGTTGGTCCTTTTTTGTATCCTCAAGCGTCTCGCTAAATTTATTGGCCTTTTCTAGAAAACTCTTGAAAAACTTTATAACTGTGGTTTTGAACTCTATATCCAGTAGTTTGCTTTCCTCCATTTCTTTCATTTGTGAGCTGTTTCTTGGTCTGCATTTTTTCTGATTACCTGAGTTGATAGAGTGGCTTTGTTTGCTAGGTGTCCTATAGGGCCCAGTGGCTCAGCTTCCCCAGTTACCTGAGGTAGACACTCTTGATGTACACCTTTGTGGGCTATGTGCACTGTCTTGTTGTAGTTAAGCCTTGATTGTTGTTGGTATCACTGGGAGGAAGTGACCTCCAGGTCAATTGGCTGTGAGGATCAGCTGTGTCTATGCCAGGAGAACTTCTGTGCTGGAGACAGCCTTATGAGGCAAGACTTGCTTCAGTGGGGCTTTGGTGCTCACTGAGTCTGCCCCCTGAGTGCATCCTTTATGGATCTAAGGAGTTGCAATCTGGATGGTCCTCCTCTGATCCCTGGGTATACTGGCTCTTGAATCTCCAAGGAAGTGCTAATTTAGCCTCTGCCTGAGGTCACCCAGCAGGAGGTACAGAGAGATCTGCAGATTCCTCTTCTTTGGGTTTTGGAGATACCTAGATGAGGCCCAGCTGTGAAGCAATGCAAGCTGCTGTGGGGCTTTGGTCCTTCTTTTGGATGTTCTGGGTCTCACTGACTCAGCTGCAGTTTGTTAGGTAAGTTTAGATTTTGAAGGACCAGGCCATTCATATGCAAAAGCCTCTGTGCACAGTTTGGATGGGCAGTGTTAGGTGGAGCAAGCAGCAATGGATTCCCTGCCCTGAGAGGCCCCCGGGTCTCAGTGTCCCTTGGTAATTGCTGTAAGCATCTCTGAGAGAAAGCTGCCCTTGAGTTCTGTCCAATGCCAAACAGTCCAGTTTCTCCCCGTATGAGTCTGGATCCCCAGAGTCTTGCCCAGAACTGGAGTTCAGAGCAGTCAGGAATTTGTATCTCTCTCCCACTTGAAAAAGCCAGCCGTGTACTCAGTTGCCAGCCTCTCCACGTTTGCCTCCATACCTCTGCACTTTACTTCCACAGCTCCTCTGAGTCTCAGTGTGCTTTTCTCTTCCCTTCTAGTTGTAGAATTTCCACTTACTCAGCCTTCCTGTGGTTCTGGATGATGTCCAGTTGTCTTTTAGTTGTAGTTTTGAAGTTGTTGTGCAAGGCAGCAAGTTCAGTTGTTTACCTATGCTACCATCTTGGTTTCTCTCATTTTCTTTTTTTGATGTTTGCAGTTGTAGAAACTTAACGGCTAGGCCCATATATTTATTGGGAGTTGCAAATAATGATACTCAAATTATAGCTTTTCTTCTTATCAGTTGGAATACATTTATAAAGTGATGTTTCTTCTCATCTATTTGGTTACCCATGTAGGAAAGGCAGGATAAATGCTCAATTCTTTCTCCTTATTTAAAGTTTTTAAGATAATGAATTAGTTATCAATCATCCTCTAAGGCTGACCAATTAGTTTATACATGATATAAATTCTTGAATTTAAACATATTTTTGAGTTCTAAATAACCCCTATTATCCTTTAGAAGCTCAAAATGTCACATTTTTTTATCAGTGGTAAGCCTCCCAAGGTCATTTGCTTTCTTGCTATCTGGTATGATGAATGTTTCTTCCCTGGAACTGGGTTCAGCCATTTTTCTTCAAAGTCTTTATTTCTTTGGGAAAAGGTATTTTAATTATACACCTTGAGGGCTATAGACATTTATTGCCACTGATTGGTGATTGTGTCTAGGCTTCTTTAGTGACAGAGCTAGGAAATATCTGTGTGTGTACACATGTATATCAGTATAAACATATACATGTATAAAATACACACATGGATATGACAAAATACCTCATAAGCTCACACTGATTCTTTTTTTATTAATATATTTTTCTTTATTGATTAAGGTATTACATATGTGTCCTTATTCTCCCCTTATTCCCCCCCCCCGCCCCCCCCCCGCTCATGTCCTCAGCCCCCTGGTGTCTGTGTCCATTGGTTAGGCTTATATGCATTCATACAAGTCCTTTGGTTGATCTCTTGCCTTACTATCACCCTCCCCTACCTTCCCTCTGAGGTTTGACGGTCTGATTGATGCTTCTCTGTCTCTGGATCTGTTTTTGTTCATCAGTTTATGTTGTTCATTATATTCCACAAGTGAGTGAGATTATGTGAGATATTTATCTTTCTCTGAGTGACTTATTTCACTTAGCATAATGCTCTCCAGGTCCATCCATGCTGTTGCACATGGTAGGAGTTCCTTCCTTTTTACAAAAGCATAGTATTTCATTGTCACACTGATACTTTCAATTCAAATTCAGGATTACAGGGTTTTAATCTCTTCTATATTAATTCATATTTCTTTTTCCACACTGAGAATCTTGGTTCTCAGGAACATTCTAATAGAATTAAAATATTCTATAATTACTCATTTACTTTTTCCATCATTAAGCACACAATAGTATCAGAGTAGTAACACTATCACAATACCATCATCTGTATAGAAACTGAGAACTGTTAAAAATTTTAAAATATATGTGTCCTCCATTCTTCTGTATTCCTTGAAGTTGTATTCTCCCTACACTGTGTGGGCATATTGCGGTTACACATGGCACTCTTTCCTCTTTAGCTCTCAGTCTTACTTCTGTCAGTACTGTGTGTTTAATGCCTACACAAGTCACGTGAATGTATCTCCAGACGTTTTGGTTGTCTGAAGCTTGTTTTCAAGTACATTCTTTAAGATTCATGGAAGGAATACTCTTTGAGTTCTTGGATGTTGATAAAATTCTTTAACCTTGAGTATATTCCATGTACTACTCTGTTTTTTTTTTCTTGGCATAAAGTGTAATTATAAAACACTCTGATGATGATCTAAATTTTATTCTCTAGTAAATCACTTTTTTCTTAGGTGCCCAAAGTATTTTTTTCTTTAAATATTTGGTGATTTTACTAGAATATTCTTTGTTATTGCTCATTCCTGGCCAATATTCTCAGATGCATACAGTACTCTTTTAATAAGTAGTTTCATTATAAAAGTTTTTCTTGAATTACAGCTTTAAGTATTTGTTTTAGACCACTTCTTTGGTTTTCATCTTCAGGCACTCCTGTTATCTGTATGTTGTATCTTCTTTGCCTAGCTCTGATGAATGTCATCTTTTTTTATTTTTTAAACATTTCTCTTTTTACCTTCTATTTCTTGTAATGCATTAACTGTTGTGTTTATTTGCTCTTGAATTGCTTCCTAATTTAGTTTTCATCTCTGAATTATTTTTTTCCTTTCATTTTACATTCCTTTCTGAGTCCTATCACCCAGTCTTGTAATTTTGACATGCTATTTCTCATGTCTTATAACATTGTTTTATGGTCATTTAGCTCATTTTGAAATAGAAGGTTATAATTTTGATCTCTTCTGCATGCATGTATTTTTGTTATGCTTTCATTTTTCTGCCCAGTTGTTATTCTGTCCTCTGTGCTCTTTAAAATTTTTTATTGTAATTTTATATGTGATTAAACATCGATATTTCTCTATTACACATTTTAATATGAAATTAGTTTTCTAGAACTTTCAGGGTTAGGAGATGTTCTGACTTCACAGAGCTTCCTTTATACGTCTTATTATTTTAAAAATACATAGTGTTTAAAAATATCTTTCTTGCTATTTCATATGTCCAACCCCCACATACTTTTATCTGGAAACCCTTTTATTTTTTATCTCTATGATCCCTATATTACTAAATACTGATTTCACTTCCAGAAATGTTTTCCCAGTGTGGGCCCTTCCTAGAAAGGAGGCTTGGTGGCCAAACTGCACTCATTGCTTCAGGTCTTACCATGGGCACCTTGCACTCAGGGGCCACTGAACTGGGCAAAGGGCTCTCAGATTGGCTTTCTGTCATTTCCAGCAAATAGCTGTTAGCTATTTTGGGTTTCTCCTGCTCTCAGGTTTGTAAGACATCCTGGTGCTTTTCTCACCTTTCTTTTGCTTAGGTGTTGATACTATGCAGGCCTTGTGGTTGTTTGTGCTTTGTCCTCACTCCCTTGTATTTTGGGGTTGTGAGGAATACCATATAAACATGTTTGTTGCATATATTCATGGGTTTTCAGTTTTTATATATATGTTTGTTCTGCTTTCATGGAAGGATTCAGAGAGATAAAAAGAACTATGCTGTTACTGCCATCACCACCATATTCCCAGAATCCTTAAAAAAAATCTTAATGTAGGAATTACTTGAGGTCATTTGCTATGATTAACCCCTTTATACCATCTATCTGATCAGTTCCTCACCTGCATTCCTATTCCTGGGGCTGTAGGGTTTTTCAGATTTCACCTCATTGACATATCCAATGACCATGGCCTAGAAGCTGCTGCTACATCAAGCAGCCCACTAAGTGGAATTCAACTTATTCTTCATAGTGCCACCCAGACTTAGCTAGTTGTTCTGGCTGTTTGACCCTTCACTAAATGACTTCAGATATAAATATTTTATATTGACTAGCTTTCTTCTCTCTCTACTGTCAGATATATTTTCTTAGTGTTCATGCTGATGTCTTCCTATGTTTAATCTATTTCAGACCCAATGCTGGGTGAGGGTGTGAAAGTGGCCTTAAGCCTCTCTTGTATATCAGGCTGAGGAGCAGCTAGATGCAGGAGGCCTATGTTTTATAGTTTTGGAATGCATTTATATTTTGACATTTGTATTTGGTGGATGGTAGAAGACATAGGAAGTAATCTCAGATAAAAGGATGCTACAATGGCTGTGAGCAAATAGGGCTGGAAATCTTTGGGCCATTCAAGTTCAAGGTAATTAGTTACAGTGCATTTATGTAGCACCTCCATCCTCCAGTAAGTTTAGCTTTTTACAACTGTTAGGTCAGGAAATAGGAAAGGGGGAAGAATGATTACTTGTGTCTCATCAGATAGGCACTAGTATAGAAAGGTGACCAAGTGGCCTGCAGTTACAGAGAACCTGAGGCTGAGGTGTGCACGTGCAGTTACTTGTTCAGCAGCACCTTTTTAGTTGATGCATTTTCCATGTTGTTCTAGTTAGTTTCTCAGACTGACTTTGCATGTACTTGCACATGCACACACATGCACACACACACACAGACACACACACACACACACCGTTAATTTGTGCAAAGCTTTCTGGTCGTTTCTCTCTTGGGGTGTCTTTTGATGAGAAGTTAGCAGGTGGTAATATCAGTAATGGTAACACTAGCTCTGTCTTTTGTACTGGTGTGCTCACACACATGGTCTCTTTTTCCCATCATTGTCTCCTTTGCTCTCACACAGTTCCTCTAGACCAGTGGTTCTCAACCTTTCTAATGCTGCGACCCTTTAATACAGTTCCTCATGTTGTGGTGTCCCCCAACCCTAAAATTATTTTCGTTGCTACTTCATAACTGTAATTTTGCTACTGTTTTGAATTGTAATGAAATATCTGTGTTTTCCGATGGTCTTAGGCGACCCTGCTAGTGGTTCTCCACCTGGTGTGTGATCAGGCCAGGATGGGACGGCAGGGGCCGTGTAACCCACAGGTTGAGAACTGCTGCTGTAGAGCCTAAGACCATCAGAAAATAGTAGCAAAATTATAGTTATGAAGGAGCAAAATTACAGTTATGAAGTAGCAACGAAAATAACAGTAGCAAAATTACAGTTCTGAAGTAGCAATGAAAATAATTTTATGGTTGGGGGTCACCACAACATGAGGAACTACATTAAAGGATCGCGGCACTAGAAAGGTTGAGAACCACTGCTCTGGATAGACAGGATGCCTGAAAATGCTGAGGTCTCCCAGAAATAAAGGCCAGAGGCCCAGGGCCCTCTCTGCGGCAACGCAGACATTGTTCCACTAGAGGAACCTCCCAGTGGATCAGCTCCCCAACAACAGAGCAGCAAGTCAGGGCTGTCGAGATAAAAGCTGCTTTCAGAACTGAATTACCCTAAACAGCTCTGACACTGGCAATCGGGGGGAGTTTCTAATGGCGCCTGGGATGGCTGCTGCGCTGTGCTCTTGGCCACCCCTGCTCCCTGAGGGAATGTCAGGAACACGTGAGAGAAGAGAAAGGTCACAGGGAAAAACACTATCCTGAAAGCAGAACTGTCAAAATTAAGTTAAGGGACGCCTTGGGGCTAATTTGGTTATCCCCAAGCTGGCTTCAGGCCAGAGCTGTGTTCAATATGTGGTAGTGAGATGGGTGGTGCAGACTCGCCCATCTGGTGGTTACACATAATGGATGTCGTTTGAGAATTAAGCGGGACGTGGTGGCGGCCCAAATCTGAGCTTTGCCACATCAGGCCTGAAGCGTCATTGATCTCTGCCTTTATCTGCTCTGTCCGCAGACTGGGGAGACAAAGCCTTGGTCTAGGGCTTGACCACTGGGCTGTATTAGTGGCATTTGCTCACTCCTGTGGTAAGGTCTCTTGGCTCCTGAGAGAAAGGCAACAGTGTGGGGAGTCAGAACCCCTCACAGCTTCATTCTTAGTAGTTCTTATTTATTGTTTGGTTCTAGGCCATGAAGGGTGAAACCCTTATAAGGCCTTTGTGACTGTAACACCTCTGTCAGGTGGGCTGACGGAGGTGCAGGAGCCCAAGAGGCCTCTGATTTGGAGCTAGTAAGAAAGCATGTCCTGGCTCCTGGGTCTGGGGCCCAGACCCTGTAGGATAAACTGGAGAGCAGGGACACATGAAAGAGGGAAATCCAAATGTCAAGAACAGAAAGAAAAGTAGTGGGTGGAGCACACACTTCTTTGGACACCCACACCCACATTACTGAAATCCAAGGAGCCCCGCAGTCTATAAGAAAACACTTGATTCCTGCTCCTTAGCAGTGTGGACACTCCACTGACCCGGTGGCTGATGGAACTGATCAGCTGATTGACTGAATGGATTCGTTACTAGAATCAAAGTCATAAAGCCAGTTGAGGGAAAAGAAATAGTCCTATTTTCCAGGGAGCTATTCTGGAGAGTTTTTATGATTCTTAGTTAGAATGCTGGATAAGCTTGAGCTATGCCTTATTTTCCTTAGTTGTGAACATTGATCCTGGGAGAGAATCATTCAATCTGTCAGTCATTTAACAAATTATAATTAAATGAATAAAATTTGCTCTCAACAGTTATTGTGAAGAAACTGTCAACATTCACTATAAAAAAAAATCAAGCCATCCCAGATCCCATGGCTTGGGATTTGTTTGAAAAATGTATCTTTCTCCCCACACCCTGCCTGCCCTTCCCTCACTGCTTCTCCAGGAACTGCCAACAGCCATGTGAGCGTGGAGGGATGACTCTTTCCCACTCGAGCTTTCACATGAGAACCCAGCCCTGGCTAACACCCAATTGTAACCTTCTGAGAATTATGAAGTAGAGGACTCAGCTGAACAGTTGCTGGTTTTCTGACCCACAGAAACTAATATAACTAATGTGTGTTATTTGAAGCCACCACATTTATGATAATTTGTTATGAAGCAATAGATAACTATCCAGATCATGGCCCAGCAGCCAGTACTTTCTTTGGCCTCCTCATTTGCGTAAACACCCAGCGTGGAGGGCACAGGCTGGACCGAGCCCTTCCCAGTGTCCCCTCTCTCTTCCCGGACTCAGTCATGGCTAAGGTCATTCCACCTCTCATTGCTTGAAGGAGCAAGAGGGAAGAATCCCCTTTTGTGATCTAGACTTAGCATTTCAGCCTTTCCCTTCCTAGTTCCGCTGTCCAGCTCCAGGCCTACATGAATTTAAACAAAATGACATCTGCTCAGGACACCGAAGCTTTGCTGCAGCAAGCAGAGAGCTAACAGGCTCGGAGGGGATGCAGTGTGGTTTTGAGGCAGAACCAGCAAGTCTGGGAGGATGGTAATTAAAAGGGGACTTCCCAAATAATAAGCGCTTAATGCGCTTGCACTGATGGTCTTGAAGCTAAATGATCTTAATTAAGGCGTGCAGAGACCCGAGTTCCTGGACCATTTATTGTCTCCCCGCTTACGTAACCTTTCACTGAACCAAATGGGGAAAACATGTTTTCTCAGGCCAGCCGGGAGAGAGGATGACAGCATCCTCTCCATGGCTAAGAGGAGCCAGGGCATGGTGTTAAGTTGTTTGGTCTTCATTTGCCGTAACTCCAGCACTTAGTCTATAGTGTTAGATTAGAGGTTTGTGAGGTGTTTTGGAGTCTGTCAGAGTTGGATAATGCTACACTATTTCTCCAGTGGTGCCCAGGGTCAGACAATTCTAACGTAACACTATTGATTCCTGGCTTTCTCAAAGGATTTCTTTTAAAGAAGGATGCCCAGTTTAGTATAATTTGCAAAGCATCCATCTTGGATGAGATCTTGTCACCCTCCAGGAGAGGATAAAGTCAGAGCCATGGAGTGGGGTCCTGTCCTAACTCCATGTGTGTGATTGGAAATTGGAATGGGAACCAGTCTTTCTTGTGCTGGGATAGCAGTGGCTTCATCTCGGGCTTATGTGAACTCAGCTCTGGGTGGCACAGTTTCCAGGAGAGATACTTGGGCTCATTCCCAGCTACAGGCCTCAGAGCTCTGCACAGAGCAGGCACACAGCACATGCTGGTGAAAGGAGGGAAGCAGCCTGCAGATAGGGAACATTCACCTGGGAAACTCAGTTGCAGGAGGCACTCTGCAGGGGAGCCTCCAGTTCTAACCTGCCACCTGTGCAAGTGCAACAGAACAGCCCCTGCACCTTGGTGTCGGCCACCCCGTTAGGGAGGTGGGCTGGCACTCCAGCGGGCAAAGCTGCTTACAATGGACAAGACTCTTTAACTTCAGTAATGGGGATCATGAATCCTGAATTAGTTCCACACCGGCTCTCTTCCTGGAGCGTTTGGGGGAGAAGGAGCAGAGAAATAAAAGAGTGACATCCTAATTAGGAGGGCGCACCTGCTGCAGTGACTGGGCACCCACGATCCTTGTTAAAGCCGGTGCTTCCTGCGTCATCACTAGTTTGCTATAAATAAACGGGAATCTAAAATTAGTAAAATAGGAGAGAACATGAAGCTCTCGGTTCAATAGTAGGCCAGCCAAGCAGGAAAATGGTCAGTGCCTAACAGTTTCCAGGAATTGCACCTGTGGCCCTACGCCTGCTGAGCTTTTCAAGTTGCCTCCCCCAATAGAATGGTTGCTGACTGGGTGCGGGCCATGTGCATCAGTGAAGGCTGGAGCCACGAGGGCTGCCGATTAGCTGCAATTATCAGCTCTCTTGCCTGTGCTGGTGCATTGTGTGCCTTGAGCACTGTTTTGAATATTAGTGAAGATGCAGATGTGCTCTGTTTAAGCAAAAACTGACATTAGAAACAGGAGTTTAAGAGATTGGAAATTCCTCCAGGAGACCTTTTTAACAGTGGGATTCTTTTAAATCAGGGATAGGGAATGTCCAGCCAACAGGCCATATAAGGCCCACAAAATCATTTGGTCTGGCTCTGTGAAGGCATTAGGGGTGAGTTAATTAAATGTTTGACCAAATACAGCAGGCTAATTTTTAAGTTAATGCTATTGTAGGACCCACAAATCCTATCTAATAAAGAGGGAATATGCTAATTGACCCTCACACCATCACAAAAGAGGGCAGCACACAGCCAATAAGGAGGGGATATGCTAATTGACCACCCAGCCCTCAAATATGGCGGTGCCCACAGCCAATAAGGAGGGAATATGCTAACTGACTGCCATGCACTCAAAGATGGCGACACCCACAGCCACAAAATGGTGACTCCCAGTCCCCTCAGCCCAGCCAGAGCACCTGCCTCCAGAGTCCCCCAGTCCCCTCACACCCCCAGGGCTGGCCTGAAGCATAGAGCAAGCCTTGGATGGCAGCTGCCCTGCCACCAGGGCTGGCCCGAGGTGCAGACAAGCCTTGGATGGTGGCTGCCCAGCTGTCCTGGGCCATTCGAGGTTCAGGTAATCCGGACTGGCTGAGGCTTGCACTACTGGCAGTGGCAGCAACAGAGATGTGATGGGGTGTCGCTTTCCCCTGATCGCTGGGTCGCCTCCCACCCCTGAGGGCTCCTGGAGTATGAGAAGGGGCAGGCCACACTGAGGGACCTTCCCTCCAGTGCATGAATTTTCATGCACCTGGCCTCTAGTAATGTTATAAATATCCAAATGGCCCTTGGCAGAAAAGATTTCTCATCCCTGCTTTATTTTATTTATTTTTATTTATTTATTTATTTATTTCCTCAGCACTGCTTTAAAATTTATCACAACTATATCCTTCCAAATGTTATTTGGCTTAGAAGATTTTGGCTTTCTATGCAATTTAAAAAAGTCATTTTTTAGCCTTTTACATCAGTTGTAAAATTTAGGGCAAAGTTACTTAATATCTGTGGGTCTCGGTCACTTGTCTGTAAAAGGGGGATCATATAGTACCAGTAACTGAGAGACTGCCTGTGAGAGAGCCCAGCACAGCTGCTGGTGAGCCTGGCTGGGCCTGCAGGGCCTGCGTGTAGAAGGCTGCACTGGAACGAAGACTCCAGTGCGTGAAAGGCCAGGCTCTGAGCGAGGGGCTGGCCCCACAAAGCCTGCTTTCCAGCAATGCCATCATCCCCAGAAGGCGTGCTTGGATTGTAATGGCTCTCGCTACAAATTCTATTAACTCTAATAGTTGTTCTGTGGTGAATGGATAATGCGTTTAGCAGAAATAGACCCAATCAATTTATATGAAACACATAAAACTTTCTCATTGGAATTGGCATCTGTTCTTGAATCACAGGAGCGTGTGTAGGAACAGAAGGTCTGTCACCCTCACTTCTGGGCACATCCACCGTGTCCTGGGTTAATCAGAGAGCTGGGTCAGGTAACACTCGGGCTTCCTTACGCCACACCCTTCCCCCTCAGACCATGGGGCTGGGGATGGGGAAGGACCTGGAGCCTGTTTACTTCAAGCCTTGACTTAAAAAAAAATACCAGTCTTCCCTCCCTTGTCTATGTTCACATTGGCCTGTCTTACATGAGCTCATTTATCTCTGTTATCTGGTGACAGGTCCAGGCACCAGACGAGGGGATGCCCAGGATCACAGCTGGCTAGTACAGCCCCCTCCCCCGCCCTCTTCCCCCTTCCCCAAGCCAGGCCAGAGGTTCTGACTCCCGGTCCAGTGCTCTTTTCATGATCCCAACTCAGAAAACGGTAAGCCAACTGTCACCAACCAACTTGGAGGCAAGACTGTGGTTTGAGCCAGGACTCCACGAGTTGTCGTGACTTGTGGGTTGGGCCCAAGGCTTAGGCTGGTTCTCAGTTAGACTAAGCTGATCCCTTTCCACTCTTCCTACACAGCCTGAGGAGAGAAATAAGGAAGCAGAGGCAGGGTCACAGGGCAGGGGCCCCACCTGTCCTTACCTGGGCTTTCAGAGAGAAAGGACGGGGGAGCCTGCTCCCACCTCCTCACCGCTAATGCTCAATAGATAGAGGGAGAGTGCTCTGGAGCTCAGTGATTGCATTATCCCAACCATTTGGTTAGGATAATTGTATGTGCAAAGCTGACAAATGTAATTTTCTCAGACTTAATACTTGTCCCATTTTCTCTGTGTTTTTTTTTTTTTTTTCTTTTTCTGATTAGCCAGTGACTCAGGCTTCCAAGAATGCTTCGTGAGGCACCTGGCCGGCCTTTTCCCTGCCAGGCCCTCATTGGAGGGACGGCTGGCTGGAGGGGCGGGGGTAGGGGTGAGGGTTGGGGGACTAGGCGTTTTAGGGGGATTTAGAAGCTCTGTGAGTGAGTGTTTTGAAACTGCCTCTGTGTTTCCAGGCGATGCCCTAGCCAGCCGCCCCATTCCAGCCCAGCAGCAGCAGACAGCGCTGAACTTTGGGAGGAAATCCTATCTTGTCTCCTCTGACAATTGATGTGTTTACTGGTCATGCAGGGGCTCTCAACTGGACGCTCTACCCTCTTTTTCATTTTTTGGTGTTGATCTGTGGTTAGAGACTTGGACACTCAGAAGTAGCTCAGCTGGCTGAAATAATGTAGATTTTAGGCTTCCTTCCTTACCAGCTGTGGGCCACTTACATTATTCCAGATCATCTTCCTCCTCCCCACAGTGGGAACACAGCAGCTGTCCCTGGGCAGTGAGGACGGGAGGAGCTGATGTGTGGAACACCCTAGCCAGGGTCAGGTCTGCTCATGGATTACTCCTTTCCTTCCCTCCCCTTCCCCTCGGGGCCCCAGCCCTCCTGTCTTCTCCAGGGGGCCTTCCAGGTAGGAGCTCTACATTTGGGTTAAGTTGTAGGCTGTGATCTCCCTGTTCCCAGGCCACATGGCTCCCTGGGGCCAGAAGCTCCAGAGCAATGAGTATGGGCTCACCTCACCCCTGATGTGCTGGGCGCATGGAAGGTGGGTGTCAGGCCAGTGTTTGCCTGGCGATTATTTGAGTGGGTGTGGCCCTGACCTAGGCC
Organism: Antrozous pallidus; assembly: GCA_027563665.1. Classification (NCBI taxonomy): domain Eukaryota; kingdom Metazoa; phylum Chordata; class Mammalia; order Chiroptera; family Vespertilionidae; genus Antrozous; species Antrozous pallidus. The sequence goes on along the minus strand of CM050523.1, from coordinate 59,546,857 downwards.
TCTCCATGAGCCCGTTGGACCCCTCCTCCTCCAGGACCCCCTCCTTCAGGCCCCTCCTCCTCCAGGTCCCTCCTCTGCAGCACTCTTCTCGCCATAGGCATGTAACTGGATGCAATCATTGTCTATCTGTTCTGTCCTTTTCTAATCTGTGCGTTCGCTGAGCTCCTGGCCTGGACCTGGTCCTGCTCAGTATTTCTGAGCACTGGCCTGCCCTCAGAGGCGTCTGCTGGAACTGTGGGCTCAACATGGATCCAGGGGCAGCCAGGCTCCTCTCCCTGACCATGAGCCTGAGTCCTGGCCAGTGCTGATGCAGAGGGCCCGGTGGACCTTATCTTCTGGGTGGTGGGGAAAGGAGGCCTTGCTCCCCTCCCCCTATAAATCCTTTTGATGAAGGCAGAGGCACCCCCACCACACACTGCTAGGGTCCACAGCAAGGTGGGACTGAGAATCTGTCAGGCTCGGGGAGAGATGCCTCCCGCTACTGAAACACAGCAGGGGAAGGGGTGTTGGGAGCCTGCCTCGGCTTCTCCCTCACCTGAGCTGCTCCCTGATGTGGCAGTGGGTCCTGAGGAAGCACTAACTCTTTATTGGGTTCTCTAAAGCATCCCAGGGGCTCAGTGTCCTCTTCCCTTTGAGTTGGGGTTACTCCAAAAGGGGGTCTGAAGACCCAATGCTGACCCACAGCCATCTGCCCGTTACCCTGCTCTGAGGCTGAGCTGCTCAATAGAGGAAGCTGTGTCTCAGCCATTGTCATCTCCAGCCTCTCAGGCAGCCACTCACTTCTAATTTTATGTGAAGGTGGTAGGGGAGTACCAACGCTTTTGAGCTGCTGTGTGATTTCATTAGTCTGAGTGGCCACTGGCCAGGCCCTTATCGATCAGCCCTTTAGGGACTGTGGGAGTTATATGGCAATAAACCCGAGTCAGGCAGGGTGGATGGCAGGTTTCTGAATGCTGGCTGCAGGGGAGCCAGCAGCTGACATCTGAGAACCAAGCTCAAGCGTTAAGTGTCCCCCAATCAATCAATCAGTAAGTGTTTCCGGAACCCCTGCCATGTAACCAGTGCTGGTGGTTAGGCAGGCGGTGGTTTGCTGTGACGTTTGCTTAGTATTTCCTGAATTTATCACAGGAGCCATGGTTGACCAATGGCCGAGAAGTCAGGGAGGGATGAGGTGCGGGGAAGGCCACTGAACGATGACAGCAGGTCCTCCCTTGTGTTAGACAGTTTCATGAGCCATGAACCATGATCAGGGTTCGGAAGCAGACGGCAGTGTGGAAAACTGGAGAGGTATTTTGAGCTTCCAGTTAAAGGAGAAGAGAGGAAGGGAGAGGTAATGGGAAAAGCCATGAACTCTTTCCCTGGTTTGGAGTGTGAGGTTAGGCAGGAGCTAGGATGGGAGAGTTAGTCCTGGGGTAGCTTTGTGGAGGAAAGAAAGTGACGTCAAACACAAAGCAAAGCTAATACTTAATATGCCGCGAGTCAATGAATTCAATGTAATTTGCAGTAAACAAGGATTTCACATTTATAAATAGAAATTATTTACCCCTATTGGTATGACCTTTTACAGGAAGAAGAGTGTGGTGAATGGTGTGCTGTGCACCCGTCTCCCAGTTACTCATGTTGGAAGAAGCCTCAGTGCCCAGGCCCGTCGCTTACCTGGGGAACCTTGCCCTGCGGGTGTGGCCCAGAGGCCTTCATCAGCTTCCTGGGGCTGGCTCACAGCGCTAATAACTGCTGAGGAACATCATGCCAGGGTTTGAGACTGACCCCAAATGATGCCCTGTACAACGAGTAGCTGGGAAGTCACTGCCATGGTTTAGGCATGAGGCTGAAGAGGCCTGTGTTGGAAGCGGCAGAGCCCCCTCAAGCAGTCCTTCAGCCCAGGACTGCTCAATCAAGCAGTGTTGATGGGAGCCAAGCTCTGGGGAAATGTGCTGAACCTGATGCTCTGGGGGGTTTACACATGATAGGCTAGCCTGCCTTCATGCAACAGGTAACCTTGGCCTTGGGCCCAACCCTCTTTATGTGAAGGAAAGATCTGATGGAAGGTTTGCTTTGTTCAGTGAATAGATACTGGTTTCAAGGGGCTGAGTTGAGGAGAGGTCACCAGCCTGGTTCTCTGTTTGTGTCAGGGCCTGGGGGTTCCCCATGCATGGAGGAGTACTCCTTCGCGCACCTTTCAGAAGCTCTGTAGTAAGAGAGTCAGCTTCTCTTGGAGGCCTATAGCCAAAGTACAAGTAATGTTCCTTTTAAAGGGTGACCTCTTATTTAAACTTAGCTCTCCATCTTGATCATAGCACCCACCTTTCTTCTGCTTTTTGCAACAAAAAATTACTTAGCTCAGATTAGTAAATTGAACCCTTACCTGTAGGGTCAAAGATGGGGGTCTCTCTTGGTATATTTTCCCAGAGTTTCATCTCCTTGTTGGGGTTTCTCTCAAACAGATTTCTTGACTTGGGTGCTGTATTCTGCAGCATTTTGTCCTCCCCACTTACTGGAATAGAGAAGACCCCATTGGTTGAGTTAAGTGAGGCTTCGCTGTAGGGAGGTGAACATGCCCCCGGGGAAGGTGGGAGAAAGTGGCTTAGGTAAAGGAGGGACAGTGAACCCGGGTAGTCTGGGTAGGAACAAATGCTGGGGGCAGGGTGGACTCACTGGTGAGGTAGCAGTCCAGGCTGATGGAGATATTGTCAAAAGCCACGGTGGCTCTGGATCCTTGTCCCCACCACGCGACAATCTGCAGCCAGAACCTGTATATGTGTTAAGAGGAGTGTGTGTGAAGAACAGCCTGGGTTGGCCATATCTTAGGACTCAGCGTCCAGCAAACAAGTGCCGAGACCCTGCTTACGATCACTGTTCATCAGCCTTCCTTGTCTCAGAGTGGCTGTCCGAGGAGGCAGTCAACATCTCCTGCCACTTCTCCAACACAATACACTGCCCTTTCCAAGGGACTGTTCCACATGTTAATCCAATTTGAAGTCTGAGGCTTGGGTCTAGAATTCCTGGAACCTCTAGGGGAGCTTCCACTTTTTGGGTGTGCAGGGTGAGTGGACATGGCTAGGCTTGATATTCCCAGTGGGGTCGAAGTCATTGTTAAAATACTGAAATGCTTCTGTACCAGCCTGGCTCCTTCCTGGTGCCCCCTGGATTTCACACAGTTGGGTCTCAAGGATTTGGTGTCCAGCATCAGTTTCCATTGGGGTTGGTCTGTGTGGTGCCCAACTGGTTGTTAAATATTAAATGATTTGACTCTGAGCCTTGAGGGTGTTTGTAAATAACACAGAGTGGACCATAAGTATTAACAGTAAACACACTGAATATCATCGCTTTCCACCTCTCTCATAGCCTCGCAGGTCAAGGACTGTGGCCAGGGAAGGCTTGAGAATAGGCTAGAAAGAACACACTTTCAGCTCGTTTGTCTCCTGGGGAGCCGTCTCCGGGAGGCAGACGGCCACATCTTTCCTGCCGTGAAGAGAGAGTTTCCTGAGAGCTTTAAAAACCTTTCCCCCCTTCAAAGTCAATCCAGAATGACCTGCAGGAGGCTGTGCAGTCTCTGGTGTGGGTGTTAAAATATCACGAGAGAGAACCCATGTCCCAATGAGTGACTGAGTTAACCACATGTAGAATGGCCATTCCATGGAATGCCCCTCCACAGTATAAAAGGATGGACCAGATACAGGCTGTTAATTGAATGGAGCTGAAAAACATTATATTGAGTTAAAGAGATTAGACAATAAGTTAAAGATCTCATTATTCCATTCATAGAAATTACTCCATTTATATGAAACTAAAGGCCCAATACATAAAATTCATGGGTCTCAGGGAGTGGTGGTCCCTTAGCCTGGCCTGTGCCCACTTGTAGTCCAGAACCCTTCGGGGGATGTCTGACTGCCAGCTTAGGCTCGCTCCCTGCTCTGGCCACCACTGCTGCACTCGCCAGCCATGACCCCGGCTTCTGGTTGAGCAGTGCTCACCTTATGGAAGCACAATGACCACCAGGGGCAGCTCCTGTGCTGAGCATCTGCCCCCTCATGGTCAGTGTGCATCAAAGCGACCAGTCATTCTGGTCATTCCACCATAAGGGTTACTTAGGCTTTTATTATATAGACTAGAGGCCTGATGCATGAAATTCATGCACGGGAGGGGGGTCCCCTCAGCCCAGCCTGCATCCTCTCCAATCAGGGACTCCTCAGGGAATGTCCAACTGCTGGTTTAAGGCCCAACCCTGTGGGATAGGGCCTTAAACTAGCAGTTGGACATCCCTCTCACAATTCAGGACCACTGGCTCCTAACTGTTCACCTGCCTGCTTGCCTGATTACCCCTAACTGCCCCCCCCTAATGGCCTGGTCACTTCCAATTGCCCCTTCTGCTGTATTGGTCATCCCCAACTGCCCCACGCCCCGCCAGCCTTGTTGTCCCTCACTAACCCCCCTGCTGGCCTAGTCACCCCATGCAGCCTGCTGTTCAGTCATTTGGTCTTCCTTCACTAATGCCCCTGCTCACCTGGTCATCCCACACAGCCTGTTTAGTTTAGTTGTTTCAGTTGCAATGGTCGCTTAGGCTTATATATATATATATATGTCTAGAATAGGCAAATCTATAGACAGAAAGCAGATCAATGGTTGCCTATGGCTGGGAGTCAGCCAGACAGTATTGACCGAAAACCAGCCCAAGGTTCTTTCTGGGGTGATGAAACTATTCTAACATTGGATTGTGGTGTTCTTTGTTGCTTTTAGCATTTGTTAAAAGTCATTAACATGCACACGTATAGCTCAATAAAGCTGTCAGCAAAGAGGAGAGAGAGAAGGAACCCAGACAATAGATTGGCAGCCAGGGGTAGCAAGAGCAGAAAACCAAAGTGTTGGCAGGAATGGGAGACTGATGTGTTGGAGACATGGGGACAGAGAGAGCAGAGGAAACACAGGACACAGGCCTATGGGGGATTCTAAGAGAAATTTGACAGGAATACTGCATTCAAGTTGCTTACTGTCTAGTGGAGAGATGAAGAATGTACATATACATCAGTATAGAATAGGTAGAGGGAGGTAAATGCCACTAAGAGGATAAAATCCTCTAAGAGCTCAGAGAAAAAAGGAAGTCCACTAGGCTAGAGAGGTGGGGAGCATTTCTCAGGGGAGGTGGTATGTAAGTTGGTGTTGAAAAAAGAAAAGGACTCAAAGGTGTGGGTATGGGGATGGAGGGTAGTGAGGATAGGGCATTCCCAGTAGAGGAACTGGAGTGAGGGATGTCTCAGAGCAAGTCAGGGCCCCTCTGGCTCAGGTGTGAGAGGTGTGGAAGGAGGTGGAGATGGTGACAGGCATGTGTATATCACACAACTTCAGTGGCTTCTCTGAGTCTTGGCAAGATTACAGCTCTAGTTCCCCAGGTCTCCATTGGGCACATGGTCCATAGTTGAGTTCCTGGCCTGAGCCTCAGTGTCCCAGGACACAGAAGGCAGAGCTGCCTGATGCTTCTATACAATCGTGGGTAAGAGGCCCACAGCCACCTTCCTGAGTCTCCCCTTTCTGATTAGGTCATCTCCTAATCTGACTTCCATCGGCCAAGGGCCATGCTGGGCACTGATTTCAATGCTGAGCTGCATCATGGGTGTGCCATCCCTATAGACCTGGGGTGCCTGAGCCAGTAAATGATATATGTGTGTCTATGAAGTATGGGGGGAGGTGGACAAAAACTCCTGTTTTCCCCTAAATGGGCCCTTCTGGAGAAACTGAACATCTCCCCTCCTACCTTCTTTATTATTGAGAGATTAGAGATGCAAAGTTCTCAATCAGCCATTGGGATTCTTAGAATGGATGACATGATGCAGGTTGGGGCTGGGATGGTTTCTAAATAGAAGAATTTCTAAGTGCTCTGTAAGGCAACAGTGGTGACAGCTGCTGTTTGAAAGAGTTTGACTGACACTTGGAATTGCACATATTTTGAGTCAGGAATACTCACAATATTCAGGAAAGACTCAATCAGATGTCAAATCAGCTGTAAACATGTGATGCTGCCTCTGTCTATCTAGGAAGCCAACCCTTCCCTACAAGCTCCAGATTCCAGAGGCTACAGGGAAGGGACAGGTGGGGCAAAGGGTGTGAGGAGGGCAGGTGAAGCAGAGGCAGTTTGGGAATGGGGTCTGGGGATGATAGGTGATGTGGCAGGAAGGAGACAGCCGAACCATCTAGGAGTTTCTTTGCTATGGGGTCCACTGGCCAAGAGGTGGCCACTGGGGCCACCAGATTCAGGATACTCTACTTTGCATGGTAGCTGGTTGTGGGTCTTTACCTGAACCTCAGGTGAAGAAGAGATTGCTCCTGGCTCTACTCAGCCTCGCCCTGATGGAGGTGGGTGAGGCTTCCTCAAGGCTCTCACAGTCGTCCAGGCCCCCAATTCCAATGCAGATACCAGGCTACTCTCCAGAGTGGGCCATGGCCTCAGGCCTCAGTGTTGGAATGCACCCTTTGAACTACTCAGGGGTGAAGAGGAAGTTCTAGCATAAACCGGGATGGAGTGCTCCAGGGCTGTGGGAAAGTTCTAGCAGGTACCAGGTGAGCTGATCTGGGTTTGAGGGAAAACCAGGTCCATTCCTGTCAGCATCGCAGGGGCCAGGTGGTGTAATGAAGGTTACTCTGCTGCCCCTTTCCCAAAGCCTTAGCTCTGTGTGGGGAAAGAGAACCAAGCTCCCATGTCCAGAACAGCCGTGCCCTCCCTCTCTTGGGCAGCTGGGCAGGGAGAAGGGAAGAGATAGCTCTTTGGCTCCTTCAGCTCCCTCACTGATCTGTGGCAGCTGAGCTCCCTCTTTCTAGCCCTCAGCATTACAGATGTCACTCCCTGCCTTTCAATGTTTCACAACTGCTCAACTCTTGGGTTTCTCCAGGGAAGACACTTTTAATTGAATGAGCTGTTGTTGCTTTTTCTCTTTTTTCCAAATGGTGGAGTTTGGAACTTGTTGCTAAAATAGATCTGGCTGGAGATCCTGGTTGGAGCATGCTCAGCTTCACAAAGAGACCTGCTGAAAGTTGGCCTCGGGGATTCTGGAAGGTGGCCATTCTGGAAGGGCAGTGGGCGAGGCTGAGGGGTGGCCTTGGACTTGGGCTTCTCCCAGATTCTGGGCGATCTCTGTGGAGAAAGCGCTGATGCTGCTCATGCCCAGCTCAAAAAATGCTCAATCTAGTTTAGATCACAGACCACTAATGGACGGTGAATGTAACGCCTTATTTGCCACCCCGCCAGCCTTAGGGCTGACAAAGCTAATTAAGTTCACTTCACGATCTTAAGTAGCTGACAAAAAGGTATGTCTGAATGTGGACGAGGGAATAGGAATTATTTGGAGAGAGGACAAGACAGAGTGGCTGGACTGGGTAAAAGGCATTTGACAGATGGGCCCCATGTCTCAGATTCCTCTGTCAACCACCATGGGCTTGGAAGGAGGAGTGCCCAGCACCCCTCTCGCAGCTGGGCTCTGGCTGTTTCGAGAGAGCCGGCACATTCTGCTGAGGAAAAGCACCTTCTCCAATGGCTCACTGCACAATTGATTTGCTCGGCAAAGTATTCTAAAATGGACCGTCACAAAGCTTGGGTCGCAGTATGCATTTCTATTAGACTAATGTATGTGATGGAAAAGCCCTGCCGAGGCCGCCCTGGTGTCTGTGTAAATGACTTCAGTTACCAGAAAAAAAGGAAGGGCTAATGGCCAGCTTGGGGTTCCTGACCAGCACTGGCTGGGACCTAATGAACACACCGGGCCCCAGGTGGTTCTAATGGACACAGTGGAGCCCTGACCGGAGGAGTCTTTGGCTCCTGCGCAGGGGTGGGGTGGCTGGACATTCAAGGATCTCTCCCACTCTCAGAAGTAATTTACCATCTCCTGACTTTGTTTCCCCTCTGGGCTTAATGACACAAGAGTGGTGAGAATGTGTCAAATGCCCTGAGGAAAGAGAAGGAATGTACTTGGTGGGGAAGGGATGTTCTGAAGCTAGATAGTCTGGAAGACCAGCAAAGAAGAGCAGGAACCTCAAGGGAGCATTGTCTGACTTGCCTGAAACCAGGAGACATTAGCAGGTCTCTCATCCCAGAAAACTTCTCTCACTATCCCTTGCAGAACTACCCTAATTCTTTCATTTCATTTAGTCTCATGAACTCCGTGACATTGGTGAAGTACAATAAGCCCCTTGGAGCAATTGGGCACCTGGAGGGTATCCAGAGTTGGAGAGTGCCTGCATCCACTTTTCTCAGAGAGACTGGGATGGCTGCTGCACTTTTCTCGGACACACAGACATTTCCAACACGGCCCTTTCTGCTGCAGTGCTGGCTGGGGGCATGGAGGGCAGAGATGGTGCCGGAGATGGTGGTACCTCCCACGGTGACAAGACACAGGAAAAGGGATCTTTTCTCCCCTGACCAAAGCATCGCATGTGGGTGAATTAGCAGCCTTCTCTGAGGGAGTGTGGAGTGAAAGGGAGAGTGGAGTGGACTGGACTATACACTTGGGCAAGTCACTGAAACTTGGTCAGCACCACCTTGGTTTAAAAACATCTGTCAGGTAGGTATTTCCACAGTGGATATCCATCCTTCTTTAACATGGGAGATTCCAGTTCAGTGTTCCTGTCTTATATTACATTTCATTAGAAATCCATGTTTCTCCAGGTGGAAATTTAAGTTACATAGCTCCCCACATGCCTTCAAGCAAAGATTATTTATGAACCAGCCACCGTGTTTACAACTGAGAGTATAGAGATTCATAACAAGGATCCTGGCCTTGAGGAGTCTGGACAGATTTGTAATTCCCATCATTCACTGATGAGAGGATTTCTAATGTCCCTTTCAGACCTTCCCTCATAGAGCTACAACCTATATAACCTGGGAAAATATTGAATCTGGGCAGTGTGAGCAAAGACAAGAAAGACTTGGAAGAACTAGATGTACAACAATGGGCAGAAGAATCCCTCAGGAGCAGGTGTGGTTGTGGAGCTGTGTCCAAGGTGTGGGTGGAGTGCCAATCAGGCAGCTGGAAACCTGGGTTGGGATTCAGGTAGAAATAAAGACTATGAGTTATCTGCATGGTGGTGAGGATGGAAACCATGAGCATCAGTGAGGTTCTTGGAAAACAGCATGTAGAGAACTGGATTCTGCTTTGCTTCAAATATCAGCCACATCTTATAAAATGGACTGCCACAAAAACATATGAAAAACATATGCCTCTGTTGACTTGTAAACTAAGCTGTGGATATTACCAGGAAAATCCTGAGCAGATCTGAACACCCCATTATTCTAAAGGGGTTTCCTTCCTCATTGCCATTTTGAGCGACTACTTCTTAAACCAGGCTCATAGGCTGGATCTGTCTCACTGCTTTGCACTCTTGATTGTAGAAACTTAGCAATCAAAAGTAACAACTTGTCCCAAAAGTCACAGTAAATCAGTGTGAGAAATAGGATTTACAGCTCAGAATTGCTAACTACTCCTTGCTCCAATGATCTGGGATATTTTCTGAGAAAGAAACAAGGCCAGATCTTTCCAGAGTTATGAATGTTTGATTTGTATACATCAACGCCTTATTGCACACTGCATTGCTGAGCCACCAGCCCCAGCTTCCTCCTCCTCAGAGGGCTGAGCCAACGCTGGTTTGGGCTACAAGGACCTCTTCTTCTCCAGCTCCTCTCCGCACCTTCTGACCTCCATTTTGAGACTCAAATCATTTCACATTGGTCCCTCCTGAAAGCCTGCAACAGTCTCCAGGCTCTGGTTTCCTATCCCAGCCCATCTCTTGCTCAGTGACTCTGTCCCCACAGCCCAGAGCACAATGTCCACATTCACCCTCTCTCAAGGGGACTGCTCGGGATTCTCTGACATAACCTTGCTGAACCCACACAAGGCAGCCCTGTCTCTGAGCTTCAGCTCATCCTGGTGGCCTTCTTTGGAATGCCCTGTCCCTTTTACATTTCCCTAAGACAAGTTTCCCTGAAGTACCATCTTATCCTCATCCCATTTTTTTTCACGACAGCTCCCCTGACACATAGAGGTCACTGTGCCCTTGAACCTGGCTATGCTCTGTGGGGCCCTGCACAAAGGGTCCTTATGTTACTGTTTGCCTCTCAATGTACATGCTTTGTGTCTTCCTCAGCGTGCAGGCCCTGTGACCCAGCAAGGAGCTGGGTCATATACCCCTTTCTATTTCTGCACTTGTTGGGGGCTAAATATATGTTTGCTGACAATGTGAGAGCTAATGGCACTTCTCTAGTTACTTAACCCCGTCTTACCCACAGGATAGCTGAATTTAACATTCTATGCCAGTGACTTCCAAATGTGGTTAGATATCAAAGCCACCCAGGGAATTATATATATATATATGTTTCTGGGCCTAGTATGTGATCTACTGAATTGGAATCTTTGTGTATGAGGCCCAGAACACAAGACTGATCAATGCTCAGAGTAGCTAAATAAGGAATCAAGTATTCTCAAGTGATACTCTGACAGATATCGAGAGATGGGGACTGTATACACTGGCTTATTTCATGACACAACATCAATCAAACCCATTTTCATTTCTTCTGGGCACACAACTAGACTACATTATCCAGCATCCCTAGCAGTTAGGTATAACCATGTGATTGAGTTCTAGTCATTGGAAAGTGAGCTGAAGTGATAATTCATAAAAATCTTCCCATGCAAAATCGCCAGCCCCCTCCCACTCCCGCCGCCTCAGACAGTCCTGGAGGGCTGGGGCTGTGCTGCTTGTCTGGCACCAAGTGCGACAGTGAGTGCTGGCTGGATAAATCAGTACCTAGCGCCTGGGTGATTGTGGAGGTTAGTACCATTTCACACTTGAGCATCTTCACAGGCTACTTTCTGGTGAAGTGAAAGAATGTGGAAGAAGGACCCCTAAGGAGGGGCCTCTATGTTTAATTACCTGCAGGCCCTTGACTTAACCCCTCTGAGCCTCAGTATCCTCTCCTGGAAATGGAAGATGACATCTGCCCGAACTTTCTAGAGGTGGGGGGCAGGGTGGGCACCTCACATGGTGAAAGAGGAAAGCACCGGGAAGAGAGGTCCCTGGCCGCTGTGGGTGGGGACAACATGGTCACAGAGTGTGGGGAGGGTTAGGAGCTTCTGTGACAAGTGCTGGTGTGTGAGGGTCAGGGGATGTTGCCGAGTGTGACATCCACTCCTATGGCATCTCTCCTCCCTGGGGAAGGATGAGGCAGGGAGGTGAAGGCAAAGCAGCTACACCTGGGAACCTGTGGGGAAGAGGAGGCAGGCAGTGGAGACCACATGCAGGGACTGCCCTTTAGCCGGCTTCTCCTGGGGATAGTGCAGCCACCGAATGGCCTGGATTTTCCGTGTCAGTCCTTATGGAAGCGAACTTTATTCTCCACAAAGGGTGATTCGCTAAATACACAACCAAATGTATTTTACTTCTGTGCCTCTGTCTGACATGGCACATTAATATATTTGCAAATAAAAAATGTCTACCAGCACCATGCATAGTTTTGGGGCAGAGATAGTCAAAGGCATGCTAGATGCTGACTTGAAAGGCCTGTGGGGAGTGGGCCCTGTGCCCTGGAAGGGACAGGGGAGCATTCTCCTCCTCCTGGGTTGCCCGGCTGGAGGTGTTAGAGAAGGCAGGTAGGCCAGTGGGACTGGTGGCGAGTGGTCTTGGGTAGGAGCTGGTGGTGGGGAATTAAGAAGATGGATTTCAGGGGGTGAATGAAGCAAAGGAAAAGCCTAACTCAGAATGAATAAAGGGTGTGGCCTAAAATAATCCCAAACCAAAATGTTTTGTTAACAGCAATGGCTTCCATTTATCAAGATTTCTACTACATGCCAAGCACTGGCCACTCATTTGCTCAGGCGAGTCCATAGGAAGCAGACCAGCCTACAGGTTAGAGGAAAATTACTTCACCTCTTTAGACCTCAGATTTCTCTTATGAAAAGGGGGAGTAATTATAGTATCTACCCCAGTGGGGTGGTTTAAGGATGGAATGAGATAATGGATGTCGAGTACCCGTGACATTGACTGGCAGGCAGTAAGTACTCAACAAATGCCAGCTCTAATCACCACTACTTAGAGCTCTTCCTGTGGCTCCATGAGAAAGCTGTGATTCAACTTATAAAAATTTGACTTAAACCCAACTTCTTCAGAGGTGTGTCTAGACCTGCAAACCAAGGTTTACTGGACATGCCTGGATTTCCATTCACTGGAATTTACTATCGCCTTACTCAGGCAGGAACATGTTGTCATGAAAATGCCCCCTAATGCCTTTCTCATCACAGAAAGATGCCACACAAAGGGCAAGTATTGTTACTGGGAGCACCTGATGAAACGGGGATTCTGTGGATGAGAAACAAGACTGGACCAGGAGAAAAATCTTGGCTCATGGAATCTCTTGTCTCAGCACATGAAGATGTAACTGTGTTTCAGTGATCCCATTTGAAAGATGCATTTGTGAAACATACCACTTGTCATTTAGGGCAAAAGATGCAAAGGGAATAGAAAATCTAAATATCTCAGGATGGGATGTTTTTCTTGTTAGGCTCTGTATATAGTGCACAACTAAAAGCCTTCATAATGATAGTGCAGCCCACACATGCGATAAGTGATATGCTTTCTATTTGGCTGCCCGACTGCATGGTTCCTGAGACATGACTTTATCCATGGCGGTTCCAAATCCACCTGTAATGAGCTAAAGTTAGCATCTGCCTCTGCACTGTAGACATGTGGAAGTTTAGGATGGTGTGGGAACATTGTGTTTCATTTAGTAAGATGTGCAATTATAAAGAGGAAAACTTGAAGTATGCCCCTGCAAAAGACTGACATTTAGAATAAGGGGAGAGAACTTGTCTTTCTTCCATTTTGAGACAGGAAAAGAATTAATTCCAGCAGAGAGAGTGGAAATTGAATGAAAGGGGAGAAGATGAAGTGGGGAGAAAATGAAGAAAACGAGTGACATGAGGTGGATGAAAAGCAATGGAATAACTTTTACGTGCACATCAAGCCAATATTTAAATTGGTGCTATCCTTCAAAACAGCCTTGAGAGCTCATGTCTGTATTCCAGGGATGCTCCCACTGCTCAGACACACCGGGCACTGCTCCGGGAGATCCTCTTGCCACCCTTTCCAGTATGGTTGTTCAGTTAATATTTTATAAGAATGACAGACTATGACAATGTATCTATCTCTTTGCCTGTTTGGTAATGGACAGAAGAAATATCATTTTATGGATCAATGTCTCCCTGTCATCAGCCTTCATGTATCTCTGGCCTATTCTTTGAATCTTTGCAGAAGGACTACTATGTGGGGCAGCAATCTGAGGGTAGCTCTCTGCTCTCAAGTGCTCAGCCCTAGATCTGCCTGCTCATAAGGACTGGGACACACCATTAAGACCAATGGATTTCATATAAGGAGATCTCAATATGACAGTGACCAAACACAAAGAAGGCGCAGGTACCAGGCATTCTCTAAGGAGGATTCCATGGTTGGAGAGCTGTCCAGGAATTAGGTGCTGATGAGCTGAAGCCAAGACCTGCCTGTGGACAGGTGGTGCAAGGTGCTAACACCTGCCCCAGGTCAGGAGGAAGGGAGTTATTGGTCTTTGACTTTTATCTATTTTCTTTTTCTCATTCTCTTATTTATTTCCTTTCTCTACCTTCTCCCTCCCATTTTCATTTTTGGGCAATCTGGGCAGCTATAGCTCACCTTCCTGGGAGGAAGAGGGAAGACTGTGTCTCTTGGTTCTCCTCCATCAGAGATTTACCCTTATAAGGAGTCTACAGAACATTGATGACAACAAATTCATAAGAACCATCATTCCATTTTAGGGTTGGTTATTATTGCTAAATTGGGCATCCCAGTCTCTTCTGAGGCATTAGGTGGGAGAAGATTATTACTATCTATTACTAAGCATTTAGTTCTGGGTAGGCAGTTCCTTATGCACTTTCCTTCTCAAATTCCCTAGGAGATAGATGCTATTATTGCTCTTTTATAGAACATGGCTTGACTTGAAAGATCAGTGGTTGTGATATGTGTTATTTATTCAATAAATTATCTGAGGCTACCATAACTAAAGGATGAGAATGCACAACATGGAGAATACAATTCATTGATATCTATAGTACTATATATACATGCTTTTGATGGTCATTTTACTTAGTCTCATAATAATCCTATGATTCTATATAATAAAGAGCTAATATGAAAATGGTTGTCATGCTGTCATGCCATAATGGCCCAAATACTCAACACTGGGGAGAGAGGAATGGGGGCCAGCCAGGCTGCAGCCTGGGAGAGGGACAAGCTGCCTGTCCCATGGTCCCAGGTGCCAGTGGCTGTGCCTGTGGCCTAGGAGAGGGACAAGCCACCCACCCCGCGGTCCCCGGCAGCAGTGCTTGTGGCTGCAGCCTGGGCAAAGCCACCTGCCCATGGTCCCCTGTGACTGTGAAGCTGGCCTGGGTCATGGGTGCCTGTGGCCAGCCAGAGGGAGGGAATCCTGGGTCCCCGGTATGGGGCGAGGCAGAGGCAGTTAGGGGCGATCAAACCAGCAGGGGAGCAGTTAGGGGTGATCAGGCAGGCATGCAGGTGAGTGGTTAGAAGCTAACAGTCCCGGATTGCAAGAGGCAGTCAGACATCCCCCTAAGGGTCCCAAATTGGAGTGGGTAGAGGCCGAGCCAAGGGACTCTCCCAACTCCCCGCACAAATTCCATGCACCAGGCCTCTAGTGTTATGATAATAACCCCATGTTATTATACTCATTTTATAGATGTAAACACTGAGGTGCGAAACAAGACTGCAGAGAGGTTCAGTAATTGGCTGAGGTCACACAGTTAGTAAGTGGCTGGGACAGTTTTTAAACTTGAGATTTTTTGGTTCTAAAGCCTATGATCTTTCATCCCCAGTGCTTCTGTTGTTTTATGGGCTAGTCACATCTATAGTCTAGTTGGATTTTAGCAAGTGAAATCCTGTGCCTCACCCTCTGGCAGTTCTGTTTGCCTCGGGGTCTTGATGCTTCCTATACCATCTCCAGCTCTGGGCTGGGATACGGGGGAGCTTCCCACATTAAGACATGTCAGTGGTGTGCAGGCTCCAAGAACGGGGGCACTCGTGTGTTCTGTAATTGCACACTTATTTGGTCATGAGACATCATCAAACCAAGTTGGCCTTTGTCTAAATCCCCACTGGAGAGTTTGGTCTCATCAATATTGGAAATGTCAATTGGATAAATAGCCCTAAACAGGGAGGAGGGAGGCTGAGGACAGCCTCCTTCTAACAGAACTTTAGTGCATGAGAGTGAACAGAGTCAACATCTTACTTGCTGCAAATCCCCTGGAGTGGAGTGGCTGTGAATGAGAGAGGGCTGCTGGGTTGAGGAGAAAAAACTCCCTTTGATTCATCTGAATTAATTTAGCATCCCCAGTAGGGAAAGTTCCGGCATCACCTCCTGATCTCCACCCCTTGCACACAGCCCCCAATCCTGAGGGAGTGCCAATACTGTCCCTTCCTTCACTTTAATTAAACCCATTTGTCCTGGGGACACTGAGCCTGGGGATGTCCCAAGGCTTTGATGTCTAACCCACAGACATGGAAGGGGTGGGAAGCAGTGCTCAGAGTGAGGACAATGGCTTTTTCCTCTTGGCTGCATAACTTGAGGTACGAGCTTTGGGAATAGCAGACTCTGTGATGTTTGGGAAGAGAATTTGAGACCAAAATTTATGTTTACAAAGCTGTGTACCAACTGAAATCACCCTCTGCCTTTTCTTGAGTCTTTGCTCTCATTTTTTATGGTAGATCCACCAGGAGGAAAAGTTAAATGTATTGTGGGGTTTAATGCAGAGGATGCTTGAGATTGTAGGGCTTGCTACTTAGCCTATTAAAGATGGCCTTTACCTTCCCAGATCTATTCACCTGGCACCTCTACAGAGAACCCAACCCCCTTTTTGGTCTGGAACAGATCAGCACCAGCCACCTGCGGTTCAACATGACGCACCAGAGTGTCATGTGAGTGGCTGTACCAGGCCATCTGTACTCAAGCATGGCTTGCTCCAGGCCAACTGCAGGTGGCAGTCTGGTGCATCCCGGCAAAACAAGTGGCTGCTGAACTCAGCAGTTGCTGCTCCATTTTAGAGCCACAGGAAATTAACAATCTAGTCTAACCCTCTCAGTCTACAGATGAAGAAACTGAGAAACAGGGTTATAAAGGTGATTAATGATGGAATCTGTTTCCTGAAGAATTTGTCACCCACCTCATCCACCTGCCTCAGGGACCTGACCCCACCAAGCACTGGACTCGGATCTACCTGAGCGCTGGTCCTCACTCTGGTGCCACTTGCTGGTGCTTCACCCCTTTGGTTCTCAGTTTCTTCTCTTGTGAAAAGGGCAGGAGTGGGGAACATGGTAAGGCCTGCCCTATCTGCGTGGCAGGTTTTGTTGTTGTTAATTAAGGAATAAATAGTCAAATGGCAAAGTAAGAAAAAAATCATTAAGTAAGAGAAAATGCTGTATACATATAAAGCCTGATTATTATTTGGGGGTGACATGAGCTGTTCCATTTTATTGGAGGCAGCCAATCAGGCCAGGCCAGAGATGTGGGAGGTGAATGCTCATTAGCACCGACATCCCTCAGAGAAACTTGGTACTCTGTGTAAGTCTGCAGAAAGTACGCACACTCGTGTGTGTGTGTGTGTGTGTGTGTGTGTGTGTGTGTACATGTGCATGTGTATATTTGCACACGTTTGTGTGTACACGTGTATGTGCACATATGGATGTGTGTCTTGGGTAGAGAGGATGAGAGAGGGAAGCATTTTGGCTGATAGAGAGAAAGGGAGTGACGGGGATGGAAAGAGGCCCACCTGTCAGCCACGTCAAGGAGGGGCAGCACTGTCCACTGCCACAGGTTCAGGCCTTCATTTGTGGCAACATGCCAGACCATCCTGCTCTGCTCCTTCCCGGTTCTGTTCTCCACCAGCACCAAGGAGACGTTTCCCCGCAAGACTCCCTGGATGAGCCAGGACATACGGAGCTGCAAGGGAGAGAAGAGCCAGAGGACATAGTATTAAAGGAACTTCAGGGCCTCTTTCTGAAACTCTCAACCCTAAGGACGTTTTGCGGAGACTCAGGGAGGTGAGCGGATGCCCTGTAGTTGATCTTGCTCCCTGTCTCCCAAAGGCCTTTACTTAAGGTTCAAGGAGCTGGGCAGGGGCAATCAATGGGCCATTTTGGAATTTTGTTCAGATTGATGTCATCATTCTAAATTCACAAGATTCTTCCTCTGAGGTGATATCAAGGTCAACAAGGTCAATGGACTTCCTAAAGAGGACTCAAACATTCTTGTCTGTGGCCCCAATTCACTTTGTGACCTCGGGCTATTAATTTTGTGACTCAACTTCTTTCAGTGATGTGGGTATCATAGATTTTTGTTTATCCCCTGAACACACTGATAATCTTATTTAAAGGGTTCCATGTCATGTGCTAGCTAACTGAAGACCCTATGACTTAATACTTGTGACCATTGGTAGGCAAAGGTGAGACAAAACTCTATAAACTAAAATCTTTTACAATGATTGTCTTTCAGAATGAGAATGCCCACTTTGCCAAAAGGAAGCCACAATAATATGTATTCAGTATGTATTTATTAAAGGTTTCTATGGATTTGTTCCCTAGACATATGAAAGGGAAATAGAACTAATATTTCTAAGAAAGTTTAAGTACAGTCATGCCCAGAGGCAGTGTATACTATAAACAGTCTTTGTGTTTAAAGTAATAGAGGTTGTATGTTTGATAGAAACAACCTATAAACACTTAAAAGTTAGGACAACTACAGCCTAGCACTGCCCCACATATTCCTATTCACTTCCTGTAATAACAAATGGTTATTGTGGAAAGCAAGATAAAACATGTCTTATGTGAACTGGAGTTCTCATCAACTATGGTTTCACCCCAGAGATTCTGATTTAATTGGCCTCAGGCAGGCCCTGGGCATCAGCAGTTTTTCAGATTTCTCCAGGTGATTCTAAAGTGCAGCCTCAGTTGAGACCACTGGGGAGACGGGGCCACTTAGCGCAGGAAGTAGCCTGGCCTTCTCAGTGAGGAGCCCATTTTCATCTTGGACTTAGAGTAAGAGGCAATTCTTAATAACCAAAAAAATGGCTTAAAATGTGCCCACCATTGCCAAGGTATAGAAGGAGTGTTTTTCCTGTAGGAAAGGACAGAACCTCATCAGAAGGCCTGCATGTGGCTGCCACATCACCTCGGGTAAAGAATGAGAACAACCCCGAGAGTGAGACCCCTGGACTGGGTGAGCAGGGCTGACCTGAGAGTGCAAATGGGACCTGAACCCTCCTCTTGGACCCACAGTGAATGGCTCTCACCATTTTCTTAATTAGAAGAATTAAAGGACTGATGTCAATTCTTGCCCATTATCCCTTATGAGTTATTTGTATCTAAATGAATAGCGAGCAACTATCTGTGGTTCCCAGAGCAGATCACAGGCTATAGTCCTTCTCAATGACTTCTATTTTCCTAGGTTAAAGAATCCCATTGATATCATTATGTGTAGAAATCTATGCCAGGTAGACCTGGGTCACTGTTTGGTGCCTAGAACAAAACCACCTTTGGAATTTGATCTTAATAAGACCAATTTCTATCAAAGTGGCCTATAGGATAAAATAATTACATGTTTATTGAATAAGAGAGAGCTGTGTTAGGCACTTGTATATATGCTATCTCACTTTATACTCACAATACTCACAAGAGAGAGGTATTATCATACCCATTTTTCAGATATGGAAACTGAAGCTTCAACAGGTGGAATGAGTCACCCATGGTTATTAAGTTCATATGCTGCAGACCTGAATATCACATTATGTTATGTTCTTTCTACCATATCTGTTTTGCTATCTACATGTGACATATTGTGGTGATAGGCACTTAAATCTTTTGGGAGTATTGTGAAGGTTCATAGACTCTTGTTGCTCAAAGTGTGGTCTGGGGACCAGCAGTGCTGCATGACCTGGGAGCTTCTTAGAAATTTTGGCTCTCAGGCCCTACCTGCTCAATCAGAATTGTTCTTTAACAAGACCTTCTCCCAGAAATGCCCTCATATTGGGGGAACCAAGGAGATAGTGGATTTTAAACCATTTATAACCACTGTCTCTGCCAAACAATGAATAGCCATATATGTGTATGTGTGTATGTGTCTATATACATAAAATAAGAGTATTCGCACAAATATGGGAAATCTTATACAAATCCTATCTAATAAAAGAGTAATATGAAAATTAACCATCACTTTGCAATAAAGATGGCAGTACCCACAGTCAATAAGGAGGGAATATTCAAATTAATGTGACAAAAGATGGCTGTGCCAGCCGGAGCCACAGAGCTGGCCATGGAGCTGGCCATGGAGCCGGCCGGAGAGCAGGCGGGAAGGTTTGGCTTCCTGGGTTGCTAGGACACCAAGACTGGCCAGAGAGCAGAGTGGGAGAGCAGGCTGGAGTTCCCAGTCCTTTTGGTTTCTGCAGCCCCTGGACCAGAAGCAGAAACCAAGAGTGTGGTGAGGATCCAGGAATTCTGGGAATCGTAGTTCTGGTGGCATTGCATGATCTCCTAGACACTGGAGCAAAGTAAGCCTGGAGCAAGTTACTGTTGTGGGTCGGGGATGGAAGGAAAGCAAAGGTGACATACATAAGTAAACTCAGAGTGCTGAGGAAAAATTAAAAGGAAGATATCTTGCAACTTCTAGGAAATCTCCACCAATGGAACAAAGGAAAAAAAGACCTCTATTATTCTGTGAGCACCAAACCAGACTGGGCTGGGGTCTCAGACAATTCGCTCGTATGATTGCAAAGACAGACAGAAACTTCACTCTTTTGTGTAGCCAGGCAGATACAATGCACAGCATGCATGTTTTCATGAAAGAGGACTTAACAGAACCATTTGCTATACACTTTGGTAAGTCACCTTTTTGGAGGCCATCTGTGTTAGTTAATTGCCATAATCAAGAGTAAAAATTAATATCTTTCTATCTCTATAACAAGCAGGTCCTTACAGCTTGGAGCAAGGCAACTATTTATAATAATAAAAGTGCTAATTAGATAGGATAGCCAAACGACCTTCTGGACATCATTCCAGATGTCCTTCTGAACGAAGCTATGCTGGCGGGGCCGAGGCAGAGGTGGTTAGGGGAGATCAGGTAGGCAGGTGAGCAGTTGGGGCAATCAGGCAGGCAGAGTGGTTAGGGGCAACCAGGAAGGCTGGCAGGCAAGCATCCTGGATTGTGAGAGGGTGCAAGCAGGGCTGAAGGACCCCCCCCCCCCGCACGAATTTTGTGCACTGAGCCTGTAGTGCTAAATAATATTTATGAGAAATAACACTCATTGGGGCCTGTAACAGTAAAACTTTTGATCCTTTGACACGCCCTAATAGATATAGGGTATAAATGGCAGCTTTGGACTAATAAACTCTTTTATGTGCAGAGAGCAAATGAGACAAGTAGAAAAAGACAAGGCCAGGAGCACGCCCCAGCAATTCTATCTCTGGCTCCAGCCGGCTCTTCACCAGGCCTTTGCTCCCTCCCTCTCGGCGGGCCTGATAGACTTTCCAATTATGTGCCACCAGTGTTTGTCGTTTCATTAATTAAAGTTCTGCATGTAAAGCAGGGCTGCCTTGTGGCTGGGCCTAATACAATTACTCTCTCATGGCCCTTCCTCCCCCAAAGGCAATTATGGCAATTTTATGTCTAGAACATGCCTCGTGTTTGCTATGTATACCTTGTGGCAACTTCACAACATCCTCTTGAGCCCATAAAAAAAACCTATCAGCATGGAATTTTGGCTGACGTTGGACAAAAGAGAATCAAAAGTATCAGGTAATGTCCACCGTGCACATGCAATCCCAAAGGCAGGAAATGCGGGAATGCGGGGGAGGCGCCATCTTTCTGTGAATTTCTAACGGGCTGCATGAATGACCACAGTTGAGACAAAACCAAGGATGGATTCTAGTGTGTATTTCACTTCCACAAAAGGGAACATGTCTTAACAGATAGAGATGCCCCTGGATGTGCTTGCTTGAGGCGGGTGGTGGATATTGCCCAGATATTCCCCACATCTAATCATTGTCAAATGACAGGGCCTGGGTTGTCGTCAGGGACATCCAAGCTTTTGAATGAAGGTTCAAAATCCTTGCCACAGGCCTGTGTTCCTGGGTGTGAACTTGTACTTTTAAAAGTTCCTTGAATTCCACCACCACCACCACCACCACCACCACCAACCCATCCATTAAAAAAATAATAATAAAAGTTCCTTGATTTCAACATGGCCCCTTACTAACTTCACTGAGAGCACTGACTCACTGCAAAACCTGGTGTTCTTGTATACCACCTCCTAATTCACCTGGAAAAAATGAACACCAACTCTCTGGCTATAAATAGCAGAAAGAAAAATCAACCCAACACAGCAAGAAGCAGGCCAGATGCGGAGTTCTGATAATAAGCAAATCAAATATGCTGGCAAATACTTGTAATTATAGAGGCTTAAGAAATGCTGGATTCCTGGCCAGGTAGGAGACTTAAAAGACTGAGATCCTTTTGAAAACAGCATCCCATGCCTCCTTGTCTCTGAGGCATTACGCTGAAGCCAGAGAACACCCAGGCAGGGGCATCCACATGCCTCCGTCGTAAAAACACAGCAAGAGAATGTGAATTCTTTGTATAAAAATAATAACCGTGTGATCCCTGGCTGGTGAGGTTATAGTGTTACAGATATGTTTTTCCCTTTGGTCTTTTTGAAATTTTTTACAATGAACATATATTATTTTTGACAACTAGAACCAAAGCAATATAATAAGTTTAGGGCATGCCATTATTAAAAGCATGTTTATGAAGAATAATATTGATATAGAAAAAAGGTAATATGAAGAAAGAAGACACAAAAGGCTAATGTGGTGTGATAGTGCATATATAAACCTTTATCTCTCACTTTGCTCAGGTCTGCATTTTTTTTTTCTGGAAGGAAATATACCAATGTGGTAACAGAGGCTATCTTTGGGGAGTAAGACTGTGGGCAATTTCAATTTTCTTCTCATTCTTTCCTGTATTTTCCTAATGTTCTATAATAAAAATAGAGCACTTTTGTAATCAGAAAAGAAACAATAAACACTATATTAAAAAAGCAGCATGGGGGGAATTGCGATGTTGTTGGAAAGTGGAAAAAGAGAGGGTGCTACCAACGCACTTCAGGGAGGCTCGGGTCCTCTGCCCACACTGAGGGCTTCTGAGGAAGACCAAGGGAGGTGAAGCCTCAGGGGAATGAGGTGGGGTAGGAATGAGGGCAGAGGGGGGCTTTGAAATCAGAAAAAGCGGTCTTGTCGTCATATATGAGCCTCAGTTTTCATCTGTAAAATGGGGCCAATCGTACTCTCCTTATGGAGTTACTGGGAGACTTACTGAGATTATAGAAGCCCACACTGCTCTGCATAGCAAATACTTTTGCCAATGTTTCCTTTCTCCTGTGTTGGGAAGAACAGGCAGGGAATCCTATGTCAGAAATAAATAGCTCACACAGAACAATAAGGCAGGGTGAAGGATACTGTATTCAACATTTTAGTCCAGTGTTTTGTCTCCCAGGTTCACCAGAACATTATCTTTCCAGTCTTATGGGGAGAAAAAGAAGATATTTGCCTTTGAGTGACATTGTAATGGTGTGACCTTGGGCTACCAGCCTCCTCTGTGCCTCAGTTTCTCTGTGTGTGATGGGATGCCTGCAGTGAAGTAGCTTTGTAATCCTCTGGCTTTTTCCAGACAGCCATTGGAAAGAAGGGACTCCAGGCACAGGAGTGTCTGCAGACAGAGGCACCCGGGGAATGTTTATTATTTGATAGCTGGGGAAAGTCTGTGTTTTCAACAGAGTTTCTCTGTATCTGGGCCACCTGAATATGTTATTTCAGGCACCAGGGGAGTCACGAGGGGCCACATTAACACACGGGTTTTGAAGGGGATCCAAAACTCTGCCAAGTGCTCGGAGGGTTTTATTCACACCCAGAGCCCTGACAGTAATTCTTCATTTGTCTCATCATGTAATGGCAGAGGTATTAATTTTAAATGGCTCAAAGGTTTTAAATTAATTATGTCCAACTGCAATTACAATGGCTGTTGATTACTTTAGTCCATTAGCATGAGTCTCAGCAGCGTAAACCGCATCACAATAAGAGGTGGCAGAACGCTGGGGTCCAGCAGCTTCCCAGCTCCAGATGCTGAGGTCAGAACTCGCTGGGCTCAGAAATCTCAGTGGGGCCACACGTGATGGATCCTTGAGAATCAATAAGGGGTCCCCTTGTTAGCTCTTATTCTGAACCAGGGTCATGCTCACAACTGTGGGGCTGCCCAATTAATTAATTAATTAAAATTACTATTGATTACATGGCTTCATCGGGCACCTCCTCCTGGTACTAATGCTAGGCTTTGTGCAAAATGATGCTCCCAACCTGCCTGCACAGTGCTGATGGACCCAGAGGAGAAATAAGAACACACAATGCCTGACTTTATGTCTGCACTCGCTCCTTCATTCCTGTGCAAATTAAAACGAGGGATAACCATAATCACCGAAATTCATCAAATATTTTAGAGTTTATAGTTTGCACATTCTTATTTGATCCTTGCAAGTAAAACAGATATTTTCATCCCCACTTAGAGCCAGTGCTTAAGGTCTATGGCTCATAGGTGACAGAGCTGTGATTCAAACGCAGGTGACCTAAGTCAAGTTCAATGACCTTAGAGTGTGTGTAGATCTGACTTTGGAGTTGGACAAACCTGGCTTCAGTCCTAGCTCTGCCTCTCACTAGCAAGGTGACCTTGGACAAGTCATGAAAGCTCTGTAAGCAGCAGGTTCCGCATCAGCGAATGAGTGTAACAGTCTCTCACAGGTCTGTTTCAGTAATGAGATAAAGCAAATGAAATACTTAGCACAGTGCCAGCCACATAATAAGTGAGTAACAGATTAAAAATGCTCCCTTTGTTGGCTTAACACTTATGAAGGGTCCCTACTCTCAGCCCCCTGACTAAGGGAAGGCTTCTTTTTCCTCGTGGTACAAAGAGGTAGGGTGTTTGAAGGCTCTGGTTAAGATTTGAAATTTATTTTGAATGTAATGCAGCTGTATGACCCATAAATAACCTCGAGACCAGGACCTATCCTTAACTTTTGTGCTGAGTCTAAAGAGAGCCCAGGTTCCTGCAGTCTGTCTCCAACCTGGCTGGCCACATGGTGGATTTGAAATGACGACTTGCTGGCTCACCACCTGACTGAGGACCCTCTGTACCCTCCCTTCCCTTCACCCTCCTGCCAGGCGTCTGTGTGTCCATCCAAGCCAGCCACCTTCCATGCTGCCCCTCTGGTCCAGGCCTGCAGCTGCCCATCCTTTTCGTCTGAGGCTACTGCCTGCTGACTTCTCAGAGAAAGTCTCTGAGCAGGTACCTTTGAAGTGTGGGGTTCGGGTTTGAGCCTGGGTTCTGCATGCTCGGGCATCACCTGGTCCTCAGGGAGGATTTCAGTCACCTCACAGGTGGCTGTGTGGAGGACAGTCTCTGTGTCTTTGATGTGTGCACAGGGCAGTGGTCGGCAAACTCAATAGTCAACAGAGCCAAATATCAACAGTACAACGACGGAAATTTCTTTTGAGAGCCGAAACCCGACCACAAAGTTTCAATTGCACTGTATGTGCACGCCAGCATGTGGTATTTTGTGGAAGAGCCACACTCAAGGGGCTAAAGAGCCGTATGTGGCTCATGAGCCACAGTTTGCTGACCACTGGCCTAGGGCATTCTTGTAGCAGTGATGTTGTTATAGGTGCATGACATGATGTTGTTATAGGTGCATGACATGGCTGTCGTTAGCTTCTCTTCAGAAAGTGGGGTCCCAAGTCTCCTACTCGTCCAGTGGGGCTCCAGGAAAGCCATTTAGAAAATGCCTTAGGAAGCACTCCTGGCCCTGCTCCTTCCCTCTGATGTGGAGGCACATTTTTAGGCCCCGGCCCAAGGCTCTCTGCAATGACAGTCCCATCACTGGGGTGAGTGGCTGCCAGAGTGAAAGCCCCCTGGAGTCTCATACCAGCATCAGCTCAGGGACTCATGGGGTGAGAGTAGGGGGGGGGGCAAACATGCTATTTATGGGCTTAATGGTGGTGGGGGGCAGTGAGGTCACACAGAGAGGTACTGGTGCAGGAGCTCCCCATCTGGGCTTCTGAAACTAGGGGCATGTGACCTGTTCTGGTTACTTCCCAGGCTCCCTTCCTGCTTTGGTGACTTCCGTCTAGTCTTTCTTTCCATTCTCTCTTGCCCCTTCATTTATTGCTGCTGCCCCATTCCTAGGGGGTCCCCTGGGAAAGGGGAGATGCTCTTGTGTCCCAGGGATGTGTGGCTGCCCTGCTGGCCAGCTGTGCACAGTTGCAGGCAGGATCCTCCCACAGGCTCCTCAGTAGGGCTGCGAACAGGGTGTACAGATGTGAGAGGGCAGCCCAGGTGCCAGCCTCCTCTCCTACACCCCTTTGGGCCACACCTGCTGGTTTTAGGGACACTGAGGGGAGGCCTCCTTCCCTGCAGGCCAGGGAGTCCATGCCGCCATGGAGGAGCCCGCTGGTCACCTGCTGCCCTGAGTGGCTAATTAAAGCTACCCCTTTTACCACCGTAGGGCTGATGTCAGGGGCAGAAAGGAGGCCCGGCCATGTCCCAGGATCCTCTGTGTGTGTGTGTGTATGTGCGTATGTGTGTGTGTGTGTGTGTGTGTGTGTGTGTGTGTGTATGTTGTCTATGTATACACCCATGTGTGTGAAGAGAGGACACTCTGGGAGGGTCAGACAACCAGCAGCTGGGAACTGCCCTGCCCTAGGATCTCCCCCCAGTCCAGTGGGCCTCGTCCCACACTTCCTGGGTCCTTTCATTCCTGCAGCTCATAGGAGGAAAACTGCTCCATGTTTTTTTGGGAAAAAGAATGAGGGAAGCCCAATTCCCCCTCCCACCCCAGACCTCGTTCTGTTCTGAGAACATGGTTTAAAATATTCCAGTCACAGGCAGGCTATTCAAATAAAATACAATCTCAAACCACACGGGGTTTGTTGAGACATTCAGGCTTCCAGGATGTGTGAAAGGCAGGGGGCGGGGCGAGGCGGCCCTGCCACTCTCCCAGCTTCTTTATTCCCGGCAGCTGCAATGCCAGACACATCCCGGTGTGTCTTCCGGCCACCGGGACGCGAGCAGGTCTGACAGCAAGCGACACATAACAGCCACTGCAAGGCTCCCCTCCCCGGTGGCAACTTTAATTATTTGAACTGGAGTTCAGCAAAAGAAAAAGAAAAAGAAAAGAAAATCTGAATATATTGTGTCTCCCCAGTTTCCCACGGCGAATAGCTGTTGGGGAATAGGGGACACAACAACCCCACAAAGCTCTCATTTATGGCTGGGCTAGGCAGAGGCCTTTAAATATTCATGCCCCATACGCAACTGTGCAGAGCGGTGGCGGCGGCAGGGCCTGCACCAAGGCCAGCACAGCCAGAGGCAGTGGCTGGAGGCCCTGGAGGAGCCCAGAGCTGGTGTGCATTGGGAAGGCCCCGGAAGGCGGCTGGCACCACGAAGGCACACCCTGGCTATGTCTCCATCACCGGTGGGCACCTGGCCTGGCTCCTGTGGGCTCTGATGGTGCTCTCCCCGCGCCTCTGTCTCACTGGCTCTGCCCCCTACCTTGTCATTTCTAATTCATTCTCTGACTTATCCTTCTGAAAGGCAAATTACACGGCACAATTTAGAGCCACAGGCGCTGGAGGAAAATCCTCAGCATGGGCTCAGAATAAATTCCAGTCACATTGGCAAGAACATGTTGGCCAATTGCTCTCAAGTTTCCGTTTACATCCACATCACGGAGGTGGGGTTTGGAATGCAGAGTCTGGGTTCTGCTCAGTGATGCCGAACCCAGGGTGCCCAGGGAGCCCAGGGTGGGGTCTGAAACTCTGCATTTACTCCATGTTACAAGTGACTGCAACCGGAGAAACCCGTATTTAGATTTTCATGGAAATGCACTAAAGGTGACACCACTTCCCCTATGGCAGTGGTCAGCAAACTGCGGCTTGTGAGCTACACGCGGCTCTTTGGCCCCTTGAGTGTGGCTCTTCCACAAAATACTACAGCCTGGGCGAGTCTATGTTGAAGAAGTGGCATTAGAAGAAGTTTAAGTTTAAAAAATTTGGCTCTCAAAAAGAAATTTCAATCGTTGTACTGCTGCTATTTGGCTCTGTTGACTAATGACTTTGCTGACCACTGCCCTATGGAATCCATTGAGGACTGTGGAGTTTCTTGAGAAAGCACTTTGTGATCTTCTACAAGTACTTCAACTCCCTGGTGGCCCCACGACCAGCCTGCTCTGGGCTTGGAGAAGATGCGTGCTGGTGGGGGTCAGCCCTGGGGCCCATCTAGGCTAGCTGCCAGCCCTTTGGAGCTGACTCTCATTGGAGACCATCCATGGCTCTCTCTGGCATCCACCCTCCTGCACTGGGGCCCCACAATCAACAGAGGGCCCTGTCAGTCTGCAGGGTTAAACTCACAACGTCTCACAGAAACGCAACATCCGTGTCCTGTCACTAACATCCAGCAGACCCAGAAGAAGAATATCAAGCTCCTGCCTCTGCATTTAGGATTCAGATGAAATAAATGGGCAGGCTTACAAACCTGGAAATGCATATTTCTGTTTTGGTTATTTATTTTTCTGATGAAAACACTTCCCCAGCACTGTGGACTCAAAGACCCGTCAGTCCTGGATGAATGTCTCAGAGGCTGAAACAACTGTGAGCTGAGGGACGGCTCGCTGCCTCCCCTCCATCACTCCTGCCGAGCCACCTGCTGGAAAAGGCCAGGAAACGGCAGAAAGAGCCCAGAGCGAATAGGGCCAGAGGAAAAAGAAAAAGGCCAGTAAAACAAAAACACCTATTTAAGCTATTGATCAACCCGAAGGTTATTAGAGAAATGATGAAGTATTAGGAAAATATCATTTTCACCTCAACATTTCTTTTTCTAAAATCAGGCTCTATTAAACCCAGGGAAGAGTAAATTTAAAGATCAAATGCTTTTAAGGATCTCCTCGCCTCCCCTCCCAGTGGGCCACGTCTCTCCGCATTTAGGTTTCCTCCTAAGAAGCCTTCCTTTCCAGGCGCCTGCTCTGAGGCACCTGAGAAATATTAGCGATGATGATGACTGTGTAATTCCGCCATCTGCATCAGAAAGCGTGGCTTCTCAAATACAACTGAATGGGATGAATCTATTTATTTGTGCCCTGACTTCTTCCAAAAAGGATTTAAGGTAGCTCACAGAGATACATAAAAAATCTAGTCAGATACCATAAACTAGAAGAGGGTGAGCAAGACGGGGCAGATGTTGTTATAAACTGGGGGTGAGGCTGCTGCAAACAACACATCACTGAACCCTGTTTGTTCACGAAGAGGGGAGCCTCAGCTTTAATTCGGCCTTTCTTCTGATTAAAAAAGAAATCATTCCTATATCTTTTCCGTCCTCATTTGATTTATGTCTGTGAAGTTTTAGTTCACAAAAAGCCTGGAAGGCTTGCATTTGCCTGCACCCCTTGGCAGGGAAGCTTCGGGTCAGAGCCACAGCTCCCGGGGGGTTGTACCAGCCAGCAGAGAGGAAGCGACGCTCTCAGTTTCACCAAGTCCACAACTTGAAGGGAAACAAATTAGTCAGAGGGCAACTAGCTCTTCCTGAAACAAGCCAGCAAGGGATTTCTCCTGTAAGTTTCCAGAAAGAGAGGATCGACCACAGGCTTTCCATGGTGTGCAAGGTATTGATGGGTGGTGGTGGGGATGGGGCAAAGGAGTGCAGTCAAGGCCCGCCTTCCCACAGCCCAGAGCTGAGAATCTGATTTTTGGCTCAAGTCCTCTTTCTCCGCCCCCATCCTTCTGAGGTGCGTTTATACAGGGTGCCGGGCACTGTTGGCTAACTCTTGTCATGCTTAATTTGTGCCAGATGCTATGCTAGCCCTTTGCACATATTAACCTATTTAATTCTCACCTCCTTGGGGTAGGCACTCTTACTGTCTCCACCTTTGAGATGAAGAAACTGAGGCCCTGAGAGGTTATTAACTGCACAAATAAATACTACAACCAATTGGGTGGGACCTGACTGGGACCGTGTTCTTAGCACATTTCTTGGACCCTAGAGAATATGATCTTATGCTAAGAAACATGGCACCACTCCTTCCGTCCTCACCCTGAGAGGTAACAGCTAGAAGAAGCGTTTGGGTAAGTGACTCTCGAGGTACCATACTGAATGCCATTGATATCTTAGCGAAATCTATGTAAATCAAATTTCTGATGCTCTATAACATCTGAAATGTATAACAAAAGATGCTATTTTAAAAAAGGATTCTGTAGAAAGTCTTTTGTAAATCGCTGTTGCCCTCCCCTGAGATGCCTTGGAAGTATTTCCTGGGTTTGCTTAAATCAAGATCCCGCTGCAAAAGCTCAGTGCTGCTGAGGATGGCATTTAAGGTGAGGTTCTATGCAGGTGGGACTTTACCGAGTTGGTGGGCTCTCTCTGTCTGAAAGATGGCGAAAGTGGCCCTACGGCCTTCCCTCCAGAACAAGCAGCCTGACCTCAGGCCACTTTGCTCACTGTTTGGGCTCATCTGGAAGTGCAGAGGAGAGAGTGTGGGAGGAGAAATCGGAGAACAGAGGAACATCGAGACTTGCCTCGCACGGAGAGTTCTTCATCGGTGCGGGAAATGTGGTGCTGGTCACTGTAGCACTTGCAGAAGTAGGGACCTCAGTCGTGTTGAGCAACAGGGTGTGGCCTGGACAGAGAGGCAAAGAGTCAAAGCTGCACCATCATCAGCCCCTGAAGGGCCCGGGGGTACAGTACAGGGTTAATAAGCACAGGGTTCATGGGAACATCTCCTCCAGCCTCAGAGCATCTTTGAGGCTGTCGCTTTCTGCTGCCTCCAATGGCTAAGAGAACCTGCTTGTTACTGTCACAGAACTTGGCTTGCAAAGGTCTTCATTCCAAAGGGCCTGTGATGTCCTAGCATCATATAGCTGAGCTTCTGCATCTCTGACCTCTTAAGGGCCACCAGCTTTAGCACAGAGGCCAGAAGCAGCTTGAAATGCCTACCCTGCTCCCCATTGCTTTGCCCACAAATGGTCTCTATTACCTTCATTCCTTCTCCTCCTCCGGAGTCCAGGCCATCCAGTGTCAGATGCCTGACCAAGATTCATTTCTTGTTCCTGAACACTAACCTGCCTGAGAAACTGGGAGAATAGGAGCTCCAGCCCCACATGCCAGTGGGAGAAGTGTCAGTAAACCACCAGGACTGCAGGGCACTTTGTAGGTGGTCAGTGCTAAAGAGACAGATGCCAGAGTGAGCCTACAACTTTTTGGGCACCCCATAGGACCCCAGGCAGGACTTTAGTCATTCATTTCTACTTTTCTCTGTCTCTTAGCAAAGTCCATTAATGAGTTACTACCAAGTTACAATTCAGGTGGGTCCAGAACAGAGTAACCAGGATGGGCCAGGATGAACAAATCCTTGAAAGCATTGCCGCCCACCCTTGAGGAAGGGTGGAGTTGATGGGCGTTTGTGACTGGGGAGAGGAAGGACCTCATTCGGTGTGTGGGTCACACCAGCTGTCTTTAAATATCAGAAGGGCTGCCTGTGTAAGAAAAGCTGTGGTTTTGTTCTGTGGGGGAGAGAGGCCGTGATCGATGAGCAGAATATGCAGAAAGATAGAGCTTATTTCGAGGTAAGGAAAACAGTCTGCCATCAGAGCAGTCAGTGGGATGAGGTCCTTCAGGGGACATCAGAGGCATTCAACTACTGCTGGGCACTTATTCGCTACGGGTGCTGTTGGGGGACAATCAGAGAGCAGAGGCGTGTAGACTACATCTAACTTTGAGCTCTCTTTCTCTCTCTAATCCCACAGACACGGTGCTGAGGACAGTGCAGTGCAGGAAGGGGGCTGAGGGTAGAAGCAGGAGCTCTCTCCGCCCCCCCTCCATCTGTGAGGGGCCGCAGTACTCTCCCGGGGCTGCAATAACTCAGCCTTCTTCCTCACGGCAAAGCCAGCTCACTGGGATGCAGCTCTGGGGACCAAGGACAGAACTGCATGGGATCTGGGATTTTTAGTGGTTGATCTGGATGATGTCCATTTTCATACTTTTATAATAATCATAATTATTATGAATTCTTGAGGGAATCCATAGATGTGGGCTGTCTTAGAAAGGGAATAATTCTTGTGTGAGGGTCTTCAGATCCACAAAGAGCAAGCACATGTAGGGGAGGGAAGAGGGAGAGAGGCCCGCACTCCAGCCTTATCCTGCAGTGGTGCAGCTCCCCCACACACACCCCGGGCCTCACCCCCAGGCACAGCACAAGGCTGCATGGCCTGCCTCTCCAGCCGTCCGACTCTCAGAGCTGTGCTGGCCACACAGAGACTCTCTGATCTAATCAGGGCAGGTGCCTCCGAGTGTGGAGTCAGATTAGCAGGTATGGTGGCAACTCTTGGGTGTTATTAGGTCTCTCTGTCCCTCTGTCAGTTAAGAATGGGTCATGGGAGGAAGGGCTAAGGTACAGGGAAGGAGGGTGTGAGGGTGGGGGTATGGTTGAGGAGGCTGGGCAGCAGGGAATGGACCAGATGTGGGGAAAGGTACCCAGGGCATCACCCTGGGGCCAATGACACAGGTCTCCCTGTGCCTCAGCACCCCAGTCATAAAAAGGGCTACACTTTTCCTTACCTCTCAATGAGTAATAGGCCTGGCACACAATAGGTCTCAACACATACTTGTCAAATGAATGGATTATTGTTGCTGCTATTTTTATATTTCAGCGAATCCTTCACCAAGGTTCTCATTTTAAGGAAGAAAAGGTGACATTTACCTGGGTCTGATTTAGCCATTCTAAAGCCCAGGGAATTGTTTAGAGGACACTGTGTGGAGCACCCTAGGACAAGCTAAGGACAACCACCCACCCAGGCTTGCTCTGCAGGGTGGGGCAAGATCCAGCTGCCCTGCGCAGTGCCCTAAGTCTCTCATCTGGCTGGGTGGGCACCAGGGGGAAGGAGAAGAGTGGCAGTACCTTGGCGGTCCTGGAACCGGGCCTCCTTTAGGGTCTTGACCTGCCACTGGGGCGCGTGGGGTGAGAGTGTTCCTTGGGACCAGCCACAGAAGCCATCCTCGAAACTGCAGTAGAAACCAGCAGGGAGCTTACCTGCAGAGAGAGCACAGAGACAGGCATTTTCTGGAAGCTGAATACAAACTATGTCGAGTCAAGTATAATTAGCCAGGTGACCACACTGTCCTCACTAATAACAGCTCCCTTGATGACTAATGATACTGATCATGATGAAGAGAGGCCCCAGTCCACAACTTGTACATGTGCTGGTTTACGATTTTCTAATCCTCAGAAAAAACTGGCAATAGTAACAACTCCACAGCAATGGGTATTGTTAACCCAGTTTTAGATATGCCAAAACAGAGGTGCAGGGGTGTAGAGCAGCCTGACCAAGGTCACCTAGCCAGCAGGTACTTCCATCTGGGACTGGAACCTAGCTCTTCTATTTCTAAATCTACACGGACCCACAAAGAACGTGACCCAGGGAGAAGCCCATGTGTGCTCACTGGACTACACTCCTAAAGCCCAGCCCAGTGGCAAGAACCTAACAATAGCAGTGGCAGTGTTGGCCTGGAATTGGTTTGGGTCCCTCAAATCACCTGTGTGCAGAGACACACTTGCTCAGAACTTCCTTTTTGCTCCAATTTCCCAAGCCCCTTGCAGTAAAGTGAAGCCACATGAGCAGTTCTGGCCAATGAAATGTGAGCCGCAGGGATGTGTGTCTCTTCTGGATGGAGGCTGTGGAAAGCTCTGTGCAATTCTTCAGTGTCCTTTCCCCTACTGAGGCCAAGGAGACTTCCTGTTCCTGGGGATGCTGCTGTATGATGTGGAGCCCCTGCCAGCCTGTGTCCCAGAGAGACCCTATGGAGCAGGGCCCCTCTCCCAACCCTCAGTGGATAGGGCCTGTGTCAAGTTAAGCCCCTGAAATGCGGGATGGTTTATTACTGCAGCTGAACCTCACCTACCTTGACCAACCAATTGCAGTTACTGGAGCCTCTTTACAGCATCTTGTTGGTTCAGCATAAATAGCCCCATTATCCTTTTCTCTGCATCAGACTGACCTCAGGTTCCATTGAAGAGGCCACAGTCAGCTTCATAAACCATATACTTCGCTGCTGCCCACAGAAGGAGGAGGGCAGGGAAGAGAGGTAGAGAGAGCTTAAGCTCTACAGCTGACTGGGAGAATGGCTGCAGGGAAGGTGCTCAGCCCTGAGTGGGCATCGCAGGCTGTGGTGACAGCGCCCAGCAGTCCCTGGCCCAGCTACATCCTGTGCAAGAGAAACTGGACCCTTGGCACTGTCCCTCCTCTGTCTCGCCTTCCTGGCAGTGGCAGGCTAGCACAGAGGGCCCTGACGCTTCCTGGCTGTGACAGCACCTTCGTGAATTATTGCTCATTTCCCCCCGATTCTCTGTGCATTTCACACAGAGGCAGCATTATAAATTAAAACAGGCTGTCACGACTTGGACATCTCTTCCCATTTATACCCCCCTGAAGAAGTCATTTCCCCAAGCCCTGCATGTTCCTCTGATTAAAAATCCAACAGCTAAGGAGATCTTTCTGTTTTATTTTTATGCCCCCCTCAAGGGATCCCATATCCACTTCTTTTGCAAAAACTAACTGGTGACCTTCTGGGGAGTGTCCTTTACAAGCGTGTTCACCCGGGCACTACAATGGAAGATGCTAGCAGGTGATGGACTACTTTTAGGAGGGGGAGGCAGGGCTGAGCTGGAGCCTGTGGGGCATCTCACCCTCTCCTCACCCTTTCAGGAGGTGAGGGGGATATCTTGATTCATGGGTGCTGATATCTCAACACCTGAGCTCTAGCCTAGCCTCTCTGTTGCCTACTGTGTTACTTCAGGCAAACACTTCCTTCCTCAGCCCCAGCTCCCTTTTCTGCAAAATGGGGTAATAGTAGTGTCTATGTCATAGGGCTGTTTTGAGGACAAGATGAAAGAGAGAGTGTGGAAACATTTTATAAACAGACAGGGTTGAGCAAATATACAGAGATGGTGGCATTATTCATCATCCTTCTCCACTGGGCAGGGGAGGCAGAGACAGTCCCTCAGCTGCCTTTTTGGAGACACCTGTGCCTTCCTCATGCGCAGGAGTGAGGAAAGCCACTGGCGCTCTCCACTTTTAGCCACCTTGTTCTAGCTTGGCACAGGATCTAGGGTCTGGAAGCCCCTTTCTTCTCAGAAGGTAGGCAGACTCGGTCACTAAACAATTTATGTGATAACTGAGACCTCGAAGAGTGGGTGGGGAGGCAATGAGAGGGTGTCCGGTACTGCAAGCACATTGGGCTTGTGTGTTCAGCAAGAAGCCACTCCTAAAAAAGCTGGTGGGCATGGGCATCAGAGCAGAGGCCCTTAGTGGGTTAGGCTGGGTTTGGGAGATTGCCACTAAGGCAAATTGCTGAGTACAACGTTGGCACACAGGGTTGGGTCTAATGTCAATTCCTCCTCTGATCATCCCTTTCTCCTCTCATCCACCCCAGGCACCTGAGCAGTGCTTGGCACACTGTAGGATCACCATACTTGGTTGATGATGAAATGGGAGTGAATTCAGTCCTTCACCCCCTGTCACTCAAAATGTGGTCCAGGTACCAGCCACATCTGCTTCACCTGTGAAACTGGGAAGTGTGGAATCTCAGGTCCCCCATGCCAACCCCATCCCCAGAAATGGAATCTATATTTTTAAAATTCCTAATGTCTGAGCAGCACTGCTCTACCCCACCCTCTCCTTGGGCTGCAGCCAGATATTTCATTGGCTGGATGGCAGGTTGGGCTGTGTGTGGGTCAATCAATCCCACAACATTGGCGATTATGACACCTGATTCCACTCTAAGAGAGACAGATTTGTGGAGTCACGGAGATGTGACCTCAGCAACAGCTGTAGAAACTGCCAAGTACAAACTCTAGGCCAAATGACACCACTTCTTTTCCTTTCTGTGTGACAACTCAGTTAACATTTTTGATAAATATGCGTTATACATTTCCTTGAAAATATAGAGTCATGGAGAAAAATGTTAGAAGAAATACATCAAAATATTATGGTTATCTCTGAATGTCTGAGAGGGAGGATTATGGGTGATAGTTATTTTCTTCTGTGTACTTCTCTAGATTTTTCAAATATTTTACAACCAACATGTTTTATTTTACAATAAAGAAACATAAAAAATCCTGTTTTGCTTGACAGGAAAAGTATCCCCTCTAAATAGATGAGATTATTAAGTACATGGAGGGGAAGTGAGCTGCTTGCAAATATCTGGTGAGTCAATGACCCATCCAGGGGATGAAGCGAGAACACCTCATCCTTTTCTGGGGAGCCACATGCCATGAGGGCCACTGCTTGACACCCAGGGGCCCTCGAAGACACCCTTCGATGGGTGATAGCATCCTGGATGTCTCACTTGAATCAGTAACATTTAATTGGAATGAGGGAAGAAGGATGGGTGTGGAAGACCAGGTATGAATAGACAGGTTGGTGACTGGATGGAGAAGGGCAAGGGCAATGCCACCTTCTCAGGTCCCCACTTATTTCAGACAGAGATATTTCTTGGGGTTGAATCTGAGAATTGAGTGAAGCCCTAGTAGGTGTGGGGGATTCCTTCTGGGGAGAGTGTGGAGTTGAGGCTGAATTGATGGGATACGGTCTACTTTTCCCTTCAAATTCCAACCATGGCCAGGCTTGGCTGACTACCCTGGACCAAGATTGGCGACCTTTGTAGTGGTTCCTTAGAAGATCTGGACATCCCCAACTGGTGAGCTCCTGCTCAGAGAAAACATTCTAATAGGTTTCAGACTACCTGGAAAGGACCAGGTGAGGTCAAGAGCACTGGACTTCAACACATAACACATCAGTGGGCATCATGTTCCAACTCACATTACAGATGAGGACATTGAGGCCCAGAGGTGGGGATGAATGAACTTACTCCCACACCCTACTTCCCTAACCTTTTCCTGGTCCCTTCTTGCTGAGTGGAAATATAGCTAGGGTTGTGCTCAGCAGAACCAGCTGCTAGAAACTCACAGAACAAGAGTCTGGCTTGTACTGGTTCAGAGTGTGGGCTTTGGAGTCAGACTGAGTCTGAATCACTGCTCAGCCACTGGCTAACAGTTTGACCATGGACTTCAGGCTCCTCATCTCTAAGATGGGTGTAATGGCATCACATAGGATTGTTGTAAGGGTGAAATAAGTTAATATATGCAAAGTTTTTGGAGCAGCTCCCAGCACATAGTAAATGCTCAATCAATGTTAGCCAATATGATTACTGCAGTTGCTATCTTCACGGGGATGGTTTCCAGAATCCACACCAGTCAATGTGATAGGGAAGACAGCAAATATCCCACAGAGAATGGGGCACACAAACAATGAGAAGGTTGGTGGCTCACAGTACTGTAAAGATCAGAGTGGCAAAAAGATCGAAATAACCCTCCTTCTCAATTGAACTTCTCTTCCTAGTAACCGATTTCTTTAGCAAAGACCTTGGTGGGGGTATTCTCCAGTGTGGAGCTGTCATTCTACAGCTGGTCAGAGCAGCTGCTCAAGTGCAGCTGAAAAGGCCACAGGGCCCCAGGTGCCTGCCCTCCGGCCCGCAGCTAGGCTGCCCTCCAGCTTGGAGTTGGTCCTGGAAACTTGTTAATGATAAGTCCCTGAATGGTGGGAAAATGCCCTGAGCTCACGGTAATGGGCAGATCCCTTGGGCTCAATGCTCTAATCATAGCTCTGTTCCTAACGCGCTGTGTGACCCTAACAAATCAATTACCTTCTCTGTGGTTTCATTTTCCCAATTGTAAATTAGGGCATGCCCTGCTGACCCTCATCCCTGCTGGGAGGTGTGCAGGAAAAAAAAAAACTTAAAAAAAAGGGAAAAGCAAAATCACACAGCTCAGAGGCACTGCTGGAAATACTGCAGAGACCAATAACTAGAGACACACAGAGGCCTCAGGCTGGGCAGCTTGGTGGCTAGGTTCATTCGGGCCACATGCAGAGTGAAAGTCTGAGAGACAGGCCAGGAGCCAGACCGTGTGGGCAGACAAGGCCCCTACCTGCAACCCCTTACTGGGTTGATCTAAACAACCACAATC
The DNA here is from genome assembly GCA_027563665.1 of Antrozous pallidus. NCBI lineage: Eukaryota > Metazoa > Chordata > Mammalia > Chiroptera > Vespertilionidae > Antrozous > Antrozous pallidus. Next base: position 59,509,625 of record CM050523.1, on the reverse strand, counting down.
CCGCCATTATTGGAAAATTTCCCTCAAAAGTTTTGCATAAAAGGTAGTTTTTAAGTTGAAAAATGGATTTCTTTATTGCTTCATTTGTAAGAGAATAAATAAAGCCAATTTCCCCCCAAGGGAAAGTCTGTCCTCCAGATGACCTGGGAAACACCGTTAACTTTTTAAAGCTATTTTGCAGCCAGTGTCACGGGGCTGGAATCTAGGAGGCAGGCACTGGCTGCTGTGTCTGGGCCCCAGAGCACCCAGGCACACACCTGCTGCCTGCTTCCCAACCCCGTCCTGTTGTTTCCCCACCTGCCTCATGTTGGAGTTTCAGCTTGAGGGCAGGTGCTGTGTCATCTCTGCTACAGGATCCAGCATATTTTCTAGCTCACATTATATGTGTTCTATGATTTCTGTTTCCCTGGGGAAAATGTAAAAACCTCTAGTGTTTACTCCTAGCCAATTAGCTACTGAGGATACTGTATTGAAGTGGAGTGAGCACTGAGCTGGGAGTCTGATGCTGCTACTGACTATCAATGAGCCCTCAGCCCCTTGTTTTCCTCTATGGAGCCAGTTTTCCAACTCATTTATTCATTTTAATGAACAAAGTATCAGTTGTGTCAGGTATCATGTGAAATATTGGTACAGGGAAGAGTACCAAACCCCATCTGCTCACAGAGAGGGAGAGAAACATGGAAACCATCCTCATTAAATGTAATGGATGTGCATCCACTAAGATGGCTAAAACAGAAAGGCAGATAATAATAAATGTTGGCAAGGATGTGGAGAAATTAGAACTGTTATACATTATTGATGGGAATGTAAGATGGTGTAGCACTTTGAAAACAGCTTGGCAGTCCCTCAAACTGTTAAACATAGAGTTATCAGATGACTCAGCAATTCTACACTTGGGTATATACCCAAGAGAAATAAAAACATCTGTTTTCACAAAAACTTGTACATAAATGTCCACAGCAACATTATTCATAACTAGAGGCCCAGTGCAGGAAATTTCTGCACGGGTAGGGTCCCTAGGAATGGCCAGTGATCAGGGCCAATCTGTGGGGTGATCAGCAGGGCGATTGGGGGGGGTGCGCTGGTCATTGGCACCCACCTTAGCTGGCCTGGCACCACCCACTCACCAGCCCTGTCAATCCCGCCCCCCCCCCCACCACCACCAATCTGGGCCTGCAGGTTGGGACAGCTCCTGCATTGAATGCCTGCCCCCTAGAAGTAAGTGCATGTCATAGTGACTGGGCATTCTGTTGGTCGTTCCACCACTTGGTCGATTTGCATATTAGGCTTTTATTATATAAGAAGATAGCTCCATAGTGGAAACAACCCAAGTGCCTGTCAACTGATGAAAGGCTAAACTAACTGTAGTTATCTGTACAATGAAATATTATTTGGCAATAAACATACACAAAGGACTGATACACACTGAAGCATGGGTTGCCCTTAGAAACATTATGCTAAGTGAAGAAATTAGTCACAAAAGACTACATATTATACAATTCTATTTATATGAAGTGCTCAGAAGAGGCAAATCTATAGAAACAGAAGGTAGATTATGGTTACTTATGGCTAGTGGAGGGGGCACAGTTGGAAGAATGTCAGGAAAGATTTCTAGGGTTTTTTTTTGTGGAGTGATAAAAAATGTTCCAGAACTACTAGTGATGATTGAACAACTGTGACTATGCTAAAAAACCCTGGCTTGCATACTATAAGTGAGCAGGTTGTATGGTATATTAGTATGAACTGTATCTAAAAAGAAAAAAAGCTGTTAAAAATAATGGATGCTATGGTGGGTGGAAGATACACCGAATTGGGACAGGTGGTCCACAGAAATAAGAACCAACTCTCCTGTGGGGCTGATGAGAGGAGGTTTCCCAGAAAAATCAACTCCTGAGGCGTGTCTTGAAGGAGGATATAGGACTTGAGAAGGATCAGGGCATTCTGGGCAAGGGATACCACACACACAAAGCCACGGAGGTTTGAGGGAGCTGAGAAGCAGTCTGATGTGGCCGGACTTAGGTTACATGAGAGCCTGGGAGGAAGAGAGAGGCAGTGGGTGATAAAAGATGAGGACTGAAAAGTGAGAGAAGTCCGGGCGTCCAAAGTCATGTTACAGAGCTGGGCGTTCGTCCAAACATGCCCTCTGTGCACGAGGATATTGAGGGCATAACTTGTAAGATCTTGTTTGGTTCTTAACTTTCATGCTGTTTCTGGACCACATTTTTATCACTTCACAGGTCTTAGCTCTGTCTCTTGAAGACTGTGTAGCTTTTGAAAATTGCCATTGAGACGAGACACAAATGGCACTGGACGTAGGAAGACTGTCCAAGGTGGAATGCATGGGGTGATGGGCAGGAGAGGGATGTGGGCATGGCTGGGGTGAGGTGGGTGGGGCAGCCCATCTACTCACTGCAGAGCTGGTCCTCGTCTTCTCCCTGTGCGCAGTCCCAGTGGAAGTCACAGGCCTGGCCAAGCTGGAGGACTGTCCCGTTCCAGCAGGTGAAGGAACTCTGCAAGGCCATCTTGGAGCCTGGGGATGTTCCTGGAGAGCACACAGAGACACAGGCCTGGTCAGTGTGGGTGGCCTGACTGCTCATATCCCACTGGCCTGACTGAGACACAGGCATCTCAATCTGGCCATACCTAGGGGCAGCACCACGAGGCTGAGAGGAAGTCAAAGCTCTTACAGCCCCACAACCCCCTGGGTAACTTATTTCCTAGTGATGGGGAGTAGCAGAGTGGCCGAGGTTTGTCTACGTCCCCTCAACAGTATGGGGTGCTCAAACCCATGAATTTAGTGTGCTAGGTGGACAGCCTGCGGGGGGGGGGGGCGCTCATCTGCACACAGACAGCTCTACCTTTAAGGTCACATTTGGGGTATCAAGGGAACTAACTGGTCCACTGTATACTGGTCCCCCATGTTCTTGACCCTGGATGCCACCATTGGAGTGATTCTAAAGATGCAGTACTCTTGGCTGTGGAACACAAGGAGCAACATGAACTGGCCTCTCTATGACCGGTTGGTTGTGTGATGCTGATCTTGTTCCTTCTCTGTCTGGACCCCTGTCTTTTCATTTACAAAAGAAGGAGTTTGGACCATGTTTCTAAGGTCTGTTCCAGTTCTGAAATTCTAGATAAATCCTATTATCCAGTGGAGAGGAAGGGAGAGGACCCAGTTCATAATGAAATTGTTAGCAGTTATTTGTTTCTGTATCACGAACAAAGTGTTATGGAAACTCATTAACCTGTGACCCAGAGAGCCAGGCTTCAGGGAAGAGAAGGCTGGACTGGCTGAGCATGCCCTACCGACTGGGCACTTTGCCTGGGGCCACCTAGCAAGGGCTGATGATTCTGATGGCACCTCCTATTGCCCAGCTCATGGTGGGTGTGGGATGCAGGAGACTCTGTCCCACGTGGAGATGAGCAGGAAGGACCTGCCCCACGCCTGGCTGCCCTACACTCCATCCTCTTTTCTAGCTCCGTCCCTGTGGCAGCTGGTGCCTCAGCAGTCTCCCCACCCCCATCACATTCACTTTGGTGCTCGGCTGGGTGGTGGAGAGAATGACCCAGGATCCCCACTTGGGGGTCCTGTATCTTCTCTGAGCATCATCTCAGGTGGCTCCTCCAACCCTGGCTGTGAAATTAGACTGGTCTTTATTAGATTATATTTTAAGAAAATCTCCCAGCTGATTGTGATGTGGGACTCTCCAGTTAGATGATTTTTAATACTTAAAATTCTATGATTTTCTGGTTCAGTGGACCATTCCCAGTAGCATGGGCACTATCACCAAGTCCATTGACTTCTGGGATGCCTTTATGTGCCTCAGCACATCAGCTTTGCAGAGAAGCTAGGCAAGTCTTAACAGTGCCCATTTCCTTAGTGGGAAACTGAGTCAGAGAGCTGTAGTAACTTGCCTAAGGTGGTGAAACTGGTCCGTGGGATTCAGGCCCCATATGTCAGACAGCAAAGCTGTTCTCTCCATCTCAGGGGAGAGGAGAGCTGGAGGCAGCCTTGGGTGCTCTTTCCCAACCTCGTCTAGCTGAGGCTCAACTTGTAAGCTGATGGCAGGTGGCCACTAGGCCCTTTCAGATGGGTCTCCAGCCTGGCTGGGCATTCTTGGTAACTCCTGGGTGTGGGAAATCAGGCCTTGCTTCCCTCAGGTAATCCCATCCAAGTTTTGTTGTTTTTAATTTATTTCAGAGAGGAAGGGAGAAGGAGATAGAGATGGAAACATCAATGATGAGGGAGAGTCATCAATCAGCTGCCTACTGCATACCCTCTACTGGGGATCGAGCATGCAACCCAGGCATGTGCCCTGACTAGACTGAACCAGGATCTCCTGGTTCATGGATCGATGCTTAACCATTGGGCTGGGTACATCCCAGTTTTTAAATCTGCTCTTCAAGGTCCTTTGTGATCTCGGCCCAAATTCCTTTCCTGTCTCACCTGTCTGTCTCTCCCCATGAACCCTGTGCTCTGGACTCAGCACTGATTCCATGCACCCTGGCTCTAGGACCAGCTCTAGTGTTGGCTCCTATCTTCTCAGCAGGTTGACTGAACCTCTGTGTCCTCCCCCTGCCCACCCCCAGCCTTAGCCATTGCCTGGCCCCTAAGAGGGCTCATAGACATCCTGCAGATTAGGTTACCTATCTGTGAATGCCCACATAATGCACCCACCCAGAGACCCATATCCTAATCTCCCAAAGCAGAAAATATGTTACTTTATGAGGTAAAGGGACTTTACTAATGTGGTTAAGTGAAGGACCTTTAGATAGGGGAGATTCTTCTGGATTAGTGAGGTATAATTACAAGGTTCTTACAAAGAGCAGGAAGAAAGACAAGTAAGAAGTAGGAAATGCCGTGAGGCAGCAGGGGTTTGGAGTCATGAGCCAGGAGATGCAGGCAGCCCCCGGAAGCTGGAAAAGGCAAGGACTGGGTTCCCCGAGGACCCACTAGCGGGAGCCTGCTCTGCTCTCACGACTTAGCCAGAGAGAATGACTTCAGACTCTGCCCTCAGGAACTCTAAGGGAATAAATGTGTGTTGTTTGAAGCCACCAAGCTTGTGGTAGTTTGTTACAGCAGCCACAGGAAATGAATGCACCAGCTAACCCAGACTCCAGCTACAAGGGAAGACAGTCCTCGGAGACCCCGAGCTCTGAAGCCCAGCACAGCCTTAGATCAACTTCTCGGTTCCTTAATTGTTCTGTGACTAGATTGCTGTGGTTTCCTGGACTGGTCACCTTTGCCCCGTTCTTCCTCACACAGAGGGAAAAATGTCCCCCCTATCTGTCCCTGTGCCTCAAGATAGCCTAAGTCAATGGTTTCTCCAAATTCCTCCAAATTCCAAGAGCAGGGACCTGCACAACCTGTCAGTCACGTCTCCTTGGAAGCTGGGAGGTAAAATGTGTCTAGGAGCTGGGGTCCCCCTGCAGAGGTGGGGCTTTGCTGGGAGGGGCTGTGGCCTTTGTCGCAGATCACAGCAAGGACACCTGGCATCATATATAGTGTCCTGCTACCTGCCTAGCACAGCGCCAGTACTTCACCTGCCTGCTCACTCAACTTCACCACCTCCAGGACAGGGCCACTCTGTTCTTTCCCCTTCACAGAGGGAAGCTGCCAACTGAGGGCCAGGGGCAGTGGTGGGCAGGTGGCCTCCAGCTGGGGGCTGCTGTGAGGGTGGCACTGGTGTGTCTACCCAGCTGGTGGGTCCTGCCTGCCCAGTGACACTGCCTGTCCTCTGTGCCCCTGTTTCAGGGTAAAGGCATTTAGGATAATAAGAACATTTCTTCACATTTGCTTGGTGATTTTTAGTTTTCAAAGTATTTTTTTCTAGTGTCTTATATTGGATCATTATATACAGCGAAGTCCTTCTTACCCTTGTTCCCAGCCCTAATGAAGAAAATATAAGAAAAATAAAAACCCCTGTGAAGTCTTCCTCAACCTATGGAACACGTGTAAGCTTGTTGTGTTTCATTCACACCTTATGATTAGGCCTGCTTCTCATTATGCGTTTTCACACACCAATGACTTGTCATTCCCTCATTCTGAAAGCATATGGCTATTGTATGAAGTGGGAAGCCAGGGTAAAAATAAACAAAAGCAGTGCCCAGAATCACACCACCCAGAGGCCATCGTTTCTAACATCTCTGAAGTGTTTTGGCCTATGCGTTAAGCATGTGTACAGTTGTATCACATGTATATATGCCTTAAAATAATTAAGTAAGGCTGAAAGCTTTACCAAAGATTTAAAAAGTCTCCAGAAGCATACCTTTTAATGGCTACAACACTTTGGGGTACACACCATCATTTATTTCAACAGTACTCAAGGTTTGGATTGTTAGACTGTTTATCAGAACTCTTTGAGGACTCTTTTTAACCAAAAATCTTTGCTTGCATTTCAGATTATTTTCATAGGATAGATCCCAGAAGTGGAATTACTGAATCAAAGGGTGTAAACAATTTCAAGGCCCTTCATATAGACTGCCAAACTATTTTCTAGAAGTTAATCCAATTTACACTCTCCCAGCTGCGTTCACACATGCCTGCCCCTCTCACTACATCCTGGCCAACTCTGAATAGATCATGATTTTTATTTTTAACTAAAGGAATTCCCCTGCTGTTTTATTTGGTATTTCTTTGGAAGTTAGTGAGGCTGAATATTTTTTTCATATGTTGTTAGCTTTATTTTACTTTTACGTTGCCCACTTTCATCTGCTGATTTATCTATTAGGTTCTCCATATTTTCATATAGAATTGTATGAGATTATGAGTAAGGATGTGGAATTATTTGTTATATACTTAATAATTTCTCCCAGGATTTTATATGCTTTTGTTCTGTTTAGAATGTATTGTGATATGCAGGAGTTTTAAGTTGTACCTAATTCAAACCTATCCATATTCTCCTGGGTTATTTCTTCTTTTTCATATTCTGCTTAGTTTGTTGCATGTGGGACTGGTTATGTGTGGGTCACCTGTCCCAGTCTCTGGGTTGCCCTCTCATTTAGGAACATCTTCACCAGCATCCCATCTTTCAATAACAGGGACCCAGACCTCATCTATGACACTTTTGTAGATTCTCTCCTCTTCCCCTCCATGAGCCCTCCTTTCACTTGGACTTCTATCACTTACCACTTCTTGCATTGAACATGGCGGACATTCCGCCTCATGTCATAAGCAGTTGTTTGCATGCTGTCTTCCTCACCAAACTGTAAGTGACTGGGAAGGAGATACTGAGTCTTATCCTCATGAGTTTAAAATAGTACTTTGTATAGAGATCTTTCCACCCCAATACTTGAGAATTGAATTGAACCTATGCATTATATGTGGAAAGTTTTATACCTGTTTTATGGTTGAGAATACAAAGGCTTAGCGTGATTACAGTTTGCTGAGGGACTGGTGAAAATCCACATTTTTGACATCTTGTTCTCTATCACTTGTACTGTGTCTGTTTGTGGGGTCCCCCTCCACTCCTGCACCAGGTATAGGTGACATCAGGAGCAGTGATTGTGAGTACAAAAGGGCAGGAAGTTGGCATCCCTGCCCTTTACCCCAAACCCTGACAAAGTAGAGATCTGGTAGTAGGAGGGTAGTGCTGCTTTCACTCTCTGGTTGCCCCAGAGTTAATCCCCAAACCTCTCTTTTCTCGGTAAAAGCATTGCCACAGCCCAGAGAGGCCGTCCCCTTTAGGCCTGCTTCTACCAATTCCTCTCCATTTCCTTCCTGGCTGGAGATGTCTCGGCTCCCTGGCATCGCATCCGCCATACCACAGAGAATTTTATGCTTGTGAGGGATTCAATTAGATGTATGCCTAGTACTCTGATCTCTACTGCCAGCCAAACTCAAAACTAATGAGGCGCAACAAAAAACAACTGCTCTGTCTTCTCAAGTTCTTTTTTTTATGGGGCCCATAAATTCCAAGGAAGGAAGTACCCTTGGTGGATGATTGTAATCAAGGGCCTGAGTTTCTTAAATGGTGTCTTCTCTGTGGTTGTGAAGTGACTCCTCTGACTTATGGAGGATGGTTCCTGTGGCCCGGGCTGGTCACAGCCAGCCTTGGGGGTAACGGATCTTCGTGCTGGCACTTCCTGATGCTTTCCACCTATGGGTGCCAGTGAATCCTGGTAATCATTGGGATACCAAGTGCCCTAATCACAGAATTCTTAGGGAGATCTGAGATCAAGCTGCTCTGGGGTGAGTTGGTACTTGGGGATCTTTTGTTAGTAAGGATCTTCTCGATGGGAATTTATCTCTGAAATAGCAGTTCTTCCCAGAATAATGATGTAAGTCACTGGGAGCCATAAATTCTCATCATTCCTTACCTCTGTAGAGCATTTTAATAGCTTACGATGCGCTCTCGTAATCCTTCCTTGTTTGAACTTCATAAAAAACTGGCAGGACAGTTATTACTATTCCCATTTGATTAATAAGAAGATTGGGGATTCGAGAAGCTAAATAATATACAGAGAACTGCTTTTTAAACTATAAGGCACTATGAAATGCCCGTGGTCTTGCAGCAAGTAAACCTCAGGGAAAGGTCCACCAGAGCCTGGTCAGATGATACCAGGTTGAGTTCCTCTCCCAGAACGGGATTAGATCACCTTTGGGACCAGCACCCTGACTGCCCATGGGAGTCACTAGGGAGTTAGAATTCCAGTTGATCTTCAGGCCCCACCTGGACCAGTGAAATCAGTAGAAGGAGAGGCCCTTGGCATTGGTAGCTTTAAAAGCTACCTGAGTAGTTCCCAGGGGCATCGAGTTGAGAGCCTCTTCCTCAGAGGCTGGAAGATCTGCTCTGGAGCACCTAGGAGTCTTGGGTTCATCCTTTACCTCCATGGGCCTTCACTGCCCTTAATACAGTGAGGGTGGGACCTCAAGTCCAACCTTTAAGACTACCATCCATTTGCAATATCTTCATTCTGGAGTTCTGGACAATGGTTGTTGGTGGCTATATGTTTATAAAGTTGATTTGATATAATTAGTGCCATCTTTATTAACGCTGGCCCTTTAATGACTCTCCCGTGAAGCCTTCCCTCCCATGCATCTTTACTAAGCTACTCACCCAGCAAGCTTCCCTTGGATGCCTCATGTTAGCTTTTCCTGTCTCAGTCATCTGTCATTTGCACCCTGAATTTGTCACCTGAAACAGCATGCCACATTTGCTTGCCTATTTATCTAGTCTCCAGTGCAGGAGAAATTAGTTCATATTTGCATCTGAGACACGCGTGGCACAGGTTAGGTCACATGAATCACTGTTCCACACCACGCATGACTTACTGGGTTCTCTGGCTGAGAATGATTCCTTTTCCCTCATTGTGCATTCAAAGCAGAAACCCAACACACTCCCCTCCTTCCATCATGTCTTGGAGATTTGGTGCTAAAAAATATACATAACTTTCCTTATTCAAATTTCTTTTTTAAATGAATGTCAAACTTTAGGTCACTTAATTAATTTTTAATTAAGGTGATTTATGTGCCATTAAAAAAGGCACATTTGTATCAGCTTTTGGGCTGTCTCCCACCTGCTTGCTGATGCCTTACCAATGACACTTGCTGAGGGGGAAAATTGAATGCTGCTTAGGTGAGAAGGGGTCTTACCCTTAAGTGAAAGACAAAGGGATGTGGTGTGAGGAAGGAGTCTGCCTACTAGAGAATAGGGAGGTCAGGAGTGGGGCTGGGCTAGGCTCCCATCCTAGAAACTTCCTGTTTCTCAGAATGAGGAGAATCAGGTACTTCAGTGTAAACAAGCCCAGAGACATGAGAATGGATGGTGATGAGGATGCAGTCAAATAGCAGACACAGGCTAACAGCTGTTGCTACTGTGCTGACGTTAATGGAAGGCCTGCGAACTGTGTAAATTAAGCCTGGCAGAGACCAATCCTGCTGAGGGCGCTGGGACTCATAAATTGGAGTGTGGAAGCCTCGTTAAAGAACTGGCATCTTGGGTTCCTACTCAAAATGTAAATCGGTGAGGAGAAGGCCTAGCTATGGAGGGCTGGCAGTAGGCTGGGAGGAAAGCACTGTGCTGGGAACCAAGAGAGCTGGATGGAGACCTAGTTCTATGACAAGGCTCTGGGCCACAAGCCAGTCACTTCTATTCTGGGCCTCAGTTTCCCTGTTTGTGGACCCTCAAAAGCCAGCCATTCACATTTACCATGGGCTTAGTCTTTGGTGGGGTCCAAAGACCCTTTGGAACTAAGTCACACAGGTACGTGTTAATCATGCTTTCTGGGCCCCTATAGACCTATAGGGTCAGAATAGCTGGGGGCAGAACCCTGGAACCAGCATGTCCCACAGGGCTCTGGCTGAAAATAGGGTGCACCAAAGCCTGAAAACCTCTAGTATAGAGAAGTGAATCTTCAGTTCCTTCTTCCCTTAGAAGAATCCCAAGCCTTTTGGCCCTATGTACCCCCTCAGCGGGACAGTTCTCTCCTGGGGCCAGGGTTATCAGAGTTCCTTTCAGACCTTCATTCCATCTTTGTTATTCTTCCAGCGGTGCACGCTATTACTTTGTTCACTTTGCAGTGATGAGCCCCTTCAGGGGTACAGAAAACAATACGTGGTTCCAGTCCCCTCTTCTAGCAGCTCACGGTGTGAGCTCTGACAGTTCACGGGATTCTTCTCTTCTGTAAAGCAGGGATGCTATCTAATTTACAGGATTCTGTGAGGATCAAATGAAATTGTATATACAAACAATATGTGAGGTGCTTATGAGCTAATTGCATAGAGTATCCCAAAGGGGTTGGGAGAATTGACCATGGAGGATTGGTGAAAGGGATCAATAAGGGGACTACACAGGCCAGATCTTGGGGACAGACAGCACCTTTAGGAATCCCTCACATCCCAACAGGGCTAGACCCTATCAGCAAAACAATGACAGAAACAAACCCAACAACAATTTCCCCCACAATAATAGCTATGAAAAAGAATAGTTGCAATGATGAGTTTTTAAGATTATTTGTCTTTGGAGTCACCTGACCACCAGTTAGCTCTCTCAGCCTAGCTCCTCTTAGGTCCCAGTCCTGCCATAAACCTTTTCTGGTTTCCATGGCATTCCATCCAAAGGGGGTTTGGTGCCTTGGCACGGCCTGCTTTCCCAGCTTTGCTGTGCTACTTTGCATCTTTAGCTAAACTCTGTGACTTGCTTTTCTTGAACATGCGGCCATTGGCACAGCCTTTGTGTAACCCAGTTACTTGGTCTAGAATCTTCTCCATCTGCACAATCCCTCCTAACTCAGATGCTTGTTCCCCAGTGGCTTGTTCTCCTTTCTCTAAGAAAGGCATGTGATGGCCCCCTGGGGTGACCTGGTAATCACTGCCCGCCTCTAACTGTGCTCTCACCTCACCCTATTGCACGATATGTCTGCATTGCTAGCTTCTCCCACAAAATTCCAAATTCTTTGAGGCAGGTGGTCCATCTTACTTAGTTTCTCTCCTGGAGAGTGTCTGGTGCATGGCGGGCACTAATGAATGCATGGTGAGGGAGTGCAGAATAGATCACTGAGTTCACGTAGAAGAATGGGGTGAGGTGGAATTTCTTGGCATTTTGGAAGCTGCTAATTCCTCTAGCTTATACCATAGAAATTCCACCCAGCTTCCGCTCCCCTCCATTCCACGGACTCTTTGGATTATTGATCAAGAGAGTCAGCTCTGCAAAAAGGCCATGGAGAAGTGGGAGCAACACCAGATCGAGAAACACAGCAAAGGCTAGTGTGGCTCAAGAGAGTCCCAGAGGGTCGTGAGGACTGGAAAAGGTGGTTAGGGATGGGGTGGGGGCAGAGGCTGAATTAGGAAGGACCTTGCAGGCAGCAGGAAGGGATGTGGATTTCACTTAAGCAGTTTAGACAAGAGACTGAAAACAATCTGATTAGTTTTTTAAAAGCTCATTCTGAGCAATTTAGGGAGAATGCACTGGAGAGGGCAATGGAAGTGGAAAAACCAGTTTGTAGGCTGTAACCAAGCAAGCAAGGGAGGCAGCAGCTTGCACAAGGCAGTGGTGGAGGAGTTGGAAAGGAGTGAGTGAAGTGAGTTACACGTGGGGGGTGACTGACAGGAGGGCTGATGGCCTGGAGGTGAGGAGGAGAGAGGGTGACACTAGGATGGTGCTGGGCGAAACTGGGGCTGCCAGCTGGCATGATAGAGCCAGTGAGTGTTTGTTTCAGAATCCCAATTCATTGACAAAGTCAGTCTCCATATAAATTCACGAAGAATTACTAAGATTCCCTCAGGCCATTAGCAGGAAAGCAGAATGTGTTTCATTTTGGCTGCTGAGCTTTCTGAAGAAAGTAAAAATTTTCTTATTCCCTTGTACCCTCAACGGCCCCTTTATTTTGTTGCACAGTCCTCTCCCCAAGGTTTCAACATTTATCTTCATTGGTTTGCTGGAAAGACATAGCAATCATTTTATTTGTAATATTATAAATAACCTCTGTGTACACTTTGCTATTAGTCTCCCTGAAAGTGGTGACATTTAACCATTCTCCACCACAGCTCCCCATAAAATATGTTGTTTTCTCCTCTTGTTTTTTCAGTGAACAATGAACAAGTCCAATCACACCTTGGAGATGTAATACTAATCACAAACAAATTATAGCTAGACCTGCGACGGTGGGAGGGGCTGTGCAGATCACGCAGTGGGAAGGCTGTTGGGAACAGAGCAGAGGTGAGCAGGGGGTATGCAGACCTAAAGGGGCAGAGCAGGAGAGCTGTCGTGGGAGTGGCCTCTTAAGGCACCTCCACTGAAGGGAACCGGGGATTTCAGCCCCTTGAAGACAGATGGGAGGCCATTCTGCCTCCACCCTATCCCCGGTAGCCATACTGGGAGGTTTGGCTGAAGAGACAAGCTGGCCATTGGGTGCTGACACAGGTATCCATCTGTGATAAGCATGTCCATCCTCATTTATTGAGTGCTTATAAACTCCCAGGTTCTGTATATGCATTTCTTCCTTTATACCTTATAGCAACTATACGAAGTAGTTGTCACTATCTCCATTTTATTGAGAAAAAACTAGGGCCCAAGAGTTTGTAAAGACATCCCCAAAGTCTTTGAGGCAGAATCTGATGTCTACCTGACCCCAGAGCCCATGCTCTTAATCAGTATGCTAGACCCACCAGGAGGGATATCCATTCTAGGAGCCCCAGGAATACAAGAGAGGGAGGACTGTGAATTGCAAGCCAGTGGAGCCCCAGAGAGAAAATGTGCAATAGGTTGTAACCAAGCAAGCAAGGGAGGAAGCAGCTTGCACAAGGCGGTGGTGGAGGAGATGGAAAGGAATGAGTGATGTGAGTTACACGTGGGGGGTGACTGACAGGAGGGCTGATGGCCTGGAGGTGAGGAGGTTGGTGACGGAGGCCGGGGAAGGAAGCTGGCAGTGCCAGGGATCGTGGAGGTGGGGAGTGAGGCTGGCTGGGGTTCCGGACTGGGCCATTGTCCCTCTGAGGGCTGATAAAAATGTTTTCAGGGGATGCTGTACCAGGTAGGTGCTAAGACAGAGTGCAGGCCCAGGGGAACGAAATGAGAGCTGAATATCAGAGTTCATAGTTTGTTTCCTGGACCAGGCAAAAAAGTCCATCTCTTCTGTGGTTGCTGGGTCAAAGGAGATAGGAATGGAAAAGTACTTTGAGTACCAGCAAATGATTAAGATTTTATTATGAAGCACCTGACATTCATATAGAATCTCACCAGATCTATAAAAGGCTCACACCCTCACCTCTTTGCCTTACTGTTGGAGAGCTTTCCCTAAAGACCTTATCTAAAGCCTCTCCCTGCTCCACCCCCAAACACAGGCACTTCCTATTTCTTTTCCTATTTCTCCTTGGTACTTATTCTGGGCATTATACACTTTCCTTATTAGTTTTGTTGCTAGTCTTTCTTCCCCACTAGCAGTGTTTTCACTGCCGAATCTTCCTCTAGTTCCTACTACAGTGCCTGGCACATAGTTGAGAGACTAGGTGAATGTATCTCTTTCATAAATTATTTGGGGCAATGGATTCAGAAGCATGATTTATTTTTTATTCACAATTTAGAATTAGTGTTTCAGAGAAAAGGCATTTCCCTGAAGAGGACTTCCATGAAGTCCCAGTCCTTATGGCCACTCGTGTGCAAAGCTGGGGTCTGTTCATACAGAAAGCAAATCATGGAAGAGGCTCAGATTGTGGCCTTCCCCGTTTCTAAAGCCTTGCTTGGTGCTGCCAACTCTATTTGGGAGGATGGCTGTACACTCATACGCACAACTGAACACAAGTTTGGGGGCGGGGGTAATGAAGCTGCAGGCATGGACTGCTGGGAGCCCTCCCCTTCTCTCTCCCTCACACACAGAGAGAGTGATGGCCAGCTCCCAGTAAGAAGTGAGAGGCTGTGAAACTGTCAGAAAATACTGCACATTTTAGGCTCAAAACCAAGAGGGATGCTGAGGCCAGGCCCCACGCTATCGATATTCAGTGGGTGGGCCACTTGCATCAGAGTCAGAAAGAAGCAGGGTTTCCCTGGAGGAAATGTAAAGAGCTCCTGTGTTACTCAGTTTGATAGACGAGGAGATGTGGAAAGGAGGCTGAGTCTCCTATGGAAGGTCAAGGTCACTTGCTTTGGCTAGGAGTCAAGAATGTATTCATGTTTTTCAGTTTCCAGTTCTTTTCTAAGGTTCTCATGTCAGGGTCTGACCTTCTCAAGAACCACAACATTGGGAAAAACCTAGGAGAAAGAAAGCTGGATGACAGGCAGGAGGAAGGATGAAAAATAATAAGAAATAACATTCAATGACTGCCTACTATGTACCAGCCATTTTCTTTTTGTGTGTATTATCTTTGACTGGATTCTTTGAATGAGCATAACTTAAATATGCAAGAAGACAAGTGATTTGGAATGGCTACTACAAGAAATGGAAAATAACAAGTGTTAGTGGGATATGGCAAGTAAACTGGAACCCTTATGCACTGTTGGAAGGAATGTACAGTAAAAGGGTGCAGCCACTATGAAAAACACTACGGTGGTTGCTCAAAACATAAATAATGGAATTACCATATGATTAGCAATTCAATTCTGAGTGTACAGTATAAACATATAATTGAAAGCAGGGTTTTGAAGAGATATTTGTATATCCACATTAATAGCAGCATTATTCACAACAGCCAAAAGATGAAAGGAACTCCAGTGTCCATCAACAGATGGATGGATAAACACAACGTGATATATGTGCACAACAGTATATTATTCAACCTTAAAGAGGAAGGGAATTTTGACACATGCTACCAAATGGATGAACCCTGAGGACATTATGCCAGCGAAATAAACCAGTCACAAAAAGACAAATACTGCCTGATTCGTCTTAGTTGAGGGACCTGGAGTAGTCAAATTCATAAAGACAGATAGTGGAATGTTAGTTTCAGCCAGGGACGAATGGGAGGGGTGCATGGGGAACTATTTAATTTAATTAATTTAACACAGAGTTTCAATTTTGCAAGATAAAAAAGTTTTGGAAATAAATATTTTTAACACAACTGAACTGTATTCTTAAAAGTGGTGAATTTCATGTTATATGTATTTCCCACAATTAAACAAAAAGATGACTGGCCTTGTAAATGAGCTCTAATTAAGACGGCAGGGCAAGAAAACAACAGCATGCATGGCCTACTGAGATGTCTGTCCCAGAGGCCCTCAGGTTCTTCTCTTAACTTAAAAAAAAATATTTTTATTGGTTTCACAGAGGAAGGGAGAGGGAGGGAGAGATAGAAATATCAATGATGAGAGAGAATCATTGATCGGCTGCCCCCCGCACAGCCCACACTGGGGATTGAGCCCACAAGCCAGGCAGGTGCCATTGACTAGAATTGAACCTGAGACCCTTCAATCAGCAGGCGGATGCTCTTTCCACTGAGACAAACCGGCTAGGGCTTGTGGAGGGCAACCAGGAGAAGCTTGTGATAATTTTAACCTGTTCCTGTTTGGCTCCCAGTGGAAGGGGCTGGCATTGAGGCAAAGGACACAGCCAGATGCACTGGCTGGAGCAAGGAGGCTCACCTCTGCTCCCACACTGCCGCCTGTTAACCGAGGAGCGCTGCACCTGGCATGAGCTCTCCCTTACCTACAGTCTGTTTATCTATGAAATGACAGGGTGGGACCAGGTGAGCTCTGAGAGGCCTTTATTCCCCCTCTGCAGTGGGCCAAGGTCTCAGCCAATGACAGGGAAGAGTGAAGAGGAAGTCCATGGTTGGAGGAAGGTGCTGAGGGTGGGGAGAGTGGCGGGGCGGGGGGGAAGGTGGGTCTGGTGATCATGATAAATGTGGATGACAAATTGGAAAGCCTCCGGGAGACTCCTGCTCAGCTAGAAGCCTCTTAGGCCCCACACTGTGTTAAATGTGGCCACGTCACGCAGAGGGCTGCTTCTGGCCCAGCGGGCCCCCAGCACACACGGCTCCATTTCCATTTTTATGAGTATTTCCTGACGCTCAGGGGATTTCTATCAGGTACTGTGTACTTGAGAGTGAAGTGCCACTGAGCAGAGTTTACAGTTTCTTTTCGAGAAAACAGGTGAGAAAACCGACAAGACTTGATGGGCCAGGACTGGGAGGAGACCTACAAGCCATTCATGCCCACGGGTCCCAGGCAGGCCTGCCAGGTCCCAGGGGCAGCAGCACATGCCTCCTCTCGCTCAGGGAGGGTCCAGATCAGGCAGTGCTCTTGCCTTGGGGGTTCTGGGAGTACGAGGATGACATGTTTTAGGTGGACCTGATGGAAAGTTTTCAGTTGCTAGCTGCCCTGAATCTCCACGGCTCTTTGGCATTGCTGAGCACACGCAGAGGCTGAGGAAAGAGGATGGGTTTTGGAGACAGGCTGAAATAGAATCCTGACTCCAACAACTGGTCTTGTACAAGGTATTTGATTGCCTTGAACTACAGAATCTATCTTGCAGGGTTGTTTCGAGGTTTGGAGAAACTATAGGTAAGCCTTAGTGTCCAGTACATATAGTAGTGGGCGTTTGAAAAATGGCAGATTAAGAAGGAAACATGGTCTTCATTATTGAGACCATCCTGTATGTTGGGGCAGATATGTGAGCAAATAATAATAATAATAATAATAATAATAATAATAATAATAAATTATAATAAATAGGTGTGTGCTGTGACAGTTTTAAAACATCTGAAAATTGTTTAATGATTTTCATGAGAAAATTATTGAGTGGTGGGGATCTGTCTCCTCTCCATGAATATAGGCAGGCTTGAGACGACTTGGTCTAATAGCGTATATTGGAAGCCACCATATAACTTTCGAGGCTAAAAGCTATGCAGTTCCCACCTACCTCATAGATGTATTTGACTTTGGAGCCTGAAGCTTCCACGCAAGAAGCTTGACTACCCCAAAGCTACCATACTGGAGAAGTCAAGGGTAAGTGCTCAGGGAGTCAGAGGTCAAGAACAGGCACTCAGGGACAGTCCCAGCCAAGCCCAGCCTCCCTGTATCTCTGCTAATGCAGTAGACATGTAAGTGAGGCCAAGCGGGAACCCTGGACTGCATTGACCTGTCAGCTGAGTACACTGCAGGACCTCCGTCAATCACAGGATACAAAGCAATTACCTAGCAGAGCCCGACTGGACTCTTGTCCCTTATAATACAATAGTTGTTTAAGTGCTTACACTCTGGAGTATTTGTTCTTTAGAATTAGGTAACTGAAATGTTTGAATGACAGGCCCACAAAGGAGGGGATCTAACTATGGGGCAAAGGAAGGCTCTAGAAAAGAGGTGACACTTAAGTTGTACTCAAAGAATTGGCAGGAGTTCCATTAGACAAGGAGAAAGGACAAGGAAGTCCCCAGAAGAGGACAGGATGCCCAAAGGACAGCAGGTTAGACCACCCACACTGCTTCCTCATGCAGGGCCAGCTGGCATGAGTCAGGGAGGCCCAGGAGGCAGGACTACATCAGGAGCTTGGGGAGTGCCAAAAGGATTTGACTATCGCTCAGGGTAGCACGTCCAGGATGGCCCTCAGGTGAGGGGCATTCTGGGAAGGTAGGGCTGTGGGAGAGGCCGGCAGATGGCTGCAGAGGTCAAGGCCCAGAGAGAGAGATAGCTCTGTTTTCACTAACTCAGCTCCCCCATCACAAGCTTCTCTCTGTTGCCTTCCACCTGCTCTTGTCCCATTGGTGCTCTTTGGGGTTCTGAGAGCAGCTGGCCCCACAGGTGCAGTCACTGCAGAGGTTCATGTGTTGTGGATTCTTAGTGAAGCCAAGACTGGCCTGAGGATGGAGAAACACCTTCTTCCCTCCCCTTCTCTGCTCCAAGGATCTGCTTCTTCCTCCACGCCACCTGCAATGCATGCCACAGTCTGTGAAGCCAGTCATCCCTAGTGTGGCCATGTCATGACGTCTGGAGGCAGACAGCCCTGTAGTGAGTGACATGGTAGAGATGATGCACAGGGCTTCTCCTGTGGGTCACAGCCTTCCTTGCCACAGCCATCCCTCTTGCCTCCCTCAGCACAACCAAGGAAGTGAGTGAAGGCTCTGGAGTTGACAGACTGAGTCAAGGCCACTTACACTACCTACTTGACCTTGGATAGTCCCACCTCTCTGAGGCTCATTTTTCTTTCTGAAGAAGAATGTCTTTTTCTTTTGCAGGATAATTATAAAGATAAGTGGAGTTTAGGAAAGCAGCCAGAGAAAGGCTGGTTTGTAATAGTTCCCTCTACAGTTTCCACCTGGGACTCCATCCTACCGAAGAGGAGAATGGGCAGAAAGCTCACTCTGGGCTCAGAGTGACAGCCACTGGCCTGCCTTGTCAGCTGAGCTCTCTGGGCCAACACGAGCCCTTCATCTGCTCAGCACACTCCTGCCTTTGGGTGGACAACTGTAGGCCCTGGCTTCTGATGGGACTGCTCTTTGCTGGCTTTTCCTCATGGCTCTCTGTTGAAACGTTTGGCATGGCAACGGGGAGAGGGTAGGTGCCAGGTGGGAAGGAGGATGCTGGCTCAGACCTGAGAGGTGACCCAAATGTGAAGCTGCAGCAGAGCCATTCCTGGACCTGCCTGGGGTGTTGCCAACTTGCTTTCAGTACAGCCTCCTTCCCTGTGCAGATTCTGACCCAAGGACCAGCACCCCAGTGTTGATGACTGGGACTCATCCAAGTTATTGACAGGGCCGGATGTGTCAGCCTGGAATGTCTTGTGTCAAAAGTAGGGTCAGCAAAGAAAATGCTCTCAGAAAGAGCTCAGGCACAGAACATCTTTGGGCTAAACAGCCTGCTTCCTGAAATGGTCATGCCCAGCCTCTGAGGTCTCCTGCCCATCGGTGGTTGGGGAAGGGATGGAGGGAGGAGGGGTGGAGAACCAGTTAATCACCAAGATGCTGGTGCCAGAGACCTCCATGTGTATCACTTGGAGTTTATGTTTCAGAAAAGAAATGAAAGTGAGGACCACTAGCTAAAACTTCTTATAAAGTTCCTTATACTGATGGCAAAGTTACTCTCTCCAATGAAAATAAACAAGTTCAAGTCTTCAAAGATAATACATGAAAAAGTTAACAATTTCTGCATTGTTCAGAAAAGGATTTGTGGTAACCTGCAGTTATATATAATAAAAGCATGTAAATAAATAAATCAGGATGATTGAAGAGTAATATTTTAGAAGTGTGCCATAAGATTTCTATATGATAACTACAATTTGGCTAAAGTATACTTCTGTGCTTCCTAGCAGCCCAAGCAAACGGGAAATAGATCTATTATAAGATTCAAAGTGTTCATGGAAAAATAAATGCTCTTTCTGACTAAGAAACTCAATTGTTTTGTGGGTCCTCCTATGTGTTATAGTCAACAACACCTTCACCTGCATCTGTCATCAACACAGCAGCACAGTCATTTAGACATCCTATCCTATATAATAAAAGCCTAATATGCAAATTGACTGAACAGTGAATGACTGGTTGCTATGATGTGAACTGACCACCAGGGGACAGATGTTCAATGCAGGAGCAGTCCCTGGTGGTCAGTGCACTCCCACAGTGGGAGCACGGCTCAGCCAGAAGCTGGCTCACAGCTGGTGAGTGCAGCAGCAGTAGCGGGAGCTTCTCCTACCTCCCCGGCAGTGCTAAGGAGCAGCCAGCCGAGAGGTAAGGAGCAGTGAGCAGGCAGGTAAGGAGCAAGGGCTCCTGGACTGCTAGAGGGCACAGACTGGACTGAGGGGATTCCCCCTTGCACAAATTTCGTGCATTGGGCCTCTAGTTTTCTATAAATGTGCTATCCCTGAAGCACACACGTCAGTGGAGGGTTAGATCTTAAAAACTGAGCTGCACCAACTTTGCAAAGATCTGAAAATAACATCCAG
The DNA here is from genome assembly GCA_027563665.1 of Antrozous pallidus. Classification (NCBI taxonomy): domain Eukaryota; kingdom Metazoa; phylum Chordata; class Mammalia; order Chiroptera; family Vespertilionidae; genus Antrozous; species Antrozous pallidus. The sequence continues at coordinate 59,489,321 of CM050523.1, read as the reverse complement.
TACCAGAAGACTAGTGAGTTAGGGACTCTTGTATATCACTGCTGAGAATGTAAATTTGTGGCGTCCCATCTGGGGTGCCAATGTGGGAACCCCTTTTCATGACGCACGTGATTCAGGGTCCACAGTTCAGGGTTTGGGTTTCTGGAGGAGGCCGCATACAAATAAATTAAGAGACTCAGAAAAATACTAATTTGGAAAATGGGGGCCAGGCGGTAGTTCACTCTAGTGGCAGAACTCCCCTTGCTCTGGCTTCACCACTCTTTTTATTAAGATGAAAACCATAAGGTACAGCTGTAACCCCCAGGCCAGAAACACCAATAAAAGTCAATCAGTAGATCATTTTTGGACTAACAAGTGGGGGCTTGCTTCAACCATCAACATCCCAGTAACCAGCTCCAACCCCTTAGAGCAATCAAGGTTGACCAGCCCTGCAAACTCCTTGTCCACAGCTTTCTATTATTAAAGCACTGATTGGCTTCTGGCAAAAATTTACAGAACTTTCTAGAAAAGCTTGGAAAGTTCCACTTCTAGGAAACGTCCTTGAATAAACAGAGAGCTATACAGGTACTTAGACCCCCCGCCACCCCCCCCCCCCAAAAAAAAACAGTCACAGTACATGACAGGAGCATAGAAGTGAAAACAAAGCAAGAACTCCAGTGGTAGGGGAGTGATAATAGAAGCCTGCTTCACACAAAGGTGTTTTTTTTCTTCTTTTTAAGAACTTTTACCAACGTGAAATAATGTTCATGATAAATTAACTAAGAAAATACCCCCCACCTATATCTAAGTCTGTTGGAACAGCATGACAAAACCCATGTATATACACAAAGGAAATCCAGGAAGAATATATCACATTGTTAACACAGCTACCTCTGAGCTGAAGGATTATGAAGGCTTTGATTTCTCCTTTTTCTGCCTTTCTGAATTTGTGTGATCTGTAGTGGGCATGTGTAACTCTTATAATCAGAGAAAGGAAGCAGTAGTTCTAAAGGAAGAATCTGCTTTCTCTTCCTAGGCCCACACCTACATTCTAAGGATACCTATTCACCCCACATCTCTATTTAGGAGACGCTTCAAAGCACTTTCTTTTCTTTATCTCATTACTATCTCACCATCACTCAGGGGAGCAGGCAGGGCAGGGGTTCCATCTCTTTTTAGAGAGAACACTAATTCATGGGATGGTACCATTTGAATACAGGCTCAGCTTTGTTTTTAGCAATCCACATCTCGTTTGCACCCTGACCCAGACCTGCCTGAGAACCTCCTGGGATACAAGTGAGGGCAGAGGTAGAGAGGGGAAGATACCCTGTAAGGCTGAGCTACCAAGATGTTGACACCTCTCAGGGCTGAGACACCCACAGTGCCCTGGCAAGGCGTCTAAATCATGGTTTAGACCACACTTTAACAGAGGCTCAAATTGCTACTTTGCGCTGCAGTGAATCTCAACATCTGATTTTCACTGACAGCTAAATTAACAAATCAGCTAAACTCCGCTATATTTTATGTCTCGTCTTATGCCAGATTTAATGTGTTCCAGACACAACACAGTGCAGAGGAGTTTGGATTTACTGGCTCAGGGATAGCTGTAAACTATTCCCTGCGTCCATTTCACTCAGTGAACTAGGAAGCAATTCCTGCGTCCATCTGTCAGAATCTCTGCCTGGGAGGAGATGAATGAATCCGAGGCAGCTGACCTGGCCAGGCAGTCCCCGAGAGCTGGTTATTCACTCTGCAGCATGCTTCCAGGGTCTTGGTTACAATCAATGGGGTGATTTCTCTCATAGTTATTTGCCCCGACAATCAGATATGGCCTATGCCTACACCCCTGACCTCACTTGGCTCCCTTGAAGAGCAATGCAGAATAAAGTACCTTCATTTGCTCAGCATTCTCCATAGTTTAAAGCTAAAAAACGTAAATGCTTTCATTGATCCTGATAATAGCCCTCTGGCATTTTACTGCCACCTGATTTTATAGATAAGGAAGCTGGTTCAAGGTCACATAGGTGGTAAGGGGTAGAGGGGACTAGAATTATGATCTTTTGGGTACCAGTCCAGTACACCTTCTGGAATATTCTAAGGGTAGGACCCTCTGACCCTGCTTGAGGAGGACTCTGAGAATTCTCTGAAGCCCTGGTATCTTACCTCTGCTAAATTCTGGCTCTCCAGGATGGAGGACACACTGGCCAGGCAGCACGACAGTGATATACAACTGTGACATCATCACCATAAGAAAGTACAGAACATCTCCATCACCCCCAAGGAACTGTGCATGCCCCTTTCAGTCCATGTTCTCCCTGCATCTTAGGGCCCAAGCAGATACTGGGCTGCACTTTGGCAGTGAAGTGTGTATTGTAAGTAAATGGAATAATATGATACCTGCTCATTGGTGACTCTCCATTCTTGATAATACCACCTGTTGAAGTCAGAGCCTAGACCCTAGAGAGTGGGCTGCGGGCTGCATTGGGGAGGCATCTGTCTTCATGTGGAGGGACTCATGACAAATTTCTGAGAAGCCACCCCAAATAGGCAGTGGCACCATCAGCTTATGGTACTAGCCTAACTCCACAGATTGGTGTGGCCAGACTTTCAGACTTTCTTTTCTTTTCTTTCTTTCTTTACTAATTCTACAAGCCCTTATGCAACTTATTTGAAACAATAAGGACTCTAACATTCCTATATCCTTACCTCAAAGTATCGAGTCCTAGGAGGAGCTGGAGAGGAAAGAAGGTGACCCTATTGAGATCACATATGATAGCTCACTGCATGTCACAGCAGCCCTTCCATATTCCAGATGAGAAAAAACCTTTTGAGACTTATAACTTAGCCAAGACCACTAAATTCTTAAGTTCTAGAGTTGTCTTTCAGGATACAAATCCTGGTCTTTCTCTTGCCCGATACCTCTTGATGGCCACAGAGACCCTGATGATGGAGACAGTGGGATGGCAATTGGTTATCACCCCAGCCAATGGCGACAATCTCTCATTAGCAGCTCCTGCTTGCCCTAGGCCAGTGCTAAGCTCTCCCTGACCAGCATCAGCAGTAGATCCACATTCTTGCAGGCACTGCCAGCCACAAGGTAACAGCCTCACAATGAACTCTGTGTTCCTTCAATCCAGGCCCTGCTGGTAACACTGGTGATCCTAGGACAGACTGCCCACAATAAAAATAACTACAGAGCATCCTCCACATGCCCCATGGGAGACTGGAGATAAATGAGACATGAGACATGGCACAATCTCCTCTCCTGAGGTTTCCAACTCAGATATGACAGTATCCTGGGGGATTCCAGACTGAACAGAGAGTGTGTCTGCTTGCTTCTGATCACATTCCAGTTATTAAGTAGGCAGCTACCTGTCTAGAGCAGAGCAGACCTCTGTGTAGCAATGAGAGGTGAGAGCAGTCCCATTAGCACTTGGGAGAAATACTAAACAGAACCATGGAAGATTATCAGATAATCAGTTGGTTTGAATGGGATGGTGTGTGTGTGTGTGTGTGTGTGTGTGTGTGTGTGTGTGTGTGTAGGCGGCAAAGGAAGTGATGGGGCTGATGCTCTGAGTTGCTGGGGTGTGCCTGCAGCTAAATCCTTGGCACCTTTCATAGAGGGCAGAGAGGAGATTTAGGGCCCCAAAGCAGAGAATTGGGAAGCCTGTCTCCTCTTACCTCTTATAATGATAAAATAACTGGTTGCCCAGTTGGCATGGCTCAGTGATTGAACATTGACCCATGCATGAACCGAGTGTTCTCTGGTTTGATTCCCAGTCAGATCACATGCCCAAGTTTTGGGCTTGATCCCCAGTAGGGGGCATAGAGGAGGCAGCTGATCAATGTCTCACTGATGTTTCTATATTTCTATTCCCTCTCCCTTTCTCTCTCTCTCTTTATATATATATATATATATATATATATATATATATATATATATATATATTTAGATTGATAGTCCGATTCATGTCTATGATGCAAAGACTACTTGGAGAGTAGGGGGAATGTAGGAGAGAAAAAAAGGGGGACATTCACCTCTACTGCCTTTCAGGCTTCAGGCCTGGGAATAATAACTGCTTAGGAAATGAGCTGCCATAAAGCTAACCTTCTACATCTGCAGAGTGCTTTCCTGAGTCACAGATGTAACTGGGATTTACTCCAAAGAAGTGGATCTCAAACTTTAGCATATATCACAATTGTGCTTCTTAAGACCCCAGACTTTCCCACTCAGCAGTTCGGATAGAGCCTGATCACCTGCATGTCTGATTATGCAAATACGGTGGTGCTGGTCCAGGGATTGCCCCTTAGATTTGGCTGCAAGGCTGTAGGGATTTTCTGTTTCACCTTGAAGAATTTATCATAAACTTGATGTAAGCTGGTGAACTGGCCCCTCAGACCAGGGGAGATTTGGGGGTGAGGGAGTCTACTCTCTTCTCTCAGAGGCAGCATGGTCTGTGCTAGATTGGGTGGGTGCTGAAAGCATTAGTTGCATGATTCCACCCTCACCCCAGTGAACCAGACTCTCCCCATCTCTCTGAGGCCGACTTGGCACCTCTTTCCAGCCAGATGGTCCCCCAGGGTGGTCCATCTGGGTCTGCTTATGAGAATGTATAAGCTGTGTCTGTAAAGTGCTGGCAGCTCTGGGGAGGGCATCTGAATGCCAGCCCTTGTCATAATAAATGCTGTCCATTCATATGGTGAGCTGTGTGTCCTCAGAGCACCCACGGGCCTCAGCTCACTGGGCCTTTGCAACAACTTGGACAACCAGGTCAGCAGGAAGTAAGGGGAGGAAGTGACCATGGATCAGTGGTGACACTCTACAGTTGAAAAACTGAAGCTCAGAGGTACCAAGTCACAAAGCCAGTTTGGACATTTCAATGAGCTAGCCAGTAGCAGGACCAGCGATCTTCATACACTGTGGATTCACATGGTATGACAGCAAGTACCAGTGGCTCAGATGGTTAATGTCATGATTTCTGAAGCACTTTGACACCATCATGAGGTTAGTCTTTTCCATAACTCTGAGAGGTAGTGATAAGCCACTGAGAGTTTGGTTCTTATCCAGATCCCATAGGAAGGACGAGGCAGGTCTGAAGGCAGCCTGCGTTCCTCTATGTGCAGCTCCCTCTGTCAGGACAGACCCCAATTCAACGCTCTCTTCATGTTAACAGTGTACACTGAGATGCTCCATGAAAGGGGCCCAAATTCACTAGGAACTCCTCAGCGGTCGGAGCTGAGCCCTGAAGCCAGGCTGCTGGAGTTGGACTATCCCTCACATGCTCACTCTGTAAGCATAGGCAAGTGGCTCCCCTCACTGAGACTCAGTTTCCCTGTGTGTGGTGGGGTCAGTAAGAACCTTCTTTATCAGGACTTTGTGAAGAGCAATGAGCCCGTGATACAGCTCTCAGTGTGGCCCAACTGGGTGAAGCCTGACGAATGTTGGCTCTGCTACTCTCAGGGCCCCTGATGACAGGGGCGGTGACTGCCATCTCTACTGGCTTGGAGGGGACAGTGTAGTCGGCTTTCTTCTGTGGGGATCCTGGGTCCTAATTACCAGGACACGGTGGTTTCCCTGGCCTGAGGGACAGCCTGTCCTTCCATTCTTGACCTCATTCTGACTGATGTCTTGACAGTAGGTCTGGGCCTGGGTTTTGGCCTCTGTTGGTGGCTTCATCCAGGGAAAGTCATTTCAAACTGTTTGCTGGAGACTGCTGCCTGTAGGCTGAGATTCATGGGCAACACTGGCTTAACAGTCCATTAGGAATCGCAGTGGGGAGATCACCGCACATTATGCAGAGGCAATTGGCACGGCACGGATCAGGGTAGGGGGTGGCAGCTGAAGAGAGAGGTTCATTTAGACACAAAACAACTCCACATCCAGAAGGCAGGGGTCCACTGCACTGGGCTGTCTTCAACCCTCCAATGCAGACACCGGTGCAGGTTATATAAAAAGCTGATATAACCCAGGAGTTGTGTGGCCTTGCTCGAAAGGCCCAGCTGGGCCAGTCAGATGTCATTCTTCAGAATTAAAGCTGAGGCAGTACTATCTGTGAGGGGTCTTTGGAAAGGTCCTGGTGTGGATTTGGGGTCAGGGCAGCTGTTCATCGGAACAGGAAGAGCAGAGAAGCCCATCCAGAGGACAGGGTGGGCACCGCATTAACTCTTCCTCTTATTCTTCACCCTTTCTGCTCACTATTCCTATTTTAGACATAGAGAAAGCTAACACTCGGAGGCTGTCTGCTCCCTCACACAGGGACAAAGGGGGCACCTGCAGATTTCTGGGCCCAGTCCCAGACCATGGAGACGCTCACTATGCTCCCACTTTTCTTGGTGGTGACATGAGTGGGTGTCTGACACCTGCCCTAGCAGCTGACTTGTTTCAGAGGCCTTTGGCCAGCCTGTGGGTGTGCTGTCACTTCTCCTCTCCTCTGGAGAGAGCGATCACAGATATTATTTTACTTGATCCTATACTGTTGCTATAAAAAAGGCTCAGTCGGCATCACGATTCTATTTTCAGAAGAAGAAATAAAGCCTCAGTTCTGGGCCTAAAACCCAGGCCTCTTCGCACCCAGTTCAGAGCTTTCCTACATGATCTTGTTTTCCATTACCTTCTACGAGTTTCCATTACCTTCTGCTGAGTTTGTAAATCCAAGGATCTCAGCCCATCCTGGCCTGTGCTCCCCCTACACACCCTGGCCTATGCTACACACACACACACACACACACACACACACACACATGCACGCACACACACACACACACACATTCTTGAAGGTCTCTGCCATATGAACCACTATACCCCGTCCCTGTCCCTCAGCTGTGGCTGATGCCCAGTGGGCCTAGTAGTAATGCAGTGGCTGCTCTTGGAGAGAAAGCATTGTGGCCACAGGAAGCAGTTTTGTTCATTCAGTCTCATCTAATTAAGAGTCACTGAACTGTCAGACACATTACCTTCTGGATTAGGTGTAAAACCAAAACCCCAAATTTTCAAAACCCTGTTCTTGTTCGGAACTCTGCCTGTTCCTTGATGCTTGCCTGTCATCAGGAGCAGAGGACCTACCTTCAAAGTGTGGGCTACCCTGAGGTAGGACATACAAAGCCAGAGCTGGGAGGGATGTCCCTGAATCTGGGATCCAGGACCACCGGTGTGCTGAAGAAAGTCATGTGCCTGCGTCTCTCCTGTCTGTGCACAGTGACCTCAGGGTGGTAGCTTAAAACGGGTCATTGTTGGGAGTGTTCACAAGGCACAGACCAGCAAAGGCAGAAACCAGGGCATCCTCTCTACCTTTCTGGAGAGCCTGTTGTCAAACATCTGTGGGATCGCCACTGCCCAAGAATCCCAGAGGTACCTTGAGAGCCTGCATGGGGGTGTGGGTAGAGGCTGAAAGGGTGGAACTGCAGGCCCCTCAGTCACAATGCAATCCGGGCAGCCAGGCTTCTGCCTGTTCCACAGAATAACAGCAGCTGACCTTTCCTGAGCACTGAACATGTGCCCAGTTCTATGCTGAGGCTTCACAGTATCCACCCAGTTTATCTTCTCATGGCCCTGAGATGAGGGAGTATTATTAACTGCTTTTTTGCAGTTGAGGAAATGAGGCCCAGAGAGGTCAGGTAACTCCGTCTCATCACAAGCTAATAAGTGTGGCACCAGGATTTGAATTCAGGCAATCTGACTCTCAACTCGCACTCTTACTTCTATGCTGTATTGATTTTCCACTTCAGATTTAATTAGGGGGGAAATTCGCAGGTAAAATACGTTAGAAAATCAACTAACATTTTCACTAAAGTATTAACTGTGAGACGTGAATATCTCCCTTTACCCTCTGCACTTGGCTGCCTCAACTACTTGCTCAGAGTTGGCTGAATCAAGAACTAATGAGTAAACTTCACAAACCCAAACTAACTCCACCCCTTCTGTCTGATTTTGGGATGGGAGACTGAGCAGACCCACCTTGGTGGAAGAACCACTCAACTATGCTGAAGATGACATCTAAATAAGGGAAGAAAATCAAGTGCACCATCTGGGCCCGCACACAGCATGGGCTCCCAGGTGGCTGCTGGTGCTGTTCGCTCTGGGCTGCCTAGGGTAGAGAAGGTCAGCCAAGGGTGAAGAATACCTGGGCATGAGCTGAAACCTTAGTGCCTGAAGCTTTCCCCACCTTTTGTAACCCAACCTGGACAATCTAACTTTCCTCAAAAAGTCCCAATCCCACTCTCTGGACCTTTAGCCAGCCCACATCACTCAGAGTTTGCTAAGCAAGCCCCAGGCTTTTTCTCCATCAAATTGAATGAAAAGATGCACCCAGGCCTGGGCTCTCGATTTTGTTTTTACACTTTAGTTCTAATGAAAGCCCTTGCTTCTTAGCTTCTCTCATCTAAAACTGGGATAATGAGCTACTGCATGGGCCATGCTGAGGGATGTGAGATGCCCCATCTAGTGTATTTAGTGCATTTTGATTCCTGGCCAGATCTGGATGTGGGTCAGCACTGACCAATGGTGACGCTGCTGTGTTAGCGCTGTGTCCTTATCCCCTCCTCACCACGGTCCCCACTGTCTTCGCTCTATCATCGCCCTTTCTCGCTCTGTCAAGTTTCACCGGCAAGGCCCCACTCACACTGTGCTACATCCAAGGCTTCTGGGACTCTCCCAGGGAGAGTGGTCTCTCCCTCCACACAGTATGTAACATTGCTTCTAGCTTCTAGGAAGGCCAGGTATATTATTTCTGATGTCACAGCAGTCTTGGCAAACATTCATGGACAATGCCTGCGCTATTTAGGGTCTTACCGTGGCCAGATTCACTCCTGTTCTGTCCTCCAGGTCACAGGTGGGTGCTGTGACACCACTGGCCTCCCTGGCATTTGGAATATTCAAGGTCTCTCACGTCAAGGGTCAAGCTCCGGCTGGGATTTGACCTGGTATGTTTTCATGTTAGCGATCCCCTTTAGAAGCTGCAGGCTGCCTTAGCAAGGCCTTCCTGCTGGGGTGGGTGAAAAGAGTTTTCTTTTTGTATATGATGGTCAAGGGTATATCTCAGAAACTCTTCCCTCAATTTCTGAAATGATAATGACATTCTAGTGGCTTGGCCCTTCCCGGACTCTTCAAAAGAGTAGTTACCAGTTATCAAATCTCCCTATGTACTAATCACTATGATAAACACAAAATATATAATCTCTTACTTACTCCACATGATATCTCTATAGCTATTATTATCACTAATTTACAGATAAGTTGAGACTAAGAGAAGCAAAGGATGGCCAAGTTCAGATTCCTGGTAAACCGCCTAATGAAGACCCAAGCCTAGAACATTGACTCCAGAGCCAGAGTTCCTAACCAATATGACACCGAGTTTGCCAGGGCACCTCTGAAGTTTTTGAACTATTTATACAAGGAAACCCACAATGTTGCAAAAGAAAAGAATAACTGTTCTGATATAGGTGCTATTCTTTGAAATAAGCAATAATGTCCTCATAAGATATTTTATCTTATTTATTTGAAATTTTAAATCTCTGGTGATGGATAGGACTGATCAAGTTCTATAATATTAAATAAATGTTCTGGCCTTAGGTGGAAACTAAAGAAAACATCCAATTCAGATAAGCAGCAGAGTGTCGGGGAGTCAGCCTGCTCCTGTTTAGGGCTCTTGGTCTTGTTTGTCTCCAAATAAGAAGAAAAGTCTCCGGCAGACGGCCCCCAGGAAGCAATTGGGCTGACAGCAAATTCTTCCCAGGGCTCTGAGGGGACTGTTTCAATCTTGAGTTTGCTCAAGCGTCAAGCAAGCTGATTGTTCACCAGTTCCACTCGAATGTGGATTTACTCTGCCCGTGGGTACCCACCTTTCTGTGCAGCTTCTCTGCTTCATCTCCACAAAATAGACTGCATGAGGCTGAGAGGCGGCACCATCTCCCACTTGGGATCACCTGCTCGCTCACTTCCCCGATCTTGCCCCTTCAGTGATGCTTCGCTCGTTGTAATTAGTTGTCACTTGTCCTCCTTTTCTACCAGACAAGCTCTGTGAGGACCAGCAATTCCCCATTGCATACATTAGCAGGCGATTAATAAATGTTGGGGGGATTGATAAATAAATGGTTCTGGCATAAGTTTTTTTTTCAACTAAAGGATAAACAATGAGGAATATCTTAGGTATGTAAATATTCCCTTCTGTCCTGAAATTTATCAGAAGCTACTTGCTCAGAGTTGGCTGAATCAAGAAATAATAAGTAAAACTTCACAAACCCCAAACTCACTCCACACAGAGTGAGCATGGGTGACCCATACAGAACTTAAAAGGAGCCCTTCCCTTGTGGTTATCTGTACACATGTTAATTGGGACTGGCGTCTCCCTGGATCGGCAGATCAGAGTTTGTTCTGCAGCCAGTTCCCATCCCATGAAGAAGGGACTGTTTGGGCTGGCCTCGTGCTCCTTTGCACCTAATTCCAGACTTCATCCCCTTGAATTTCATCAGAGCTATACCATTCAGTTTCTAGATTGTTCCAAACAGCAGGGTTCCTGGCAGGTGAGCTCCTTCTCAGTGAGGAACGTAGGCAATTAGCCCAGAAGTCCTCCTCCCTTTTCCCCAGACACTTTCTTGTGGTGAGTTAGGTCAAGTCATGGTATTTCATTAGGATAATAAAAGGGAGAAAGTCAAACTCTTAGAATGTGAAAGTCTCTCACGTAATAAAAGCTGACTGGTAATTTATGGCTGCTCCACCTGAGGGTGACTTCGGGATCAATACACTCTAGTTGGACTTCCAGAGACTCAATTCATAGAGGCTCTCAGTGGATCATTAGTGAGCTTCGCCAGGCAGCTCACCTCCCAGAAGGCAGCCAGCGACACCCAGCTCATCTCCAGACTGAAAACATCCTGAGCGGAGGGCTGGTTGGGTGGTCTCACTGCCTTCTCACCTCCTTTTCCATCTCGGAGAGAACTTTACCTAACCCAGAGTTCAGGCAGCGTGGCCCTTGGGTAGTGCCCATGTCTTTGCAGACTTTGTCCAGATGCTTCCTCATCAGTGTGAGGAAGATGTGTATTTCTTTTTTTGTTTGTATTTGTATTTAATTAATTAATTTACTTTTAATAATTGTTTAAAGTATTATAAATAGTAGTACATATGTTTCCTTTCCCCCCCCCCAATTGACCTTCCTCCAGCCTCCCCTACCCCCACAGCACATACCCTCACCTGCCCCTCCCCCAGTATCTTGTATCCATTGGTTATGCTTATATGCATTGCATACAAGTCCTTCGGTTGATCTCTTAAAGTCCCCCCTCTCCCCGCCCGCCCCGCTCCAGACCTTCCCTACCTTCCTACTGTAGTTTGACAGTCTGTTCAATGCTTCTTTGCCTCTGTATCTATTCCCCCCCGCCCCCACATTTCTTTTGTTTAAAAAAATCTTGCAGGAAGATGTGTATTTCAACCCCCTTCTTATATCCAGGGCACTCAGTGCCCACAGTCTGAAAGCCTGGCCAGATTTGAAGCCATGAGCTGTGGCTTTCCTGGCTTAGCTCAGACGACCTTGGCCCTCTGCAGTCCATGGACCCTCCCTGATGGGAAAGAGTCTACATAGCCAAGAGCAAGCCTTCTGGGCCCCAGGTGCCACGGCAGCCAGAGGTGGCTCTGTTTCCTTTCTTTCTGTAAAAGGAGCTGCTGCAGAGTTTGCATGCTGTCTTGACCTTGGCTAGCCAGTCATTTCCCATCAGGACTCCAGCCTCTGGGTAGCCACTGGCCTTTGAGCAGCAGGAAGTACAAAGGGCACACATTACCCAGGGCTTCTTACAAAAGGCTCACCCCTGTACACAATGGATACCTTTTCCAAAAGCCCTGTGTTATCCATGTTTTTGTCAGTTATTTCATGGTAAGATTCTGCTCACTGGGCATCTTCCCTGTATATGATTCTGTGGTAGGCGTCAGGTGCTGCGGAAATACACAGATGATTCATTGATTCTTATCCTCAAAGGCTAGCAATCTTAGGGCAGATGTGACAGGAGCACAAATAACTAGAAACTGGGGTAAAATGTAAGTACCATAATAGTGGCGAAAACAAAAGCCTGCAGACGTTTAGAGAAGTCAGTTCTAGGTGCACGAGATGAATTAATTATACTTAATTTATGTGCTCTATAGTATAGGTGCTTATACATGAGGTTTGCTTAAAGAGGGTGGTAGGAAGCCCACTTGCTCTGGGTTTTTCTAAGAATAGCTTTCTTCTAAATCCACTCCCTGTGCACCCCTGTCATTGGGGCCTGGAACCAATAGGCTGCCAGGAGTGCGGAAAGGCAAAGAGAAGTAGAGAAGTATGGCCATTTGGAGGGAGGCTCCCAGAGGCCATGCTGTCAGGCTGAGCAGCAGTCTCCCCAGATGTTCCTTGTTGGGGAGACTCTCTCCAGAGCCTCGGGAAACTGATGAACCTGCAGGCTGATCTCGCAGGCAGTCTTAAATCGATACCCCTGATTGACAAAACTGGTCCCCATGCTATTAGGAGTGGTGACAGCTTTCAGACGGGGCATAAACTGATTGTTAAAGACCCCTCAGCATTATTCACCAGGGCGGGAGAATTCGTTTTAGTATCCGGGAAAAACACCATTTGGATAATTGCATTCTGTTTCCCTGTGTCTCCTCTAACGCATTAGCGGGAGATAATACTCCACATTCCAAGTCCAGAACCATCCCACAGAGCTGCCATTAAACAACTGTCACCTTCCTCCCCATAACTGGATGCATTTCTCGGCAGGAAGAATGACTCCCTGTGTGTGTGTGCACGTGCGCAGGCCGCATCAATCCTGGTATATAGGAAATGTATCACCGGAGTGAGAGGCAATGCATCACAGTGAGAAAAAACACTGGACTAGTTGTCAGGACACTGAGGTTCTGGACTGGGCTCAGCTGTGACTTACGGTGTGACCTTGGGTAAGTCACTGAATTTCACTGGTGCCTGGGGTCCTAAGCTGTAATGTGAGTAGATGGGCTTGGTGATTCCTCTGGGGTCTGCAGTTTGATGTCACCATGTGGTGTCCTTATGAGCAGAGCAGGGGTCTCCATGATTCTTGCTTTGAGCTGGAAACTCTTAAAACAGATTGGCCACATAATCCTTGAAGACTGTGCCCTGGCCACAGCCACTAACTCCAAAGAGTAAGGCTGTGGAGGGAGGCACTGGGCCCGGTTCTTCTTTGCTCCTCATTGATCTAAAGCTATGAAGACAGGTTGCCTTTGAAAAAAAATATATTTGGCTATTCTTTCCTCACTTCATTGTTTTTCATGATCCATATTAGACCTTTGACCCCACTAAAGTAATGGAAAATTAGAGAAGAAAATGATGAAAGGGGAGAGGGAAGGATGGATGGGGAGGATAAGAATTAGAAAAGAATAGAGGAGGGAGTCCTGGAGAAGGAGTTATTGGAAGGAGGCCAAATGCAGAATGACAGAAGGTTATGGAAATAAGTGCTAGAGGTTTAAGACATTCATGTCCCATCTTCTTCCTTCCCTTATCCCCTTCCCTCCCTCCCTTCTTTTCCTCCGTTCCCCCTTCCCTCCCTTCCTTCTTTTCCTCCGTTCCCCCTTCCCTCCCTTCCTTATTTCCTCCCTTTCCTCCTTCCTTCCACACTCTCTCCCTCCTACCCTCCTTTCCCTCCCCCCTCCCTTCCAATAAACACTTACTAGCACCCAATAGTCTGACACACAATATTGTGCATACTATTCTCTATGCTAAAGATGGGTAAGTTGTGTTGCTAAACATGAATAAAAATTTGAATAAAATATGATCCTTGCATGCAAGGAGTTGGCAGTATTTTAGAAGGAGGCGAGTGTCTGATGTGCAACGAGGTGTGGAAAGACTAATAGGAAGGGTGTGTGCTCAGCAAAGGGAATGAGCCAATTCTACTGGGGGAGGGAAGGAGTGTTAGGAGGAAGGAGTGTCATGGAACTGGATGGTCTCATGAGATGGGAGAATTTCTGTGCTCTTCTATTATGCAGTGCCCTCTCTATAGTTTTGCAGAATTATCTTCCTTTACTCAGGAAATACTTCGTTTTTCCACAGTGCTGTGAAACATCTTTAGCTATAATCACCTCCTTCCATGTCTGTCTTACTCACTAGACTGAGTTCTTTAAGACCAGGGACTTAGCTTAGTTGTCTTCATATTTATATTGTCCAAGACCTACCGACCAGAGTGCCAGCAAACAGATGAATAACTACCCCCCAAGCAAACAAAAACCTGTTCTCCCCCTTCCTCTCCCTTGCACCTGTCTCTTCTTCTCTCCAAAGTCCCCAGTAGAAGTGGGTTAGCCTAAGTTTCTCTTTCATACTGGCTGTCTAGAATGTTGTTCTCAGAGCGTGGGGTTGCAAGGCTCTCTTCTCAGGCAGAGCCTGGTGCGTATACTAACAACAAGCCAGTGGATCTCAGAAATGTCCTCTGGGAATACAAACCACACTTTGTCTTTCTTCTTCCTAGGGGGCCTTCATCCATTGCTGCTGGGTTATTTCTTAGAAAACAACATATCTAGGCAACTGGAGGAGTGGCCTTTTCCACCAAGCAGTGCCTCTTTGAGCTCACACTACTCAACCCCAAAGAGGTTGGTCCCTTGACTTGAAAGTGAAGGTGGAAGTCATCTGGCCTTGACTCACACCCTCATGAAGCCATCACTTCCACCAGGATGTGTATTCTAGGTCTATGAGCTCATGTACTACCATCACCTCTGGATCTAAGGCACAGGACTACATGGTTGTCTAGATGGTAGCTGGCTTCACCTATATACAGGTTACTCAGTCTATTTTTTTCTGAGGGAGTTGTGTCTCTTTATCTTTGTATACTAGTCCAGGGACCTCAGAAAGGACACATTTAAAATAATTAAAATTAATAATTCTTCATCATTTCTACCTCTGAAAGCAAGATTCTTGGAAAGTTGGTACAATCTGAGTCAACAATTCAGACAATCATCTTTTCTGAAAAGTTATTAAGAATGTATGAGGACATCAGATTGCAATCTCTTTGTGAAGAGCATCAGGAGACTGTAATCCCTCAGCTGGAAACTGAGGCAACTCTGGCAAGATTTTGGACTCTCATATATGGGACCTTCTTCCTCTTCCTCTCATTTTGGGAGTGAGATTATGAAACTCTAATGGTCCCATTGAAATAAGTCTAAGTTCTTAAATATGTCACTCAATCTCATAATCCCTCATTATTATGAGCAAGCTATAAAAAGAATCAAAATGGGGAAAATCTAAACATTACTGAGTTAGTGTTCTACATTGAACTGGCATCTTTCATGATCGCAAATTGATTAAAGGGAGGCTTTCTCTCCAGATACATATGTCTCAGATAGCTTCCCAACCTCCATCACAGACACCTGTGATGTTACCAGTGTGGGTAACAATAATACCCAGGAGGGCCGACAGGCTTTGGTTTTGGGAATGTCTCCTCATGCCTTCCTGGGAAAGGAAATGGTGCAGCGAGAAGTGTGGAGGCATCTCTGAGATGAAGGCAGTGCTTGAGCTGAGGAAGGGCCAGCTAAGGAGGTCGGCTCCCGATGGGCTTCATGTCTGTGGTCAGGAAAGCTGGGAGCTCTAACACATTTGCACTAAGAGGAAACTGTGCTGATAGAAATCCTGCCAGTTCTCTCTGAGGGACACACTGTCCTTGAGGAAGGAGCCAACCATCATCTTTACACGTGTCCTAGTTTTCACTGTCAAAGAAACTGAAGCCCTACTCAGGCATCCCTGCCACTTCTTCCTCAGAATATGATGGTGGAGAGCTGAGGCTCAGGGAAGTGGTTAGGAGATGATTAGAGAAGATGAGCCTGTGAGGAGCCCTGTTAGGGGAGCGAGGTCTGTGCATTTCCTACCCGGGGCTTGGCCTGGTGCGGCGGGGAAAGGAGGGAAAGACCAGAAAGATTGAGGGGACTTGCAAGCAAAATGACATGTGAGCTCTGGGCTCTTCAATAGATCAGGATAGTAGAGAGGGCACCCAAGAGTTTGTGGACAGAGAGCACCCCAGAATCTGATGGTTCAGAATTCTTTCTTTTCCATTCTCCTTCTCATTCCTTTGTGGAGTGAAAACATGGGAGGCTTCAGTGCCACCTGATAAGAGCTATCCATTCTGGCCCCTGCAGAACCACTCCCCCTTGGTCTCCGGCCATCAGGCCAGCCCTGGGAGTCCTGTCTACAGGTCATCTAGTCCATACGGATCGCTCCCACTCCATTCACAAGTCCTCTGCGGGTCTGCCCACACCATCTAGGCCGCCGCTGGGCTCCTGTCAGGAAGACACAGATTCAACACTGGGAGACACTCTCATGCTGCGCTGTAGGGAGAGGCTGGTCATGAGAGGCTGGTCACAAACATTTGAGAAGGGAAATGATGGGTATGCCTTGATTTATTTATCACACAGAGCAAACAACTGCTATAACTGTGAATTGAGTAAATGCTTTGGCATTACATACAGCCACAGGTTAGGGTGGAGAGAGAAACGGGCAAAGGGGCCATGCCAGAGGAAAGATTGCAGGGAATGGACAGGGCAGCCCTCTAATGTTAGCATGTATACATATTAGGGAGAGAGCGCGTGAAAGCCAGCATGTAAGAGTTTGTGTCTGTGCACTAACAAGAAAGATGGCATGATTAAAAGGCAAATAGAGTCCATCTTTCCTTATAATTTTCTGCTTTCTGTTCTAATCCAAATCATGTGATTCTAGGAATGTCTCACCCCAGCTTTATACACTCAGAGCCCAAATCCACAGGCAGAGGCTTTAGGCTCCTCACCGTCTCCTCGATCTTGGGGAATGGAGTGTAGGGAACTAAGTCCTAGTCCTGCCAACCAAAGTGACCCTCTCTGGAGGCCATTCTACTGCTGTTCCCAACCAGGACAACTCATTCATCTGCCCTGCTGTGACCTGACCCTCCCGACCCAGACTGCCTGTCCCTGTAGCATTGGTGTGCTGATCGGAGCCAATGTTTTCATCATATTCACATTTCATAGATGACTGAAAGTTTCTAAGGATAAGTTTATAAAAGCAAAGGAAAGTTCAGGCATTCAATCTCTCTGGGCCTTTTAAGGCAACAGACTTATTAAGTCCATGTGAATTTCCAGGAAGAAGCCTCTAATTAAAGCTTATTGCCTCTCAGCTGCCATTGGCCCTCAATGTGGCTCGTCCTTCCTGTTCATTAGAACAAAAAAGGCATCCTAGTGAGGAGGTAGCCTCATGGAGCCCATGCCCACCTTCCGGCCCAGACCCCCTGTGAGCTGGGGAGGATCCCAGTGCTGCCATGATAGCCTCATCACCCCCCTGCATGTGACTAGGGATCCAGACAGGATATTACACGCCTGTTCTTGAAGGAAATGATAAGACCCTGGTCTACCAGTTGCATGAATGATTAATGAGGGATAATTAGTCAATGTTTGGTAAGTATTTTACAGACACAAAATGCTGGCTAAGAGCTAAATGAAAGAACAGAAGCAGCAACATCCAAAAGACTGTTTATCTACCCAAATGCCACACAGAGAATCCCAGAACATCGGATGGAGGGAAGGAGGGATCGTGGAGCAATTGCCCTGTGATTTCCAAGCTGTGATTGCAGGGCCTTCTGGGCAGGTGCACTGTAACTGCCTCCCAGTGTTTCCTCCCCAGCACATCACAAGGAAAGGCAAACTAAAGTTCCACAAAACCGTGTTTGCAGCATAACTAGAAGGCAGATAACGCCCAAAACTTCAAAATAACCATTAGTAAAAGGAGAAAAAGCATTGTAGCCCATAGAGAACACTCTTGTCCTTCCAGCCTATGCCCGTCAGCTAGCAAGCAGCTCCCTCAGCCCTTGTGCATGGCCCTCCATTCTGGAGCTCCAGGTGTGGGGAGTTCTGTCCAGGGGTCTGGGGAGAGCAGAACTAAAATGTCTCCCAGCTCTTCAGATAAAAGTTTAGTACCTCTCCTGATATCCCCCTTCAAGCAAAACAAAACAAAGCATAGGAAAACCAAACCAAACCAACTCTGAGATCAATTCTGTCCTTGGGAAAATTTAAGAAGCTGTAGGCCAATGCACAGGGGAATTTAAAATCTAATATTTGCTTAGTCTGGCCCTAACCTTGACCTCAGTTTTAAGAACTAAATCCTTCTCTGCCTGATTTGGTGGGTTAGGCCCCAATGCTGGGCTCTGGTGTCACTTTGGGACTCTGCCTACCATCCACTCACCTGTCTCTTGCAGTGAGAGGATACCTGTCCTCTGGCTCAGCTTCCCAGCAGGTGATCCCAGGCCTGACTCCTTCCCTCACCCATGTCCCTCTGTCTTCTTGGAG
Source organism: Antrozous pallidus (assembly GCA_027563665.1). Classification (NCBI taxonomy): domain Eukaryota; kingdom Metazoa; phylum Chordata; class Mammalia; order Chiroptera; family Vespertilionidae; genus Antrozous; species Antrozous pallidus. The sequence continues at coordinate 59,471,071 of CM050523.1, read as the reverse complement.
TGGTGCTTCCCCAACATCTCCTATGATGTACCCCAAATGGCAGAGAGGGGTGAAGTCATCTCCCCAAATCTGGGAATCACTATGAGCAGACGATGTCTTTAAAGCCCACACTTTCATCTTAAATTTGTGTGTAGTTTGCATTAAAGTGTAATGTATAACCATGCTGGTTTTCATATAAAAATGTCCCTCCACTCCAATCTTCCAGTAAAACTAAAGCTCTGTGGACTCTGGATTTTCACATTCTCAGAACACTACTACGTATCCTCGAGGTGTAAGAATCATTGGCTCCAATTGATCCTAACCCACTGGTTGGATCCTGGCCCCTCTTAACTTGCCCACAGCCAATGTCTTTGGCCAATTCCTGTGTAGCTGAAGTGTTGGAGGCAGCCTGGTCTCAGACCTGTGGGGCAGAGCACCGAGAGCAGACTCACCATCCCTCCTCCAGGGAACATCCTTAAGCCTCACCAAGCCCCTGAGTTGAGCAATTTACTGCTAACCCAGTGTTTCTTGATGATTCATATCAATTGTTTGAACCATGGTCAATTAAGAGTAGCAAGGCCACTGGGTGACTCAAGAAGGGACAGGACTAACCCTGACTGATTTCCCACTAGGCTGCAGACACCATGTCACGCTATCATACTTAACTCACAGGGACTAGGGTGGGTACCACTGTCTTCATTTCATCCATGGATTATTTAATACTATAGGATGTAATGGACACCCAAGCAACTGAGGTAGGATTCAAACCCATGCTTTTCTTACGAAAATCCTGTTCTCCTTCCACTGTCCATCTTTTGCATCTTTTTGCCCATTTCACTCATTAAGGCGTCCATCAAAGAATGAAAGAAACAGAGACAGGAGGGGAGGTTGGGATGTATGAATTCTGCCATCAGCTTCAGAAACATGAAGAGGGTGTGGGAGAGGTAGTGAACTGAAACCAATGTCTAAACCAGTGGTTGGCAAATCGAGGCTCATGAACCACATACGGCTCTTTGGTCCCTTGAGTGTGGCTCTTTCACAAAATACCACGTGCAGGTGCGCATGTACAGTGCGATTGAAGAAGTACCCTAATTAAGTAAATAACAATGTACTACCTATATAGTTTAAGTTTTAAAAATTTGGCTCTCAAAAGAAATTTCAATCGTTGTTCTGTTGATATTTGGCTCTGCTGACTAATGAGTTTGCCGACCACTGGTCTAAACTAACATTTCTCTTATAATCTTTGGAAAGAATTTATCTTGGTCCACCTTGCTCTTCTCAGAGCCACAGATTTGAAGGAATGGCTGTAAGAGAGGCCTTAGAGACCTACAGAGGGAACAAAGCTTCACTAAGCCCCTCATTCATCACCAGCGAGAGTTCTGGTCTCATTAATAACTGGGATTTAATCTTCCACATTCAAATAGACTCCCATTACCCAAAACAATAATTTTTAAAATTACCCTGCAGTGTGTCAATCGCATACTGAATACTAAGAGTTACTTAAAGCTAATAAATGCTTTTAGAAATTATTTGAACATTTGATGAATTAAAAGTTATGAAATATTTATAAGCAGTAACAACACCATTTAGCACCATTAATAAAATAAATACATTAGAGAATGAAATTCATTACTATTTTACCACTAGACATTGATGTCAATGACTGAATATTGCTCCAAATTACTTGTAAAATAGACCAATTATTTCAGTGTGATTAATCTTTTCAATTATTTCTTTTATGTAGATGTAATTTGAAAGTAATTTTCTTGTGGGAGTACAATGACCTCAGCACACTAGATCCTTATTTATTTATATTTAAAAACCTTAGTGTCTGCCCCCCATTTCTGGGTGATTTCCAGCAGTTGGATATTTAAAACAGTTGTCCAAGCAATCATTATTGTTCCTAAGCACTTTTTATGAATAAGCCCCCCGAAAGTTAGAGACTCCCTGCCACCAGCAGTAACATTAGCAGGAAAAGGAGGGACTGGCAAAACCCCAGCTATGGCCCTGCTGTCTTAGACCCTGAGCTCAGCTTGAGGAAGGCCGTGTGGTAAGCAGGTTGAAGGACTTCCAGGCTCCTCTCTGGCCTCCAACCATCCCCACAGGCTTAAACAGTCCTATTCCTTTTCATTACACAATGAATTTTGTATATGCTGCCACAAAAGAAAAATGACTTTATTAGAGATAAAAGCATAGATCATAGGGAGTAGGGAAGAGAACTCTGCAGCTGCCTTCAAAATCAGAACAGGATCCGAGGTGTTAGACTCTGCTGGGAAAGTGGTAACCTTTCCCTGGCCCATCGGCACAGACAGAACCCAGTCAGAGTGAGATGTGGGAGTGAGCCTGCAAACACACCGGGTAGCTGTGCAGGATTAGTCAGCCCTGGTTCCAGAGCGAGGACATTCAGCTCAGTCAGGGACACAGGACACAGAGGGCAATAGTATTTATGTGTCAAGGTCTTTACCAGGGGTTCTAGCTCTTTGCCAGGGGTTCTACATATAATATCAGTTTTAATTCCCCAACAAACCTATAACTATATATATTATTAGCCCCATCTACTGATGAAAAAATTGAAACCCCTAGACTTTAAAAAAACTCTTCTAAGCTCCAGAGGGTAGTCAGTGATGGAGCTGGGATTCCACCCTCATTCTGTCTTATTCTAAAGCTACAATCTCTCTCCTATCCTGTAACAGAAATATCTTTCCTCAGTGCAGACCAGGAGAAAAGCACTGGTAGTTTTTAGTAGTTTGAATGCAGAGATTAAAAAAGAAGATGCAGTCTTTGATTCTAGGAACATAGCATCTATTGAGCAAGGCACATAAGTAACTCGTAAGAAGTAAACTGTTCCAAAATAGAAATGCATGGAAATAATTGTGAGCTGCGAGTGCTTGGAGAAGATGGCATTTGAGCTGAGGTATGAGAAGTGCAGGACTTGGATAGACAGAAGGAAAGGCAAAGGGAGAGAGCTCGCCTCGTGTGCCATGGCCAGACAAAGGCGTGGCGTGGGGAGGTGTTGGGGGAAAGTGAATAGATCTCAGTGGCTGGATGAAGTCATCATTTTAATGCTTATCTTTCAAACAGCACAATCCACAGATAAATAACGGGCAGGAAGCTTTAGAGGGAGTTAAGAGGTAGAATGTTTTGAAAACAGGGTTCACCCTCCACCTGGGGGGCACACTGAGAATTAAATGAGGACACGAGGCTGTGGCTGTGATTCCTCTTTGCGTTCACTTCCAAGCAGTACCTCCCACTACTGCAGAGACCAGTCCCTTGAAGAGACCAGCCCAGGGGGGCCACCTCGGTGCCAGTCTCAGGTTGGCAATCCTGTGGCTGTCAGCACCCCCTTGGTGTTGTTAACTTCATAAGGCTTTGCAGGAGGAGTCAGAAGAGTAATTTGTTTTTGTGAATAGTATTTTCTCCACAAGAAACTGAGCAGCATGGAGGGAACAGCTGTTTTTTAAGGTCTCAGGCCAGGTGAGGCTGAGAGAGGGCAGGGCTCCCCTGGGCTGGTCACTTCAAGGGCCTGGGTCATCTTTGCAGTAGTGAGATCTACTATTTAGAAGTGAAAGCAAAGAGAAATCACAGCCACAGCCTCATGTTTTCAAAACACTCTACTTCTTAACTCCCTCTAAAACTTCCTGCCCATTATTTATCTGTGGATTGCACTGTTTGGAAGATAAACATTAAAATGATTTCACCCAGCAAAAGACACAGTGCACTTCCATAGCCATCTTCTCACCAACCCTTATGATGGAGGTTAATTTTGGGAAACTATTGGCGTATTGTTATTCCTATTATAAATTAAAAAACAATCAATATGCTATTCTGGGGGAGAACTTTAATGTCCCTTCTGATGTGAAGAGTTGGCTAGTCTATGGCAAATAAGCGGTGGGAAGGGGACTTCAATAGGATCGCTAGTTCAGTGCTCATAGTCTTTGTGAGAAAGGGACATTGGCACTAGTTTGGAGGAAAAAATTTCTACAAATGGAGCGAGTATTCGATATCTCTGGTGTCAATTAAATGTAAGTCAGGGATGCCACTTGGGGAGCAGCTTTTGCACAAAGTAGAATGGAGATCTTAAGCTACAATCCCGGTGAGCATTTCACCAGGCCTGTTCACCCTTCTGAAAGATCCAACTTCTCTCCTGGCCTTCATGACCTATCCAAAGTAATGACCTCAGAAAATATAGACATTTGTCTACATCAGATAGGCCTTGTATGTGTGCCTGAATTTGTTCTGCTATGGGAGAAAGAGTTAGAAATTCCCAGGGAACACTGGGATTACTATAGTCTCTGCTCTCTGCCTTACACATCCACACTGACCCCTTCACACCCCTTGGTGACCATAGGAGTCTAAGCCAGAGGAGGAGTGCAGAGAACATCTGCTTCCCTATGGATCCCATCTGTTCTCAGATCTGGAGCCTCTGATGGAAGGTAGCTGGACCATTAGGATCCTCCTACATCTCTTGACCAATCCACCGTCCCTAGAGAACCAGAGGCAGACTGCTTTTCTCCCTCTGCTAAGAATGTGTCCTGCCAGAGGAAATACTTTCTGGATCATTAGAGCAAGTAAGGAGAGGTCAACTCTCTTGGTTTCACAAGAGCAGAGAAGCAGACAAGAAACAGGTCTTTTAAACACTACAACAGACTCGCTGCAAATGCAACATGAACTATAGAGGAAAATTTTTGTAGGTGAAAGCAAATTGTAGAGTAAGGTAGAAAAAATATTGCACGACTGGGTGAGATCCTTGACCAAAGGTACAAATAATTTTTTGCAGGAGTAATTGTGCTGAGCCTGGAGATGTGTAGGCTCTTATTCCCTTCTCCTGATGTTGCTCAAATAAGGTTAGGCCAATTCTGGGAAATGATACCCTCTCCCTGTCACATTCCTGTAAACTAGCTCCCTGTTGGCCTCTTTTGGACGGTACACAGGTCCTTGACATCTGCGAGGATTGATGATGGCCAGAGGCCCTCACAAATCCCCAAGTTTGTGAGTGCGGAAACATTTGTGCAAGCTTCTGGCTTACTCCCAAACCGCATGTTTCCTGTACATTGCCTCACATCACAGGTTAACCACCCTTCCAACTTGAACTGAATGTCAATCTATCATATTATGGTGATTTTTCTGTTCTCCACACATAAACCAGTTTTGATTAAAGAAAAAAAAAAAGCACACACTTTGTAAGTTCTTCACAATGAGTGAAGAGACGCAGCAGCAGCACAAGGTGCTGGGAGGTCAGTTCCCCACCTAAGAGAGTCTCTTTCACACACAAGCTCCAAGAGGCATGAGACTTAACACCGGGCCTCTACATGCAACAGATGGCCGTGTGTTAAGGGCTTTCATGGCTGTTCATGAACAGTTTAAATTAAAACTTTAGGGCTTCCTTCCTGTCCCTACATCATTCTTGGGCTTCTAAGACCACACATTCCTTGGCACAGATGAGAGCTCCCTCCCAGGGTACCTCTGGGCAGAGCAGACCCAGCAGGAGAAGAGCAGTAATGAAATCAACTTCCTCCCGAAGACTCTCCTATACCCGTCTCTATACCCTCTGCATGTGGGAAACAACATAGGACGTTTATAATCATGACGCTAAGCCTTCTGAAGATCCAGGGACGATCAACCTTATATACAGGATAGGGCAAAAGAAGGTTTACAGTTGTGATATGCAAAACACAGAGTTTATTTGTGTATTATTATTTATTAATTATTGTATTATTTTCCATGCAAACAGCTGTAAACTTACTTTTGCCCCATCCTGTATCTACTTATGATCTATTTCATTCTGCTTAACAATCAGAATTGAGGTAATAGCTAATAAAGAGATAGATATGAACTATAATCTTGAAAATAGGAATGCAAAATCAAAAATTCTATAGAGGGAGGGGGAAATAGACTTATCAAAAAACTACACAGATAGAATTATAGTGAGTTAGTTCAGAGTTTCCTGGTAAAAAAGGAAAAAAACAAACAAACCCCAACCCAATCAATTATGCTTCAGGAGAGAGATGCCATCTCAAAATAAATTCATAGTGTGGGACTTAAGCCAAAGGAATTCAATGACACAGGGGAGCATGCTCCAATGGTTTTTACAAAATAAGTGAAAAATTTGACATAAAACCATTTCCCATGTTGTCCCTAAATAATAGCCTAAACCAAATCATTAAAAAATACTTAGTAATAAGTTTTGCCTCAGGAAAAACAAAGTACAATAATCATTATCAAGTTGGCGGGGTGAGGAGTCGGAAGAGCTGGCAGAATGTAGGTAATTATTGAAACTGGGTGGAGGGTTTCTGAAGGTTTGTTGCATTATTCTATTCATTTGTGTACATTTGAAATTTCCCACCATAACAATCTAAGACAGTGAAATCATTCGGCAGCCAGAGAATTGAAGCTAATATGTTATCTAATGAAGACTATATTCTGTGTGATGAAGTTTTAAGTTAGGCAAATATAATGTTATATTGGATCTTTGCAAACCAACCATCTGGGCTGTGAAGCACTTGATGATGTTCAGAATCAGCCCTAAGCACTGTAGACTTTTCTAGATAAGTGCATCCATTCCCAGCTAATCATGGTGGCGGTTACTGACACACTTAAGACAACAAGCTATGGAGGAGTGAAGGGGCAAGCCAGACTCAGTTACCTTCACTGCAGTTCTTCAGGGCAAAGAAGTCCACTGCAGACAAGCTTCGGTTTCCACTCGAGATGTACTCCAGGGCCACTCGGAACGGGTTCTCTGGGCGCCCAATTCTTCCCTGCAGCACTGTCCAGCTGGTGGCACAGAGAGCGAGGGAGAAACACAGAAAATAGGGGTGAGAAGCAGGCCTCACCTGCAGAGAGGGCCTGCCCTGCAGTGGCGTCAGGACCCACACTCTGCAAGGGCATTGCCAACAAGAGATGGAGCTTTACGTGGCTTGCAGGAGAGAGGCCCCGAGAGCAGCACACGGACATTTGTTCCTGTCTTGTCCAGTTAACTCAGAGACCCAGTTTCCAAACCCACTGTGGCCACTGGCGTGTTTTGTTTTTTTTTGCCATATTCTCTTTAGGCAGTTACAGACCTGTGAGATAACTCAGTAGCTGGTCTTACAGGAAAAGAGTATATATACTTGAGAAAACCTGGCAGCAGAGTGAAGGAGCAGCCTTTAAGACATTTATCTGTCTATTCATAATTATCTCTGGAAAGAATGCTTGGTTTTCAGGATTTTATATGATCCTAAAGTCTCAGAATCCTCAGGTTTGCTATGTAGTTACTTAAGGGAAGCTCGGAAGAGCTATTTATTTACTGCAGGAAAATTAAAGTGCACCGAAGCATGTATTTTGGGGTAAAGGTACCTAAGATTGACGTGGACTCTGCAAAAAGGTGCAAACAGAAAAAGACAAAAACAGGTCAAACAGCGAGCTCTGCATTTATCTATAACCAAGGACACTGCCAGGGTGGGGGAACGGAGGATCTGCTAAATGAACATTTTCACACCTCACTCAGGCCATTAATCTCTGGGAACAGCCTCTGCCACTGATTGGAACATCAAATTTGCTTCCCAACAATGATTCAGGTTCTTAAAGAAATACATAACTACTCTGACAATTTATGTGGAGAATGGAAATTATATGGTCTAGTTTATATTTTCTTTCCTTTAAAAATAATTTTATTGAGGTGTAATTGACATATAATAAATAGAGTGCATGTACTAAAAATGTATAATTTAATGGCTTAAAATGTGTAAATTGATGAGTTTTGCTATATGTATGCAACAATCTGCCCTTATCCATGGTCTTGCTTTTTATAGTAACAGTTACAAATATGAAATGGAAAATGCCAGAAATAAACAATGCATAAGTTTTAAATTGTGTGTTGTTCTGAGTAGCTTGATGAAATCTCGCTCTGGCCTGCTCTGTCCAACCAGGATGCGCACCATCCTTCTGTGAAGCGTAGCCATGCTGTGTACACTACCCTCCCATTTGTCACTTGCAGCCATCTTGGTTGTTATGGTATTGCAGTACTGTGCTCAAGTCACCCTTAGGAACAGCCCCAAAGCCATTCAGATAACTGTTATTACACCATATTGTTATAATTATTCTATTTTTATTATGTTATTGTTGTTGATCTCTTACTGTGCCTAATTTATAAATTAAACTATATCATGGGGATGTACAGAAAAAAAACAGTATTTAAGGTTCAGTACTATCGTGATTTCGGACATCCACCTGGAACATACACCTGCAGATAACAGGGGACCCTGTACATGCATGAACTCATCACAGTGTTTCCTATGGACTAACCACTACATTGGGCTTAGGTATAGCAGTGCAAGTGCTAAGGAATTCAGGCAAAGACTAGCTTTCTGTTTTAAAACATTTTAAAACATCCTCACCCACAAGTATAAAGTGATGCTTATTATGAAAAATGTTAAAAGTCCAACAATTCAGGAAAGTGGATAAAGAAAAGTCACCTTGACGTCATTATTCAGAGATAACCACTGTCAACATCTCAGTGAACAGCCTTTCAGCTATGATTCTAAATAAACGGGAGTACACAGCACATGCTCTGTGGCTGCACCTGCCACTCAATGGCATGTCTCAGCATGTTTTATTATTATGAGACAATAAATATAGATTACAGGATCAGTTCAATGATTGCATTTTTAATGATTTGTGCACTGCTCCTCATTTTTCCTTTTTACACCACGCTGAAGCCAGCCCTGTGTACTTCTGTAGCTACTGCCTTTGGGACTCAGAGCCTGGGTCAAGGTGCTCGGACATTTAAAACTTGGAGGCATATTGTCAGTCCTCCAACAGGGTGTCAGAGGGCCCATTTCCATCTTTGCTAACTTTTCCTGACAAGGTGTTGCCTGAGGCAATCACTGGTCCTTCGGTGGACCTCCAGGATAGCAGTGTTGAGTCTCTCGTCCCTGCCATGTTGTTCGGCACGCACTGGGAGCTGCTGAGTGAAGAGTAATTTTGTTAGCATACTATACTCTTCTGTAGTTAATTCAGATCACTGGAGCCAACGCCTCAACCATTTAATAAAAGAGTATTGTTTTTCCACAATAGAGGCTGTAGCAGGATTATTGCTATTGTAAAGTTTGTTCTCTGTTACTGTACCCAGCAGGTTTTCTATCCACAATAAAACCAGTGTAATTGAATAAGGACAAGGAGGCCTCTTCGTTTAAATGTGGGGCTGTCAAAGAAAGAAATATCTGAAAAGAAAATGTAAATGAGGGGTTCTTATGAAAACAAACAAAAAATTTAGAAATTTTCTTGCTCTTATGAAAAATAAAGGGACTTATTTTTGAGGAAAGATAATGGTGAAAGGCATGACTATTCAGATTCTGCCAAGAATTGTTGCTCCCTGTTCCAAGGAATGATGGATTTTAATTCCAGGTACACAGGGGCCCTTGACAATGATTTCCAGTTCTATATTGGCACTAGCCCTCTGGATAAATGTGTCAAGAGTTTTAGGAATTAGTTTCTGAGTTACTGATGCAATAACTTTTGTCTGAAATTCTCTGGTCTCCCATAGTTTACTGCTGCAACTTTAATAACTTTCAGAGCAGTTGCCAAACATGTATTTTATAACCAGGAAAGTTGGGACCGGGAAAGGGCAAGCTTATACCTAGGGTCAGATTTGTTTAAGAGAGAGCTAAAAATCTCATGAAAAACAAATCTAAGCTCTCTCTTCTGTCTGCCTCCATTTTCTTTACTTATATTCTATTGCTCATGAAACTCACTCATTAGGGTCTTATTTTCATCTTTAGCTGTATTCGTAAGAGGAAGTTCTCTGTTCTGACCTAGAAACAAGTGTGCAGCCATATCCATGTGCTGGGGATTTGAGAACATCTTAGCAATGATGCTTCAATCAATCAATTTGACAGTGTGAGAATCCACCTGGACTTTAGGAAGCCAGAAAAGCTGTATGGATAGCCTGTAACCATCCATTATCTTCTAGTGTTTCTGAAGCTTTCGCTTCCAGTTCTGGCTCTGTCCTTCATTTGTCTGATGACTCTGAACAAGGCTCTTTACTCTGAAAGTCTGAAATTGTGGGTGTTTTCGGATCAATTGTATTCTTAGCCAGAGAATGTGTCTTCAACTTTGTGTGAATTTACTGAGGAAAAACACTGACCACACTTTTTTTTGCTGAGTGGCTTCACCATAATGAATAAATTAGAGCCCATCATAAAAGGCAGGAGAGATGGTTTGTGAATGTCAAGGTCCATTCGGACCTGAGGCTAGAAGTAGTATGTACAAATGCCGCTCAATTGGGGATGAGTCACATATTCTGGTCCTCGATTTGCATGGGTTGCAGTTAAGTCCCTGCATCTCCTGGGGGTTGAATTTCTTTATTTGCAAAATGTAAGCACTGAATTTAAAGTTCTGATGCCTATAACTTCTCTCACAGATTGCAGGAGTCCTGATGACAAAACACTTTATGGAAGCCCTGAAAGTTGCAATGGACAAATAATATTCTACAGAAGGTAAAAGAAGAGTTATTAGTCCAAAACTCACAGACTTATTTCTGCAAAGCACCTCACTTCCACCCCCTTGCAGAAATGGAGACTTGTCCGAGGTCATTCACTTGGTTAAAATCAAATATATTATTGCTCCCAGAGAGGCAGAACAAGGGGCAATGCAAACCATGGATCAGTCTATGTAGCCAGTTGCTGTTCATATCACTAGAATCACAGAGATAGGAAAGGATATGTCTCTCAGCATTGCTAGAGAGATCACCAGTCTGGGTCTTGAGGACAGATAGGTCAACCAGACAGTGACATACAATATCAGAACATGCATACACAAAACTAAAAATCCTAAGAAGCTCTGGCATGGGAACAAAAAGAATCTCTAACACTCCCACCATTCCACACCAGGTTAGTCTCTATGTGCTTAGAGGAAATCGCCTGGCATGTCTGCCGATGAGACAAGGGCTGGCAGCTGTCTGAAAAGGACAAAGGCACCAAGTTATTTTAAGCCCAGAATGAAGGGGCACTTTTGACAGCATGTGAGGGCCAGAGATGGCAGTTGACAAGATAGAGGAAAGTGTATTATTCTGTAGCTGTGACATTCCAATAGGCACAATGTTGATGGGCTAGCTCACAAAAGTGAGCCCTCAAACACTACATGCTAGTCAATAGAATGCCTTTGTGAGATGGTTTTGGCTGCTGTAATACCACAAGGCCTAGATTCAGTTCTGGCTCCACCATTCACTAGCTAAGTGACCTCAGACAAATGATTTACCTTCTCTGATCTTTGGTTTCCTTATTTTAAAGATGGAAGCCATAAGAACTATCTTGGTGTATTGTGAGGATTTATGAAACGGATGTATGCAAAGGAACATGTTTATTAGGAGCTATTCTTACCGAAGACAACTTTCTTCATGGAATGACATGGGTCTATGAAACTATCTACATCTCAGCTCATTTATGAGATTCAGAGGGAAAAGAATGTAGGTAAAAGAAAGTGAGAAGGATATTTATAATTTTAAAATAGCAGCTACCTTAATTGTTTGAACTAACCCCCCCAAAAACCACCTAAAGTTAAATGAATCTTCATTTAGGCATAACCCCAAGAAGTTATGTTGAAACACTCATATAAGAAAACATATTAGGATGGAACTATAACAACAGATCAAACTTCTGACCAGAACCTCCAGTGTCCCATCTCACTTACAGTAAAAGCCTCTTATTTATATTTGCTTCTTCCTGTAGCATGTACAAAGATACCTTGAGTCTAGGTCTTGGTTAGAATTTGTTGAAATACATTTTCACGTCTTTATTGGTGCACTGTTACACACTAGGTAAAGTATTAAGTGCTCCGAGGACCCTAAAAGTTTAGGATTCAGCTTTGCATTGCAGGAACTTACAGACTAGTGAGAAAAGAGTAGAAGTATTTATCAAAAATTATAATGAATGGCAGTATAGAAGAGCTAAGTAAGTGGCTTATGAACTACATACTAGAGAGCGAAATGGTGTCTCAGCCTGGGTGGTGAGAAGAGATGAACCTTGAAGATGGGTTACGAAGAGTGAGCAGGAACTGGGGAAAGGGCAATGCAGAAAGGCAGAAGGCATGAGCTCATGCATGAGCAGAGGCCCCACAGACTGTGTGCTCAGAGAGTAGGCAGTCCAGTCTGGCATGAATCAATGTTTTCCATTCCCCTCTATAGGAAGGAGGTCCCTGTGTCTTACCCACCCACCTCCAACCTCCTTAAAGCCAGGATTGGTGGATCATTCATCTTTGTGTCTCCAGTTCTTAATACATCACAGATGCTCAGCAAATATATGTTGAATGACATAGAAAATATATAAACAGATTTATATTAAATCAGATAAGATTCTGACATTATTGACCAAAATTTATATTGTAGTGAAGCTGAGTTACTCTGAAAGTCCATATGAGTTCATTATCATTAGCTATCATCTATTCAACTGACAATGATGACTAAGGAAGAACCTAAAGATGGGAAATTTGGATAGTGGGAAGCTTGGGAGTTGGTTCATAACATAGATCTTGGGTCCTCATTTATCTACAACCTTCCCCCTTTTTTAAAAAAAGAAGCAGGGCCTTGGGAAGGAACCATTAAATTAGCTCTTGTTCATCTACCTAGAATCCAACAAAGGAATCAGGGAATCATATAACTGAGACATGGAAACAATCTGAGTGCTTAATCAGGGGAGGTCCCACCTGATGCAAGATTATTCTTTACAAGGCAGTCAGCTGTGACCAAGTCAATGTAAATATTAAAAACTAGAGGCCTGGTGCACAAAATTTGTTCACAAAGGGAGGGGGTCCCCTAAGCCCAGCCTGCACCCTCTCCAATCCAGGACCCCTTGCGAGATGTCCGACTGCCAGTTTCAGCCCGATCCCAGGGACATCCCTCTCACAATCTGGGACTGCTGTCTCCTAACTGCTCACCTGCCTGCCTGCCTGATCACCCCTAACTGACTCTGCCTGCCAGCCTGATTGCCCCCAACTGTCCCTCCCCCAGCCTGGTTGTCCCCAATTGTCCCCCCAACCAGCCTGGTTGCCCCTAACTGTCCCCCCTGCTGGTCTGGTTGCCCTCCACCAACCCCCTCTGCTGGCCTGGTCACTCCTCTCTGCTCCCTTCTGCTGGCCTGGTCACCCTTCACTGCCCTGCCCTGCTGGCCTGGTTGCTCCACTCAGCCTGCTGTGCAGTCGTTTGGTTGTCCCTCACTAATCCCCCTGCTCGCCTGGTCACCCCATGCAGGCTGCTGGTCAGTTGTTTAGTCATCCCTCGTTAACCCCCTTGCCAGCCTTGTTGCCCCACTCAGCCTGCTGTTCAGTTGTTATTGTGAGGGTGTGGTGACCAACTTGCACATTACCCTTTTATTAGTATAGATAGCAGCAAGACCAATAATAATAGCACTAATGAGATGATCAACAACAGTTAACATTTATTGAAGGCCTATGCTCTGCTTCTAGCTGAATTTTAAACTCAAGTTAGTGTGGCTCAAAAGTCTTTATGGAAATGATCTTAAACTGCCTTTACAAGCTTCTTGAGATTAAAACATCACTTCTGTATGGCTTTGTTTCAACTTCTGGCCCTAGGGAACATTGTTGGAGACTTGAAACTAAGAGATGTGCCCATTCTCGTGCTCTGTGGCAGTGACCACAGCTAAGTCATTCAGCGGTGAGTAACCAGAGTGCCAGGACAGCCAAATTCATGGGTTAGGATCAGGATGATTAGAACCATCCAGATTAGACAACCACATAGAGCTCAGTCACATGATTATCATTACTGCCAAGTGTAACACTGTTATGGTGCAGCCACACAGATGCTATTCTCTCACATGTCTCTTCGCTAAGACGCTCTCTTGACAGGTGTCTGGACGTGAATGTGAAGGTGTGAAGATTTGTTAGAAACAAGGAACTGAGCCTGTGGGAGTTCATCTAGATCAATACAGGGGAAAAAGGCAATTGCATTTCTCTCCCTAGTCTTATCTTAAAGAAAAAACCCACATATAACTTTCAAGTTTTTCTTAAAATATACCTTGTAGTAATTCTGCAGCAAATATAAACCATTCAGCACTATTTTTTATTGTTTCCATTAAATCAACCTGCATTTAAAGCATTTTTATGGGAGAGAGCAGGAAGGGGAAAAAAAGCCAGATCAATGTAAATTTTAATGTGGAGTTCTTTGTTGCTAGTTAATTTTCTGTAGTAATAATAACACTTGGTATGTGACATAAGGTCTTTTATCTAAGGAGTCTTCACTTTCTTATTCCCTTGCCCTTCATAGTTTCCCAGAAGTTGGATAAATGAATGCCCTGGAGAGGATCAGATCTGGATGGGAATGAGGGTACAGGTTGATTCAGACTGTGGTTCCTAACAGCTCCTGACAATGAGGCTGAGCGTGGCTATGGCTCCACGGGAGGGGAACTGCGGGAGCAAAGGGGGCTTGAGGCAGGGATGGGCTAGCTTGGGCTACAGGTGGACTCAGGTGAGACCTTAGCACTGGAGGCTGGAAAGCAGTTTCAGTTTTCCTCAGAGACTGTATGGATGCCAGGGATTGGGAAAGTGGCCTGCCTTCTCAGGGTAGGGCTAAGAAGGTGCTCCCAAAGTGTGTTTTCTCTAATTCTTTCCATGCTTTTGAGCTAAGAGAAAATGAATTCATTGCCCTGGCCCCTCTCTAACTTCTAGTCTCCCTCCCTCCCTCCTGAGAAATGTGTCAATTAAGAGATCAAACTTTGGACCTAGACTTGCTGCTTTATGATCTTAACTAGAGGCCCAATACACAAATATTTGTGCATTTGAGGGGCAGGGAGAGTGTCCTATACCTGGCCTGTGCCCACTGGCAGCCTGGGACCCCTTGGGGGATATCCACCTGCTGGCATAGGCCTGCTCTCTGGACATCTCTCTGGAAGCCCAGGAGCCCTCAGGGGATGTCCACCTGCCAGCTTAGGCCCGCTCCCTCTGGGGAATAGGCCTAAGCCATAGTCGGACACCCTTAGTGCTGCTGAGGAGGCAGGAGAGGTGAGAGTTTATTCAAGTTTCGCCTTTAACCACCACCACTGTGCTCTCAGCCATCAGCCTGGCTTGTGGCTGAGCGGAGCTCCCCTAGTGGGAGTACACTGACCATCAGGAGGCAGCTCCTGCATTGGTGGACAGTACACATCGTAGCAACCAGTCACTCCTGGTCTTTCTGCCATTAGGGTCAATTTGCATATTATCCTTTTATTATATAGGATTCTGTCTCCTGTTGGCTGTGGCCTCTGGCCAGCTACCTAACCTAACCTCCCTGTGCCTGAGTTCTGTCATTAAGAAGCAGGGATGATAACAGAAGCTTAGAGGGGTGTTTTGAGGTTTACATGGGTTAAGACACATAGAGCACTTAGCTAACAATCAATAAGCAGTAGTTAATGCTGCTATTATGATGCTAGTGGTGCTTTTTCCTCCTAATCCTAGTGTGACAGATGACCTTACAGGAAAGTGAAATAGGAACATAAGATGTTTTGGGGATTGGGAAGAACCTCCTGGCCCAGAGCACCAAGAGTTTTGGGACTCCTTTCATTCCCACATGTGGAGATAAAGAGACACATGTACAAATGCAGATATCCTTAGGAACATTTTGCCAAGCTCATGAAACACATTTCAGTTGTTTGTGTGTATGTTTATTTATGTCCTGCCTCATTCCAGAAAGGATTTAAGGTAGCTATTTTACATTATCTAATTTAATGTTTACAATAAATGCACGACACAAATATTATAAACAAGAAAATTGAGGCTCAGAATTCATATAAATTGTCCAAGTAGCAAATGGTAAGAGGTAATATGAACCCAAGACTACTTATCTTCAAAACTCTTGTACTTTCTACTATATTGCACATAGGTTAAAACTTCTTAAATGTCAATGCTTCATCTTTTAGAATAACATTTCAGGGGGCTGGGGTATTAGAAGAAAAGCAGTATCTGAAAAGGATGCATCCAAGAAATGTTTTAGCTTCTTCCCAGTGTTGTTTAGGTACCCTATTCCTTCTCTACTCAAATTCCATGTTACCCTAATTGAGGTTGGACTACACAGACTTATGGGAGGCAGGCAGAAAGGGGATCCTGAGAGTCTACCTCCACAGACCTAGCCCATAAGCCATCGGGGGTGGGGAGAAGGAGACTCAGCACAGCCACAGTTGTAAGAAAAAATCGTAGTGGAAGTGTTCTTAACTGGCCTCCATGTGACCAATTTGCCTGCCAGATTAGCATAATCTCTACATTTTATATTCAGGGAACACCCTGTGTCCTCTGAATGTTCAAGGTCAACTGAATGTTCCAGGGTATTCTCTAGTACTCCTACACCTTCCACATCTCTCACTTGGGTTATACACCTACTGAGAGTCAGTTAGGCTTGTTCCTGAGCCTCTTCATGCCAACTATACTCGTTAAGTTGCTGCAACATGGGCAAGGAAAAATTGAATTATTTTGTAAAGACATGAAGTGATAAGTCACTAAAAATAATTATTGCTTAAATTAGGCATGAATAAGGCAACAGAAAAAATAGAAAAGAAAAATCTTGTAATTCAGAAAGCCTCTAGATTAGTTGATAAGTGTTCCAAAATTTTTTGTTTTAGCAAAACTAAACCTGAAAATCATGGCTATGGTGTGGTGGTGTCATGGATGTGATTTATGCTGAAAGAGAGTGCAGAACTCCAGTCAACAGAACCACGCTGCAAGCAAAGGTCTTGGCCCCACATCAAGAGATTGATGAGTTGGCATCCACTTCGAAGTTGCAGGTTAAAATAAACGTTTAAAGAGGTAACTTTAAACGTTTGCTTCTAAGCTTATTGTCTAAGAGGGCTTCTTCCTTGTTCTAGTTTGTATAAAGAGATATACAGAGGATTCACTAGTGTTCTTTCTTCCTTTTAAAAGGAAGAGCACTGAGTATCCTGGCCAAAAATCAACAAAGAGGAAACTTCAATTCAACAGCTGCAATCCTGAGGATTCTGAAGTTTCTCTGAGTCTTAGATTAGGTCCCACCCAAGCCACCACCTCCTCCACCAGCTGCTGAACACCCCTCATCAGGGGGCTGTGGGAGGGACTCAGCTGGGTTCTGGGCAGGGGAAGTGGTTGGTGCTGGCATTTCAGAACTCATTTAAAATTTCAGAAGTGGGCATGAGAGTTCCCAGGAGTCCCCCACTCCACAGATTTGTCAATCTTTCTGGCAGGGTGGGTGGCGAGATTTCTCAAGAGTCCCAGGTGACTGGTTTGCCCTTCTAACTCTTTCCGTGGGAGTTTGGGCATAGCCCCCACCAGCAGCCAGAAGGAATCTGGAATTTGGTTTCCTCTCTTCCAATAACTTTTTACCACCATCTGTTCTTTTCAAACACAATCTTTTATTTCAACCCAACTCAATGAGTTGGGTTCTTTTATTTGTTTTATAAAAAATACACCTTCCCCTCGTAGAAGGAGAAAGACAACACTGGCACTGAAATGCGGTTGCTTCTGTAGGGTCCCTCCCCTTCAGCCCAGTCTGACTCCAGTGTGAGCCCTGACTCCGAATGGGGCTAAATTTTCTGCTTTTATCTGTACCTCCCCACCCCATCCTTGCCTCAGAGCTCAATGCCCTGGATTTCCCAGTCTCAAAGGAGTCCTGCCTGCTCATGCTCAAATGATATCCAATTGTCCATCCTGTTCCCTAAGAGCCAACCTAAATGCCATGTAATGCATTAATGTATTGATTGGTTCAATGTGCAAGCCTCTGAACCAAGCAAAATGCTGATGGCCAGCTCAGAGGATGTGTTTCAGCCATAAATCTCTGGCCAAGCCAAGCCACTGTGCTGAAACTTTATATGGTAGCACAGACTTGGCCATAAACTGTGGCCCTCCCTGTAAGCAAATTCTGGGGCTGGGACAGTGGTCAGCTGAGCTGAAAAAGGCTGAAGGGCTTGGTGAGGAGAGTAAGAGCAGACCACAGACTTGTACCTATTGGAAATGACCCCCTCCCCCATGCTACATGCTGCCCCTAACCTGCTTGGGGTGGCCATGCAGGCATGTGGAGGAGATTGCCAGTGGTATCAATGGATCGCTTTGGTGCAGAGCGACTCACTGGCCTGCTGCAACTCCTATACTGTACTGTGGCAAGTACTGTGGACAATGGGCATGTTTGTGAGGGTGAAAGATGTGTGACTGGCATGAATCTTGGAAACTACCATGTCTAATCCTCTCATGTGGGAGAGAAGAACTGAGGTCTGGAGATATACCCACCTCATATACCTACATAATATTGAATTGTGTCCCCTTCCATGAAAAAAGCCAAAAATCAGAGGTCTTATTAGTGTGTCAGTGATCATATTTGGAAATAGGGTTTTTATAGAGGTAATCAAGTTAAAATGAGATCATTAAAGTGAGCCCTAATCCAATATAGCTATGCCTGTAAAAGGGGAGATTTGGACATAGAGACAGATATACACAAGGAGGACACCTTGTGAAGAGGCAGACAGAGATATGGGGCAATATATCTACAAGCCAAGGAATTCCAAAGGTTACCAATAAACTCCCTAAAGCAAAGGAGAGAGACCTGGGTCACATGCTTCCTCACAGCCACAAAAGGAACCAACCCTGCTGACACCTTGAGTTTGGACTTTCAGCCTCCAGAACAGTGAGCAAATACGGTTCTGCTTGTAAGCCACCCGGATTGTGGGACTTTGCTATAGTAACCTTAGCAAACTAACATAAGTGGCTAGTTCTAAACCATCCCCAGTAAGTAGAGAAACAAACTTTAAATTATTTTTTCTTATTATTGAATAGCATCACCTTTCTGTGTGATGACCAGCTCATGACAGGCAGCACAGAGGTGGCTGAGAATAGAACTCATTTCTCACAAAGGAACCTCATTTTCCCTGGGGCCAGACAGAGCACAAGACATTTTGCTACACATTCATCTCTGCCTCTCAGATGAATAATATCACCTCCATCTTCAGGGAGGCCCTACTGCAGAATGTGACTAGAAAGTGCTTGCTAAAGCCCAAGAATCATGGGACTCATTAGGTTCGCCCAGGCAATGCTGGTACCTTTAACCCATGCTTGATGAAATGAATGAACTTGGACTTCAGAATTCCACGATGCCAGCCACATGGAAGCTTTTGGGCCCCAAGATTGTGTCAATGATGCGTTCACCTCGGAGTCAATTTCTAGGCTAGAACCGCCACTAGCAGTTTTTATATGACATTAGAGGATCAGCTCAGAATAGTGACCTGGAATTTTTAAGGAATGCTGGGCCTGCACTAGAAGCAGAGACACCTGGGGAGCCAGGGAGATTTGGAGGAGGGCAAGAATTCCCACACATGAGACCAGCCTTCATCATCTCTCCTGAGTCCTCTTGGACTTTGAATATCTACAGAAGAAAGCCCTGAACCCCCAGAATTCTTTGATGCTATCCCTGACCCTCCATATTGGGAGCTGTGATTTTTCTGGAAAAGGCAGGCTTCTGGTCTTTGGCCAGTTTAGTCCTTCAGTAATACACAGGGTGGGGCAAAATTAAGTTTACAGTTGTTTATATGGAAAATAATACAATAATTACTAAATAGTAATACAAGAATAAACTCCAGGTTTTCCTGATGGGGAACAATTCCTAAACTCACAACTCCTTGAGAGGAAGACTCTTTTTTCTAAGAACCTCTAGGCTCCTTGGTGGTACTGCTTGTTAGACCTGGTATCTTCCAATCAGACCTGTGGCTAAAGCCTTTGGAGCAAGACTACAAAGGAGGTGACACAAGTTGGGCACTCAGATCAGCCAAATCCCAGGGAGCCACTGTGTGCAAATAATTGGAATCTTTTAGCGAAGGTGTGTGAGAGAGTGATTAAAAGGAAATTGCAATTATGGAGCCCAGAGGTAAAATTTCAAAACTGGCCCATAAATCCTGGTCTGGCATGAAATTTAAAACTCCCAAAGGTCTACGATGCCATATTAAAAGGGTTTTAATATTAAGAAGTAGAAATAATGAATGATAATCAGAATATTATTTCTGGGAGTAGGGGCAGCTCTGAAGGACAGGCAGGCTAGAACCATGGGCAGGCTCTCTCTGGGTTGTGTTTTACATCTCTCACTTCACAAGACATGAGTGACAGAAGGGAAGGAGGGCTTGGCAGAGGGGCGTTGAGTGAAAATCTGGTAGGGCCATTCCCCAGCAAACTCCGGCTCAAGTTCTCCTGAAAGTCAGAGACACAAATGGCCTTTGCCCACTATGTGGCTGCTCTGGGCCACACGGTGCAGAGAACAGTGGCTGGGAGCTGCAGTGGATGAAGAGCACTGAGGGCCTGGCTCACTACCTGGCTCTTCATTGGCTGGGGAGCTTCAGGCAAGTCATTACACCTCTCTGCACATGGTTCCTCTGTTTTATTTACCCCCTCTCAGGATTGTTGGAAGAATTAAAGGGTAGAATGAATAGAAGAATGCTTTGAAAATATATGTTGTAATAGGTTTCTATTGGTCCCTGGTATTCACCTTAATGTGTTCATTCTCCTCTGGACTTATTTAAGTTGATTCCCTGAAAATTTGTTGACAAAAATATAGCTGGGTAATTCTGGAAGCTCCTTGCACCCCCTGGATGCTAGGCTGATGGCAGTGCCTTGCACTGGTTTGGCCAATCAGGACATGCTAGGTCCATCATCCCTTGGCTCTGGGTTCTGCATATTATCTCCTCAGGCAGGTGCAACACATCATGGCTTTATATCAACTTGTGATCAGTTGGAATCCCTCTTTCTCCCTACTGTTCTTTAGGTTACCCATAAGCCTTTTCTCACAAACTGTTTCCAAAACAAAAATTTCCAGGCCTTATAGGTTGTGGCTCAAAGCAGCTGGTTATTTTGAACCATAATGTTCAAAATAATGTTATGTAGGACCATAACATTTTCTGCAGCAAATTTCAACTGGCTTAGTTTCTGGAATTTGGAATCTGTCATCTGTGGTACTGTGTCTACTACCAAGCTTGAGACCATCTGCAGACAGGCCTCCTATAAAACGAGATCATGAATGTACAGCTTTTAGCACGGTGTCTGGAGTGTAATAGATCTGAACAAATGTTAGGTTCTCTCTCTGCCACCATCTCAGACAGGCATTAAAAACATGGACGAGCCAAAGTTCAAGGCAGAGTCCTTTATTGTTGCCATAGAGAGATCTTAAGATGGACTAAGCTCACTCACTGTACCTCATTGTTTATAAGTGTTCAATTTGCTATGGACCCACCTCCCAGAATATCAAGGGAAACAGTGGGGGGTATGTTTCTTAAATTGAGATATTCTGTGTCTGCCACATTCCCTCACCTACTAACCCCACAGCCATATGGAGGAGGTTGCCCAGGACTGGCTTTAGGGAGGAAGCCTGTGTTCACTCTTGAAATCCACAGTCTTTTCTGAGAGTTTCCAAAACACTTCCTCAGCTACATTTTTAGAAATGACTGGGGTTAATATTTTTAAATTCAAACATTCTTTGATTGAAATAAAGAGAGAGCTAAAAATATAGCATTGCCTTGAATTTAAATAAAAAGTTAAATTGGCTACCAATGAAAATCTACTCAGCTTAAATTTAGTTTCATCTTATATACAATGAATACCAACAGACACTTTATAATTCATGCTGGGTAGGTATAATAAACTAACTTTAGCCCTAGCTGGTTTGACTCAGTCAAGGGCACATGCCTGGGTTGTGGGCTCCATTCCAAGTAGAGGTTGTACAGGAGACAGCCAATCAATGATTCTCTCTCATCACTGATGTTTCTATCGCTCTCCCTCTACTTTCCTCTCTGAAATCAATAAAAATATATTTTTAAAAACTGACTTTAATCAATAATTAATATGGCCATCCAATACATGCAGACCCTGTTATGTAAATCTATAGCAAGTGTTTTAGCAGTAGCAAAGGAAGAATAAGACAAGAATCGTACCCATGAGGAATTTCTAGTTGTGAAGACTGAAGTGGCAGTGTAGAATAAGAACCAAATAAGCCCAAGGCACATATCAGCAATTTCACTGAATTCAACAGACACTTATTGAGTATAGTATGTACAGGCATCTGGTAGGTACTGGATTTGGAAGATGGGACATAGTTCCTGCCCTGAAGGAACTTATATTCAAGAATTCACATGCACTGAGGAAACGCAAATTAAGGGATTTTGTCTAGCATGGGACAGAATTAATTAACTCTAGTCATAGACACTAAGAGAGGGATACCTTCTGAGAAATGCATTGTTAGGCGATTTCGTCATTGTGGAAACATGGAGTGCACTTACACAAACCTAGATGGCCTGCTACAGGGCAACCTCCTTCTCCTAGGCTACAAACTAGACTTTATAAACACTGATCCACAGCCCTCTCCCTGCTTCCTCTGACAGGGTCAGAAACTGAACATCGAAGCTGCCAAATCTGCACCACGAGCAGGGATGTGGGCTGGACTGACCGGAAATGTCTGGGTGAGTGGTAGATCACCACAACAGTGACAGTCAGGAGGGAGTGAAAGGCAGTCTGAGGATCTAGAGGAATGAGGAATGAAGATGGAGAGAGGTTTGGCTATTATATGCTGAAGCAGTGGTCAGATTAAGAAATTCTGTGGCATTCACACACACATACACATACACACACACACACACACACACACACACACACACAGAGAGAGAGAGAGAGAGAGAGAGAGAGAGAGAGAGAGAGAGAGAGAGAGAGAGAGAAGGTGTTTATATGGAGAAGGTATAGAAATGAATACTCAATATTTTAACTTTGGAAATTTGTTTTTGATTCCATTGATCCTATCAAGCACAAAGCGCTCTCTCTCTCTCTCTCTCTCTCTCTCTCTCTCTCTCTCTCACACACACACACACACACATAAACATTGAATTGATGTAAGAAATAAAATTTATCTGTGCTTTATAGCATTAAAACTGAAAATATTTATCAAGTACAGGGACAGGCAGGCTTTACACTACCACAGAAATCTTTTCCTGAAGTGGCAGTGGTGCTTAATACTTGTTAAAATCACTCCTGCGTCCTTGTACAGGATCTCAGATCCTCCAGAGCATTGGATTTACAGCAATGTTCTCTGAAGACCACCAGTTAGCTCTGGGAGGGCTGGAGTGCCCTCTGAATATACTGCTCTGTGGGGACAGGCTCCTCTGTGCTAAAGCAGGTCAGCAGCTGACTGACTGGGATTGAATCTGTGCACTCAAAATTGAGGTGCGGTGAGATGAAATCTATTGCTAAGCCCCACAGATATTACTCCATCAGAGGAAAAAGAAATACTTCTGAACCACCTTCCCTTTTAAACAGAAAATTCAGCTCATTGTCATCTTAAGGGATCCATCATTGATGGCTACATTATATGATGAAGGACTAGAATCGTTAAACAGGAAATCTGAAGAGAGCAGAGGTAGGGGAAAGACTTTCCAGACACGAGGAAAAGCAGCACACAAGTCCCTTCATCCAGCTCCTGTGAGCAGGGACAAGGACTTCCGGTGGGGCACAAATTTGGGATTCCATCACTTGATTGCTCCAGACTTTTAAAGTTCAAATCCCTTCGACAGAGACAAAGGTAATGCAAGTTTAACAAGAACTAGATAATTTTACAGGTCAGACAGTCCATCCTATATAATAAAAGCATAGTATGCAAATTGTCCCCTTGACCGAGAGTTCAACTAGGAGGTGGGGCCACCGGCAGAATGGAGGGAGGCCCTGGCCAGCAGCCAGCAGCCACTAGGGGCCCTACCAGCGCATGATTTTTGTGCACTGGGCCTCTAGTTTCAAAATAAGACTTTTGTTTTGACAGTGTCGCTTTAAATGATGTGACTCTAGGGATTTTTTTCTGGCTCAGTATCTGCCATCCAACGCAATAATTAACAGCGACACATTTTCTTTGTTGTTTATTAAAGATTAATGAGGGGCAGAGCTTAAGGCCTGGTGAGATGGAGAAACCCTGAAGAGTTCATTTGAACCTTTCATATCTGTTCTTTTTGGAAACTCTGATGAACAGGTTCTAAATACAACAGCAGCCATCTGCCTTCTAACCTACAATATGTTTTTCACGAAAACTCAGATGTTTCTGGCAGGCTGTCTCCCACCATCAGCTCAAAAACACATGCACCAAAGGAGGCAGACAGATGTTTGGAGATTTGCAGTGGCTGGACTGTGCTTCATGCGGGGGTGATGGGCATTTTCCAGCACAATGTATCTCCTCACTTAGTGCTGAGTTCCCAAGGTCCTGCAAACACTGCAAGGTCTGGCCAATTTGGAGGCAAGTCTTCCTTTACCTATTTATTTTGTTCTGTTAGATTTCTGCTAGCTCTCCCCCAGCTGAAAGCCACACCAGGAGATACTGATAAGTGATAAGGAGAAAGTTTATTTAACAAAAGGAACACTAATAAAAGTTTAAATACTTTTGCATAAAAGTAGGCAGCTGGAAATAATGAAACAGGAAGAACCTGGAGCAATTGATGCCTTTTGGAAATTTAGGAGGCCCTGGCCCTTTAAGATTAGCTCACAAAAATGGCTGATTTAGACCTTGCTACTCAGAATGATGCCCCGTTTGGCCTACTTGCTGCTCTTTTCTGTCTTTCATTTTCTGAATATGAATCTGGCATTATTTAGCATCTTGTACAATGCCCTGTATTCACAGGAGCTCCACATCCATTAATAGATGATGGTGGCAATAATCAGAGCTAGGAGCTGTGACTGTATTATAAGCAAAGCATTTAAATAATTACAGAACCAATAAGGCTCTGAGTGACATTTCTCTATCCCCATCACTGATGAGCATGACCTTGAGACAAGTCAACTCCTACTGTTCCCTGGGATACAATTCAGGGAAAGCTGGGGCATCTTCCGTAGAAAAGGCCAAAGGGACAAACACATAACTCCACTAAATTCACCACCCTGTGTCTTCCCCAGTCTTCCCTAAGAAACTCTGATGCTTTGAAGTCCCCTCACACATCTCTCCATTCTCCATTCCTCCTGCCCAGAATTCCTTTGCACCGAGACTCCTTAGAATTTGAGGTGGAACAAGAATCTAAAGAGGCTATGAACTTAATTATTCCCAGCTCATCCTCATTTGCCTTCATTAAACATGAGGTTCCTCTTAGGCCAAGAGAACTCAGTCTGGGGGATGACCAACACCTCCTAAGTCAATCACTGATTGTACTCTACTCATTTGTAGAGATTGTGTAGAGCTGAGAGGGCTGCCCAATTCATAGATCTTCTGAATTAGGAAGTTAAAATAGGATTTTCAGGAGGAGGCAGGGAAAACTGGCCTGAAAAATGATTGAGAGGCAGGACTTCCTGATCCCCAACCCCTGTACACACTGATGTTGTCCTTGTGACAGCTTTCCCCATTAACAGCACATCTTATTTTGTGTGTAGCGTCTACATGCATCACCTACACACCAGGCTCAATCCTGGGCAGACAGAACTAAGAACTGTTCCTCAACTTGCCAGCCAATATTTCTAATTGCCTAGTATTCACATTTTTCTGATCTGAGCAAGTTCTTTATCTTCTTAGCAGAACATATGTCCCACCAGGTGCCACCATAATAAACCTGTGAATTGAATTTGTTTCCTTGGGTGAGATGTGCAACATCTCAAGGAATTCAGGAGACCTGGGTTTCTAATTCCACTTTTGCTCCTATCACAGCTAACATTTACTGCATTCCCATTAGGTGCCAGACAACCTTCATCATAACTGTAGAAGGGAGGTCTATCATGATGAAGAAAAAAATTAGGGAAGTTGTGATCTTGCTCAAGATCACACAGCTAGGAAGAGATGTGGAGTTTTAACTGAGGACCCAGGTCTGCCCGACTTCAAAACCACTGCTCTTAACTACTGCTGGAACTGCCTCCCAATCCACATGGAACCAGGCAAGCCCCTTTGGGTCTCTTGGACTTGGTTTCTTCTTTATTTGCAAAATAAGGGAGTAGGTCTAGGACTTCCTAGGTCCCTCCAACTCCCACATGCTATAGATCAAGTCCTCTCATCTTTGACCTAGCAGCCTTTCCTACCCCACATTCCTTTCAAGTTTCTCAGGACTAACCCCTCTTTCTACTGGGTCCATTCTCTCCCCATGTACCATGTCATGATGGTCATCTGATAAAGTCCTGAATCTTTGTCTTCCTTACCTCTGAGCATAGATCTGAGGGAGGAAGTGACCCAAATAAAGGTAAACTCCTAATGGGATGGCCT
Source organism: Antrozous pallidus (assembly GCA_027563665.1). Taxonomy (NCBI): domain Eukaryota; kingdom Metazoa; phylum Chordata; class Mammalia; order Chiroptera; family Vespertilionidae; genus Antrozous; species Antrozous pallidus. Next base: position 59,444,937 of record CM050523.1, on the reverse strand, counting down.
TGGGAACCAAAAAGCCACAGAGACCCTTATGATTAGACACAGAGAAAGATATACCAGCATGGCCAAAGGAGAAAGAGTGACCAGGCTATAGAATGGGTTCTTAGAAGATTCCTGGAGGGAAAGGTATTCAGGAAAAAAACCTTTTTATAAAACCTAGATGGAACTTAGGATGGGAGTGGACCATGAAGGGCAATGGCCAACCGATGCTCAGGTTGTGTGCCAGTGTGACAGCAGCAAGCAGCGCATCTCAGCCAGGCTCTCCAGCCTGTCCCTGTCAACAGTCACCTTGAACTAGCCTTTGGACCCTTAACCTGTAGTCTGAGGTTCCCTGGAGGGATAAGTTTATATTATAGGGATTCATAAAATATCTTTTATTATTTTAAAAGGGGCCTATGCAATACTCTGACTTAAAAATACTATATAATCATTATATGTACTAATGACTGTGAGCAAGCCATTTCATCTCTCCTGGAATGGATCTTCATTAAAAAAAGAAAAAACAACAACATATTGAGGGATGGGTAGATGAGATAATTCTTAGTTCCCTGAATTTTAGGCTGAGAAGAAAGGTAGGCAGACCTTCCTAAGATTGCTGCCTTAGCCAATTGCCTCAAGGTCACCAATTTTGAACACGAGAAAACTGAATCAAGAAAAAGCAGAATTTGCTGATGTTTCTTTGGAATGGAATTGCCCAGGAAGAAGAAAACAAACATCCACATCAAGAGACTGATTTATTTCTCTGGCGTCTACCTCGCTATCTACACTCTCTGAAGGAAAAGAAAACTTGAGGCTTGTTTTGCTGTTGTTTGTATTGTGATGACAATGGCGATGCCATCTCATCAGTGAACAACAATGTAAGTGAAGGAGAGGCAGGGATAGGTGAATCTGATAGTATGCAACTCGTGGAGGAAAGCCCGTATTTATTCTTGTGTCCTCTAAAATGCCACCCATTCTTTATCCCATCTGTTTTCAATATATACTTCACTATTAATCTCTAGTAAGGTAGAGGAATAGGTCACTATTTAATTTATTTGCCCAGCTAGAATTGGAGTGCTTGCTAAGATCATCTTTGACCTTTATCTTTCTCTTTCTCTCTCCGTGGAGAGCCTGTCCATTTTCATAGGTTTAATGCTGTTTTCGGAGGGAATGACTTTTAGATCTTCAGCTTCACCTCTGACCTGATGACTCATCTGGACCATCAGCACTGCATTTCCTGCTTCTTTGAGCCATTTCTACCTGGATGCCCTCCACCACATGGAGCTCTCTTCAATGAATCAGCCAATCCTTTCATCCATTATTCTACATTTCTCCTGAGAGTAGGAAACAATTCACAAGTCCAGGGCTTCTTTAATTTCCTTTCATTATAAGGATTTCTAGCCTTGTAATTACCACCATTAGCAGGGCCAATCAAGCCTCATCCTCTTCTTGGATGCCCTGGAACATGGCCCAATATTTTTTCTGAGTTTTGCTTCTCTTTGCCAAGACTCTTATTTGGGTCCTTGGTTCCTAGGGAAGTTTCAGTCTGCCTGTTTGCTCCATTGATGACTCAGAGTTATTTTGCTCCTTGAGTCCTTCCCTGTTGCCCACTTCTCTACCTTGTTTCTGGCTTCTCTGTTTGCTCACTCTCCAGGACCCTGTTATCTGCTTATCTGATCTCTGCTTGGACCTTGAACTGGGTCAACTTCTTCCAGTCCCACTCTCTTGCCTGAATTTTTATCTCAGTCATATACATCTTTAAACGTATGCTCAATCTTCACAATTTCTAGTTCGAGAACCCTCAGAAGATCATAGTATGGAAAGAACCCATTACTATCATAACATGTAAATCAAGGAGCTGAATCAGATGACCTCTAAAATTTCTTGCAGTTCTCAAATGCTATGATTTAAAAGCACTCAGAGATCATTTAGTTAAACAATTTCATTTGAGCAATAAGAAACCAAGACCCAGAAAGATAAAGTAATTTGACAGTCTGGGTACTAAGATGGGATTAGAATTTAGGTCTTTTAAGTTGTGGCTCTTGCCAAAACTCTCAGCTTTGCCATTGTCTGCCTCTCTTCCTGCCCTAGTTCAATCCCCTGGCCATCTGTCAGATTGATGTTTACTTGGATATAAGAAGGAAAATAAAGGCCTCTTCTCCCAGGTCACTGCTTGCATTAGCAACTTCAAGATGACAATGAGAATGTGCAACCCAGTTACGAGAACAAACTGTTTTTAAGGAGTTGAGCACATTGATTGTTTGTGTGAGAGTGGCATCACTAATTACAAATAAGTCCTGTCTATTTATTAAAGCAGGCCCCTTTCAGACATTTCCCGCATACAAACGATCCTTCCCCACAATTAGGGTAAATTAGTAAGGTTTTACTGAACTAATGAGACAATGTTTGTGAAGCTTGTCTTTATGTCTTCCAGGCCATTTTGAGACAAGAGTCTCTAATTGGGATGCTCACAGTGCCACATTCAAGGGAGGTTGCATGGGAAGGGAGGCTATCAACCCCCCTGGTCACTTCAAAAAATGCTACATGGAGGTATGGCTCCAGCCCCAGGGGCATGAACACACATGCATGTACCCACAGGATATGGGTACACACAGGATGAAATATAGAACATTAAATGAAATTATATGTTTCTATTCACAGTTGAGCTTCCCCTTCCCTCTCTAATAAATGATTATCCAGATGCCCTGGTGCTGACACGTTAGGTCTGAAATCTTGCCTGACTCATGAAGGATAATGCAAATAAAGCAAAAATAATATGTGCCTTTTATTGTGAACCAGACTCTAGCTCTATTTTAGCAAATTATTTATCACAACCGTCTAAGGAAGTGTTATTATCCCCACTCAGTGGAGGAAGACATAAATGCCTAGCAACCCAAGGCACAGTTAGTGTGCTAAGCTGGCATTCAAACCCACTGTCTTTCCACTATGCCCCATAGCGTGTGCTTTATCCCTATACTAGTTTCTCTGCTGAAGCTCTATCTGGTGCCCCAACCTGACTAGCTTTCCCTTTAACTCTTTCTATCCTTTTAGCATAAGATGGAGTTTAAACTCAGGTCATTACCTTGCCCCTGGCCTCTACTCTGATACCTTTGATCCTTCAGATCTCTATCCTGCAGCCCATCAGGAGATAGTGGGCAAGGAGTTACCTTAGGATGGCAAAGCACTGCTTCAATCAACAGCTTCAGAATGAGCAGGCTTCCCAGTCAGGACCACTGGGGTGAGGACAGGCCTGAAGACTGCAGGTCAGAAGAGGATGGGATGGGTACAGAACCAGCTCTACAGCTCCACCTCACAACCTCTGCCCGGTGCCTAAATGCCTATATACCGACCCAATACAAAGCCAGGGGCTGTGGGGAATGCAATTGTGAGATGCAATTCTAATTTCTAGGAGATCCATCATTTAGCTATTTCTTCAAGCACTTGATTTATTATTTGAAATAGGACTAAGCCCTCTTTTAGTTTCTAGAAACATTAAACATGGCACCAAGGGCTATGTTTGAGAGGTTTAGTTTTTGAGTTTTTCCAGAAGGAACTTTAAAAATTTTTAAAAATAAATCCTTATTGTTCAGATTATTACAATGTTGCTCTTTTTTTCCTCCCTCCCCCCAGTACCCTTCCCATCCTCTGCCCTTACCTCCCCCCACTGTCCTCATCCATAGGTGTATGCTTTTTGTCCAGTCTCTTCCCACACACCCCACCATTCCTTTCCCCCGAGAACTGTCAGTCCACTCCCTTTCTATGCTCCTGATTCTATTATATTCACCAGTTTATTCTGTTCAGATTTTTAATTCACTTGATTTTTCAATTCACTTGTTGATAGATGTGAATTTGTTGTTCATAATTTTTATCTTTACCTTTTTCTTTTTCTTCCTCTTCTTAAAGAACACCTTTTAGCATTTCATATAATACTGGTTTGGTGTTGATGAACTCCTTTAGCTTTTTCTTATCTGTGAAGCACTTTATCTGACCTTTAAATCTGAATGATAGCTCTGCTGGATAGAGTAATCTTGGTTGTAGGTTCTTGTTATTCATCACTTTGAATATTTCTTGCCACTCCCATCTGGCCTTCATAGTTTCTGTTGAGAAATCAGCTGACAATCATATGGTTGCTCCCTTGTAGGTAGCTAACTGTTTTTCTCTTGCTGCTTTTAATATTCTCTCTTTATCTTTTTGCTCTTTGCATTTTAATTATGATGTGTCTTGGTGTGGTTGGATTCCTTTTGTTTGTGGTTCGGTGTGCTTTCTGGACTTTTAAGCCTATTTCTTTCACCAGGTGGGGGAAGATTTAAGTCACTATTTCTTCAAATAGATTTTCAGTATCTTGCTCTCTCTCTTTTTCTGGCACCCTCATAATTTGGATGTTGGTATGTTTGAGGTTGTCCCAGAGGCTCTTTACACTATCTTCAATTTTTTGGATTCTTTTTGCTTCTTGCTTTTCAGGCTGAGTAATTTTTGCTTCTTTGTTTTTCAAATCTTCGACTTGATTCTTGTGGTCCGCTAGTCTGCTTTTGGGTCTCTGTATAATATTTTTTATTTCAATCAATGTATGCTTAATTTCTAGTTGGTCCTTTTTCATATCCTCGAGGGTCTTGTTCATATCCTTGAAGGTCTCATTAAGTTCATCGGCCTTTTCTAGGAACCTCTTGAAAAACCTTATAACCGTGGTTTTGAACTCTATGTCCAGTCATTTTCTTTTCTCCATTTCTTTCACATGTGATTTCTTTCCATGTCTCTGCATTATGGCTGCTTCCCTGAGTTGGTCGTTAGGTTTGTGTGGTAGATGTCCTCTAAGGGACAGTGGCTCAGCCTCCCCAGTTACCTGAGATGGATTCTCTTGGTACACCCCTTTATGGGCTGCACAGTCTTATTGAAGTTAAGCCTAAATTATTGTTGTTAGCACTAGGAGGGTTTGATCTCCAGGCCTATTGGCTGTGAGGATCAGTTGTGTTTATGCTGTGAGCGCCTCTGTGCTCAGCCTGGATGGGGCGGAGTCTCCAGGCTGGGCAGGCAGCCTTGGTTTCCAGTCAGTTCTGCCCTAAACGGCTCCCGGGTCTTCGTGCCCTGCGGCAACGGCTGCACGCACCCCTGAGAGAAAGATGCTGCCGAGCTCTGCCCACTGCCAGTCTAGTTTCTCCCCAAATGAGTCTGCACACCCAAAGACTCACCGGAATGGGAAAACAAAGCAGTCTGGCGTTTTTTTGTTTTTCTTCTTGAACGTTAGAGCCAGCCATGAACTCTCTCCGATAGCTTGCACGCCTTTGTAGTGCCCGAGTTTCAGCGTGCTTCCTCCTTACAGTCCAGTTTCACCCACTATTAGTCTGGGTTCCCCAAGTCTCACCTGGAACCGGGACTCAGTGCAGTCAGACGCCTTTGTCTCCCTCCCAGTTCAAGAAAACCAGCCAGGATTGCAGCCGCCTGCCCTTTCCGTTCGCTTGCAGCTCCAAACCTCTGACTCTGCAAGTATCGGTAACTCTGTCCTCCTCAGCTCCCCTGAGTCTCAGTGTCCTTTTATTTTTCCTTCTGTTTGTGGAATGTCCACTCAGCCAGCCCTCTGGTGGTTCTGAATGATGTCTGTTTTGTCCATTAGTTGTAGTTTTGAATTGGTTGTATGGGGCAGCAGTATGGGTGTTTACCTATGCCACTATCTTGGTTCTTCCAGCCTCCAGAAGCAACTTTTTAAGGAATTGGCATCATTTATAAAAGATTCTTCAACCCAAGTTATTAAGAGAAGTGAGAGATTTCCAGAGACTCAGACTTTGAGAATAATGTCAGGAAGCACAGAAGCTCACTTTGGTGGCTCCATTGGGAAGAATGTACAATGTCAGATCCAGGCTCAGGCCCAGACACTACTCCTTTGGTCCTCTTGTCTCAATTCTTAGGATGCCAGATAATGGACTGCAGAGATCAGAGGTACAAGAGTTCAAATTCTGATTTCATTAACCAATAGCTATGTTTACCTAGCCTCTTTAAATGCCAGCCTTTCCATCTGTAATAAAGAATTAGACTATAAGATCCATGTTGCACCTGTAGTACCTGGCTCAATATCTGCCTGGTAGAATGTAGTAAAAAATATTTGCATCAGACAAGAATTTCTCTTGTCATATATAAGTTTGATACATGATGATTGAATTTAAACATTCTAGCAGGTCAATCAATGTTAGCATTGTTTCTTTGCTTTGTTAATCAACTTTTGAAACACTTTCTCCTTCCTTGGCTCAAAATTTCTGATCCTGTTCTTGGGATATCTCAAGAGACAAACTTGCAGTGTAGATGCTACAAAGAACAAAGACTCCTAGACAAATAGATTTTCATCCACAAGATGGATGAAAAGGACACCTTGAGATCTTCTATCCTAATTCATTAGTTACTTCACCAGATAAGGAGATTGATGGAGATGGAGGTGACTTACTTAAGGACATGTTTATTTTATGGTTTTTTTTTTTTTACAAGTGGAGTTATAATTCTATGTGTGAAAATCAAGAAAAGAGACCTCTAAGATTCACATTCCTGGAGCACAGCACCCCTCTAAGTTCATGCTTCCTGGTTTCCTTTTCTGACCCAATACAACTCAGAAGAACTGGTTTGTGTAATCTGATAAGACTTGGACTAAAGTGGTGACAGTTTGACTAGGAAGGTGGGGCCTACACTGGAAAGGTCCCCAAGACATTACACTAATACACCTGACACTGCATCTCTAAAAATAATGTTTAAGTTAGGATCTTCCCCAACCTCTGTAATACAGGGACCAAAGGTAGTTAGTCAGTAGCCATAATTGAACGTATGTTACTAAAACAACTTTTACTGGTATTTGAAGGTTTCAGATGCTGCTTATAATTAATTGGTCAGAGACATACCTGAGTATAGAAAGGCATAAATTTCGCCCAGATGCACAGGCTCCCGGGTTCATTACCATACTGATTTAATGTACATTCTCATAGAGAAGCATTCCCACCAAGGGCTGATTTCTCCTTCCAGCCTGTGAAGCCAGCACTTGCTCACAAAGCTGGTTCAAAGGAGGGAAAAATCATTCCCTGCTTAACATTCTGCAAAAGGCACAGGCAAATTCCCGAAGTCAATCATCATGAATGAAGCCATTTAAGAGTGCAGGCCCGCGACTCCTCTGTGCGGATGAATAGCTAGGCAGAGTGCAATGCCGGCAGAGGAGACTGCGGGCGACTATCTCTGCTTTGTCACCCTTTATGACCTGCCTTACAGTCTCAGTGCCCTTCACAGAAATGTCTTGCTTTGCAAAAAGAAACAGATAACTACAGAGAGGAGAAATGCTAGCCCTGTAGCCTGTTATTAAAAAGTCTGGGCAAATGGGCTGCTGGCCAGATCTTACTTTTACGCCGACAAACCTGCCCCCTCTGCTCTGCAGCTACGTGCTCAGAACTGCAGCAGAAGCCGCAGAGTGATCTGGAGGCTTCGCGCCCTCCTCCATCACAGGACTTGTTGGAAAAGTAATGACCACAGGGGCTGCATGGTTAGTTCATGTCCAGCCCAGGATGGCTCTGGCAGAACAGCAGTGTTGGTTTCCTCCTACTGGTGTCCAAAGGGGACAGTGGCTCCAATTCATTCCTAAAGTCAATGGCCACCCTCTGCTGTTACTGCAAGGTGCAGCCCTCAGTCCAGAGGTCAACAGAACCCAAGAGGCTCAGCTGCCCAGACTGACTGCAACCAGGAGGCCACCTTTTGTGAGTCTCTAGCTTCATGTGACTGTGCTTGAATGTGCTAGTTAAGTGGTGTTGAGTGTCGGCTTGATAAGTGATCAGAGTAGGAAAGCTGGTGTGCTAATTTCAGTTCTACCACGGAGTCGCCAGCACAGTGTGTGCTCTCTCATTCACTCAACGTTTGCTGAACACCTACCATGTCTCAGGAAGCTTGCTGGTAGCTGAGAACATTGAGATGAATGGAACCCCTGAGGGATGTACTGGGGAGGAGGCATTTGGAAGGCCAATTGGTCTCTTTGGGCCTGTTTCCTTTAAAAGCAAGGGTGATGCGCGTTATTGCTATGGCTCCTTCCCACTCTCTGTGAGTGGCTGACTGGGCTCTCTGAGCCACTGGAGATGGCACTGGGTGGGTGAGAGATAGGGGTCCTGACTCCTGGTTCACTGTTTCATGCTCAGCCTGGCTGCCTCCTCTGTCTCAGGAAGCCAGTACATAGGAGTCAGGCATGAGAAGCTGAAGGTCAGGTTGTTGTCAGCATCCTGAGTAACCTCTGCCCAGGTCATGGTCATGGTCAGGGTAAAGAAGAGCTCTCATATTTGAACCTTTCTGAACAGCCCCATTCTGCAATTCATAAACTCTAAAATATAAAACATGCCATGGTAAAATCTTGAGGAAGGGCCTTTGTTTTCTAGAAATTTTAGAAAAGCAATTCATTGTATAGCACACTTCTCTTTTTCTTAACCACGAAGACAGTTTAGATTCGCTTTTTAGGTGAACACCATTCTAGAATTCTCCCAGTGCACACTTCATTTTGCTAAGGCCTCTACACTGAGGCTCTTAGGGCTATGTCCATGAAAAGAGGCCAAGGAATGAGTCTATTAGGAAACTGGAGGTGTCCCTCAAAGCCAGGGGTATAGAAGTAAAAGGCTGACTTTAATGATAGTCAAGTCCTTTTCAGAAGACCCTAAAAATATCCAGCTAAATCAAGTGAGATCCAAAAAGATTCCTAGGCCCCTTGACTTTCTTACTCATAAAAAACACCATCCCCCTTGGCACAGGGACACCCTTCACGATGACTGACTGCAGGCCCCAAGTTGTAAGGATCTCCTCCCTCGAAGAAAACCTGGTTCTTGATCCTATGCAAGGCCTCCTATCTAGTCCCAGGCTTCTTACTACCGATAATGAGCATTGCCTAGGCATCAGCAGGTTGGGCTGTTCCCTGAGGTGGTTGTTGAACGTGACACTCTTCTTTTCCCAGCTTCCTTAATGCTCACTTTCTGAGGAAATGCCTAATGAAAGCAACATGGCATCAAGAAGTTTTTATTTAGTTTTTTCTTCTTCTTGAGACTTGTTAAATATCCTTTACATCATACGGAAAAAAAGAAGTGCCAATGGGAAAAAATGCCTAATGACATCTCCTCCACCTACTGCTTCTTCAAGAGACTGAAGGATGGGAGTATTTGGCATGGCCTGGGTTATTGTTCCTCAAGGAATCCAAGTCTCACTCTGCCTAGAGAGCCTGGAAATCTTTCATCGTAAAAGCTTTCTCAGGAACTGCTTTAGAAGTGGTGTCTGGGTCTATAACAACTCCAAATCTCCATCAGTAGCATTTGGTACTTTATATTTTTTCCTGCATCAAATCTCTATTCAGTGTAAGGGATCTTACCTGATAAGTATGACTAACAATGCCACAGGAGATGGGCATGGGTGAAGACTACTCCCACAATTTAGAAGGAGAAATAGAGGGCACATTAGTGCTAGAAGGAGAAAGAACTTCTTTTTCTGTCTTAGCACAGGGAAAGAAAACTAGCTGTCAATCACAGAATATCTCTATGTGTCCTGGCATTAAGGGAACTAGGTTATTTCAAATGTTCACAATTTCATTTAATGCTAGAAAGAGGGGGAGGAGGACCAGGAGAAGGAGGAGAAGGAAAAGGACCAGGGGGAGAGTGGGGAGGAGGGAGAAACTAAAACTGACTTGAAAGAGACTGTGATTTGCCTGTGGAGCCTTCAGCTAGAGATGAAGCTAGGACTTACATCAGGAATAAAACCTCTGAGTTCTCACTCTCTCCACCACATTGCACTGACCTAACCAACAGACTGAATCCTTTTGTGATTAACTACATGGGAACAATTAGTGTCAATGGAGAAGGCCAACATACATGGCTGGATTGTACCATACCCCAATTTGTCTTCCCCAGGCTGCCTCAATTCAAGTCTCCAAGCAAGAAAGCAGATTGTTATTGGTAACGGAATGTGCTTTTAGAAGTACCTTTTCAATTCGTTCTGTTTCTTCAAGATCAAGCTGGTGTTTATTGGCAAATAATCCAAGCAATAAAACTGTCATAAACGGCAACAGACCAAGCTAATAGAAAATGTACATTGTAGATGAAAAAGGTGTAGACAAGAATAATGATGCCCCATTTTTCCTGCCCAAGAGAGAACAATTAAGAAGGGGTGAGTGAGTCCTTAGGACATTGGGAGCCCACTAGGAGATTCAGGCTTAATTTACCTCATACACACGTGGGGATGTATATTCACATATTTTCACTAAGAATCAGAGACATCTAAGAATGAGGAAAGGGAACCAAAGAAGAGGAGGATAATTTCTCCTTGTAAATTATTCAAACATTACTGGTAAGCCTAGTGTTCTCTTTGACCAGTAGACTTCCTCTTCCCCTTCCCATTTCCATCTCTACAAGTAACTACTATATTATGTTTGGAATATATCTTTTCAGTCCTTTTTTCATCTCTCTCTCCCTTCCCTCCCCCTCTCTCTCTCTCTCACACACACACACACACACACACACACACACACAGACACACACACACACACAAACACACATCCATAGAAATTTTCACAAGGAAATAAGAATAAAAAATTTTCACAAGGAGAATAAATTCTATGGTTACTTGGGTAATGAAAATTTAATTCTAAAAACAAAAAAAGGAGGAAAGAAAGAAAAGTGGAACTTAAAAATAAAGCTCACTTTTGGAATGAAGCTACTCATTCAGCTTTCAGGGTGTCCAATAGATCAATGTAATTGTCAGAAAGAGACTCAAGTATGGTAATTCTGTGAATGGTATATTCTCACCTGAATTTCTTAACAATACAGCTTTAAAGATGACCAACTTGAAAATAACCAAACTGACAAATTATGCAAATAATCAAATACTACAAAAAATACCACTGTCACTGAAACAAACTTGAAGGGAAGACCTTTTGAAAATCCAGAGAGCTTAGTATGATACTTCTTGAACATTGCAGCTATGTAATACCCACTGATCTAATTTAATGAATTCAGGGTTAAAGCTGTTCTTACACATTATGATTGCCATTAAGGCAAAGGAACTAATTAGTAAAGTCAGAGAGGTTGCTGTGATGGTACATCAGTCAGCCTGAAAGCAAAATGTGAAAGGAGTTGGGAGCAGCATGTGCCAATGGATATTCTTAGGCTTCTTTGTACCTAAGAGTCCAGTTTTTTATTCATTCATTTATAATTTTATAATTTGTTCATTCATTCATTTACCTAGTACTCGTACCATTACAAGCACTATGCCAGGGGCCAGAGGTACAGTGTAATATGGTGAAGACTTTGGAGAGAGTCTTGGGTTAGGCTCTTGGCTCTAACACTTACTCAAGGTGAGATTTTTAGGCAAGTTGACCTCTTAAGCTTCAGTTTCCTCACCTGTGGAGTGGTGATAATAACCAACTTCTGTTGAGGATTTAGAGATAATATTCACAGCGCAGCATAGTTTGGGGCACAGAGTAAATGTATATAGCAATTATTATTTGGACACCACCCCTATTCTGAAGGAGGTCACTATCTAGTTCGAGGGAGAGACTAATAAAGAAATATTAGTGTTCATCTCATAGAGGAGCATTATTTTGGGTAATATTTTGGAATGGTGACATGAGGAACTCTGAAGACCTACATCCCAGTGAAACAAGCATAAGTGGTAAAACTTATTTTTAAAAACCCATTCACTAAGATCTTGGGGAATTGTCCCATAAGGGCATACAGCAAATGAAAGCAAAAATTTAAAAGTATACTAAAACTAAGTAAAAACAGTAAGAATTTGTGACATCTGAACCTCCTCCCTCTCTGCTCATATGAAGGAAACTTCCATCCAGGCAGGTACAGACAGGACTCCTTTCCCCCATGTCCCATTATAGGGTTCTGGTACCTTCCCAAGAAGTGTATGATCAGCTTTTATCATCCTCCCCAGCTTATGTTGCAGAGACTAAATTCCAGAAGAATGTGGCCAAGAGGTCAGGATTCCCTTACTCCATCCAGCCCCCACTCTATATCTGACATGGCACACTGATAATGCTGGGGTCCCAACTGGCCTCACCACACTCACTATAAGACAGAGGTTCCACGCTGGGATAAGCAAGTTGAGAAGAGAAGCTACTAATCCTGCGCAGCACTCTCACCGTAAAGCAGGTGTAGCTCCAAGAGAAATAGGCACCCTTTTATGCTCCCACCTCGAGGGAAAGGCAATCATAAAAACAAAAGTCTAAAATGTTATCTGCAAAGGAACTGACTTCATTTGAAACAATGTAAAGAAATACAAGCCTTGGGGTGCTGCCAAAATTAATCCTGACTTTGGTAGCAAACAATTGAGAAGATACTGGTAGATTCATGACAGCCAGAAACTAAACAGTAGGCCAGCTATTTTTACCAGAGAGAACCACAAAAAGAGACATTTAAGAAGCTCCATCTGAATACAAAAGAAACATCAAAGACTGAAAAGGAATCCAAATTGAATTGGATCAGACTTAGAGCAATACATGCCTAACAGCATTGCCAGAAATAATAGAGCAATCAGCTAGCAATTAGTGTAAGCCAATAGTTGGATATAATGCCAACAAAGGGAAATAGTTTAACAGAGACTAGGAAAAGGAATAGTCAAATAGTCAAATGTTAAAGCCACTGTGCTTATAGGTTCTCATTCCAGCATGACCAATACTACACCCTCTGAATAATGACAGATGCTTCACACAGCAGGGGAGACTTCACTAAAGCCAAGTAAGTTCACTTCAACATATCTTTTAGAGGGAGACACAATTCAATGTATAGGATCCACATACAGGGTTATTATAGTAAAAATGCTGAAAGCAAAAGACATGAACAATTCTTAAAAGCAGCAAGAGAAAAATGACTTGTAAGTAGCCCAGTAAGAGTAACAGCTGTATTGTTATCAGAAACATTAAGTCCAGAAGCAGTGGGAAGACATATTAAAAGTACTGATAACAAACAAATAAACAAAAAGAAAAACCCACACCAGTTAACCAAGAACCTCATATCCAGCAAAACTATCTTTCAAAAATAAAGGTTAAGTAAAAACATTTCCAAATAAACAAAAATGAAGAGAATTTGTTGCTAGCAGACCTGTTTTATAAGAAATACTAAAGAAAAGTATTCAGGCTTAAAGCAAGTAACACCAGACAGTAATTCCATGCACATAAAACCAAAGAACCCTGGTAAAGGTAAATATCCTATATAATAAAGATGAAATATACAAATGGTCATTACCCCTGAAGCATAACAACTGAATCATGGATCAGCAGGAGGGTGGGGTAGCAAGCTACAAGTGGGCGGTGGAGAGCTACAGGAGGGAGCAGGGCAGAAAGCTATGAAAGGCAGAAGGGGGAAAGGAAGAGGGGGAGGGAAGAGGGCTACAGGAGGGCAGGGCAGCAGGCGGAGAGCTACTGGCAAGCTACTGACGAACTACTGGTGCACGAATTCGTGCACAGGGCTACTAGTGTAATTATAAAAGACAGTATAAATGCATAATGTTATCCTTTCTTCTCTTAAATGATTTAAAAAGCAGTTTTATAAAACAATATGTATATAATTGTATTATTGAGCCTGTAACATACAGAGGTGTAATATTTTGTATAATAACAGTACAAAAGATGTGAGACATGGTACAATGAAGTTGTAATGGAGTAACAAAATGACACTAGATAGGAACAAATTAAGGGAAATAGTAAATAAGAAGGTTAATAAGAAACATTATGACTATATATTTGCTCTTATTTTTCCACTTGGCTTTTAAAAATTATCCTATATAATAAAAGAGAAACATGCAAATTTGACTGTACCTTCGCTCCTGATTGGCTATGCTACCAGCCAATCAGGAGTGGGGGCAGGGCCAAGTGGAGTGAGTGCCGGGCCCCAGGGGCTGGGTGGTCGTAGGCAGCCGGGGATGAGCTGAGCAGGGTGATAGCTGGGTGCCCAAGGCCTAAAGCCTCTGGTGAGGCTTTAGGCCTTGGGCAGGCTGGGGGTAAGCCATCAGTTGGACATTTTCTTAGGGCTCCCAGTATGTGAGAGGGGGCAGGTTGGGTTGAGGGACCACCCACCCCCAGTGCACAAATTTCATGCACCAGGCCCCTAGAGTAAAATTATATAAAGTAATATTTGTTAAGCCTGTAACATATATAGACATACTATATATAACAATAACAACATAAAAAAGAGAAAAAGGAATAGACCTATATAAACAAAATTTCTATATCTCACTGAAATTAGATTACTATAAATCTGAAGTAAATTCTGATAAATTAAGATGTATATGGTAAACCTTATAGCAATTATTAAGAAAATAACTCAAAATAATATAAGAAAAGAATTATTATATAAAATCAATTGTTACTCTAGAAAATATTCACCGAATTAAAAAACAAACAAACAAAAAACACCACCAGTTTAAGATAAAAAGAACAAAAAAGACATTAGACAAATAGGGAAAGGAAGTAAAGGAAAAATGAAAATCCTTGCACATAACTGTAACATTAAATGTGAAAGGATTAAACAATCCAATGAAAAGGCAGAGAAGATCAAACAGTAAAAGAAAAATAAGATCCATATACATGTGTCTACAGGAGACATACTTTAATGTCAAAAATACAACATGCTTAAAGTAAAATGCTGGAAAAACATACATCATGCAAATAGCCTACAAAAAAAGCTGGAGTTGCTATATTAATAGTCGAAGTAGATGTTAAAAATATTAATATACAAAGAAGATATTTTATAATAATAAAGGACATAAGGATAAATATATAGATTAATTAAATATAATTGAAATCAATCCTAACATTAATGGTCAATTGATTTTTGAGAGGAAGAGGGTACCAAAACAACTGAATGGGAGAAAGAATAGTCTTTTCTGAAATAGTTTTTTCAAAAGATGTTGTGGGAACAACTGGATATCCAATGCAAAGAAATGATGCCAGAGTCTTTTTTCACAAAGGTTAACTCAAAATGTTCAAAGACTTAAATGTAAGGGCCAAAACTATTAAATTTCTGGAATTGAAGGGAATTCTTTATAATCTCAGATTTAGCAACAGATTAATAGATAATGATGCAAAAAGTACAAGCAACAACAAAAAAAGTAGATAAATTGGAATTCATCAAAATTAAAAACTTTTGTATTTCAGAGAATACTATCAGGAAAGTAAAAAGACAACCCACAGTCTTGGAGAAAGTATTTGCAAATCATGTATCTGATAAGGAACTTGTACTAGAATATATAAAGAACTCTTACAACTCAATAATAAAAAGATTTATAAGCCAATTAAAAATGTGCAAAAGATGTTTTAAACCAATGATAAAGAGACTTTTTTCTGGCCATATAATAAATACTTTAAGTTTAAGGGTCATACAGTGTCTTACAACTTACTCAACTTTACCATTTGCAGCATGAAAACAGTATAGAAAATACATAACAGGCAAGCATGGCTGTGTTCCAATAATTTTAGTTATAAAAACAGGTAGCTGTCCTATGGGCCATAGTTTGCCAACCCCAGCACTAGAGCAACTTCTAAAAAGTAAAACAAAAAGGTAAAGCTAATACGTCAGTTCTGAAAATAAAATGGAATCTATGGGCATACTTAGATGGCATGGGTGCCATTGCCTGACAGAGAGAGAGCAGTTAATGAATACTGTTTAAGGAATGAACAAATAAATGGGGCAGGACACAGGCCACACCTTGTGCAGGATTTTTAATGTACTCTGATGCACCCTCTCACGCAATTGTCCCGAGCCCCTGTGTTTTGAGGCCCCTCGAGGGAGTGCTAAGGGGGGAAAGCGGCCCAGCCAGGGCAGTGCTGGTGCACTGTCAGCACTCCAGTTGAATGCAGCTGGGCTGACATACAAGGTAAAGACAAGGAGGCTCTACTGCAAAGGAAAGGCTTTTTTTCCTTTCTTTCTATGACTGGGGGATAAAATGAAGAGTTCTTGGAAACATAATCAACTTTACAAAAGACAGATTTGGAGATGCCAGGCACAAGAGAATCATTATAAGCTATGAACCAGAAAGGACAACAGTAAGCTAGGGAAAAGTGAAGGAAAATTGATTTAGCTGATTTAATCAAATGATTTTTTGATATTTAACACAAAGGGACTTAGGAGATTGAAAACTCAAACCAAATGATAAATCTGGGAAGATAACATGCTCTCAGGCTGTATCCCTGAAGAGTTGTTATGTGTATTTAAGGCTATGTCTACAAGACACAACACAACAGAGTGAAAGCAGAACCTTCAGGCTAATGGATTAAGCAGAATGCGGGAGTCATTCCTCTTGACGCCTGTAACCAACTGCCTCTGAATTTTAGCCAAAAATAAATCCCCAAATAAAAAACACTGAAGTGGCTGAAATCGGATTGGCTCAGTGGATAGAGTGTCGGCCTGCGGACTGAAGGGTCCCAGGTTCAATTCTGGTTAAGGGCATGTACCTTGGTTGCGGGCACATCCCCAGCGGAGAGTGTGCAGGAGGCGGCTGGATGATGTTTCTCTCTCATCAACCTTTCTTGACTTTCTATCCCTCTCCCTTCCTCTCTGTAAAAAATCAATACAATATATTTAAAAAAAAACAACACTGAAGTGATTTATTTATTCATAATGATTTATTCTAGGCACATGAGGACTGACAAATCAAACCTTTGGTCAAACCTTTCTTTTTGCTTAGGATTCTGTGCAAACTGTCTGCTTGTCCCTTGAATTGACAAGTGTGTATACCACATCAACCACAAGCAAGAACAGCATTAGAAACTTTGGAGGTGTTCAGGTAGGTTTGTACCCCTGGTGATGGTGGCCAGAAGATTTAGGGTTCTCCAAAGTTCTTACAGCCATTCTTGTGATGGAAGCTGAGCCAATATATGAATTATAAAATAGTCCCCTAAATGTTCCACCAAGCAAATAAGGATGAGGGCCTACTAGGTGCTTTGGGGACCCAAATACAAATCAGATGTGCATTCTGTTTATAGGAGCTCTCAGGCCAGTAGAGGGAGAATGAACCCACTCATTAAAGTAGATGAGGAAGAATTTTAGCTGACCCTTGAAGGATGGGGCGTGGGGGAGGGGACATTCTAGCAGAAAAGGAAGTTTAAGGAGACCCCCTGAATCCCTGGGGCCTTGGCTGCAGGTTGGCCTCTCTGTGACACACATTTCCTGGAAGACAAATAACTTTAGCTTCCATTATAACTAGGTCATTTATTTGATGATTCAACTTGGTCAGTGTCTACACTGTCCCTGACCTGTGCCATGGCACTAACCATGGTACAAAATAGCCATGTTCCCATGACTCTCCACTTGAGAATTTGTCTCTAAGCAATGGATCACCCGATGGTAAATTAGATGTAGTCATTTTTTACTGACTGCTCTGATCCATTGTGCAGCAATTGATTTGTAAGTGACTCATCCAGACATGCCCTTCAGCCTCTGTCTTCATTTCTCAGTGAAGTGGAGATGAATAACCACTAGATAATAAGTTCGGAAAACTCAGCTCTAGTCCCAACTCTTCTACTTAACCAGCTATAAGGTTCCTTATCTCTACCAGAAAGTAATAGGTAGTCAGTAAGATCCTTCCTAGCTGCTCTGTCCATGATTTTACATAATCTACAAAAAATGTTCTCTTGCAGACCCTTAAAGAGAATCTCTAATTATCTCTCAAGTGACCAGGCAATACTTAATCACTGTCAAAGGCTGTTATGACAATACTGGATGCATGGTGGGAACCTCAGGATGCCCCCCATGGATACTCTTTGGTTGGCTAAGTGATTGTTTCTCAGACTCCTGTGGTCTATACAGTACTTATTAAACTTTAATGTGGCTATAAGTGACAGAAGGATTTTGTTAAAATACAGATTCTGATTCAGTAGGTCCAGGGTGGGGCTGGAGATTCTGTATTTCTAACAAGCTCCCAGTTAATACTCATGTTGACTATACTTTGAGTAGCAAGGTTCTAGAAAGTTTCTATTAACAGACATGAGAATGGTATTAGGAAGCTTAATACTATATCTGAGAGAATGCCAAATTTCAACTGACTTGTGTTTTCCCTAAGTGCTTATTCAAAGGCCTTGTTCAAAGCAGATGAGTGAGTAGTAAGTAAGTGCTTGCTCACTGATTGGTGAATCTTATTCTTTTGTTAAAGGTTAGAAGAAAATGCATCTCTTTCCTTCTTCATTACCAAGGAAATATAGCCCAAATATCACCTGCAATATTACCCCCTATCTGTTGGCAATTCCTATTAAGAATTTCTAGATTTCTTAGGCAAAGTTTAATGGAATATTTACAAGATATTTTAAAATTCAGAGCTTCTTTGACCCCCAACCTCTCAATAGCTGGAACCAGCCAAAGTGCTTTTGTAAAGTGTGGAGGAGCAATGGGCATTGAGATGCATGCTTTTGCCTGCAGTTTTATAAGGCATGTTTCTCACATCCCTCCATCACTTGCACCTCTACAAGAATCCCTAATGTGTTAACCTTGGTTAAAAGGGAACACATAAAATTTTTAATTTAATATTTTCAAAAACTTCAAATCTCAATCTTATATATTTGTATGACACACTTCAAGTAGGCATATTATCCTTTTAAAAAGATGGAGAAACATAATGAACTATGGAAAATGGGATTGGGCTATGATGCAATATTAGGATAGCTTATTCCTTTTCTGAAAGTTGAGAAAGCAAAATCTATCCCAAGACTCCCCTACCCCTGCTTTGTCTCCTAGGAATATAACATTCATATTGATTGCTCTGTGATGAATAATTTGCATGGCTAAAATGGAAACATGGTCATCAATTTAGGCTCTGGTTAGCTATAATGTGTTTCTTACTGAATATAGTGTGCATTACTTGGAAGCAATACTAGCTGCATCATAAATATTTCAGTGGTCAACATTTGGGACTTGTTTCTTTGACCTGGCTCTAAATCAGTCAATAAGTAATAACAATAGTTTCGTCTTTAGAGTCTGAGGAGGGCTGACAAACCACATGTTTAAAATTCATAAGATAGGCCTTTATCAAAATAATACTTCACCCACAAAGAAAGGCATCGATCAGTCCCCAACATGTATAATATCCACTTAAAATTGGAGACTTGCCTTCCTATTCTAAAGGACATGCCCCGGCTTATGATTGAGCAATGAGGCAATTGTATCTTTTCCTATTGGGTCATTGGGAAATACATTTACAAGGGAATAGTCAATTTTGGATCACAGATCATTAGAACTGGAAGGAATAATAGAAAACTTTCAGCCCAAAGCTATCATTTCATAGATAAGAAAACTAAGACCTAGAGAACTGAACTAATTTGCCCACGGTCGCACAATTATTGAAAGTACCCAGATCTTTTGGTTGTTAGGTCTGTACAGTTCAAGAAAGCACCTGCCTTGTATCAAGCAATGCCCATGAAAACGCCCAATTTAGTGGGCCATTACCATTTTTACCAATAGATTTGTGTGGCTTTGGCCTAATACACAATGGAAATGAACTAACTAATTAGAGGAAACAAATAGTCTCTACCACTTGATATTCATTTATTATACAAAATATATGGTGATTCTGCTATGTGCCAGGCTCAAATGATTAAATCCCAGGGAGTCATTGAACTCTCTTACCCAGAACTTCAAAGCTCATTTCTCAACAGAAAGACTCAGGAGTGTTCAGCACCAAAGCACTCTGCTGAATCTATTCAAGAGTAATGACTTTATACATCTGTCAAAGGTGGCCCTGCCAAGCGCTACTAAACAAAGGATAATTGTGCATAACATCAAAGAGTTTTTGAATGTCCTGGCTAGCTTGGGCCAATGGTTGAGCATCAACCTATGAACCAGGAGGTCATGGTTTGATTTCTGGTCAGGGTACATGCCCAGTTTGCTGGCTCGATCTCTGGTGTGGAGCTTGCAAGATCAGCCGAACAATGATTCTCTCTCATAACTGATGTTTCCCTCTCTTCCCCTCCTTTCCTCTCTGAAATCAATAATATATACATTAAAGTTTTTGAATGACCAAGTGCAGTGCTAGGTGCTTTCATATTCATGACCTCACCTACTTTGGGCAATAACTGAAGTATTATCCCCTCCCCTTATTTAAAAATAAACATAAGAATACCAAAGTTTGGAAAGGCTTTATGAAGTCAATCCAAGGTCACAGAGGTAATAAAAGCTGGAGCTAAGATTTGAATATAGGTAAAGTTGACTCCAGAGGCAATATAAGCTTTGCCCTCTATTTGCCTTTTTTTTTTTTTTTTTTTTATTAAGGGAACTTTGCCAAGAACAGTTAGCTGGACAGACCTTGACAACTTTAACCCTTAAAGTAATGCTATAGACTGAACATTTGTTTCCTTCCTCAAATTCCTTTGTCAAAGCCTAAATTGCCATTTGGAAGACATTGGCAGGTGGGGCCACTGGGGGTGATTAAGACATGAGGGTGGAGCTTTCATGAAAGGATTAAGGGATTTGCTAGGGAATGGAGAGACCAGAGCTTCCTCTCTCCACCATTTGAGGATAGGACAAGAAAGTGGCCATTTGTAAACCAAGACGTGTGTCCTCATTAGACATCAAAATGCCAGGGCCTTCATATTGGATTTCTCAGTTTCCAGCACTGTGAGAAAATGTTTGTATTTTAAGCCAGCAGTCTGAGGTATCCTTGTTATAGCAGCTTGAACATATAAAACAAGTACCAAGGTGGGATCCATTTGACCTTTAAGATTCTTTCCTCCTACACATTAACCATTTAATTTGTTACCTGTCTTACATATTTTTAGTTTTTTTTTGTCTGTGTAAGACATAGCCTTAATAATGCAAAGATTTGGCTTTGAGTATAATTTTGGTCCTCCCTCCACCTCAACCTCCAAAAATAGACAGCCAGAGGCCAAAAAGGCATAGAAAAGACTTTTCTAGTAATGCAAGGAAAATGTAGAATCCGTACATTATAAAAAAATCAGTAAGACTTGAACACCTGAGATATCTGATAATCTTTAAAAATTTTTTTATAATAAATGTCAATCCATTTTTCCACATCTTCCTGAGTGAGACATATGAACTGATAGAGAAGAAAGAGGCAAGAGCCCTTTGCTCCCTTCCCACTTTCCAGCATTCACTGCCTATTCCCCAGGGGAGCAGTTTCATAATGTCATCATCTTTCAAATGATATCTCCAAATCAAATTATCACCTCCAAACTCTTCTCCTACATCATTTTCATTAGCCCCTTTAAATTATTCTGATTCGACTGAACCTATTAACTGAGATATGGCAGGTATCAAGAGTTCATCTTCTGTTGGGTATCATGAGGAGCTCTTTGAGACGAGCCCCTTTCAACAGAAGCCAATTTTGTTGCTATCATATTGATGCTCGCTCATCAGGTGATAACTCTCTATTAGCCCATCAAGTTCAGTTTTTAATGGCCAAACCGCATTTGTGACTGCAATTCAATTTCTACTCTGCACTTGTGGTTCCTTGATACCTTGGAATTCTTATACCTGCTTGATTAGCCACCTGAGGTAAATGGCTTAGTCATTTTAAGTTTGATGAAACATCTGTGCACTCTGATCATAGACCAGCCAGAGGAGAAAATGGCTCTGGAATCCTCCTTAAACGATTTAGGAAGCGTAGACCACAAGGTCTATGTGACACGGAATTCAGGGAGAATGGGAGAGGCAGTTAGGGCTAAAGCTCTAGCCAATTGCAGGATTTAATTAAACCAATGCCCCTTCAAAGGAATTGAGTGGCTTTGGTGTTTTATAGCTGACCTTTTGGGCCAATTTTCAAGGGGAATCAGCTCAATACATTTGAGTTCTTCCTCTAATCCTGGGGTCTTGGTGGATGTGCAAACATACTCGAGCCCTACAAAAACTTCTTTTCGCCTTTAAGTTTCTCATTCTTTCCTCCTGGTTTTTCTCCCTCCCTTCTTCATCTAATTTTGAAGCCCCATGTGTGCCCATCGTTCAATAGAGAACCTGCTGGTTTGAACATGTGTAATGTTAAAAAGAATTAAAAAGCAGCCCCTGAGATCCAGAAGCTGGCCTGGCACTCATAGTTCTGCCATATTATTCTCCTGTCAGATATGAATACTGAGCTCTGACAAAGTTACTTTGACATCACAAAAAAATAAAAAATAAAAATGAGATAAAGCAAGCTTACTTTTAAGTGTGTGAACACACACACACACACACACACACACACACACACATCACTGTGCTGAATACAAAATACCAAAGATGAGTTGCTCCTTACCAATTACTATTACAACTTTATACTCAGTCTAGTTTTTCCTCCCAATAGAGAATATTTATTGAGATACCCAATCACATTGCCTCACTTTTTGACATCATCCAATGTAGAGCAAATCTCTGCTTCCCTGGAGTCCAACCAAAGCCCAACTCCTACAATAGTTCCTTTCTAACTCTCTCTTCCTGAGAGATCCCATGGTTCCCATGATGTTTGCTCTTCCACTTGGCAAACAGTAATAAATTCAACTTGTTTAACTACAGGTATGTTCCTGGTGGTCTTTCCCTGAGGATACTGATAAGTGGCAAAAACAACAAACCTTTAAACAGCAGTTTACATTTTAAAAAGTTTTCACACACATTATATTTTTCAGTTTTCATAACAATGAGGAAGACAGGCAGATATTGTTATAATCATTTTCCAGCTTAGAAAATTAAGGCTAGTTAAAAGGGTTATGTTAGCTCAAGACCTAGTATTAGAATTGGGCCTTGAGCCAAGTCTTCTTGCTCCATATGTTACAGGTTGGAAGTCCGTGTGCCTGACACTTTGGAAAGCCTCACCTCCAAACATCAGAGTTTAGAGGAAGGGAAGGTTTATTGATTGAGAAGGTGCCAACCAAGAAGATGGGAGACCTAATCCTCAGATCCATCTTAAGTAAGTATAGAATTCAGACTTCTTGTATGTCAAGGGAAGGAGAAATGAGAGGGGTTGTTTTGGTAAAACTCAAGCCTCGGGCAGAATTCTACTAATGATTGGCATTAGGCATGACAATGCAGGAGCCATTAGTCTGAGGGCCTGAGAACAACACAGGCTTGAACAAGAAGGAATCAGAGAAACCTAGCATTTCACTCTGTATAATTATTTAGTGGGGGTTTTTTTTTCCCCCTCTTGGCTGGTCATAGAAGAAGTCCCTCAACTATTTATTTAGTGCATCTCCAACCTGACATTAGAAGTGAGGAAAGAGTCAAGAAACAAAATGGAGTCACTATAGCCAAGCTAACAACATTCCTTAAATCAGAATGTGCTGATACTTGAGGAATACATTTTAATTTGTTTAACTAGCCTGAAGACTTAAACTTTTGAAACATTCAGTTATGCATCAATGCCTGGAGATTTTTGATAAGTTGTTGAAGAAGTTAGAAAAGAATGTTCATGTGAAGAACTTAGGAAAAAGTATTCATGTGTCTATACCACCTGACATCCATTTTCCCAACCACCAAACATCTGGAAGATTATCCACTTCAGACCAACCCAGAGGCTAATAATGTAGGATGGATCCTTCTCAAGAATGTACTTTTTACCCTTAACTTTTTTCTTTGGAACACTCTGAGTGTTACTTCGTAGTATTTCTGCTTTGCAAATCGTAAGACCCTTGCATAAAACTGTCATTTAATTCTAGTGAAGCCTCCTGATTCATTTATACTCTATTGACATAGGTGAGAAGGGGATGATGAGGTTCAAATATCTTTCAGAAGTATCAACTGTAATCAAAGATCTTTTGAGGAAACAAAGTAGTTTACTATTTTTCAAAAGAGTGAGGTTTAAACATTTTGGAGTTAAAACTAAAAAAAAAAATTAAAGATAAACAGAGAGCAAAAAAATTCATGATTTGCTACAAGTGGCTTAAGTCTACTTTCCCAGATTCAACCCCTTCTCCTCCGGGAGTCTATTTAGGCATACTTAGTTGGAACTTAGAATTCTATCTAATACCCATCTAAATGCCCTTCATGCTTTTTAGATCAAAGAGCATGAAGCAAACTCCTTGAACTGACATTTGGGTTCTCTTGTTGGGGCAACCTGTCCTCAGGGCAATGAGGGTTAATAAAAGAAAGGTACCGTGTTTCCTGGGGCTCCTATTGATTCTGGGGAGGGGAGTTGAGAACTTGTCCTAATCACCAGTTCTCTAGGGTTCCAGGGACTACCCAGCATTCTGGAACTTGGCTTTCTCCAGACCAGCCCTCTTTGTGGGACTCAAGTTAGAATCGGCCTCCTCTCTGGCCCACCTATTGCCACTCAGAGGCATAGGGGAGGGCCAAAGACCCTAAAAAACTAACCTTGGCTCCAGGTCATGTCAATGCCCAATATTTATCTAGGGGGCATACACTGGTCATATGTGGTACACAGGCTTTCAGGAAATTTGAAATCTGATCATGTGCTTTTAATACTAGTAGATCTACTCACATATACAATACACATTTTGAAAAAACACTGTGTCTCTTTTCACATCTAAAATTCATCTCGACCCCATGGGCTCTAGTACTGAAACAATATATAGCTACCTTAAAAAGAACAAAGGAAAAATGTCAAGGATTACCTGAGCTGACAAGCTATTGGTATGGTAATGTTATTTAAAAATGTACAACATAAAAGTAGTTATAAACCCTTTATGCTTATAGCTTTTGCATGGCTATTAAAACCAAACAAAACAACCCAATAATTATTTATAAACTAAGTACAAACAAATGTACAAAGCCATGCAATTCAAATGAACAGATCAATTCAATGTGATGAATGGTTTTATTTGATGAAACAATATCACTGTTCACAGGACAACTAGGGCACAGACTATTCCTACTCAGGTTCTGTGATGAGTTAAATTCTGTTCTCCAGAGTCCTAACTCCTGGTCCCTTACATTCACTCAAGGTCATTAGGTAGACCCTAATCCAATATGACTGGTGCCATAAGAATAAAAAGGGAGAGACACACAGAGAGAAGGCCATGGATGGCAGAGACAGACATTAGGAATGATGCAGATGTTGGCTGAGGACCCCAAGGGTGGAGAGCCACCACAGAAAGCTCTGAGAGAGTGTGGCCCATCTGACATCTTGATAATATGTCAATAATGTGAGAAAATAAGCCATCCACTTTGTGGTACTTGGTTATAGCAGCCCCAGAAAAGGAATGCAGGTATTTTAAGTTAATATGCCCATCCTACATGGGTTGTGTGAAGAATCAATTCTTTCAAGAGTTTTTGCTATGCCAGCTGCTGCAAACACTCCTCTTATCAGGGTCCCTTGTGGTTCTTCAGCTGTCAGTCCTCACCAAGCCTGCCTCACCTTTTTCATGTGTCATGACAATTATAATATCATACCTTGTTACCAAAGTGATGGGAAACATAAGCCCAAATGTAGAGGAGAAAATGTCTTTCTTTTAGATTATCCAAATGGAAACAAATCATCTAAATTGCTACAGAGAACTCACAGATCCTTATGTGTCCATGGACTCTGACTGAGAGGCAGAAACAACTAGATTTTGTCCATTTCTCATTCCCTCTGGCCTCCCCTGGTTCTCTGAATCCTACTGGCTCTGGGCCTTAGCTGGCAACTCTTGGATCAAGAGCTTCTGGCTTTAATAGTCACTTTGGACTTCTACTCCTCATCACACTTGGCCTCAGCTTGGCCTTGCAGTCAGGGCCTGGCCAGGCAGTCTCTGGCATTGTCCACCCAAGCACAGTAAGGGTCAGAGCTTGGCACCCTTAGCCAACAAGAGGGCCCCACACCTGCAAGAGGCCCCTGTGAAAGGCATTGACTTTCCTGTGTACCTCATTAAACAATTTCAATACACAGTGTGACATTAAAACCATTTAGCAACCACTTAGAGTCTCTCCAGGGAATCCATAGAATGGGGGCATTTGCCCGCTGGGACCACCAAACTGTAAAGGATACTCTCTCCCTCAGCAGAGAAGAGCCTGTTTAGCTGGGAGATATGTGGGAATGGGGTGGTACAAAGAGGCCAGGGGGGCTGGATTGGCAAATTGGAGGGTGTCACACAGCTCCTTCTTGGTGCTCATCTGCACTCATTGAGTCTGAGGCACCTTGGAAGTGATGGGCACTTGCAGGGCCTGGAGAAGTGGCTATTTTCCAATGGATCTGGAAATATTCGAATGTTTTAATAACCACTACGTGTACCACCTGAACAGCAGCCTGGGTTTAACAACCACAGAAGAGCCAATTATGTGCTTCCAGGAGTGCTTTGGAAGGGGTTGGGACACGTCTCAAGACTTTGATTTGGGTATTATGATTGTACTGAGACTAAGGAGTAGCAATGACTTTTTGAACATTGGCAGGAACAGGACTGTCCATCGCTCCTCTGTGGCCCAGCAAGCCCCTCGGATGCATCCATCTGGCCCACTGTGAGAGGAGTGAAAGGTTGCGGTCATAGGAAAGAAAACCACTTTCAGTGATGCTGTCTTGTGGAGGCACAAATCATTTCCAAACGAGCTAAATTAGCACTAATTGAGAAGCAGATGTCCTACTTCTTGTCATTATTCACATTTTTACAGGAAGCAGGCTCATAGGTACAACAAAGCATACCTAAGATCACTAATGACGAACCCAAACCATGCCTCCCCTCTCATCTCCTCTGGCAGGAATCCTCCCCCCTCCATTATAATCCTCGTGGTAATGCCTCTTGACCAGCAAAAAGAGCATCTGTTGTGAGAATGCACTGAATCAAAAAACCTTGTAGTACCAGGAGCTCTGGGGCGTTAATTACACAAATTGCCCATCAACTCTATTGTTACTCTCTTGCCTCTGATAAATTAAAATAATGTTGAAACTTAAGCATGATTCAGTTAAGCCAGAAGTTTTCCTGCACATATTTATGGGAGTGCTGGCTCCTCCCAAGCAGCCATGTCCAGGAGCTCTGGACACTGGCTCACAGGCAGTGGGGGGAGAGGGTGTGCACTATCTGGAGTTAGGAGACTGGGTTTATAGAAGCTTTGCTAGGACACTCTGGGTGATCTTCAATATTCTCCTGTAGTCTTTAGAGCTCCAGCTTCTTCATTGGTGAAGATAGGGATATATTACTAGTTTTCCAGGCCTGGTTACTGTGAGGATAAACAAAGAATGAAAGCACTCCTAGACTCCCAATCATGTGGGAATATATGTGTGTGTGTGTGTGTGTGTGTGTGTGTGTGTGTGTGTGTGTGTGTGTGTGCGCGCGCGCGTGCGCGCGTGCATGCATGAGTTTTAGTCCTGACTTCTTTGCTGTGTGAACCTGGACAAGTCTCTGATGCTTTCGGTTTTCCAATTTCTTCTGTAAAAAGACAATGCTGCCCAAATGATTGCCAATGTCCTTTCCAGGTCAAAGAACTCTGATTCTAACTCAGAATATGAAAGGGACGAAGCCAGGACTGTGCCACGTTGTAGTTACAACTTAACAGGGAGGCTGGGGTTTGGGGAGCCTTCCTGAGTGCCTTGCTCGAAGGATAGCTATGCAGTGGAGAATGTAGGCACAGTGCTGAGTGACACTCAGGCAGGTGACATCTTTATTTCCCTTTTCTCCTCTTCCTTTCCTTCTCTGTTTCCCTATTCCTTAGAGTTCAGGACTGCCAGGAGGTTGACGAGGATTTCAGAAATGGTTGGGAAGGGGCACTGCTGAGTCTCCACACTGAACCAATCGCTGCTCTCTCAGCCTGCAAGGTAATGGATATGGACTGAGAGTAACGGGAAATCAGGCCCTTTCAGTAGTGATGAAAGTGATTGATGATAATCCAGGGGGCAGTGGAGGCAGACGGTTAGCTCTGCAAACACAGGAGGTCCTTATGCCATGGGCACTCTGATAACCAAGCTAAAATAACTCCTAGCTCAGCTAGACTGTTTCTTTTGGAGGCATTTTGCACCTTCTCAGTTATAATTTCACTTCTTCTGCAGCTGCTCCTACAAGGCTACTCTTATTAGTCCCAATTTTCAGATGGAGAACTGAGGCACAGAGGAGAAAGTCACATCATAAATTATCTTGGTCCTCTAAGTTTCTCAACAGTTTATGTCAAATAAGCTACAGTAAAGCACACTGGGATTGCTCTTAAAATATTTATTTGTGCTGCTCAACCAGTTCCTGAATGACGAGGGCAAGGAGCAAAGGGAAGCCATGGAATAGTGGTCAGACCTCCTAGTTACCCTTCTCTGTCCTTTCTCTTGCCTGGCGTCAGACAGTTGGGGGGTTGTGGGAGGAACATGAGGACACAGGAATGTGACAGGACACCTGGGGAGCAAGATGCAGGGCAAGCAAGTAGCTGACATTCTCAGGAAGGTAGGTTCTGGTTGGGCATCTTGAGATGTTAGGGGCTGAGTCACCCAACACATCTAATTCATAAATGAACAGATAAAGAAGGGGTGCCCAGGGGACAAGTGGGGGCCAGGCAGGATCATCTAGCCAGGCTGCAGTAGGACTTTCTAGGGACAGGCACTTTTGCCTTCGTGGGACCCTTGCTCTACACAAAAATGTTAGCAATCCTAACTTACCATTGCATTGGTATACAGACAAATATATCAATGTTATATTAAATTTTTTTGACCTAAAAGCTAATTTTTCCTCCTTATGATTCTAAAAGAAATTTAAATGTTTTCATGGGGCCCTAAAACCACTGTGGACCCTAGCACTGCACCCTGGGAAGCGTTTTCTACCTCCCAGGCCTGCAGGCTGGAACAGCTGTCACCCCAGGTCTGCCCAAGCCCATCCAGGCTGGGCTTACCCAAACTCACAGGATAAAAAAAAAAGGGCTTGAGCTTCTAGGGGGTACAAATATATCACTGCCTTACATATGAAGAAACAGAAGCTCAAAGAGGTTAAGGGCAAATTATCAGAGATAGAGAAGCCAGGGTTATTTCAAGTTAGTCCCACTTGTCCAAAGCTCACAATTCCACTCCTACTTCCTAGTCAGTATATCTGGGCTGTGCTGAAACCACTTCCCCAGATCAGAGATCTTCTTGTCTGGAATCTGCAACAGAAACATATATATATATATATATATATATATATATATATATATATATGCATACACACACACACACACACACACACACACACACACACAGGGTAGACAAGAGTAGGTCTACAGTTGTTCATACAGAAAAAAGACATGAAGGTTATGATTATTATAACAGTTTTACTAATTCAAAAGAATGTTACAATGCAACCGTAAAACTCCTTTGCCCACCCCTGCATATATCTAGATATCAGGATATATCTTAGCGAATTTGCAAATTAGTAATCAGGCAAGAGTGGATCAGTGATAGTGTATCACAGGGAGAAACGTCTAAAAATAAGTTCTACATAATGCCACGGGAAAGGTCCCACAGAGCAATGGAAAAAGATGCTCAGAGGGAAAAAGAAATCATCCCCAGAGAATTAATGTTCTAGTACACTGTAAGCTGCTTATATTTTCACCCTATTATCATAACTTTCAAATAACTGTCTGAAATGATAAAAAGACAATTACTTAGGGCCAGCTGCATCGCAGGCTATCAACGCTGTGCCTGAGCCATTGGGAGTTCCCTCATAATTTCCCCATGGCCATGACTGGCTGAAGAGGAGATGCTGGATGAGCAGAAAATGGGGACATTTTGCCTCTTTTCAAGAGAACGCTGGATCAATTCTTGGAGCACCAAGACTGCAAGGACCAAGACCATTTACTTGTGTGACACAAGTCACTCTACTTGGTTAATCCCCTTACTGATAAAAAGTTCATTACAACCCCAGCACTACCAAGCACAGGTTTTTGTGAGGCTTAAATGAAATAAGGGTTATAAATGGGTTTTGTGAACTGCTGAGCACTTTCCAGATGCTTAAGACTTCACCCTGCCTAACAGAGTTCCCTGTCTTCAGATTTGTGTCTATCTGGCCCTGGATACACTGAAAGAGGAGTGGTCACAGCTTCCTACGAGCGGGCTCTTTGCTCTTCCAGCCGCTAGCCCCATCACCACCGATATCCCCAAGCTGTGCTGCCAGACAATGACAGTAGATTGCACTAATTTATTTTATTTGACTTACTTGGAATGAAGGCTTTTTGAAAGCACTATGCAAATGTATGTAAATGACTATATTTCATGCAAAATAATGTGCAAATAGTGTCCCTGTGTTGGTTTAGAAAAATCTGGTGGCCAAAGGCTGTTTATATAGGCACAAGAATATTTGAAACTTCAGGGACCCTTCCAGATGTTTTAAAAAATATGGAGAGCCTAGAGTTAGTGTTGTTATCATTCTTTAAAAAATATATACCTCAAAAATATATTTAAGAGAAGAAAGTAGAGGGAGAGATAGAAACATCATTGATGAGAGAGAATCATTTATTGGCTGCCTCTTGCACGTTTCCCACTGAGGATGGAGCCCATAACCCAGGCATGTGCCCTTGACTAGGAATTGAACCGTGACCTCCTGCTTTATAGGTTAGTGCTTAACCACTGATCCACACCAGCTAGACAGACATCAATACATTTAATAGCCCTGAAGGAGCCAGACTGCAGAGAAATGAGGTAAGGTGGCTCCCTTGCTGGGTGCAGAGACCCACACTCTGTCCTTTGATGCCCCCATTTGGTTAATTCCCCATGATGATAACACAGCTGTAAACCTGATACGCCATCCAGCCACCTCCTGCCTCCTGTACTGGGCTGAAGGAGCGAGCAGGGCACAGACCTTGCTTAAGCCTGACTCTCTGAGGGTAAGCACTATTCCTTGTCCAGAGGTCATTAGTGCAGCCTATTATGAGTTCCTGCAGAAATCTCTCTGGTAGATATTCCTACAAGAGCAGGGAGCATTCAGTTCAAGCCACCAGAGCACCTGGGCAGGATGCGGACAGAGTACGCACACAGAACAGGTCTGCTGACATGTGGTGCTTTTGTCAGACTGGGAAATTATTCTTAGCAGGACAGCAAGCAGTGGCTGCAGGATGGGGGTGGAGGGTAGGGGAACCCAATGTGTTTATTATAATTTGGTCCAAGATGATTGCCCGAATGAACGAAATACCATAGAACTGGTCCTGGTTTGCTGAGCACACATAAAAGAAAAGAAAATGAAATTGGCCCTGTCCTTCTCTCCACAGTCTGCTTCTATTGGGAGATGAGACAATTCAATGGCACCTTTGGTGAAAGAGAGTGGCTGGGGGAGAAGTAGAGGGATTTCACCCTGAACACAGATGGCTGCTTGGCATCTCAAGTTCAATGGCAGAGGTCCTCCAGGTAAGCTCCTGGTTTTGCTTCCTAACCAGAAACCCACCCACACACCTTGCTTTTGTGGGTGGAGAGCCTTGCCACTCTCAACCTGTCCGAACCTCTTTGCTGCTTAAATTTGTGTGGATTTTCAGCACAAGTTTATTGCCTAATAGATAGGTAGAGAGACATTGATGTTGCTTTTGATGCGGTTTCACAATTGGTGGAGTAAAAGGGTGAACAAAGAAATGATAAAGAATTTAAACTATTTTTTTATGACAAAGAAGAGTAACATTTTTTATTTCCTTACAATATTGCTTTCTTTATCAATTTAAGGCTAGATACAGCAAGAGATGCTTTATTGTTCTTTCCTGTAGTGCTTGTTAAAATTTTCAAAGTCATACCATACCGACTTTTCCCCCTTTGTATTCACTGCTGGCGGACACAGTTTGAATCAAATCTCTAACAAAGAGAGAAGTCTCAGAGTCTGCTTGTTTGCTGAAACAGCTGGAAACTTTTTTTATTTTCTAAGAAGCCACAGAGGATGCAGGGGCTTCTGTGGTCCACAGGTTTAATGTACAAAGTAATTTTTTTTGGGGGGGGGGGTAGCCTGGTTTGGCTTTGTTGGTAATATGAGTTCATTTTCAACTCTCTTCTCTTCTTACCAGGCTTGGAAATGACTGCTGAAATTCAGAAGAGGATGTGTGTGCCTTGGGAGTGTGTTAAGCCAGAGGGTGTGTGCTCTCTGTCTACACTCGGGGGAAGGGATGCTGGCCATGCATCATTTTTTACAGCTGTATTTGCACAGGCAGGAAATAGCAGTGTCATCTTGGAACAGCAGATACAATGATATACATGTTTGGGGGTATCTATAGAGCACAGTGAATCATGCAACATGCAAGTCAGCCCCACCATAAATTAGTCCATACTGTCCACCAAAAGCTTCTTAGGTAAGTGAAGAGGCTGCCTTAAAATTACTTTGGAAGATGAAAACTATCCCCATATATAGTCAGGCCAATAAAGCAGCCATGTGGTAGGATAAAAGAAAAATCCTGAAATCAGTCTAAAGACTGGAAGAAACCTT